>OW052221.1:47156077-47898826 GCA_932526605.1 Nephrotoma flavescens | reverse complement strand
CCAAGTGTTATAACGACTCTGCTCCATCGAAAAAACAGTCGAACGTTGATTTCCTGAGTTTAAACCTCTAATATTTTATTTTTCACAGCTAAGCGGACTTTGCCAAAGCAAAACAGCTATGGCCAACTAGACCGTTTCTCAACCTCTCTCTCTAGCTGTCACACATATACCCCAATTGTCATAGTCGTCTCACGTCATTTTAGACTACTATAGTTCCGTTACTTCATTTTTGGTGTTATCATAGTCGTTTCTACGCCTCTAGTCACTTGAATCGTCAAATGTCAGTTAAAATAACATTCTTGTCACATCAATTTTACAAGTGAGAAGTAGTGACTATAGTATAGTTAAAATGGAACGTGAACGGTAGTTATTTTTTTTAAATAAATAATTATTGTTCCTGTAGTTTTTAATGTGTCACTTGAATCGACTTCAACAATTACCGTGTTTCTTGACGCTCGTTGATCTGGATCAGTTCAAATTTTATATGGAAAATATGATCTAAATTTTGTTTTAGGTCAGAAATTTTGATTTTAAATCTAGCAAGCGCCTTTGTGTTGTTTCATGAAACATGAACTGATCTGGATCAGATCAAGCGTCAAGAAACACAGCCAATATCAATTTTAACGCGACGTGACACGACTCTAGTCACGTCACTTGAAGTGAGACGACTTCGACAATTGGGGTAATACTCCTTCATACTATAACATTATTCACAGTGTTCATGCTAATGTACGCCGACTGATAATTGCGGAGGGCAATCTTTCGTAGACTCCAAGGTAGGTGTCCGCCACCTCAATTGAACCATAAATGAACCGAAAAATGTTTGAGAGAGACAAATATTGGTGATCAGAGATAAATATTGGTGATCAAGCACTTTTACTTTTCAGGCCATGACCAGTGTGAATCTAAATATTACTTCTGTTCTACAGAACTGTGCCAAATTTAACTTCAGTAATCTTGACTAAAATCAAAAAACGGGTATGTTTTCTTTTATATACCCATGGCATATTTGATCGGTTTCTGGAATCACAAAAAATTTCCTTAGAGCCGATATGTTCGATACCGCATTGAAATAATTAATTTGTAAATTGTGGACAAATATTAAAAGCACAAATTCGTGAGACTGTACCCACTAGAATTTTGTACAAAGATCAGAGGGATGATCTCGATAGTACAACATTAACAAGCACTTTGTAGGCGGTGTAACGGCATTATATTCGATTTAGGGGTATATCCTCTATCCGGTCGCAAGTTAATTATTTGCGATCAGAAATATGGTTACTAGATTTATTTTGCCATGCCAATTGACACATTTTTTTAAAAATTAATTTTGTTTTGTGATTATAAAGTAGAAATCCACGAAAAGGCTGCTACGCATTTTCCGAGGTCGCAGTCTTTTTATGTATTTTTACTTTACAATCACAAAAAAAATTAAATTTAAAAAAGATGTAAGGATTATGCACGATTTACAGGTTCCAATTTTTTTCCCCAACAAACTTTTTACAGAAAAATAGAGCTGTAAAAAATTACTAGTTAAAAAGAGACAGCCATATGTAAACAACATTTCCCCAAATTAAAAAGAAAAAAACCCAATTTTATATTACTGGAATTTGTTTCGTGCTCCTCTCGCAAACGAAAATCGTAATATACTTAACTCTTCATTTTTTACTGGAAAAAAAATGGAACATGTAAATCGTGCATTAGCATGACAAAATAAATCTAGTAACCATATTTCTGGTCGCAAACTTGCGACCGGATAGAGGATATACCCCTTAGTATAAATTTTGAAAATAGGATTGCCATACTAAGAGAATAACAGCCAAAATTGATTGCAGGTATATCCGTTTCTTATTTTTGATGGTTTTTGATCTTGGATCGGTATGTTGTACCATCACTTCGAATCGAAATTCGAAAAAAGTCGAATGGCGGTATGTTGTATCATTTTCGAAAAGCAAAAATGATACAACTTTCACTTTTTCGATTCGACTTTTTTCGAATTCGACTTTTTTCGATTCGAAGTGATGGTACAACATACCGCCCCAGGTTGTGTCTTTAATAAATCGTCTGGCGTTGACAATACGGTGCCTTGAGTTTCCGCATGGCATGGGCATCTGTTCGCTCTTCTTTTTTCGGAGGACTGTCGTGACCTTCCTGGCGCGGGAGTATTCTGTTATAGAAGGGAAAGTCGAAAGGTTCTGGAAATTTTCAGGTCTTCAGAAGTTTAGCACTTAGTTCTACGTAAATATTTTATAGCGTCGTTCCAGTAATTTTCTGAGGTGGTTATTGTAATGAATCTGTTAAACTAATCTGAAACATTTGCAAAGAATTTATTACATGTGTGGTATTGTTTTTAAGGCACAATCGCTCCTCAATGTTATCGAGACATTTTCTCGTATGTTTACGATTTTTTTATCGGAGATAATTAGTCGTACCCTTCCTGGTAGGCAACCTTCATCCAGTAGTATTTTCCGCCTTGGGAGAAGACCATTATGTGAAGATTCATCTTTATTACTGTGTTGATCCAGAGGTCCTCCAACGAAAGGCCTTTTGAGCTTGCCTATTAAAAGTAGATGACAATTTCACTTATGTTTGAAGACGGCAAGAAAATAAGTGCTTACATCTGAAAGATCAAACATCGGATACACTGGATAAGTATCTTCTGTTATATGGGATTGAAAAACGATGTGTTTTTTGCATTTCTACCCATTTTTCATTAAATTCATCCACGACGATTTTAACGTTAACGAACAAAGAATAGATTTTGTACGTTATTTATTTTATCTTTGGTGTATATAGTTACATTAACTCGATCGTGATATTAAATTTCTTTGTGTGAACTCTAACCGTGACCATATGTTGCTTTAAACACCGATGAACGAGAAAGCAAGCCCAGTCCCAGACCATCTAAACTCTTATAGTGCAAGTATGAGTAAATCTTTGCTTGGTTGAAAGGTTGTAGAGTTCTCCAGATCATAAAAGTCTACGTTTGATGTTGTGAAAACTATCGTGGCATTGGCATAATCTCTATTGAGCACTTCTTACAAAGTGTTAGCTAATGTTGTACTTTTGCCAGATAGACCACTCACCCCTGTGACGGAAAATGGCGACCATCAACGTGGTTTTCGTCCCAACCGATCAATCACTGACCATCAGGATAATTTTGGAAAAATGTTAGGAGTCCAATATAACCATACATTAACTATATATGTATATATAGTCAGTATTAACCGCGATACTTCTGGGCTGCGCTCATATGTCTTCAAATGCCGGATAAACCCATTTCTCTGTGTAAATTAACAACCTCTGGGATCTACATGTCGAATCGTAATCGAGGGATCTGTATATTTCACTTGAAAAAACATCTGGTGTGGGATTTTGTACGTTATTCTCATGAATTTCTCATGAGAATTTGTATGGGAAACGTATATAAATTCTCATGAGAATAGCGTACAAAATCTCACTGCTGGTGTCCGACTGGGAGATGACCTTGAGCCCGTGCTGTTCAATTTCGCGCTCGAGTACGTAGTAAAGAAAAAGTAGCCTTCAAACTTCGCTATATATATTTAATAAATCAGGCCAAATTCTTGGATATGATATGGAGTTGTTGCAGATGATATCGTGCTTATTGACCGAAGACCTAGCGATATCTTCATAGGACAGTTTCACACCGTTCGGTCGCTACGCAAGAAGAATAGGTTTGGTATCGTGAGTATCAGCAAAATTAAATAGAAAGCATCGTCAAATGGAATACCGGCAGAAATAATAGCTGTCGGACACCGAGCTTTCTACACCCAATCAAGGTTATTGCGATCTAAACAACTTTCGCAGTTGTGCAAGCTCGACCTTATAAATAACTCATAAGGCTTGTGCTGGCTTTCGGAAGTGGGAATTGGATCCTGGCCAGGACCTCTCATGGGTGTAAAATGCTATAGAGGTTTAAAAGGAGACATTCATTCCATCCTTGTTTTATAATTAAAGTTATGAACAAGAAATATCGAACTCGAATGAACCAACTTATAGGAAGCTGCTACATCATCGGGGTCGTCAAATCCATTCGAGTTAGATGGCTGATCCACGTTACAAGCCCCCCACATCAAATCATGATAAATAAAATGTTTCAATAACAGCCAGTTGGTGTACGTCGTAGAGGAAAACTCCGACTGCGCTGGCGCGGCAACATTGAAATTTGAACAAGACTTACACATATAATAGATGTCAAAACTGAAGGGCGAGGGCGATTGATGGAGGACCACTGTGCAGACGGCAATGATGTAAAAGCTAGAAAGAGAAAGTATTTCGTTGACGCATTGCGCCGCCTAATACAAGACAGACGCCCGGTTTAGCCGCCACTAATCGACGCAGATTTGATAGAGTTTAAGGCGCCAATGATTTGCCATGACTTGCATATATACAGTATTACCCCCGCTCGTTTCCACTACACCGCCTGCTTTTTTGGAGTTATCTAGAGAGCACCGCGTGAAGATATGCATCTCAGACTTCGCATCCCGGAATTTGAATTACCATACAAAGAAAATTCCAATATGAGGTAGGGAAATAAAAATTTTTCGCCGCCACTACATCGTAAATATGACTGTCGTTATGCAAATTTATTAGGTACTGCATTTGTAAATTTTAACCTTCTTGAATTATTTACAGTATTTACTACTGATCACTATTGTACAAATTTTGTATAGATACATACTAGAACGAAAATAATAAATGACTTATCGCTTCGTTCTTATACAAAGTAGTTTTTAAAACTCTTTTATGCAACAAATAAATAAACAAATGGAAGTATGACCAGTAAAAAATTTAGATGAATTTACTAATTTAAAACTAGGGGATTCCCAGTTACTTTAATATAAAGCACTTGCATACTGGCAGCTACGTATTGAATTATATTATACTTAATTATGTATGTAAAAATTTATAAATTATAATTACCGACGAACCTTAACATCAAAAATACAATTTCAAATAAGAATATGTACATTAAATTATAAAAAATCGGAAAATCATATCTCTACGATTCTATCGCAATATTTTATATTTGTTTTTATTAAATTAATACATTTTTTGATAAGATTACAATTTTTTCCTGTTTCATTGACGATAACATAAGATTACAAACAAAAATAAATAAATTAAATAAAATGCAATTTTAATGTATTGAACGCCAATTTAAAAATCTTTTGAAAAACTATTTTAATATATAAATGCAAAATAGTGCAAACTCTGTAGTCTATAGTAGAAGTAAATTAATAAAATGATAAGACATAAAAATATCCGTTTTTACATACTTTAATTAATCTTATTTATGAAAAATCACATTTCTTTTTTGTATTTTTTTAATTTATTTTAATATTTCAACAATTAAATTTGTGTTTAGTGATTAAAAATATTTTAGTTTTTCTTTGAAAGAGCAAAATGAAAATTATAAAAAAATAAACGAAAATATTGGATTTAAAGAATTATTACTCCGGAGGTCTTCGCTCACTATTTCTTCGAGTGAATTCCTCTGCATTTTTCATGAATTTCTTACGTTCTTTCAGATATTCGTCGGCCAATTCGGCTCTAAGCGAATGCTCAGGCTCCGGTTCATTAACCAGAGCAACAAGTGCTTGTATTACTTGATCCGTTTTCGTTGCCGGTTTCCAATTCTCAGCACTGATAATTGGCAAGCAGACTTGGCCTTTTTCATCTATGTTAGGATGATATATTTTCGTTTTAAAGCTAATTTTAGGCGGTTTAAATGGATATTCCGCCGGAAATACTATTTCTATTCTAAAGGCCCCTTTATTGTATGGAGGGTTTTCCTGTAAACAGAAAATATCGTGTCTTATTACGGCAAATTTCAAAAACAAAATTCAAATTCTTACGGGCACTATTAGACCGGTCCACAATAAAATATTTGCTTCATCCACGGTAATATCTCGGAATGACTTTAAGCTACTAGCTTGGAGGTCTGCTAACTCCTACGAAAGAAAATTGGAAAATGTGAACATAGAAAAATATTAGTCATACACAACACACATAACCACACAAACATTTTTGTGTTATAGATACAAAAATCAAACATTTCAATATAAAAGGAATTTTGTTTTATGATTACAACATATCAATTAATAAAACTACTAATATCTTTTACTTTAATCGAAATAAAATTTAAAACATTACCTTCTGCAATCTACGTGTTGCAGCCATTTTGACTATAGAGCATCTGTCACTTTTCCTATTGGTAAATTTTTTTTGCTCTTTTGCAAAAAATTTTGATGATATATTTATCAAAAATTAATAAATTTATATTATCAAATCAACTTTTTATTTATTTTTTATTTTATTTAGAGTACGCCACCACGTGAATTAACTAAAGTAGTTTTTATAATGAATGAACTGTGTTGTATTTCCACTAAAAAATAATCAAAAAATTTTAAACTTGAAAAACCATGGGTGTGTAAAATATTGTGCAATCTCATAATAAAAATACAGGGAAATTTATTTAGCAAAATGGGGAATTCACGTACTTCAAATTTAAAAAAAAAATAATTAATTTAATTTAGTTAAAATTTATTCGCAATTATTTAATAATTTCATAAATACATACAAATGAAATATTGTAACATAATCAGTTGAGTTCTTGTAAAAGGCGAGGCTATTTTGGCAAATTCAAACCCAGCAGTTCTAAAATGCCGGTATAGTTTAAATTATTTAGTATTGCCAGATTCGCATTCTAATTCGTATTCATGTATGTATGTACATACAAAAATACCCAAGTATAACAAGACGAAACTCAAAATTGAGCTATCGTATTTGCCTTCGAAATATTAGAAAAAAGTCGAACAATTAATACTTTAGTAGTGGTGCGTATATGTATACTATGTTGTTACTACTGTATACTGTGTTACCACAATTTTTCTTTCGTAGTAATGTGTATAGCATGTACATGGTTTGTTTTTATTTTTCATGTTCACGACATGAGTTTGGTAATTTTATAAAAGAGATTTTGTTAAAAAAATTTAAAGATGTGAGTTAATTTAAATAAAATTACATCAAAATATATTTTATATCTATTCAAAAACTGTTTTCATAAATTAATTAATTTCTAGTTCAGTTTTACATTTTTAGGTAAAAAACAATAATGTGAAAATAATAAACGATGTGCAATAATCATAGTAGCTATTTGGAAAATTATTTAAACTTTTAAAGTTTACATTACTTTGTGTAATAATAAAAAATAATTAAAAAATTAGCTAAAATATAATTTAGATTCGTATACATGTATACATATATGGATTTATAATTTTATACCGCAAATTTAATAAAATAAAAATATTCATTTTAAACCTAAATTTTTATTTTGCTATGTAACATTTGGATGCCGCCATCTTTTTCTTCTAGCATTTTCAAATATAGCCTTTTACATTCATCCACAACCTCGCTCCCGCCATTTTGTTTTTTGTTTTTTCTGTTCACACATACATGTATACAATTCTCCTCTATTGAGTTTCGTCCAGTTTCGAATAATCGCGACACTTTTCATACATGATCTAACAAGGCCTCTCCACCTGACATAATTATCTGCCATAACATTTACATAACTGGTATACAAAATAATAAAAATGGCGTCGTGTGCGGTAAACGTACCATAAATTTGACGTTTAAAAATCATTTGTGTATTCATTTGTGTAGTATTCAAAAGCGTCGATTGTTTTGTTACATTAAAAATCTATTGTGAAAATGCTTTCTAAAAAAAATTAAAATTGCAAGTAAATAAAGTATTATTTTTGATGTCAGTTCTCCTAAACAATTTCGAATTGATGTTCCAGAGACATTCATTGCCTCTATACAATTCAATAAGTTTTAATACTTCCTGTTTTGAACTCATTGTCACAATTAAATTAAGTATATAAGATAATATATATAATATAAAAATTTCAAAAAATTTTCCAAGCACTTTAATAAAACACAAACTAATTCTTTATTCACACACAGAAAAATGAAATCGCCGTTTTGAAAAATACAAAAACGTCAATACACTAATATAACCCTTTTTTGATTTACTAACAGAATTGTGCGAGTACGGCAAAAGTACCATGTCAAAAATTTATTTTTGTATGTGTTTTGGACTAACTTACACATTTGCGCATTCCTTTCAAACTTATTTCGTCCGAAAAAAACACTATAACTATACACACAATTGTGTTGGTTGTACTTCCAATCAAGCGAAATTTTTTATCAAAAACGCCATTACATACTATGATTTTTTACTCACACTTTTGTGTGGTTTGGACATTAATTTAGCCATTTTTCTAGTTTTGTTGGTTGAAAAACGGATAATTAAACAAATACGAATAATAATCAAGTCATCTGGTCAGTATCTGGTATACATGATAGTTTAGACATCTCGGCAGAAAATGTTTGTACGACATATGTCAACCAGCTGCAAATTTGAGTCTCCACGTGCAACTGTTCGAAAATCAATGTTATAACTTGATGTTAATGGCAGGTGGAGAGTAGGCGTAAACTTCAAAAATTACAAATAAATTTTAGTTTGTTCTGGTTTGCCATACAGCTTCAGCTGTCATTTTTTTTTTGTGGAAAATGGTCTATTGTTTGCACGGGAAAGTTCAATGGAAATCCGTATGACTTACATATTGGGTACTGAATAAGGCTTTTCCGCGTAAAATATCCACTTGTATAAAATAACCTAAAACTCAAACCATCATAAATGACATGAACCAATAATTTGGCGGGTTATAATAATTAGATCTAACTATGCATGCATAGTTCATAGCTACCTCCTCCAAGTGATAGTCTTGTTGTAATATACTGTTGTGTTATGTACATTTATGTACTGTATATTTGCAATTAAAAATATAATTTCATATAACAATGAATTTAAATAAACGAAAAATTCTAGGTACAGATAATTCAGTGGCTAATGAATTAAATGTTAAAAAACCAAAAATTGCCGAAATGCAAAGTGATGCAGACGAAAGTTTCATGATGCAAATGTTTGATTCGGACTTCGATTTTGAAAAGCATATTCCAAGTTTGGATTTAACTAAGTGGCAACGGTGTCATATAGAATCAATTGAAATCATAAATCGTAACGAGAAACAACTAAACCTGGTGAATAAATCGACGAATGATCGCGGTTCGTGTAAGGTAGAAGGCACTTGGGTTGCATTAAATTTAAAGCCTGATGATGTGGTAAGTGTTTTGGCAGCATGGGACGAGACCCAGAATAAATTTTTGTGCACCGCCGATAAAGGTTTGATCATTTATAATCCTGATTTTTTGATTTCGGGGACGTCTGTGGTCGGCTCGTTATTTTGTTTGCGGCGCGGTGTTCTGTCCGATCGGTTTAAAGGATTCGATTCCGGAAATAAAATTGTAAGTAAATGTAACTAAGCTATGACTAATATATACTGAACGTTTATATTTCTTCAGATGACCATTGGTTCACTAGTTCACGAACTGTTCCAAACAGTGATACGGAAAAATTTGCTTGATTTAAAAGAAGTGAGTACTGAATGTGAAATACTACTGCATTCTCAACAAACGACATACCAATTATTTGCTACTGAACTTTCCTTGGCCGAAATCCGCGAGGAGATTTCAAAATATATTCCAAATATAATAAATTTTATGACCAAATATATAAAAAATAAAAGAAGCTTAAGCGATGCCCCAAATCCTGGTTCGAAGTTGGCTGAAATTTTAGATATTGAAGAAAATATTTGGCTGCCGAACTTGGGATTAAAGGGCAAAATCGATGTTACAGTGAGAACCAAATCTGGTGCTACTATGCCAATTGAAATAAAAACAGGCCGTCCGTCATTTTCATTAGAACATAAAGGACAAGTTGGATTGTACCAAATGATGTTAACTGAGTTGGGAAAAGATGTTCCATCCGGTTTATTGTTGTACTTAAAAGATGACATACTTAAGGAGATCACATTGCGACATAATGAAAAACGTGATCTAATTATGTTGCGTAACGAACTGGCTTATTATTTGAATCAAAATATTGAGTTCATGGAATTGACCTCAAAATTTAATGTTCCAACTCTACCCGAGCCGATTAATCATCACAGCGCTTGCGGTAAATGTCCTTATAATATTATCTGTTCAACATACTTAAAACGAGATATAAGTGTCCGATTATCGGATACACATCCATTAAGTGTACTATCAAATTCTACGTTTAACCATCTTACTCAAAACGATATAGATTATTTTGTTCACTGGTCTGGTATAATATCATTGGAGAATGAGACGATCAAACGAGAAACTCCTTTAAAAAATATTTGGTTGAAATCTATTGAGAAGCGAATAATTGATGGTACTGCAATCGCCTATCTTAAGTTATCGAGTAAAGTAACCGAAATCGATAGTTCATTCATACACATATTTTCCAATCAGCAAGATTCCGAGGACAAGGAAAATGTAGCCAAAAGTTATGATATGACAAGATCTTCTGTGAATATTGGAGACTATGTACTGGTCAGTGTACCAAATCGTGTTGCTATCGCTGCCGGTCATGTAAAAAGTATTTCGAAACACTTGGTAACGATCTCATTGGAACGTGACCTTAACAAGCACTACAAAAATTTGTTGTTCATAGTGGATAAATACGTTTCGGAATCATCGCTCGCAATTAATTTCACCAATTTAGGTGCCCTTTTGGATGACACGGAAAGCGCAAATAGATTAAGGCGCATAATCGTGGAAAAGGAAAATTCAATCTTTGCTAAAACCATTCCGAGGGAGATTGCAACAAAAGCTGATCATATTTTGCGTGCTTTAAATCACATTCAACGTAGGGCAGTATTAAAATCGATTGCAGCGCAAGACTACATCTTAATTAAAGGGTTGCCAGGTACCGGAAAAACACAAACACTAGTCGCATTAATACAAATCTTCGTCATTCTTGGTAAATCTGTGTTGATCACAAGTCACACGAATTCAGCGGTCGATAACGTCTTGCTGCGACTCAAATCGGTGAACGTACCATTTCTGCGATTAGGCTCAATAAGCAAAATACACCATGATTTGCAAGAGTACAGCGAATCTCACATACTAGAGAGTTGTAAATCGCCTGAGGAACTTCTAAAATGTTACAATCAATTTCAAGTGTTTGGGGTTACGTGTTACGGTGCTTCTCATACATTACTGTCTCAAAGACAATTCGATGTTTGCATCGTTGATGAGTCGACACAAGTTTTTCAGGTGACTGTGTTCCGTCCATTACTATGCGCGAAGAAATTTGTTTTGGTTGGGGATCCAGATCAACTGCCGCCAATCATACGATCAAGTCAGGCCAAAAATTTGGGAGCCGATGAGAGCTTATTCAGTCGTTTAGATTCCGATGAAGTTACAGTCACCTTAACCCTTCAGTATCGGATGAATAAATGTATAACCAATTTGGCGAACAAGCTGACATATAAGGGAGGCCTCGTTTGCGCTAATGATGAATTGGCTAAATCAACATTTGTTGTGCCAAATTCCGCCCTAATCATGAGTAGCTACGCTTCAGAAAAATGGTTATTAAAATCTCTGTCGACTCACATTGATCAATCGGTGATTGTACTAGACACCGACAATGTTTTTGAAAAAAGTCTAGAGTTCCAGGAACAGCACAATAATGAAATCTCTATAATGGGCGATGTAAACAAACCGTTTGACCAGAATCATAAAGACCGTGGGACGATATATGCTAATTACTGCGAAGCAGCTGTTATAATTTATTTAATCGATAGTTTGGCAAAGGCAGACGTTAGTTTATCTTCCATTGGTATTATAGCGCCATATCGAGCACAGGTTGATTTACTAAAATTGGCGGTCACGCGGTATGATGAATTTTTATGTGGCGATAGAACAAGTCAATCTAGTAAGCCTCAAATTGAAGTCAACACAGTAGATCAGTATCAGGGCCGAGATAAACAGATAATCATTTATTCGTGCACAAAATCTAATAATAAAAATTATAAGGCAGATGACCAACAGGTGGAACGTAAATCGGACGGTGAAATTTTAGGAGATCATCGCCGTCTAACTGTTGCAGTGACTCGGGCCAAACATAAACTTATTTTGATAGGAGATTTGGAGACACTCCAGAATTACACACCTTTTCGGGCACTGTTCAATTGTATTGGAAATGTGTCTAAGACTAAATTAGTTGATGGTAAGCTGGGTTTTTCATGGCAGGCCATTCTAAATCACTTTGACAATATATTGAATAAGGAAGCAGATATCGAGAATTCGAGTCAAACCCACAATATATAAATTATTAATTTGAATTTATTAAACAACTTTGATATTAGTTAAGTCACGTTTTTCAATTTTACGGAGTTGTTTCTTCTTCATTCGCTTTATTTTGGCCGTGTTCTTTATAATCTGCACTACTTCGGATTTACGTTCATTTTCTAAGCGCCTTTTTGCGTTTTCCTCTCGTCTTTGTTTTTTCTGTTCATTTTCTAATTTTTTATTTTCTTTGATTTGCTTGGAAATTTCTTTATTGTGCTTTATGTCATTTTCCAGCTTCCGTTTCTGATCAAACGAGCGCTTGTAAATTGAGTTTTTGACTGTTGAAAATCTGAAAGAATACACATGATTAATTTAATTGGAAATATAATGAAAGGGATCATATACTTTTCTCGTTTGCTTTTCCAAAATTTTCCAGACTTGGGTTTGCCTTGAAGGCCTCCTAACGTCTTATCGGATTCCAGGCGTTTCAATTTCTTAACAGCTTTAAGGTTAGGTTTTTCACTAGAATTTTTTACTACATTTTCGGTGACTTTCATTCCAACGTTTTCATCTGGATTTCTGGTTTCTTCTGAATCATTTTCATTTTTCACGGTTTGTTTATTTTCCTGCATTATGTGAGTTTTATTTTCACGTGTAGCAACCAATTTACCAATGCTACCAACTAAAAACGAAAGCTGTCAAAATCCACTGAATAAGATCGATGTGGCAATACTAAAGTTGAGGGATTCGCGCCGAGGAGCATGCCCTGTTCATACTCATGGTTAAAAATCTCGGGTATTTTCACCCCATCGTTTTAACCAATTAACGGATGAAACACACCAAGCAGCAGCAGCGAGCAGCAAATTTAAATATTGGCTTATTCGATTATGTAATTATACAAAATCGTAGTTTGAGTGTAAATATACGTATTTCCAACAAAAGAAATCAAATATTTTGTAATTTTAATAGATCCTTAGATTTTATTAATTTCTCCGTATGACTCACAAATGGTTGGGAAGATCAATAGATTAATTTCATTGCCTATTTTTGTCCCTCCTTCTTTTATTTATTTTTTGCTTTTTTCTATTATATATAACAAAATTTTTACTTTTACAAATCAATAGAAACTCCTGATGATGACTTAACAAGTCGAAATCGATCGAGTGATTTTTTAAACTTTTTGAACAAATTTTTTATTAAAATATTCAAAATTCTAATTTTTGCGAAATAAAAAACAAGTGTTTAATAAAATATGTTTATTAAGTAATATAATCTGAACGAAAAAAAATGAAACAATGAAATATGCGAAGAGTTGGGCATTCTAAGTTTATTATCTAAGTCGTAAAACCAGTTTGTATTTTGGGGTTACAATAAAAAAAGTTGTTTCAAAATTTTGTAAGCAGCTTTAGTAGGCCTCTGTTTATATTATTTTTCTCTATGCTTGTGGGGATCTCCCAATAGTTTTTAACTAACATTTTTGCACTTTGAATAATTTTATTTTTAATTTCAAAATTGTTGTTAAAAATATCTTATGGCAATATTTTCATTTTTATAGTGGTTTTGGTGGTGTAGTCACTCAAAAAGTTGTCTGCAAAATGTTTGTTTTTATATATTTCTATTCTTGTCTCTCGTGTGCAAAATGTCAATGTTATATATATCTCTTTCATTTTGCAGAAGAATAATGTTTGTCGCATGTAAATGACAGGTGACTAAACTTGACGCAGGTGACTAAACTTTGGGCGGTATGTTGCACCATCACTTCGAATCGAAAAAAGTCGAATTCGAAAAAAGTCGAATCGAAAAAGTGAAAATTGTATCATTTTTGCTTTTCGAAAATCGTACAACATACCGCTATTCGAATTTTTTCGAATTTCGATTCGAAGTGATGGTACAACATACCGCCGTTGATTCGACTCGCATTGAGCCTCGTCACACTTTAATTCTTTCGTCGTGATTCAATGATTTCAAAATATCAATCGCCGCCCACATTTGATTTCTTCGCGCATTTCTTTTTTTATGTATGCGTAAAATTATGTTTTTTAATTTATTAGTTTTGTAAAAAATGTTTATTATTTGCTGCGAAAACTGCTTCCTTGGTTGAAAAAATATATTTTTTGCACTCGAAGTGCAAATTAAACTAAAATTAACCCAAAAACGACAAATAAAAACGGTGTCCTTGAAAAATTTATTTTTGTTGTGCGAGAATCAGTTGAATCAAAAAAATTTTTGCTGAAAAAAGAATCAAGAATTTCCCCGCCAAAAAATTAGTTTGTTGGTGAAGGGGAAGGAAACGAGGAAAGAATCACGACCAAAGAGTCAAAGTGTGGAACCACGGATTGTAACAGAGGGTTTATATTTTCCATTTATACTGTTTATGTTGGAGGTTGAACCTAGGTCGAGTCAACTTGTAGTTATTTTCAGGTTAACCTTGAAGTTAACTTCTAGGGTTTATATTGGAGAGTTATCTTAAGGTTGAGGCGAAACCAGGTTATAAATGTCAAAATCATTATAATTTTTTCCTAAATAAAAAATAAACATAAAAATCGAAAAAAACACAAAAATATGAAGACGAATTTAAACACAGACGCGCTCGTACAAGAAAAATATGAAAAATCGCCATTTTTAATTTTTAATTTATTGATTTTTTGTTGTTGTTTTTCGACTCGACTCTGGGCGTTTATATTAACCAGTACATGGACTTTGTTGCCTTTTTACAATTCAACTTGAATTTTACCGGAACGTAATAGTAGTGGTGTGCATATTGGTATATGTGTTTTGTTTTGTTTTGTGTTTTTGACGTCATTTAAGAACACAAAATAATATGTTGAGTACATAATTTGTGAATTTAAAAAATTTCACATCATTATGTAAGTTAATAAAGTGTTGTGTCCCTATTCCTATATAGTTTAATTTAATTCCGAGTAAATAAATCAAAACGTAATTACATTATCATCAAAAAATTATTATCATAGTCAAATGTAAACATAAAAAAAATTTAAGCATTTGTCCGTCTTTCGTCTATCATTTCCATTCCATATTTCTACTAACTAAACAACAAAATAAATAACATCGATGCGATCGACTGCAAGAAGACAAGAGAGAATAAAAATATTTTTCAAATTTATTTATATGTATTTCCTCAGTTAACACGTTAATGGCCGTACGTATAATACTTGTTCCGACTATCACACACATGCTGTGTGAGCGGCAATTAAAGTGTTAATTCACTTTATAATTTATTAATCTTTTTTTTTCAATACTATTTCCATAAATAACACATAAAATATAGGCAAATGTACCTACAATTAAACTGGGAATATTAATTTTATTAAAAACAATAATAAAATTCATTTTATTTAAGTTTTATCTAAATATAAATGAAACATTCACAAAAAACATATTGAA
Source organism: Nephrotoma flavescens (assembly GCA_932526605.1). Taxonomy (NCBI): domain Eukaryota; kingdom Metazoa; phylum Arthropoda; class Insecta; order Diptera; family Tipulidae; genus Nephrotoma; species Nephrotoma flavescens. The sequence continues at coordinate 47,883,169 of OW052221.1, read as the reverse complement.
ATCGAAACTATTTTCTTAACATGTCATTTTTTCCTTTGCTATCGAGCAGAGGAAATGTATTGTTTCCTCTACCGATAGTATCATTTATAAAATCGGGTCAACATTTTGGCGAAATTTCATGTGGATTTGCACACACACAATGATACAAAATGACAGCACACAATATTAAAAGTGTATATTATACACTGTATACGTACACAAAATTCAACTTGAATTGATTTTGAAAAGGCAACAAAATCCATGTGCAGAGTTAACTCGACCTAAGAAATTTTTTGGATTTGAGGAACTCCAAGTTAACTTTTGATGTTTATATAGGTTGGACCCAGGTTGAACCTGGGTTCAACCTCCAATATAAACAGTATATTTGTAGAAGCAGTATTTACATTAGGCAATACGTAAAATCAGGGATACCACAACATTTTAAACGTAAATATATTTTGACAGCTAATCATTTCGTTTTGATGTCTTACGTGGCCGGGGAACATCAACATATAAAACTTAAACGAAAAATTTGTATTTAATTTTAGTCAATAGAGCACATAATATATATTTATATATAACAAAAATGAATAAATTAAGTTGGTTTTTTAGTTGTATAGCTTTTCTCGCATTGATCGATAATATTAAAGGTTTTTTTGTTACAATCGATACACATTCAGAAGAATGTTTTTTTGATCGGGCCGAAGCTGGGACGAAAATGGGTTAGTGGCGATTAAAATATTGAAAATATGTGAATTAATAGACACATACATTCATAAATGGTTTTGTATTTTTTCAGGATTAATGTTTGAGACAATCGAAGGTGGTTTTCTTGATATTGATGTAAAGATTACAGGGCCCGATGGGAAAGTTATTTATGAGGGGTTCCGTGAATCGTCCGGAAAATATACATTTGCCGCTCACTCAACTGGCATTTACACGTATTGCTTCAATAATAAAATGTCTTCGTTAACGACCAAAGTGGTTATGTTCTCAATGGATATCGGCGAGGCGCCAAAAGGCACCCCCGGTGCTGCAAACGAAGAAGATGCAAATCACGTAAAATTAAACGACATGATTAAAGATTTGTCTGAAACATTGACCGCAATTAAACATGAACAGGAATATATGAATGTATGTAGTTTAAATGTTAGTTCTTCCTAGCTTAAAATTAATACGTTAATTTTGGTTTTCTTTTTATAGATTCGCGATCGTATTCACCGATCGATAAATGAAAGTACAAATTCACGTGTCGTTCTATGGTCCGTATTTGAAGCAGTTGTATTAATTGTAATGACCGTGGGCCAAGTTTATTACTTAAAGCGATATTTCGAAGTGCGTCGTGTAGTATAAATATATTTTAAAACTATTATAAATACCTCTGATTTAATTTAATTTTTAATAATACGAAAAAGAAAGGTTAAAACCACACCATCGTAACTTTCTGCATAGTTTTTCGTAAATTATTTCATTCAAAACAAAAAATCTATAGCGCATTTTTTAAATTTCATGAAACCATCTCAAAAATTAATAAAAATTTGATAAGAAAATTCTGAAAAAATTGTTTTTCATTTTGTGGATTCAATATCTTAATTTTTTGTATATTGGCAATACATAAATGTTTTTTTTACATAACCTAAAATTTCAGTGTTACTTGTATTAGCAAATGATTCTTTTTTTTGGTAAAAATGCCTTTGCCAGCAAGAGTGAACACAAAAATTAAGCAATTAACGCAGCTAAGTGAAAATAGTAAATATTTGATAAACCGAAATCCCAGAAATTTAGAGCGATTACGAATTGCTTATAAGCCAAGTGGTTATCATTTAGAACGCCCCGGCCGAAGTTTTTGGCACAAGTAAGTGTTACTAATATGTTGCCATTTCTTGTATTAAAATCGTGATTATTTTAGATTAGACTTATCAAGTTCTGGCCGATATGTTACCGCCAAATTGGTACACTACCAACATGGTCCAGTGATCGAGGCCAGCACGTCAGAATGGGCGGTTAAAAAGCAATTAGTTGGAACCAAAAATACTTCAGCTTATACGAATTTGGCAAGAATATTTGCGCAACGCTGTCTGGAATCCGGTTTAACCGAATTCAATTGTGATATAGAGTCAGTCGAAAATGGTAAAGTTGAAAAATTCCTCGAAATTCTAAAGCAGAATGGTTTAATACTGAACGAATCTGAACGATTTATAGCGCCGCGGCCTTGGGATGAGACAAGAAAAGAAAAACCATGGGAAATAATCGAATAGTGTAAATCTTTGATTTTCAATCTATCATTTTATTTTTCTTATAGTACACATTAAAGTATATAAATAATATTGATCTATTAATAATCCATTAGTTTTCATATTTGCTTTGGATATCCTTCCACAGTTTCTGCAAATATAAGAATATAATTTGATTTACACCGTTATGTAACTATGTTGAGGTTATACTTACTCCCTTGTTAGCACTTTCGAAAATCGCTTCAGAGGCTAAATCGAATGCTCGTTCAAAGAAGAAAACTGATAACATAATACCAGCGGCATATGTTGAAGTTCTTTTGAAAACTGTATCGTATAAGAATTTCATTTTGTTGGATTTTAACTGGTTAGATTCGACTCGCGAACTTTACAACAAATTTTGTAAATTGAGTAAAAATTCTGACAGATGTCAAATGACCTTGCATTGAAGTGAGCCGCAATTGAAAAATTTGGATGCAAACCATATGAAACAACCTATAATTTTTGTAATCCTGTATTCAGTAGTCAGCATGCTGATTATAGAAATGTCATTTTTGATTTGATGTGACGGCTGCACACATGTTTCCTGTTTTGTATTCGATTTAAACATAAATAAACCGACTCAATATGGATAATAAAAACAATGGTAAATTATAAATTACTTAAACATATATTTTTAGTAACAAGTGAATAACTTTTAGCCGAACTTGATGAAGTTATTAAAACCATTGATGGGCTGATCTACAAGAAGAACGACCCGTATCCACATAACAAAGAATACGTACAATCCCTGTTGGTTACATCGAAACCTAAAAAAATATTAAATAATAAACGTAAATTTATTAAAAAGAAAACCATTACACGTAAAGAATACGCTCGATTAGGTTTAAATAATATTCCAACTAAATCTCTTAAGTATTCGGATGTGTTACCGCTCAATCAACTGTGGGAGGAGTACATTAGTAGACACATCGGAATGGATAAGCCCAACTTTAAAATCCCGAAACCAGAAGATTTTGGTTATACTAACTTTTGTCTGCTCCTAACCAAAGCTGACTTTAGTGGAGCCAACATAACTGTGATACGATCGACATGTCCCAGTGTAGTGCACAAACGGGGAATTGTTATTTTGGATACGAAGCAGACGTTTGTCATTGTGGAGCAAGATAATAAATCAAGAAGTGAGTATGTCTATGGGTTTGCCAACTAATTCACGAGATAAATATTTTGTACTTGGATTTTATTTTTAGCAATTCCAAAATATGATTCCGTATTTCGAATTGTAATACAGAATTTAGAACTGACAATATTTGGGAAATATTTTAATATTAGATCTGCCGAACGATCTGTTAAGAAGGTAAAGAATTATATGGTGCCAGATTTATAAAATAAATTGCTAATTTTTTTAACGAATAAATTTATTTTTGAAATATGAACTAGGCATTTTCTTTTGTTTTATTTCAAAATTTCAACAGTTTTTGTAATTCAACTGGAAACGAATTCCATAAGCAGCCGTCTTGCCTTATACTACGATATAAAGCAAGATATTTTGTGCGAAAACTTCTTAGTTCACCTGACAATACAATTGTCATGGTTAAATTGTTGGTCAAACGATTTGTAACGTTATCTAGGGCCTGGGTTGCACGAGCTTCCTCATTCTTCACCATACTGGCCAAGACAATGAGATAACTACTAGCTAGTAGTTGTCGGTGGTTGTGGTATAAATGCAAAAAAAAATTGCACGATTTATTTAGCTAAACAATGTTTTATTACCTTCTGCCAAAAATACAAATAAAGGATACAAATACTGGGTTGGTTTATGGATACCAAATTCATAAATCAATCCAATATTTGTATCCTTTATTGGATTTTTATATGGATTGGACGTCAAGGTACAAGATTATTTTATTTATTGATTGTAACTATAAAAATATGCAAAATCAGCTCAGGCCTTATTCAAATGAGTTACTAGAGATTCTAAATGAACGCACTCATTGACAGGATCCATAGACCCAACCGTTTTTTACCTTTATATATCAGAGGACCCTGGTCGAAATGCTTGACCGTTTCTGCTTTTTCCCGATCTGCAAAAACTTCCAACCACTAAATGATAATTAATGAGGATGGATTTGGTTGCTGACCGATAGGTGCTTACAACTACCCGATGGATTTTTTTAGTAAACCATTACACCATTATCCTCCTACAGTAAACCGCTCCATTAGCTAGGGATCTCAGGCGGAATCGCCCGAGTTGGAGAGACGGTCCAGTTTCCAGGTAACTGTAGCTTAGGCTCTTAATGGTTTTTTTTTTTTTTTTTTTGTAACAAAGTATTAATTATCCAATGGATTTTAATGTCCTTTTAAGGTCAATTAATACCCCCTTTTCATTCACGCACACACCCACCCATTCACCTACTCACACAACTACAGTATACCACCTGCACATTGCAAGCTCCATGTCAACCTGTACATTGACATGGACGGTGGGTCGGCGCTGAGTTCTGCACTCCAACAGAGGGTCTAAGTTGTGTTTATTAACTTTACCGATCGTAATCGATGAAGAAAATTCGCTTTTGCATCCTGCCTCTGCTGGGATTCAAACCCAGTACCTCCCGCTCCAAGTGCCGAAGCTTTAACCACTGCACCACTTGTCCGGTTGGTGAAGGACTAACTAGTTCTAACGGAAAATTAATTATGACAGCGGTTCAATGTCAGACGAAGAGTTTAATAAGTCAGACGAAGAGTTTAATACGATTGTAGCGGGGCGGTTGTGGGCTTTTAAATAAATACAATTTCTAAAAATCAACTTTCATCACTGCAAGGCTAACGGTTACTCTTCTATATAAAATATAGAAAATAAATATAAAATATAGAAAATAAATAAAGTTAGGACTCCTAACTCTACACTGCTACACCTGAGGACATCTCACCTTAGATTCTATTAAACTTATTAACGGTGATACGAAGGAAAAATTGATTTTTTTCCTGGGAAGGGATGTGAATTTACATCATACAATCTGAGGAAGTTCGTATACGAATGAAGTGGGTCATCGCTTGAATTCATTCATAGACCAACTACAACCTATTATGAATGACTGCAAGCCATGTTTATATAAGTAGCATAATAAAGAATCGTTAGGCATCACACTTGTCTCAGATTTCATTAGGGAGGATTTAGTAATTTGGAAAGTGTACGATGGCCTTTCCTTCTTTGATGCGAAATGGCAACGTGATATTCAGTCAACTGGAGATTCAGTCAAGGAATTTTGCCGTCTGCACTATGGTCCTCCATCCGTGTCGATCAATCGCTCTCGTCCTCCAGTTTCGACATCCTAAAATGCGTAGGTCTTGTTCGACGTCGTCACGCCATTGCAGTAGGGACCTTCCACTACGACGCACACCGGCTGGTTATTAATGAAACACTTTATTAATCATCCGTTGTTGTGGGGACCTTGCAACGTGGCTGAGCCATCTAACTCGATTCGATTTGATAAATCCAATGATATTGCTACCTGCTCGAAGTTGCTTTATTTCGTGGTTCATACGAAACCGGTATTCGTTGTTAGCAACTTTAATTGGTTGAAGGTCCAGAGAATGAACGAATGTCGTCTCCGATTTCAATACAGTTTTATTATCACCAACTGTAGTTGTTGTGAGTTTAGTCGATATATTTCATATAATTTTAATTTTTGACAATTCTCCTTACGCTTACTAGAACTTTGCCGTGTCCAAATGGGTCACCCATTTTATGGCGATACCTTCGGCTTTTTTTAGGTGTATCACACGTTTTGCTTGTGGTTTCACACAAATCATAAATCGTTAGTGGATAACGATATCCCGCATATATATTGAAATTATCGTCAATCGGTGAAAATATTGCGGAAAACATGGAATCATGGAATGAATTAATTGAGGTAACGGTTAAGGTTTTTATATACCAGACATGGACGGTTGAATCAAACAATGTCATAGTAAATTCATAGGTAGACTCACGTTCATGAAACTGTCCGGAGCCATTCGACAACGTAAAAGTTTGCTGTTTGTTTAGAACGACTGTCTCTGTTGCTGGTGTTTTATTCATTTTATTTACGAAAAACAAATAATTATTGACCGACCAAACGGCTCAGTGGTTAAAAATTTGGTGTTTGGATCGGGAGGTACCGGTCGAATCCCAATAGGGGCACACAACTACGACTCCTGTCGAAGTGCAGAACTCATGGGGCGACTCATCTTCTATGCCAGTACTAATAGGCTGGCATGGAGCTATGCAATTAAATTTGTTATACAAAAATCCAACTAAATCAATTTAGCAAGGGTAAGGGCGTGGAAAGCGAACTGCGAAAGAGTTGGGAGAGTGCTTCGGCCCAGAACAGATTCCAACTGTTAAATAAACGATTTGCATTTTACAACACAGAATATAATACTTACTGGATAAGACAAAGTTTCACCGTGCCTCACTCATCGTTTGACAATTAATGATACAGAAAATTTGACAGGTAAGTCGATGAGAGAGAATTTATTTGTACACTTCTAAAAAATTATGATGTTTACAAAACGCTTTAACGATTTTTTTCAAATTTAAAGCCACCTATCGGCATATGTTGGAACTATTTTTGGGGTATTGAAAAAAACTATGGGTTTACCTCATTTCGTATATAAATACATTTAAAAATATGATTATAGGTCATAAATTTAAAACTGGCTATTTATAACAAACAATTTAAAGGGAAATACACACTCCAAAAATATCAATTAACAAGGGAAGTTGAAATACAATAATCACATTTTGAACCATGCCAATCACATCACATGAAAATTTGAACAAAACAGCTTCCTTATATTGAAAAATGGGTGTTTGCAATGTACGTACATACTTTAAAAAAATCTTTTGTATGAAAAGAACCATAGAAAATCGGAAATTAGCAAATCAAAGAAATACAATTTATACGTTAAGTGGCAATTAAGGAAATCTATATAACTACTTACTTAGGTCAAAACACATTCAAAATAAATCATTCAACTATGTATGAAAGGCTGATTAAAACGAATATTAACAATTTATACGGGTAATCGTATATAAAGGATTTTATGGAAATTATTACATTGTTCATGAATTAATTAATCAAGGTGCCAATTAATTAAATTCAACAAAATATGTTGGCCCTAATCTATAAACTATATGCGTAAAACCAAATGAACAAAAAAGTCACTAAATAATTATCGGATTCCAAATAACTTAATTGGTTGATGATTATTTATCGTCCTTTTTAGATCTCCCAAAAATAAATAAAAAACAATAATTAATGAGGTATAATTAAGATTAACTTTTTTTTGGTGCAAAACGGAATAACACAAATAGTAAAACAAACACACAATAAATATAAAAAATAATGATAAAAGGGTTTTAATTAAAATGAAGTGGTTTTTGTTTAAGCCAGAGCATCTAACTGAAACGATGTATACATTTAAGTTTCTTGTTTGTGTTATTGAAAACCACAAAGCTTTTTGTTCGAGTTTTTTTCCGAAAATAATGTTTTAATTAATCTTTAAAATTGTGTCAATGTCTTATTCTCTTAGAAGTAATCGAAAAAAGGAAAAATATAAAGTTTATTTTGGCTCGTATTTTCATATGACAACACACTGTGTACTGTTTTTGGTATAGAAGATGAATTTCACGGGTTTGGTATGAATTATGGGGATTGACGGGCTGAATTGGTACTGTTGGCACTGATATTTTTTGTTTTTGGTGAGGCAGATCAGATTTGTCTTTCACTCTTAAAAAAAATCTTTAGTAAATCATAACTTGACACAAGTTGCAGTTATACTTCCAAGACCTTCATGACAGAGTAAATGTTAACTAAGTGGCCAGCCCTAGCTGGCCAGCTGTATGTTTTCATTGGTTCCAGGTTTGTTATGGCCCAGATAAATAGTAGAACGATTCACTAGCACCAGCCGTTTCTTCAAATGGTCAGATACAGTCTGCTTTTTATATGTTATAAGTCGATTTGGTTCGGCAGCCATTTTGTTTTGTATGCTATTTGTCAGTTCGGAAGTGACAGTCGCAGATAGTGGTTGATAACAATTTATTATGGAGCATCTAATGCGTGAATTCCACAGTGAAGCAATTTTTTCCAGTAAAATTAACATCTCGTGTTGTCCAACATATAAATCCTTTACTTGTAAGAGAGAAACAAAAAAAAAAAAATCAGTAAAATTTATGAAACTCTTTAAGTATGAAACTCAATACTTTTTATGGCAACATTTGTCTGTCTTTATCACTCTAACGTAATTTTAATATGTATATCTCCCCCTTTCGGTTTCCCAGTATTTTTTACTGGAAAAAAGTTGTTTCACTGTGGAATCCACGCATAACGCCGCAACAACGTGTTGAAATTATTAAAACACTTTTTTTAAATAATTGTTCAATTGTGAATACACGGAGAAAATTACGATCATGTGCCGAGCAATAAATAAAGTAAGGACTGGGCGACAATTAAGCCAATGCCTCATCACATACAGCTCGTCCAACGATGCAAATTATGCGAGAAATTTTTCCCGGCCGAATAATGTCAAAAAGTTGTTACAGGCTGACTACTGCCAACCTGCAGATATCACTAAACACACGACAAAAAATGTCCATAATCAAAACTTAATCATACCGCGGGGGAAATACATTAGTGCAAAAAATATTTCCCCACCCCCCGCTTTGTAGGTGGGGCGGGGGTAACTTTTAAACTAAGATAGGAAGCCATATTTTTTATTACAGATACGGATTCTACGACTAAAAGTACGTATGATTTGAATGAAATATTTTGTTCGGTTCAAGATAGATGGCGTTGTAATCGACGAAATTCAATTTTTTCAATTTCTTCTTCTTAGAACACACGCATTCGATTCTGCAATACGTTTGAAATAAAAAACATCACGTTTTCATTGGAAATACTCGAAATTCGCCATCAAAATAATTTATTAATGTAAATGGCAGGTGAATAAAATAATTTTAGCTTAAAATAAGTGTTCAGAATGATGGCCTGCGACTTCAATGCACTTATTAAAACGCATTTCCAATGATTGTACACAACTGAGAAGTGTGTTTGGTTGAATTTCAGCACACGCATTTCTGATTCGCTCAATCATGTTCTCACGTGTTGTTGGTTCTTGTTTGTAAACTTTGTCTTTGAGATAGCCCCACAAAAAGAAATCTGGCGAAGTAAGATCTGGTGATCTGGCGGGCCAATTTATCGGACCAGCTTTACCGATCCAGCGACCATTGAAATCACGATCAAGTATTTCACGTGCCACCACCGAATAGTGTGCAGGACAACCTTCATGTTGAAACCACATGTTCCGTCTCACTTCTAAGTTCAAATTTTCAAGTAATATTGGCAGTTCATTTTCCAAAAAGTTTCGGTACATTTGACCATTCAAGTTGCCTTCAATAATGTGAGGGCCTATGAGTTTGTTGCCAATTATTCCACACCACACGTTGACAGTCCAAGGACGCTGATGTTTGTAACACTCCAATAATGCATGTTGTGTCGATTAACCGTTCCATGGTTTGTAAAAGACGATTCGTCAGAGAACATTACGCAAAGAAAAAAATTGGGGTTTTGTTGTATTTGTTCACGTGCCCATTGACAAAAAGTTATCCGATTTTGGAAATCAGCGCCATGAAGATCTTGGTGTAAACACACATGGATGATACTTGTGCCGTTTTAAAATTCTACAAACACTGGTGAGAGACAATCCGGAATCGCGAACTATTTCTCGTGTACTAACATGAGGATTATGAGCCACTGCTGCCAATACAGCAATTTCATTATTTTCTCCAGTGACTGTTGCTCTACGGGTCCTCTTTTTCGGTTGAACATTTCCATCAGTAATAAATTGTTTGATAGTACGGCCAAATGAAGCACGTGAACGAATCATATCCGAAAAACGTTGAGCGTAAATAGCAACAGCATTTTCAAGATTTCTGCCAGCTTCTCCATAAACCAGAACCATTTCAATTTTCTCTGGCACAGTTAAACGCTCCATTCTAAAGTATTTTATCGTTTATTTTGCAATTACGAAAAACATGAAGATAAGAAATATTACAAACGTTAAATGTGATTTACAAAACTGAATACATAAATTGTTTTGATGACGAATTTCGAGTATTTCCAATGAAAACATGATATTTTTTATTTCAAACGTATTGCAGAATCGAATGCGTGTGTTCTAAGAAGAAGAAATTGAAAAAATTGAATTTCGTCGATTACAACGCAATCTATCATGAACTGAACAAAATATTTCATTCAAATCATACGTAGTTTTAGTCGTAGAATTCGTATCTGCAATAAAAAATATGGCTTCCTATCTTAGTTTAAAAGTTACCCCCGCCTTACCTACAAAGCGAGGGGTGGGGGAATATTTTTTTGCACTAATGTATTTCCCCCGCGGTATGATTAAATTTGATTATGGACATTTTTTCCGTAGAGTGGCTATTTTTCGAGATATTTGATCGTCTCAGTTTAAAAGAAACACCCGGTATATAATCATTTTAGAAATAACCTTTCAACCATCCATTAATTATATATTTAAAAAAAAAAAATAATCTTAATTATTCACAAACTGAAGTTAAATAATCTACACCAAAGATCTTAAATGCTCTTTTTCCAAGAAAAATACACACTCGACTTTTTTTTCCATATTCCACATAATACTGAATTAAAAAAAAAAATCTCGCACCGAAAACGACGCCCAAAACGTTCTGCAAGAATTGTCTTTCTTCTCTGTTTTTCGTTTACATCAATTCACATTGATGTAAACGAGAAGCATATAAGAAAAACATTTTACGCATTGGCCTCGCTCTCTCGTCATTCTTCTTACCCCTGCGCCACCACACGATGATGTACAAAACAAAACGTCGCGAGTGCGTTCAGCGCACAATAAACAAACAACTCTGAAAGCGAAGTCACAAACGAAAATAAAACGAATATAAAATACAAATATTGAGCAATCAATGGAAAGTAATGACACCAACCGGGGGAAATATAAAACATACAAAAATTGTGGTTGCGACCGCACAGTCGTAACAAAGTATTGATATCGACTGGCCGCCACGATCTGGAACCCAATTTGATTCCTCCCGATTTCTTCCTATATGATGGTACTTGGAGAGAAAGGTGTATATCAATAAACCAACCCCAACTTCGATGCTTAAGCACAACATTAAGAAAAAAATTGCTGAAATAAAACCAGACGTCTGGGAAAATGTTACAAAAAATGTGCTTAAAAGAGCTCGGCGGCCACTTGACTGACATTATATCCCGTACAGGAGTGCCTAGGCCATATAATTCATCAATAAAATATAAATTATACAATTGTATTTCATTTAAAAGTTATTAAAAAAAACATCGGCCTGGAACAAAGTAAAAAATCACCCTATACAAATTTTTATTTAACTACACCTGAGATTTTGGGAGTTTGCAATTTACTCAAATTTGAACATATGGCTAGTGCTGGCTACTTGGTCAGTAATGTACCATATCTCAAAACATCAATCGCTATTTCCGGCTCGGGGAGGTCTTGGAAGTTATAAATGATTTTCATATAAATTGATATGAGGCAATTTCGAAGTTGGAAGATTGTGCCAATCATAACATACAGCTGGCACTAGGGAGCTCACCATACGTTACCCTTATCATTACCAACATAAAATATAAAGTACCATTTCCGGTGTAAGAACTTCTTATGAGATAAACATTTTTATTTAACTTCACCTGAGATTTTGTAAGTTGGCCATTTACGCACATACGACTGTAGCTGGTCAGTTGGTTAGCATTCATCCTATCACATATCATCTTAAAACGTCAATCGCTATTTCCGGTCAGCGAAATTCTTTTAAGCTATATAGACCATTTTTCCAGGCCATATCGAAGCTGGAAAATTATGCCAATCATAACATACATACTGTGGAGCTTACCATAGTTTGATCTAATCATTACCGGTTCAAAATATAAAGAACTTTTTCCGACCTAGGAAGTTCTTAAGAAATACAAATTTTTATTTATCTTACACGGCTGGTGCTGGACCCAGGTCACTCTATTCACTCTATTACGTGTGATCTCAGAACACCAATCGCTGATTTATATGATTTTCATATAAATTTATATGGGGCTTTATCGAAGCTGGAAGATTGTACCAATCCTGACATATGGCTGTGATTGAGGAGCTCGCACTGTAAGTGTTTCTAAATATTTGCAACTTATAATACGGTGCCTTATTATTTCGAACTTCAACTTCCGCCAAATCCTTACCTGGAGAATTTCATGACCTGTTAAACTCCTGTCTAAATAAAGGAAAGGGTTGGTTCTGCTTCCGAAAGCGAAAAAACCGCCAGAAGAACAATCTTCATATCGACCGTTCTGTATGCTAGACAAAGCTGGAGAGATATTAGAACGTATCATCTGCAACAGACTTGATTAAGCCGTTGAGACAGCTTGAAAGCTTGCAAAGCTTGGAGATGAGGAAGCAAAAAATTCAGCGTAATCGTTACCCTAGAGATTTCAAAATGGTGTTCAACTCCATTCTATGTCAGAAAGATGGTGAGATTTCGATGTAGAAACCTAAAATTTAATAAACGAGAGGAGTTTCAGAAGGCTTGGTATCGAGTTCATTGATGAACTTTATGAACATTTGCGAGCATAACCATTATTCAGGGGTCTAAGGTATATGATTGCAGCTATAGTTGAGCATAAAACCGAGGCAGTACTAATCACAGATAGTCTCCAAACTTTGTATCAAATATTTTAGCAACAAAGCAGCTAAAGTAAATGCTACTCTAAGTTTAATGCCTAATTTTGAGGAGACTGATCAAAATTTCGGGAGATTGTTGGTCAGCGTCATGACATCCATTTCGTGACAATACGGTTCCCCGATTTTTTTTTTTTTTTTTAAATAAAGTATTAATTATCTAATGTATTTAATGTCCTTTTAAGTTCAATTAATACCCACTTTTCATTCGCGCACATACCCAACCCACCCATTCATTCATCTACTCACACAACTACAGTGTACCACCTGTACATTGCAAGTTCCATGTCAACCTGTACACTGGCATGGACGGTGGGTCGGCGCTGAATTCTGTACTCCAACAGAGTTGTGTTTATTAATGTCAACGATCGTAATCTATGACAAAAATTCGCTTTGCATCCTGCCTCTGTTGGGATTCGAACCCAGTATCTCCCGGTCCAAGTGCCGAAACTTTAACCACTGTACCACTTGTCCGGTTAGTTTGGGCAGTATTACTGAAAAGACCCCTATAATATTAAACCACATAACCGAAGCATGAATTCTCTATATCGTCCGTGTGTACTACGAGTGGTCTGTGAGGAGGGAATGCTTTTAATAGCTCTTCTGTTCGAGCCCAATGGATTGCGAAAACGGTTAGGGAGAATCGTCTAGTCTTATGAGATCTGAGATAACGGCTGATTGACAACAACAATGGAGCGCATCAGAGAAGGAAAGATAGATTGCGATCGATAAGTCGATTTTTATGTAACGCATAGCTGTTGACGGGGTACGGTTGCATGCATACTTGCACAGGTTTAGATACGACAATAAACTTGATTGTCCGCGTTGTAAGACCGACATCTAGATTTTCAACAAAATTTCAAAAATATTAAAAAATCCATCATTTGTTAAATTTTTTTGAATGTTAGTTCAAAGTCCATTTCAACACCTATCCAGTGGTACCTTTTTTGTACTTATACCGTGCCAACAAAGAATGATTTTTGGGCGGCCAACATCTGAAGTAAACGTTTTTTGTGAATTTGTCAGCATGCAACTTATTGGTAAAAATCGAATTATACATGGAAAAACGTTTTTATTATTAAGAAGTATTCCCTTCCCTAGCCCGAATGAAAGTTTCCATTCGGTGTTTCATCCGAATGGAAGTTTTCTTACAGTGGTTGATACTTAGGCCAATTTTGGCCTATTGTGATACCACGCATTCACGTCACATCATTAATCCATTCACCTACTCACACAACTACAGTATACCACCTGCACATTGCAAGCTTCACGTCAACCTGTACTTTGACGTGGACAGTGAGTCAGCGCTGAATTCTGCACTTCATCAGAGGGTCTTAGTTGTGTTTATTAACATCACCGATTGTAGTCGATAATGCAAATTCGATTGCTATATGTAAACACATCTTGCACTGGCCAGAGAACAGACTGTTCTCCGCATTGTTCTTCTGTTCTGTACTGAAGCCGGAATTGTCGTTCGGCTGGGATCAATTTCAGTCCGTTTGCTGGTTTGTGTGCAGTTCAGAGATTATCTTCTCCGTCGTCTAACTGTCTACCGACGGACTTCGACTTCAGGAACTTCTTGGAGCCGCTGTCCTAGTTGAACCGCATTCAAACTACGATTTCGCAACGTAACACGAGTTCGGCCAGATCCTTGTAGCCGCAAGTTTTTGATATTGTAACGATCGGCTGTACAACGTTCAACAAAGGCCAGCTGTAATAGAAATCCATTGCGCCTAAGTGTTGGCTAGGTTTCATTTATGGTGGATATAATTTCTTCTTATGTACAGAGAGTGGTAGCAAGCAATAAAGATTTAACTCATACAAACGGTATTTTCTGTTGATTAAGTAAAAGATGGATATTTAATACATAAAATTATAAAATACACACCCGAAAACAGCATGATTATACGGTGGCTTGATCAAAGTATGCATGACTTGGATGAGAGCGAAAACATGAAATTGTTTTTGATGAATTTTCTGAGATTTGTTTTATTAAAAAACTAAAGTAAACAAGATATAAATCCAATTGAAAATTAGACAAAGACGAATCAAAATAAATCCAACGACAAGTTAAGTGGAGTTGAGATTCTTTCGTACTGCGCACTAGTGTCAACAGAAAGAACTACGAGTATGTCATCATCTATTGAGGGAAACAAAATTTTTTGTACCAACTACAATCCAGAATCTTACAAAATTAAATAGCTGGTTAAGCATCGCAATGATGTGGTAACGGGGTAAATTCTGATGGGGTATTGAAAGCGCGCAGTGGTGTAAAAATTATTTAATCTTCTATTTGTGTAAATTAGTTCATTTTTGTTTGATTTAGATTTTTTATTTGTCGCAATGAAGTTGGCCGTTGTATACGCTGGTTAACGGAACCCTCCTGACCATTTTGCGCGACTCTAAGATATTTTTGTGTGCAACCTCGCGGTCATCCAGTTAGAATATCTCTGTGACATTCGACGAACGGATAATCGGCTCAAATTTAGTTGTCGAGCCACTTCAATTTGGTTGTGCCCGGATGCATCGGTTAGTGCAACTACTTGAGCGGCTCTGGTGTGGTATTCATTTTCTTGTACCGAATGAAGACTTAATCGATAGAAGACCATTTAGGCTAACCGTTGATATGCGAATGATGACAATCCCCTTGTAACGCACCCTTTTATACCGCACACAAGTTCCGCAACATAGTGCTACCAGGAACAAGCATTTTCGGATTGTTGAGTTCTATTGTTGTTATTATCCTGGTTTTCAACAGACAATACACACACGTGGTATCATTGGATATAGGTGACGAAATGATCTTTAACTTGATTTAATTTGACCTAAAAAAAAAACATTTCAATTCGCGAGAAAATTAAAAAAAAGTGTAGTATGTTTCGAACATTTTTCACCTTCCTACGTTAAAACAAAAAAATACACACACCCTCGCAGAGAAGTTTTTCAAATCAATTTTTCGGTCTTCGGCGATATTGCGAATTTGGTGTTAGATTTAAAAGCGTTGAAATTATGGTTAATTAGTGAATTTTTTATAATAATATTAACCGTTCATTATAAAATTCTGCAGAACTTGACAGTAAATTTAAATTAATGCAACACTCTATAGATTTGTCAAAAATTAAATTTTTAATTATGGCAGGCGTAAATATTTTATTCTCCGAAATTTTTGCCCTCTCTCAAACTCCCATAACATTCCCGTTATCTAAACAAATTTAAGAAAAGTACCTACATCCTACCAAATCCTCCTACGAGTATTAAATACAATTTTCAATTGAAATAACATCTTTTGTATTTTTTTTTTTGGATCGAGCTTTAAATAAATTTTGTGTAAGCATTACAAATAAACTGATGTTTTGTATTACACATTCTTGTGACAATGGGACACAATGCCAAAGGGGCGGTTCACACAGACAACATTGGTTCTTTATATCGTGTATGCACAATTGAAGGTTTATTTGAAGGTTTTCTCTATATTTACCTATATACGATACCTACGCATAGTAATTACCCGTTGGTATGATTTTATACCGTTGGGGAAAATGCTTAGAGGTTTGTCGGCAATCAATTTAAACGAAAGTTATTAAAATTGAGAAGGACGAGGCCTAAGGCGATCATATTAATTGAATTACTGTAATATATCAATTACATTTCTCATATTTCCTTGTACAATTTGCTGGTAATTTAATAAATCCTGATTATGATGGATATTTCCGGACAGACCCCATATACAAACTTTTTATCCTTCTATTCATTTATTTATATTAACTTAAGCTACCAATCGTATTTCAATGTCCTTTATTTGAAGACTACATAACTAAATACCACACATTAGGCGGGAACTAAAGAACGACGATAAATCGTTTTACCAGTTTTAATTTTTAAATGACTTACGTTTACTTTTTTTATTCCGTTTTGGGTTTCATTGTTAAAGTAAATCGTTTGGTCTTTTAATCGCAGTGTTTGATGACAAAAGACCGGCTACTTAAAGACGTTTGTATGTATAAAGATGTCAATACAGGTAGCTTTAAAATTTTTAAAATATTTTTTTTTGTATAGCATGGTAATTGGATACCCATTAAATCGAGATTTCATATATTTTTTGTTTGGATTTAAATGTCTCTGATTTAAAGGTGATCGGCTAATCGGATTCGTTAAAAGAAGGACAAATTCTGGTTTTCATATTTTTGGTTATATAGTCAGAATACAGTTTTACGACTACCCTGTATTTTTCTCATGATGGGACTGACGTTCTATTTGATGAAAATTGCCTTCCAATTAAAAAACCCTATAAGTGAGCAGTATGGGTTATCAGTGTGGTAAATCCTCTGTAGATTTTATGGCTGCTTCCAAAATACCTCGTAGCAATCGAGCTTGCAGGAATGAAATGCCAAGTTGTTTCTCAAAAAATCGAACAGCTCAACGAATTGTCTATTAGCACCGACAAAATTTGTGCCAATGCCACAAAAAACAAAACTACACATTGAAAGTAGTCTCCATCTGCAGCTACAAGTTTCCCCCATGTTTCAGGCAATATACTAATTCCCTCTTTGAAAAAATCCTGGTCTTTTGAGACAATCCAATCAATAAGAAAATTTCGCAAACGTATTATTTGTCATCGTTAGACATCGCCATCGGATATAGAGATAACCTTATTGCAATGAATATGTCGCTTTGGTTGCATTGAACCAGCTTCACCAGGCTTCACCCAAGATTTCTTGAATTTGAGATTCTCATAATAAATCCATTTTTCACCTCCATTAACTATTCGATGCAAACAACCTTTCCTTTGTTGTTTTTGATGCAATATTGGCAGCGTGAAGTTTCCGACAAATTCATAAAAACCTTACAAAAGCTTAACTATAAATATTCTGATTAAATGTAACCTACACTAATCACGTGCAGTGAGGATTAATAGTTAATGGCAAGGCATCGTAGAGATGTCTACGCGCTAAACGGTATATGAAATCTTGTTACTTAGAGCATTCTTAATTTTTTCTGGAAGCCAACATATTTATGCGGTGGGACAGGCATAGATTTTTTTTACTTTTAAATTTTTGCTGTAGTGAAAAGTGTAGCTATTTAAATAAAATTTTAAAATAAAAAAAAAATTATTACTGCCCAACCGCATAAATCTTCTTGGCTTCTAGAAAACATTAAGAATAGTCTAAGTAACAAGATTTCATATACCGTTAAGCGTAGACATCTCTACGAGATTTATTTTTACTATATAACTATTTTCACTATTTAACTTCACTATAGTGGCAATATTTCACAAAGGGGGTTTCGACGTTAGAAGTCTCTTTCTTTTAATTCACGTAGATCCCAGGGCTAGCTTTTTCAACCATTCTGATTGTTTGTAAACGTTTTGCAACAGTGAATCGCTCAACATTTAGTACTGCAGCCAGTTCTGATTGTATTTGAAAAGAATCTTCAGCCAAAAACGTTTCCAATTCAGTATTTTAAAATTTTTTGGGTGGTTTTTCATGCTTTTTATCTTCAATGCCAAACACATCATTTTTAAATTATGAAAACCATTCTTTGCACGTTGTATTCGATGGAGCATGCTCATTGTAAATTTCCATAAGCAAACGATAAGTTCCGCTGCATTTCTCTTAGCAATAAAATAATGTAATAAACCTTCCCGCAAATGATGTTCATTTGGAATAAAAATCGACATTTTCAAGGAGTTAAAAATACTAGTATTTTTTACTAGTTGCTTACACTTCATCCAAATGTTGCATACTGCGTTTGATCGCTTACTTCTGTTGTACTATAGAATAAACAGTACTAGCAACGACATCTATTGGAAAAGGGCAGAGTCATATTCACACACCCAATATAATTCACTTTGTATTTTCTTAACGTAATGTTAATTAATGAATGATGTAAGCATGTAACTGCTCGTCACGCTCGCAGTCTCTCTACTCGATCTGTTAGACGCATGAAGTTGGCCAATGGTTGGTTTCCCATTGCTGCCATAACACAACAGCTTAAAAGGATTGACTGCCGGAAGTAGTAATACTTTGAAAAGTATTAAAACTAAAAAACGACTAAGAACTAACAGGTTTAAAATTAATTTTGCGGTCGACATCAATGTTTCAAAATTTAAGCGGAAATTACGATTTTTGAGACAAAACCTACTTTTGCAATAAAGAAAATCATGAAAATTTTCAACCTCGATATTTTTGCAGATTTACCATTCGCTGTATGGCCGAAGTAAAAAAAATAGTTTCAAAGAATTCTCTCTACCCAGTCCAGACACATTGACTGATTGGGATGAAGGTTCGTACTTAAGCAGGAGCGATTTCGTAATTTTTTTCATTTTTTGCAAATATTTTGAAATATATTTTATTTACAATTAGAACGACTATAAAGTAAAACATTCTAAACTTATTTTGCAACAATATCGGTGGTCCAAATCATTTTTCCAAAATTTAACCGTTATGTGAGTGAAGAAAATATATTTTAATTTAAGTAATTAACTTAAACTTAATAAACACATTTTTATTAATCACTTGTTTTTGTTTCGAATATTTTGAATATTTTTCAAAAAGTTTAAAAAATCACTCGATCGATTTCGACTTGTTAGGTCATCATCAGGAGTATTTATTAACTTAATTTTTCCACGTTCGTCCAAGTTGTAACATTTCTCATTTTTAAGTATGATCGTAAATGATCGTAATCTATACCAATTGAACTAGAAGTTTTCATAAAATTTAAAGTTTTTATTGGAAGTAAAACATACAAAAATAGACGTCTAAAAGGACAAATGTACCCGGGTACCCACGTCACTCACATTAGGGTTAAGTGGACATGAACTTTTTTTAAATTAAGCTTTCTTCAGCACTTGGGGGTATCCTACTGATTTTTAAACCGAAATTATCCTACCGGAAGTGACAGTTTCCCTATAGGACCGTTTTTGTTTTCGAATTTGACAAGTTTTGATAAAAAAATTAACTTTTACAAAATTAGGCATTTCTACAGTCCAGGCGGATTGACTATAGTTAATCAAATTTTATACTTATCCTTTTCCACAAATTGTGAGATCCTTGCGAAATTTTGTGAAATTCTGTGTATATCCGGTAGTAGTGGCTTCCATAATGGCTTTTTCATTTTTTTCAATAATTTTGAAAAGAAGAGTTGTCATGGTAGGGAAGAGTTGCTATTGTAGATTTTCTGAAATTTAAGAGGGACGATTTTTTGTTAAACAAGACAGTTTGTTACTAAAATTCTTGTAAATTGTATTTTTCGCCTTAGAAATCAAGTGTGGTGTATTCAAGATCGATATGTATAAATTCGTGGTAAAAGAAAGTCGGGTCACAACATGTTCTCCCTTTCATTTTTTGGTAGAAAATAAGCTCAAAATCTATGTAATATATTTATGTATAGTTTTATGCATTCAACCCATTGTCTGCGTTTTTATAAAGCTCAAACAAAACGTCTACACCAACACATCCTTAAAATGAAAATATACGCATTGTGTACACATAAAACCATCATCCACTGACATCTCTCTCTATATACATAATACATAAATATGACATATCCACATAAATATACAAAACTTATGTACCATTAGGTGGTATTTTATATTTTATTTTCCTACAGTTGTGTTGTTGCTCCGCACGAAAAAGAACAATATTTTCATCATGCAATATTACGGCACAGCAGCATCACCGTTACCACCACCACCATCAATAACCCAAAAGCCCCCTGTTCCGTGTTGTGTATATTTACTTTTATATTAAATGTTCCCTCTTATTGTGTCAAAAAAATAATAAAAAAAAAAAAAAAAAATTAATCATAAAATGAGAAAATGTATATTCGCTTGTGATTTTGATGTCACCAAAATGGCTGCTTTTTTCCACTGGTATATATACAAGTATGGATATAACTATACAAGAAGAATAAACCCAACAAAAATAAAAAAAGATTTTTTCTATTTAAGGGATGGAAAGGAAATTAAAGCGCCTGAAGGGGTGGTGTTTTTCAATCCAGTTTTTATACTCAACCGTTATGCAGCATAACACCGTATTTTGTAAATACGAAACACAAAACAAAATTAGTTTTACCAAGTACATACTTTAGTTTTGTTGATAGTTTTGTATGCATGATACTGTGTTTTTTACGAGTTAGAAAGATGTTAATAAAAGGTCGTATTTTTATGTAGTATACGTAGATTGGAACAATACGAACAATGAGATGGTAGCAAAATTTAATTCCAGCCCGCGTACAAGTAGGGCAATAGCCAATTAATATGTAAATGAAGTTAGCCCAGAAAGTCATCCGAGAAAAATAAATTATTGCATCAGGTAACACTTAAGTTGTATGTTCATACCAAGGGCGAATCGAATCGAAAAAGTGAAAGTTGTATCATTTTTGCTTTTCGAAAATGATACAACATACCGACATTCGACTTTTTTCGAATTACGATTCGAAGTGATGGTACAACATACCGCCCCAGCTTTCATTTAAATTATTTAAATTGACATTAATTCAGCCCAAGAAATACTAAAATCTCGTAATAAAACATATTGCGTGTAAAGCAAAAATATACAGTTAGTTACAAAAGTTTAAATACACCACTAAAATTTGTAAACTGAAATGAATATGTTTTTGAATATGAATATGTTCTTTATGTTTTGGATTATTGTCTTAATATAAGATCCACTTTGTTGCTTAGTCCTAAGCATTCGATGGGTGGTTGTAAATTGCTACTTAATATGTTCAAATACATTTGGTGATCCATATTACCTTCTATAATTACCAATTTTCTGACACCAGATGATGCCATATATCCTCAAACCATTACATTGCCACTTGGCCGTGTTTAACTTTTGCCGTGTTTAACTGTTTGGAGCAATATCTTGACAATTGTTTGGAGCCATATCTTGGCCGTGTGGAGATGCCGAACTCCCATCGTGGCGCGTCCCCAGGTGGCGGATAGGGGAATACTCTTTAACCGGCTTGCCGGAGGGTAGGTGGGAAATAAAATACCATCCGCGGACCAAATCTGGATAGGGGAAGGAACCCCGAACAATAAACCAACCATTAAAGCAATGAGTTTACAACCAAACGGAATGTATACCCCAGGTGGTACGACAACTTTACAGTTGGCCAATCCACCCTCACACGAGGCAGGCTCAACGGATTCTGGGGTGAGCCAACCATTGCAAAATCCGTTTATACCAAGCACAAGTATTTGTAGATCACCAATTATACAAATGCATCCCGCTATTCAGCAGGATAACGATAATGCTGAATGCAGTCAGAACGGAAACCACGATGTCACTAGAGAAAACGATGAGTTAAAAAAATCGATAGAAAACTTAATAAAAATCAATGAACAGCTATTCAAAGAAGTCCAACAGCTTAAAAAAGAAATTGCTGTAATCAAAAATGATAATCAATCCAAAGAAAATACTATAGCTATCTATGAAATAGATGAAGACGAATTGGCATATGAAACGAGTTTTATACGAAGGCAAATCAAAACTAAACGAAGTGGAACAATCAACACAGAGTGTCAGAAAACCACAACCCCAACGACCTGAACAGTCAACTACGGACCTAGTGAAGGTGCATAAGTATACGTATCACTGATACGGAAAGAGAGACCACTGCAACCAATTAAAACAACAAACGTAATCATCCAAGGGGAAATGCAGGAAAAACAACCAACACATAAAGAGATACCACCTCCACCCATTAACATACTTAATGTTAGTGAATACGAAACAATTAAAAAAATGGTGAAGTTAGTTCCAAACGATAAATATAGAGTCACTGCACTAAATAATAACGTGTGGAAGGTGAATGCACTTGACCCAGAAACCTACAGAATGTTATCAAATGCAATCACCGCTCAAAACATCGAATGGTTCACCTATGAAAACAAGGCTGAGCAACCAATTAAAGTCATGGCCAGAGGGCTGCATCATACATGCCCAAACGAAGAAATAATTGAGGAACTTAGCCAGAAAGGATTCAAAATTCTAAACGCTGTGAACATATTAAAGAGAAAGGTCACTATAAAAGCAAACGGTGAACGAGAAACAACCAAAGTTGGTCTGCCCCTTTTCATGCTAAAATTTGACAACGCTGAGAGCATTGATAGGGTATATAGAATCAAAGCAATCCTTAATATGAAAGTTAAGATTGAGACATTAAAAAAGAACCCTAGTAGAATACCACAGTGCTACAACTGCCAGGCATATAACCACACACGCAAATACTGCAATAGGGAACCGAGATGTGTAAAGTGCGCTGGGAAACATCTAACAAAAGAATGCAACAAAAGTAAGAACGAACCAGTAAAATGGATACACTGTGGTAATCATCACCCAGTAAATTACAGAGGCTGCGAGGTAGCGAAAGAGCTGCAAAGAATGAGAGACAACAAGAGAAATCAAACAAGTCAGAGTTCTCAACCTAGGATGCAATCCTACTCAAAACGAATCCCCCTAAATAGCGGCAAAGTTAAAGAAGGCATAACATATGCACAAATGGCTAAGCAGAATGAAAATATCAGGAACGCTCCGAGTCAGGAAAACCATGTCCTGCAAGAAATACTTCAGAAGCTAAACGCTATCAATTCACATCTGGCTGGCTAGGACCAAAAACTAGAATCTATGGGCGAGTTACTGAAAAAACAAGAACAGAGACTAGTAACACTAGAAAATCGATTAGCCAAGATAAAAGAATAACGGATGCGTCAAGTAAAACTAGAGAAGTTATTGAGTAAATTCATTCTAGTCCATACAAACTTAACAAGAAAAAATAATGACTCAATATTTAAGAATTGCTACCTGGAATGCAAATGGCCTAGCGCAACGCATTTCAGAATTAGAAGTATTTTTAAACACAAAAAAAATTAATATATGCCTAATTTCAGAAAGTCATTTTACCAGAACGTCGTATGTCAAAATACGTGGATATCAGTGCTATCAAGCTCTACACCCAGCAGAAAGAGCTAGAGGCGGGACAGCAATCTTCGTTAAGGACAATATAAAACACCACCAAGAATTAAAAATAGAGGAGGAAGCTATGCAAGTAGCTACTGTATCTATTGAAACCAAAAATAACAAGAGCTATAGTATAGCAGCAATCTACTGTCCACCCAGATATAACACAAAAAAGAAGACTGCATCAAACTTCTTAAATCGCTTGGTAATAATTTTATTGTTGGAGGCGACTTTAACGCGAAACACATACTCTGGGGATCAAATAGAACTAGTCCTAAAGGAAGGGAGCTATTTGAAGCAGGCAGGATATTAAAATGTGAGTTCCACTCCAGTAGAAAGCCAACCTACTGGCATACGGACCCAAATAAAATTCCTGACCTTCTGGATTTCTATATATCAAGAGATATCACCGAAAATTACTTAGCAGTTGAAAATGAAGAAGGGCTATCGTCAGACCATTCTCCAGTTCTAATGACAATAAGTGACACGGTAATAAGGAAAGCAAGCCCTCCACGATTAACAAATAACAAAACCAACTGGGAATACTTTCGACAGCTAGTCGAAGAAAGCATCAACCTAAACGTGCAGATATCGAACGCTTACACGATAGAAGAAGAACTAGAAAACCTCATTGAAAGTGTGCAAAAAGCGGCCTGGGAAAGTACTCCTGACCAGCAAGAAATATTACAAAAAAGTATAACCTATCCAGTTGAAGTGAGAGAGTTGGTTAACGAAAAAAGAAGAGCTCGTAAGACTTGGCAGAGAACCAGAGCCCCTGAAGACAAAACAATCCTAAACAACTTGTGCAACAAACTTAACTTACTTATAAAGGAGATTAAGAATGAGTCAGTTGCAAGCTTCCTAAGTAACCTGACAGGTAAACCTGACACAGACTATTCCCTGTGGAAAGGTTTAAAAAGGCCTAAAATGCAAGTGCCACCCATTAGAATAGTTGATGGAACCTGGGCTCGCAGCGAAAAGCAAAAAGCTGATCTGTTTGCCGAACACCTAGAAAATACCTTCAAACCACCAACTGGACAAGCGGATAATGAATATCTAACACCTATAAGCAAAGTAGACGAGGCATCTGTGTTACCAGTTACTCTGAAAGAAATCAAACAAGAAGTAAAAAACCTCAAAGATAAAAAAGCCCCTGGATACGACTTGATAACGGGGCGAATAATCAAAGCTTTACCAGAAAAAGCACTAAGGAAACTACAGCACATAATCAATGCTATCTTTAGACTATGTTATGTCCCAAGGCAATGGAAAGTAGCGGAAATCATAATGATTCCAAAACCCAATCAATCACTAAACGACAAAACGTCGTATAGGCCTATTTCTTTGTTAACAACAACATCAAAAATTTTCGAGAGACTGTTTCTCAAGAGATTAAAGCCAATTATAGAGAGCAGAAATCTTATACCAGAACATCAATTTTGGTTTCGAGAAAGGCACTCAACGATAGAACAGGTACATAGGATTACTGATACTATTGAGGAGCCGCTGGAAAAAAAGGAAGTATGCTCAGCAGTATTCTTAGACGTAGCCCAAGCATTTGATAAGGTTTGGCACCGCGGTCTAGAATTTAAGCTCCAACGAGATCTGCCAAAACAATATTTTGAATTGCTAAAGTCTTACATCAACGACCGTTACTTCCGGGTGAGACAGGACGGAGAATACTCTAAACTGAAGAAAATATTGGCAGGGGTTCCACAAGGCAGTGTTCTAGGCCCCGTATTATACCTCCTGTATACGAATGATCTACCAGACATAGAAGAAGCTAGAATAGGAACGTTTGCTGATGACACAGCTGTTATGACCACCGATGCTAGTATCGTTGAGTCCACCAGGAAACTACAAAATGCTATTAATATAGTGGATAGCTGGACAAAACGATGGAGGATAACACTTAACGAATCGAAATCAACACATATCACCTTTACAAATAGGAAATTAGAATATATTCCGATTAGTCTGAATTCACAACCAATTCCATATTCTGATAATGCTAAGTATCTCGGCATGACGCTAGATTCTAAACTCAGGTGGAAAGCGCATGTTAAAAAGAAAAGGCAAGAACTGAATTTAAAATTCAGAAAAATGCACTGACTTATTGGAAGAAACTCTGAACTGACAACGCACAACAAACTGCTGCTATATAAAGAAATCCTAAAACCTATCTGGACGTATGGTATTCAGCTTTGGGGCTGCGCAAGAAAAACTACAGTGAAGATCATTCAAACATTTCAAAACAAAGTACTACGTAGCATTGTGAATGCTCCTTGGTACATTAGAAATGACAATCTCCATCGTAACCTAAACATGGAATACGTCAGCGATGAAATAAAAAAATTTGCAAGGAGTCATGTACTGCGACTGCAGCAGCATGACAACGAGGAGCTGCGGAACCTACTGGATCGCGCCAATGGACCAAAGCGCCTAAAAAGAACAAAGCCTTTAGAATTAGTGGTTCCTTGAGCCGCTTAAATCAAAGGACTAGCAGAGCTGGGATGAAGCAATAGGTTTTCTTCCATAAGAATAGACTACAAAAATAATAAAACAGTTACTAGATAACCTATATGATTAGTTGTAATGTTATACAGAAATAGATTTCTTAAATTAAAAAAAAAAAAAAAAAAAAAAAATATCTTGGTTAGTTTTTCGTCAAATTTTTCCTCCTCCATCGGCTCTGAATATATTGAATTTACTTTCGTTAGTGAAAAGCACTTTACTCCAATTCAGTGTCTTCATTAACGTGTTTTTTGCAAATTCAAGCCTTTTCTAAATATTTAGTAGACTAAGAAATAGTTTTTTCCTTGGCGCTGTTCTATAAAACCTTTCGTTTCCTCCTTCGTAATCCTCGGATTGGATGCCACTTTTTTATTTAGCCTTGAACATCCCGTGCGTTAAGTTTTTTAGGACGCCCAGATCGTTGTTTATTTTGAATACTTCCACTTCCGTTCGACGCACTATTTTTTAATGCAAAAGACGAAAAATTTTCTCACTCAATACGAATGCAAATTTAATACTGAAAGTGTCAATTGAGAACTGGTCGTAGATCTGGTGGAAAAAAATTGAAACATTTGACGACTATAAAAATTTGACATTCGCGATTTGTACGGAGAGCATAGTATAAAAACTAAATTTCTTCTGGTAAGTATTTAATTTTTTCTGAATTAAAAACTACAATGGTTTTGAAGGTTTTAAGTGAATTAAATTTATTAATTGTACATTTTTTAAAACAAAATAGAAAATATCCGTTCTATTTTGATATTTTACAAAAAATGAATACAATTCTTAAGTTAAAAATATTAACAAATAAAAAATTAAGAGATTTTGTTTGTGTTTAATTTTAGATTTCCGTTATATAAAAAAAAAAAATCAAATAATAATGGACAGAAAAATTTGGCCAAGACATTGTGGTGTTCCACAATGTAACAATTATTCATCAACAGAAATTTCAATGCATCGCATTCCAAAAGAAATATTAAATTCAATTTCCAAGTTGAAAAAATGGGCAACTTTATTAAGAATGGGAAAAAACTTTCCTAAAAATTTCGTGATTTGTAGCGAGCATTTCGTAAAAGATAAGGAAATTTTAACGGCTCTTCTCACCGGGCAAAAAAGATTAGTAAAAACCGCTTTTCCCAGCCGTAATTTGCCTGTATCATCGATATCGACTTGTAAGACCATCAATCCAGAACGTGTCATGCGATGGAAAACTCGAGCTGCACGTATATGTAATGATGAGTATGTGGTTTTATATCTATTGAACGGTATACAGTAGTATTAAGTTTGTAAATTGTTTGGGATAATTGAAAACATTGAAGATTTTCCCACGAGCGAAGTAATCACAGACAAGGAGTTTGTGTCCGTTGGTACTCAGTGCTCTCAATTTACAGAGGATAAATCAATACAAGCGAAATTGAACATTTTAGAGGATATCACATTATTGTGGGATACCGACGCTAAATTATTCACTATGACGGGCATACCAACATTAATTTTACTCGATGTTATGGTTAAAGTGTGTTAGAAAAGGGGACCCAATGATACTTGCATTGTTGATTTTCGAACGCGAATTTTAATCACAATGCGTAAGTTAAAAACTAACTGTTCGTTTGCAGAAATCGGAATATTATTCCAAATAACGGAAAAGACAGCAAAACGATATATCAGTTGTTGGCAAAAGGAATGGGAGGCTTAATACACTGGCAAACGCTAGAGCAAAATGCTAAAAACTTACCGAAATGTTTCAAAAATTATCCTAATGTGAGAACCGTACTAGATTGTACAGAATTCAAAACTGTAACATCCAAATGTTTATCCTGTAGAACATCAACATATTCACACTACAAAGGCACCCATACACTTAAAGTCCTAATCGGTATATCACCTTCAGGAGCTGTAAATTTTCTAAGCCCGGTATCTGCTGGTAGATCATCGGACAAAGTAATGTTTAATCTTACAGATTTATAGGCGAAACTTAAACCTGGTGATGCGGTAACGGTCGACAAAGGTATAAGACCTGATTTTTTTTACGAAAAATTTACTAAAACCCAGGTTGAAAGGTCATCCAAAATTGCTTCAGCTCGAGTACACATCGAAAGAAGAATAGCGCGTCTGAAACAGATGAAGGTGTTGTCTGAAAAGATATGTTCAAGTATGACACCGTATATAGACGAAATAATGATAGTTGTAAGCGCATTATCAAATTTATCACCTCCCATTCTGAGCGATGATAAATTCTAAAGAAATAATTATCAAAATAAAGAATTCATAAATTATGTATTTTATATGAAAACATAGAAACAATAAAATACCTTAAAAATTTCAATGTATGAACAATAAAAATAATAAATACAAAATAAATAAAATATAAAAATATAATGAAGAATAAAAGTTTAAAAATTATCACAAAATTCAAATCACAGCGTCAAATTCAGTTTTTAAATAAAAAGGGCACCACAAAATTAAAATATACTTCCATTAATTTTGTTATATAATTTTCAATAAACGTTGTATTTCTTAATACTTTAATTATAACAAAATTGTTTTTAAATTTACTATAAATAACTAAATCACAGGTTATTAGATTAGTTGAAAATAAACCCAACTGTATTTGTCCGTAGTAGGGATGTCTTTCATACAGTGAATAATTGCCATCTGCTCCCGTTCTTACATATGGTAGGGTTTTGATCAGGTCTTCCGCACTCATGGCTCTTCCTTTGACAGGGGATTTAATTTCCACCAAAACCCAAGACCCACCACTAAATGAAACCCCATCTGGGCTTACAGCCAAAAACGGTAAATGTGGCGAAATTATTAAACCACATTCAAAATATAAGCGGCCATTTTGGTAAACCTTTTTAGCTAGCTTTTCAGCATAGCTTCCATATCGTGTTGCATTATTACCCTTAAAAGAGCTTTTGTAAATACTGGTTAACTTTTTACTCCAGTCTGGGTTTTTATTAGAAGCGTACGTATATAAAGCATACGAAATACTTCCTGTTATACGGTTTTTTCGTTCCTGCAGCCACTGAGCACTTGTCTGAGAAATAGTCGACTCACAAATTTTGATGGCTTCTTCTACAGTTTTTCGGATTATACTGAAATCGGCTGTTTGTAAACTAATATAGCCTTCCATCGAACGTATGAACTTTTTAAGCCCATCGTGTCTAATTAAAAATTCGAAAAATTCGTCGCAATTGCCAGTGTTTGTGGTCACGGTATTCGTCAATACCATTGATCGAGGTACCGTTTATTAACTTTGCAGACTCCGAATGTGGTCGAGCTGAAAAATAGATATCTAGATTAGAATTGTTTTCCATTTTTTGATAATATTCATTGATACCAAAACCTTTTAAAAATTGCAATGTTAATTCGTCTTGTAACTCCTTAGATACGGTATCTGTAATTTTTTTTTTCTGATATGACACATTTTCGAGGTTACTATGCCGCTATATTTTTTCGATGCCACTTTTCCCCATTTCTGTAGAATCTCAGTGCAGCTTATACCGTTCAACTCAGGGCTTCTATAAATAGAGAAATTTTACGTGAAATAGTTAAATTTGATTATTTATAAACTGTTACCGATTTATTTGCAGAAGACACGCTGCAATGTGCTTACATTTGGCGCCTTCCCCAGCCTTACAAGAGCACGAGCACCTCCAATGGTCGACCGAATCGTTAATATGTAATAATTTAACTTCATGTGGCTTCGAATTTAATGCTGAGGTTTGAATAACCAAACCGATTATATTTGGAAACATGGGTTTGGAATTTGGTTCAATCCCGATTGTATGGATCCAGCCAGCATTAACAATTGCTTTGCCTTCTTGAATTGGTCTCTTTGCAGCACCGAAATATGACATATAATTTACAAGTGGCACTGTTACTTTCTCACGCGCATCGACTTTTGGAGGTGACATTATTATTTAATTCAGCCATTAACACTAAAATTAAAATACCTTTCTCTAAAATACAATAATAAAAAGTAACAACTACTTTAAAAAGTATTTATTATTAAAATTTAATATTTTCATTTCCAATAAGAATAACATAACCTCATTTTTATGTACATAAATCCTTAACTTTAGACTCATTTTAATAAAATATTTCGATAGAGCAGCTTAAATTCAATTTTGTTTTTCTAGACATAGTATATTTGTTACGTAAACGCAATTGAATTTAAGAAAATTAATGAGTTTTCTATGTAAAAATAATTAATATTTACCAATCTTCTTTCTGAAAATTTGTATTGCGCTGTCTAACCAAATCGCGAATGTCAAATTTTTATATTCGCCTTCAGTTTATTATTTTTGATGATAGATACCGCCACCGCGAACTTTACCAGTTCTCAATAGGCGTTCCTAGGTATTTATATACTTTGTAATAATTCGAGAATAAATAGAAACGTGCAGTAGGTATGTAGACTTGTGTGATACAACGTTTATGAACTTTTTTAATTTTTTTTGCATATTTTAGTGCTGAATGTAGACTTTTGTGACTGACGGTAATCAGAAACCAGGCATATTTTAACTAAAAATTTTTCAAATAATTTAATTAAACTAATTACACATGGGTTTAAATATATTCGCTATAATCACAACAATAGGATTGGCTTGAAATTTGTATGGTCGATAACGGACCTGATGCCAAGTGGTTACTACCAGTGCCCTAATTCTCTAAAAACAAAGATAAATTGTAATATGTAAAAGTGTCGAGATTTATATTGGATATCGTGATCTTTTAGTAAATTCGCATTCACTAAATTTTTTTTGAAATCTGCCCAGATGGCGCTAAATTTTTGAGGCTACTGACTAATAAATAAAATATAAAATGATTATTCCAATGTTAGTTAAAAAATTATATTCTTCTTGACATGTTAAATTTTACACATCAAGCTATATGACATCTGCAACATACATTTTTCCCGCCATATTATAAATCACAAAAATGTAATGACCAAAATTGCAGTTTACGTTTAAGAAACTGAAGGGAACGAAACAATCTTAATTATTTCTGGGTAGAATGGATTAATTACATAACAACCCACTTGTCATATTTCGTATATGTACAAAATATCGGGTAGAGATATTATGCCATTTCCCTCGACGACGTGTCGTTTTCCATATTCTCCCTTCTATCCTCGTTTATACTCAAACGCACCCACAAAGAGCTCACCAACCTTCATCACAAATTAATTTCGCATTTTAATATTTCAACTTTAATCTCTTGTAAATCTTTATTAAAACACGAAAAAGGCCAATAATTAATTGGAAAGAATGTGCGTCGTATCTCGAGGAATGAGATATTCCTCCCCTTGTCAGTAAAGCGGCAAAAATATCAACTTTCATAATTTTATTTGTTTCTATGGGATTTGTTTTGTATTGTCTATTGTCTAAATCCACATCTATAAGTCTCTGTTATATGTATTCGTATGTGTGCAATGTGTAATTTAGATGTTTAGTACATATATCTAGGCGAACCATCATAATAATAAAAAAGGATCTGTAGCATTCCTGATTGTTATCTTAAGTTTTCGTTCTCAAGAGGGTGAAATAAATAGGCAAAAAAATTGTATAATCAATTTGATTTTTTGAAGGGATTCGTTCGTCTGTTCCTTGTAGTTTTAAATTAATTTTTTTTTGTGTGTTATTATTCGAAACGTTGCGCGATATTTTGATACTCATAATATTTAATTTAGGGATCGACGGGTGAAAGATGATTATTCATTTTGCATATTGAAAATACGAACATGGAAAATTTTGTTATATGTTACCAATAATGATGCTTATTTAACGAATTTCTTAATTTGTGTAGTGATTTATACTGCCAAGGTAGGTAACCTCACCACCTAACCTATACTGTCAAAAAAGTAAGACGAGAGTGTCAGTCCGAAAATCACAAAATAAAATCGGGAATGCAGATCTTCGATATTTGAAAGTGCAGTTTTTTAGATGTAGCTATACAAATGGTGTAATAAGACACCTATTTGTGGACATTTAGCAATACGCAGTTTAGCATTGATAATTGTTACAGTGCTTAAAATTCTCCCTGAACTGAATTTTTCTCTGATTGGGAGCACTGATGAAAGCTTTGATGGGCTCCAAGTTGAGGTAAAACGTGCTGAAAATTTGTTCGATCAATTTAATCTATGTCATTAAATTGATCGAACAAATTTTCAGATGTGGCAGATTTTTCGTCTCACCCTCGTCTCGTTTTTTTAAATTTTTTTTAAAAAGAAAGTATTATTTGCCCAGTCGATTTTATGTCCTTTGAAGGTGGCTCCAACTTTTAGGCACCCCATTTAAACATTTGACAATAGTGATGATTGAATTCGTTTGGTCATCGTTTGGTCAGGATTGGTCACTAAAATTTTCCGGGTAGCAGCTCATTGCAAGAAAATCATATCGTTTTTATCAAATTTCATTAGGAAATCGTTAGGTCAGGATTGGTCACCACATTTTGCCGTTTGGTCACCAATGGGTCAGATTTTATTCTGAAAAAACAAAATCAAAATTGTATTAATTCAATAAAATCAGGTTCGTCGCTTGTTTGGGAATTTCATTTTATAAAACTAATAAAAAATCCAATTGGAATATGTATATCATTTAGAAAAAATATTTCTTTTTTCAAACAACTCTCGTCTAAAGTGGAAGACATAAGATATAATAATCCACTCAATTGATTGGTTCTTAATAACATCGTTGCGGATTGGTCACTAGTTGATTTTCTAGTTTGATTTTTGATAGTGCGTGGTGCATTAGAAGACCGCCATGCACAAATTTGAAAAATCACCAATGCGATAATTGTGCCTGGAGTGAAAATATCGGAAAGAACAGTACGACGTCGTTTGAAAGAAAATCAACTCATATGCAGACGCAAAGAAAGAAAGCCTCGTCTCACTCCACACATGAGACAACAACGACTGGTTTGGGCCCGGCAGCATCAGGAATTCAAGAAATTCGATTGGAATAGGGTCAGTTCCAAATTTAAAAAAACCTATTTTGTTGAACTATGTTCAAACATGAAAAATATTAACCAACTTTATGTTTCCATTTCGTAGGTTATATTTAACGACGAGTGCCGCTTAGAGGCGGTCACAGAATTTCACAGTTTCATGCGTAGGTGACCAGGTGAACGCTATAACGAGGACTACGTGGAAAAACGAATCAAACATCCACCGGACGTTATATTATGAAGCTGTATATCACAAAAGGGAGCCCTGGACCAATATATTTTGTACAAGGAACGACCTTGTTAAAGTTAGTCGAAAGTTTCCAGCCGATAGATAATGCAGATAGTGTCTTTGCTATCCCAGCCAAAAAATTGTACATTATGATTTTTTGATAAAGCGGTCAATAGGTTCTATATAATCCGCCCCTATGTGCGGCACGCAGTGCGACATGTTTGCTGATCCCGACTCCTACGTCCCCCAAAGTTCAAATCTGAAGCCCCTCGGAGGGCTAAGCAGGGAGGGCTCTACAATTAGTCCATTTGTCTAGTGCATTTGTCTAGTTAGTGTTTCGGCTGGGATAGCAGAGACACTATCTGCATTATCTTTCGGCTGGAAACTTTCGGCTAACTTAACAGTATCAAGGAACGATGCGGTAAGAACAATACAGGAAGGTTTTGAATGTGTGTTCATGCCCTATGTGAACTCCCTGCCCCTTTGTCCTTCGATGTACACTTTCCTGCAAGATGGTGCACCATGTCACAATGCAATTCACAATGCATGGAATTCGTGAAGTTATCGAGGACATACAGAACCAATGTATTCGGCAATCCTGTGAGTCGTGATATGTATTTAATTATACAGAGCATATGCATGTTATTTGGTATGTAAATTAAATATTATGTGTAAATACAACAACACGTCATTATTAAATTTATAATATTTTAGAATACAGAAATATGTACTAAGATTTTCTTTAAAACAATTATGTTACTATTTTATTACTAGGTTGTTCTGAGGCCGTTTATTCCCGGCAAAGTGTAGTTAAATATTTATTAAAAATTCGGGTGCTCTGCACCCATATACTAATTAAACAACCAAATTTTCCGAGATTTTGGCAATTACGCCATCATCAGGGTTTGTTGTGTTTTTTATTAATTTAAAAATACATTAATTGAATGTTAAAAAATTCCATTTCCACATCAACTACTGTACGTTTTCGAGTGAGTCAGTCAGTGACATCGTCGTTTATAATATTTCCATTTTATTTCAGTTTAAGTAGTTCTTGAAAAAATTTCAATTAAAAATAAAATAAGCACAAATAACGTTTAACAATAATAAAGTGCACAGTACTTGTATTCAATTAAAACATAAAAAAAATTTAAGTAACCCGCAACGCTTTCTCGAGTGAAGCCGCAGCCACACGAATGCAAATATCGACCAACGTTGGTGTATTTTATAATATTGGTAAAATTTGGTGGTGGCAAATATTGGTAAAATATGATATTTGACAAACTACTGTCTACACGATTTGTAGTATTTGTTTTTTCTTTTGATCTTTTTTGAAAAACCGCCTATTGAGCGAATTCGTGTGGCTGCGTATTTGCATTCGTGTGGCTGCCACTTGAGTCAATAACATAGACGTTTATAATAGTTGATCTCCAATCGACCACCGCAAGTACTTGTAAGTGCAAAAAATGTGTATTGGCTAAAGTGTCGATTGGAAAGCACACAAAATTGCAAAAGCAAAACATAACGTACAAATGCGTAGTTTATTTGTGATAACTTTTTAATAAAAAAATATCTATACCGAAATTTTATTAGCGCTTCACATACGACATTCAGTTATATTTTTGACAGAAAAATACTACACACAAACATCTAGCGGGCAAATTTATCGTAACTGCTTTCAACTACTCATAATAAAATGGTAGAGCGTTGTGAGTAGTTAATTTAGCACAGACAAAAACCATAAGTGAGTTAGAGTGTAATTTTGAGATGGTGCATGTTGTTTTCCGGGCCAAAAGGTTTTTATCGTGGAGACTCAACCCAATTTTTGAAAAGTCATTTTGCGGAATGGATTTATTCACATACGTGGTTGGGTTACGCTTTTGATGTTAGAGCTAAACTATAATAGTAAACCACCAAAAACAAACGAAAGTGTGTTTGTATTGGTAAAAATTAAATAAAAATAACATTTAGGCGAAATGATATATTTGAATAGTTTTCCAATTGAAATTATTCTCTACAAAAAATACATTTTTAAGCATTTTTGTTCAAAAAAATGCTATATGGTTTCGGGTTGCCGTCTGTCCGTCTTTGTGCACGGTAACTTGAGAACGGATGGAGATATCAACTTAATTTCTTCACTAAAAGTTTAACCAATTCATGGGAATGATCCCTATTGATTTGAACATTTCTGTGTTTAGGGTGTTCGGAGATATGTAGGGTTTTGATAACCACCCTCCATAAAATTGATAGATTTTTTTTTATTTTCTATTCTATTTTGGTTTCATAGAGCATGTGAATGTGGAATAAAAAATGTATCTCGTCTGGATGTGGGTTTGTGTGGGTGGTGTGGTTATGGGGATGGTGGGAGTGGTGGTATGGGAGGTGGAGGGGTTGGATGAGGCGTTTTGGGTTTGGTGTGGGAATTTGGGGTTTAGTGAATGAGGGTTTGTGCAGGTGGTGTGTGTGTGTGTGTGTGTGTGTGTGTGTGTGTGTGTGTGTGTGTGTGTGTGTGTGTGTGTGTGTGTGTGTGTGTGTGTGTGTGTGTGTGTGTGTGTGTGTGTGTGTGTGGAAGTGGTTATGGAGGTGTTAAAGAGTGGTAATATGGGTTTGTGCGGTATAGGGTGGTGCGGGTGAGATGGGTTTTGTGGGGTGGTAATAATGTTTAGGTGTGGTGTTTTGTGTTTATTTTTGTGGAAAAGCAATTATTTTTTATTTTATAGGCAACAAAAATGCTTATAGAGTTCGGCTCCGAAACTTTCCCGTCTTTTTTGAATTGGCTTGGTTAAAATAAATAATCTTTTCCATCCAAAGAATATAGGATTTTCTTAAGAAATTGAATATCTCGATAATTAATGTGATTATCACCCAGTTCTGTATGATTTTCTGAAAGGTTACGATTAGGACTACCGAACCTCTAAACCATTTGAAAAGCTAATGAGATTCACGAGGTGAAATAAATACTTTAATAACCTGCGGTATGGTAAGAGTTTAGGATTTTCTTAAGAATTTGAATATGCCGAGAATTAATATGTTTTTTACCGAGTTCTAAAGTAAGTGATAAACATATTAAGTCTCGAGATGTTCAATTTCTAAAGAAAATCCTAAATTTTTGCTATACCGCAGGTTATTAAATTCGACCACGTCAATCCCATTAGTTTTTTAAATGGGTTAAAAGGTGTTGATAGATCAAATTTAGTCCTTTCAGGAAATCATACAGTATTAAGTGATAGGGAGATATTCAGTTTATTAATAAAAACCTTCCGTTTAATTTTATTGATGTGTATGGCGCTAACGAACTCTTCTCAAAATAGTTCTACGCTAAAAAAACGAACGGGGTTCAAGCTGCACCTGAACTGCAAATGTTTGTTAAAAAAACATTAGGTCAAAAATTATTTGGAGGCGATGGAAAAATTTGAAATTGTTTTTAGCGATATGCAGTAAACAACTTTAACGAACCCCGATTTAACGGACGCTCCATTTTACTTCAATTTTTTATGTTTGGTATAACATATAGGGGGCTATTTTTGGATTCATGTGACACTTTACTCACTGTTATGTTAAATTTTGCGTTAGATTGTTCTCTCGACCAGTTCTTAACTGATTATGATGGGGTTGGATATGCTAGATTGAAATGGGATTCTAAACTGTTATTGGAAGTAGTTTTGGAAAAGGTCGCTTCGAACTCGGACATTCTTTAACCGATTATAATTTGTTTTTTGTTTAATGAAAATGGGATTCTTAAATGATTTTGGGAAGGAATTCTAGAATATGGCCAGCAGGCGTCTTTCTTGAAGCAAGTGGCTTGTGATGCTAACATTTTTTGATAAGGCTGGATCACTTAACATTTATCACCAGTACGTGACCCACTCATCTAATTATTGGTTGAGCGGCAGGCTAACTACCTACTCTCACAAAAAATCACGTTATGAACCTTACACAAAGGAGTCGGATAAATTTATAGTATTCTTATCAACAACGACCTCGAAAACTGTTCACGGGAGCATGGAATGTGATGTCTTTTAAGGCCTTAAGATTTCCAAAACTTCTCAAACCAAGCGGAAATTTAAACTTTTGAGGTACTTGCAATATAAGAACATAAATGGTCTGAGAGTTAATTCCATAAAATAACCAAAAATTACACTCTCCATACTATAGCAATAATCAGAAAAGAAGAAAATTATGATTCTGTTTCTCATCTTCTAGCGAGTACAGCATTCTATCGTTTTATAATCCCATATTTATCCAACATGCCGAATTCCATCATTATCGGTTAAGTAGTAGCCGTGTCCCGTTCTATGTGGCAATATTAAAAAACTTCTTCTAGAAATCATTAATGAACCTCATTTCCATTATAAACAAATCCAATCCCATCGTAATCGGTTAAAAACTGCCTGAATTCGGTCCAAGGTGGCGATATTCAAAACTTCTCCCATAAATCATTTAAGAATCCCGTTTTCATCCAACAAACTTAATTACATTATAGGTGGCCCTTTCCAAAACTACTTCCAATAAGAGTTAGAATCCCATTTCAATCCAGCATATCCAACCCCATCATATTCAGTTGAGAACTGGTCGTGTTCCGTCCCAGGTGGCCATATTCCTAAAATTCTTCCAAAAATCATCTATAGGAATGCCATTTCCATCCAACATACCCAATCCCAACATAATCTGCTAAGAAATACCTTTGTTCTGCCCCAGATTCGATCGAATCGATTAAATTTAAAAACATTGAGATTTAACAGACAATCGGACTTAACGGAGTTCCCCAATTAGTCGGTTAAATCGAGGCTGTTTTGTTTAACATTTTGCGTGTATTTTGCCGCAACATTTTAACCCAACAATTTAACGCAACATTTAACATAACAGTATTTAACTATATATGTTCGACCAATCTGCCAATTTTATTTGACTTTTACCAATAAATTCTCATTTTTTGTTTGTTTCATAGTTTAGGATCAATTTAGTTTTAACTTCAAAATGTTGTACAGCAATGTGAAGTTTGTGCTAAACTATTCCTAATATTAGTCTAACTTCACATGCATGTTGGGTTGAAGTCGCTAAAGTTTCTAGGATAAAGCGTAGGTAGCCCGAAAAAAGTGTAAATGTAAGTACAAGATGTAGCTCCATCCCAAATTAAAATTTCATCACCAATAGTAAGCTAATTTCGGTATTGAAGAAAATGCAATGATAATTTTTTATTAAAAAAACATTAATCTGTATGTTGCACATCCGTAGAAAAGCAGCTCCCATTTTAATATAAAAAATTAAGATTAAGAACCACATGAAATTTGTTAATAAGCGATTTAAATTCTCATCAATCCTATTAAAAAATAGAATTCTACGTTTACGAATTTTTATAGGAATATAAAGCAACTATATTCAATATAGAAAACTAAATAATCTAAACAAGTAACACAATATATCGAATTAATGTGGAGTCTTAAATTCGCTTGTATACCTATACTAGAAATATTTATGTGTAGTGACGTATACGGCCAGATAGACCTTGGTCACACCAAGATGTCAGAATAACCACCATATGGTGAATATCACGACCATGGAGCATAATTTTATAACCTGTTCAAGAGAAATTTACAAAAAAAACAGAACATAAAATTATGTTCTATCGGTCGTGATATTTACCATATGGTGGTTTTCCTGACATTTTGGTGTGACCAAGGCCTATCTGGCCGTATACGTCACTACACATAAATATTTCTAGTATAGGTATACAAGCGAATTTAAGACTCCACATTAATTCGATATATTGTGTTATTTGTTTAGATTATTTAGTTTTCTATATTGAATATAGTTGCTTTATATTCCTATAAAAATTTGTAAACGTAGAATTCTATTTTTTAATAGGATTAAAATGCTTTTACGGATATGCAATGTACAGATTAATGTTTTTTCTTTTTTTTAATAAAACATTATCATTGCATTTTCTTCAAAGCCAAAATTAGCTTACTATTGTTGATGAAATTTTAATTCGGGAAGGAGCTACATCTTCTGCTGACATTTACACTTTTTCGGCAAAGCTACACTTTATCCGAGAAGCCCGACATTTTTTCGGGCTAACTTCAACGACTTTTGAGGTTGTATGGTTGGCAAAGAATGTCTAATGCAAAAAATAGAAACAGATAGCTTCACCAGAAAGAAAGTATGGAAATTAATTAAAAGAAGATTAATTACACATAAATTGAGATAAAATAATATAATCCCAAACCCAATTATATAAAATACTTACAATAAAAAAATGTTCATTAAATGAATACATAGCATATTTTACAACAAAAAAAAAATGGCGTCAAGGGAAATATCTATTACATAAAAAAAAAAATTAAAATTCACATCTCGCATATATGTAATATCCAAACTAAAATGAAAATCACAAACACGTGCTCATATTTCATTAGTAGTTTTTGTTGCTCCTGACTGATTAAAACACCCTCAATTTTATTTGTTGTTGCATATTTTTGTTTGTGTTTGCCTCCGCGTCATCTATTGGTATTATAATAACCAAGTACAACAACAAATTTATAATACCACATGTATATAGCGGCATTAACAGGAACACAACAATATATAAAACCGGGATATTATAAATTAAAAAACAGGAATTTATTTATTTATTTTATATAAATTGCACACGTTATGTAAATATATTATATGGCTTTTGTTGTACTCTCCTTCTCATGAAGGATATAAAATAATAGGGACACAAAATAAAAAAAAAATAAAAACACAACGGATATAGTTTAAGGGCAACAAGGATGGGTGTTTTTATAGAAATTTAACATGGATGAGGGACGTATATGGATAATAATAGAGGAGTATGTACATAGCTCTATGTACTAAAATAATAATAAGGGTTCAGGTACTGTTAGCTATTTACAACTATTTTACTGTTATTAACTCTCGTAGTCGAACAATACAGTAAAATATGTTGTTAAGATATTGATAGGTTTCTCATGAAATGATGGCATTATGCGTCTAAGGGATATAGCGCCCTCACGCATGAATTAAATTTTGCGAGTTTTCTTCCTCTTAATGGTCGTCCTATTGATATTTTTGTAGAGTATTAAGAATTAGTTGTAAATGTCGTCCACCCATATGGAAATCGTTTAAACAAAATTATCTTATTCTGGGAACAATGTCAAATGATTTTCTGAAGTCCTTGGTAATAACATGAACTTCATTTTCACTTCGTTTCCACTATTTTTCCAAGTAGATTTCAGGGTTTTTGAGTCGTGGGGGTTTTGCAAGGTTTGCATACTCGTGGCTTACACTGTGGAATATCAAAACAGAAGATCAAAATAAAACAAAATACGGAAATTAAATTACACCAAAATTACGTCGGCTGAAATTTGAGGAAAGAAAATAACGATAATTATCACCGAAGAGAGTGTACTCACCCAGAAACGACCGAGATCCCCGTACAATACGTACTGAGTCTGTTGAAGAGACCCACCGAATGACACATCGACCTCTAGAGGCCGATGCCTAGCCACAACGAAGTGACTTAAAAGGGTGAGAACCCCAAACAGAAAAACCCATTATCCATCCAGAGAACCACCAACCTGTTGGTGCCAACAGCTTGCCAAGACTTTTGTGTTTCGTGCGGCTCATCTTGGATTTGACGATTGCCCTGAGTGGACGACACTTACTGGACTCACCATACCGACCCTTTGAATGTCCTGCCAAGGGGATGAATGGGAATGGCGAACCCAGCCTGTAAATGAAAAACCGACACGAAATGACACCATCCTCCCAATTTACCGATCCGAAAAAATTTACAATTCAATTTATGTTTGAA
This sequence comes from Nephrotoma flavescens, assembly GCA_932526605.1. NCBI lineage: Eukaryota > Metazoa > Arthropoda > Insecta > Diptera > Tipulidae > Nephrotoma > Nephrotoma flavescens. The sequence continues at coordinate 47,841,688 of OW052221.1, read as the reverse complement.
AATACACGAATAAAACATTAGAAATTAGAACAATGACCAACGGGGAAAATAAAACGAGAATTATAATAGCTCCGACACAGGGTTAAAACAAAATATTTATTTATTCAAAAATCCAGCTCGTATTCACATACCACGTGACCTATTCCACGTGAAACTTCAAAAAAAAAATAAAAATAATAATAAAAAAATATGATCAATGCAATTGTGCCCTTGAAAACTGGAAATGCAATTGCACCGAATCTTCGAATTTAATGTTAAATTAAAATTAATTTTAGAAAGCAAAAATACAGTATGTGCAACAAGAGCGTGTACGGGAAAAACCTAAGTAAAAATAAAACTACGATTTTTTTTTGTTTTTATTATGAAAATTTGTTGTATTTTCTAGGGCGCTATCAACTAATTCATAGTAAAGTCACCTTTACTGTTAATAATTTCCTTCCTTCTTTTGCCCATACTATCTATGAGAGCTGCATCCAGCATAAGCGAAAAATTTTCATCAAATAACTGTATGATGCCCTCATCCTCCTTTTTTTGTAGTGGTTCGGGTTTCGGTAATCAAAATTTCTAGGCAGATCGTGCATTTGCAGCAACGTAATTAGTTTGTGTCCATATAAGGTCTGGGAGGTTAAAATCGCCAACGACAAAAAGATCATCTAAAATATCAGTGCTATCAAAATGGAAATCGACAGCATCTACGAGGATCTGGTAGGTGTCCGTGTGACTATTAGGGCGTATATAGTGGATAATAATGGATAGATTCAGCTGTTCGGAACAGTTAACCATATTAAAATAAAAAGATTTGGGGTGTCCCCACATAAGTTTTAATTCATGATATTTCATAAAAATTGAAACTTTCGTCAAAATGCTTGTTACAAAGTGGCTGATTTCAGCGATATTACCATGTGTAGACATATGTCGTCTAATAATGAACGAGGTTAGCTCTTCAAAACATTTAACCACATTAAAATAAAAGATTTTGGGTGGCATCACACAAGTTTTAAGGCGCTAAAATTCAAATATTCGTCAAAAAACCTGAGATGTTATCAAGTGTGGGCAAATATTGCTTATTAATGGACGGATCGAGCTTGCACAACTTCTCCAAGTGTGGGAGCTAGTAACAAAATATTAAAAGAAAATAAAAAAAAAGAAGAATATAAAAAAACTTCTGAAGAACATGTACCCTTGCTTTGGTAAAGAACACTTTTAAGCGTAAAGTTTGAGAAATTTCTGTGCTAGAGCAGTTACATGGGGTGTTAATGCTGGTTTAACCCTTTCGCGGACACACAATTATTTAAGGGTGGTCGTGTGGGACACAGAAAACCACATTCAATGTTAATCATATGAAAAAAAAACGTCGGTCCCACTGTAGGTCGTCGGTAATAACCGACGTGTCCACAAAAGGGTTAATTTATTAGTGTTACTTAAAATACGTAAAAATACCCGTTTCCATTTCGTGTAAGGTAAGCGCTCCAAAGATATCAAGTTAATCGAATTCACCTTAAAAAATCATTAAAATTTCTACAATTTGTATGAAATGAACATAGCAACAAATTCAACAAGCAGTTATTCATTTTATTTTTTTATTTATTTCGTATTTTTCCTTTTGAATGGAAGATAACTTTTTAACCCAACTATTTTGTTTGATTATAAAAAAAATGTAGAACCGATTGCTGGTACAATCGCAATTAATTTTTAAACAAAAACGTTGTTGTTTTCACATTTTTGAACTTTTAAATTAAAATTTATAAAAAAAAAAAAATACTAAACCGAAAAGTTCAACAACCATGACATTTTTATATATAAACTTTTTGATCTTTGTATTTTAATTAAACCTTTACAAAACCATTGTGTTTAAGAAGTGAATTGGAATGGAAAACGATTTCGTATTTAAGATTGTGTGTATTTTATTTTAAATATGGCGGCGACATGTGTGTGTATGAATGAGCCATATACATATTCGGAAAAGTTATGTATTTTTCTCTAACAACATCTAGCACTTTGATGTGTGACATATTTTTACAGTACTCGGTATAGAGATACACATGTGTGTTATGCTGAAAAACATAAAATATTTAAAACGAATTATCTTCTATATAATATAAAAATATGTATGTGTATACATAAACCCACATATGTCTACCGTATTTTTCGTTTAATGTTCAAACCTAACAACAACAACATAAAAGCATGAAAATTAAACAAGTTATATGTATTAAAATCAACACCCTAAATATTATTTTTTTATGTACATTAATACATTTTGTTTGTGACAAATCTACATTTTCATCTATACGACATATAGAAAATGGCAAATACACGGCTCGTGTATAGAGACATTGAGTATTTTAGGGGGTAGTTTCCTTTGTTAATGTAATATATCGCGCACAAAACTTGGGGGTAAGATGTACGACATTTTTGGTTGTTGTTGTTGGTTCTTTTATGTGATTTTCTATATAAATGGCCCCTCCTACCTTTTATTGTCACTCGTATTTATGTACATTAAAAATGTACTCGAATATAAACATGTAGAGAGAAAATGGTTATATCTCTAGATAGACAACGTTATACAAGTGTGTATGTGTATACCACTTGAGATTTCCCGTTTTTTTTTCGTCTGCTAATGGATATACAATTTTCCAATAAAACGAAATAACTTTAATATTCATTTGATCTTTTTAATTTAAAATTTAACTTTTCACTTTGTTCTTTTAAATCACATTTTCTTTTTATTAAAATCAAATCTATGGGTTTGATAGCAATTTAAAAAGTGTGTGTTACTTAAGCCGTGTATAGTTCTGAACAGGTGTTCGCACAATCACTTACTCTTTTCAGTGCTACTTCATAGGATTGTAGTTCTTACTAAAATCATTTAGTTTAACTTTATCAAAAAACTTCATTGCGCTATATACAAAGCTGAAGTGTCTACTAAACCATACTAATGTTAATCTTCTCTAACTCAAATGCATAGATTCAGGGGCAACTTTTATTTTTCCTAAACCAGAAGCTTCGGATTGACCCAAACTTTAATACAACATCATCAAAAACTAATCACTTTTCGCAAACATAAGTTCGTTTTGGTTATAGATATCAACTGTGTGGGTAACTCAGCAGGGACATTTTCGAATTTCAAAATGAAACTTTGCATACCGATTAAGAGCAGTTTGTGCTAGTTAGTGCTCATGGGGAAAAATCAGTGCTAGTCCAGAAGCCAAAACACAATTTCTAGAAAAAACCAGAAATAATTTAAGCCTAATTTTAAAATTTCCCTAATCATAGAAATGTAATTTTCATAAATTTTCATTCCTAATTGAGGTAAAACTAACTGGCCCCTAAAAGATACTAAATTAAACAAACAAAATACAGAGGGATACCGTTCAATAATATTTGAGTTAAACAACAAATTAAACTGTTATAAAATCCAAGAATAAGCAATTCAGATAGCATATTCCTGTCAAACACGTTCATTGCCAACCGCAAAATATAGTGGCTGAATTTTTGCTAATCCATAATTGGATCAATTAAATTGAAAAACAAAGACCATTGAATGAATGATTTTATGACATAAAATGTTTTAGAAATCAAAGAAGTGGGCACTCCAGATTAACAGTCCTTATAGAACAAGACCATTGCCATCCGAAAAAACATAGTGGCTGAATTTGTGCTAGTCCAGATTGGCCCAATTCCATTGAACGACAAAGACCGTTTTTACTTCTGATTGCATATTCCTATCAGGTATGTTCTGCCACTGTACTTTTTGGATGGAAATGAACATACCTGATAGGAATATGCAATCAGAAGTGCCAAGTTCTTTGTATGTCATAGAATCGATCATTAAACGGTCTTTATCTTTCAATGGAATTGGCCCAGTCTGGATTAGCACAAATTCAGCCGCTATATTTTTCGGATTGCAATGGTCTTGTTCTATAAGGGTTTTTAATCGGGAGTGCCTGCTTTTTTGATTTCTAAAACACTTTTTGTCAGAAAATTGTTCATTTAACGGTCATTGTTTTTCAATTGTTTGGTCCAATTTTGGATTAGCACAAATTCAGCCACTATATTTTGCGAATGGCAATGAACATGCCTGACATGAATATGCTATCTGAAATGCTTATTCTTGGACTCTATAACATTTATTTCTTTTGTTTAATTTGTTGTTCAACACAAATAATATTGAACGGTATCCCTCTGTATTTTGTTTGTTTAATATAGTATCTTTTAGGGGCTAGTTAGGTTTTCCTCAATTACGAATGAAAATTATATTTCTATGATAATACAAATTTCGTCAGTTTAGCCGCCTTTGGAAAGTTTTAAAATTAGGCTTAAATTAATTCTGTTTTTTTAAACCTTTTATTAAACTTCACATCATGTCTGTGTGTGAGAGTGGAATCTTGCAAACGATTTTGTACTTACTTCCCATTTACTTAGAGCTATGAAATTTTGCAAACATGCATCTAAGAGGTGACAATACATGATTCAATCATTAAAATACTAAAACCTTAAACTTTTCGTGTAAAATTAGCGATATCTAATTATCCATATAAAGTATGGATGAGCTGACTTTGTCTGTATGTGATCAAATTTATATGCAGTGATTTGATGGTTTGAAGTTCAATCCCAATGGCCGCCCTCATTTCTTCTTTTTTAGGCTGTGTTTCATTTTATTATATATTTTAGCAGTAAGAATATTCAAATTAAATAATTTAGTTAAAAAAAACATTTTACTGAACGATATATTTGAAAAATAAAATTATATTAGTTTATAGGAGCTCTTGTTCCTTTAACTGGGTCACTGAAGGAGTGGACTTTCACCAACCCTATACTCGTGGGATCAAACACGAAACAAAACAAACAAACTCTGATGGTAGTGGAAAGGAAGAAAGTAGAAAACGAGATCGAAGGAAACTTCAACGCAACGAAAAAGAAGTTTGGATAAAAAGAAAGAGAAACGTCTAGAAATGCTAGCGAATGAAGATGAATGTGTTTGATCAATGGTTCCTAACGAAATGCTATGCATGATCAATGTCATGCTCTTTGGTGATTTGATGCAATTGCCGCCAGTTCGAGGAAATGAAGTGTTCGCTCAGCCGGAGAGATTACAACTAGCTACACATTTATGGCGTATATTCACATTGGTCGCTATGAGACAAGAGTTAGACACTACATTCATAGATATCTTGAATGCTCTGAGAATTGAAGAACTGACATCAGAGCATACAGTAGTCTTAATGGATCGCGTAAAGAACGACTATACTGGTGAATTTTCGATCGAAAAAGCACTACGAATATATCCAACGAATAACCAAGTATTCGCACACAACTAAAGTGTACTTGAACATTTCAGAACAAAGGGTGGCATAACAATGTACAAGATCCGAGCACAAAATCAGCTCTTAGATGCCACACGTAAGACAGATAACCTTGATCATAGTAAAGTCATAGAAGCTGATATCAACCAGACTGTAGGTCTGCCAAAAGAGCTTGAGATATTCGTAGGTGCTAAAGTTATGCTGCGATCTAACATCGATGTATCAATAGGCTTAGTAAATGGTGCTATTGGTTTCAGAGCTAGCAGGTAAAACACCTTTTAACAACGAAGCGTTAGCAGAAATGAATAGAATGCGAAACATTGAATATGGTTCAACTACATACAAGCCCATAACAAAATACAAATTAGCTCTACGTGCTCTCGGATCACATGTTAAAACGTAAGGTACAATAGGTGGTAAGCCAACATCTGTGGTAGATGCAACCTATCACAGTTCTCCAAGATTTCTCCTGACGATCAACCAATAATAACACCGGTACGATTGAAAGGATTAATCTCTTTTTGCAAAAATTTCAGACCTCTAGTGAAATGCGTAAAATGCTAAAAAGCAGAAAATAAATTCCCTTCAGCCATACACTAGACTTAACATAAAAGGTTGGAAGAGCATAATTAACATAGAAACCAAATGAGCGACTCCAACCATTTATGTTAAGTGCAGTGTATGGCTGAAGAAAATTTATTTTCTACTTTTTCGCTCATTTAATAATAAAGTGGTTTTAAAAAATATTTTTTTATTATAATTCTAGAAATCAGGTTTTGTTTGTTTCGTTTTTCAGGCGAAATTTCAAATTTTCTTTTCCCGATTTTCTGGCTTTTGTATTAACACTAATTTTTCCCCGTAAGCTAAATGAAATTCGAAAATTTCCCTGCTGCAATTGCTCTCACCAAGTAGATGTTTCGACGGATCTTGCTGGCGCCCGAACACGGATACTATCAGTGAGTCGTATGGCGACCATCTCTAGATGAACCAGTTCAATAATATCGTTTGTGCATATCGGTTACGTTATTATCAGCGCTTCGCATCTCGCAATTCATACCAATCATCCGCTAGCACGAGACGAATAGGAAAAATTTCAATTCCCATTTTACCGCTCAACGACGAGCCAGCAACTGATGGCCAAACTGCACAATGGCGTGGGTTATGCAGACCCAATATACAGCAAACTACACAAAGGCCGTGGCAGTACATCGACAAATGGTTGCAGCTGCATATTTACGAAAGCACTATATTTGAAGCAAGTGTGCGAAAGGGCATAATTCAAAGCCAGAACAGTCATTGTGCAACAAACTTCGTCGAAGCTGAAAGTCAATTGGCATTTCTACATCAGCAAAACACGAGAGGTTTATCCTGAGATCGCTGCATTATTGACTCAGGTTAGTATCACCTGGAATTTCATTCCTCCTGCAGCTTCGCTGCATTTCAGCGGTTTGTGGGAAGTAGGAGTAATATCGGTTAATTTCCAGGAATTGACGGCACTGCTATGTCAGATCGAAGCCAGATTGTCCCCCATGTCGAATGACGCTGATGAATGCACAAAAATCACTTCAAAGCAACGACCTCGTGCAGCCGAGGACCTTCGTTCGCGTGTGACTCTCAGTGGATATGTAATTGATCTATGCGTTCCGGTGTTCTGTATTTGCAGTTCGAAGCGTCACCAAGATCTTCCGTGTGGGAGGCCGCGCTCCATAAAAACTTTAAGTTTGAACTTGAATACTCGTGCTACCAAGTCTGGTCGACCAGCTGCTTCCTCATCTGGTGTCAAACTGCCTTAATTTCTTGCAAAATTGAATTTTCCGTGATGAAGAGATCACGCGAACCTCATTTAGGAAAGTTTGAGATTACACCAAATTCGTTTGTGCTCCATCATTTGCTTCACACGTCCATTTTGACTGCGCCATCCTGGTTCTCCGCGCGGGAAGAGGAACTTAAAAGGTTTATGTTAACAAACTGCCCAAATGGTGGTTCCCCATCTTCATTCACAAACACTTCATTCGACGTCGTTAACTGCTTCATTTGCAGAGGCAGCTGTTCTGTGGTAAGTTTGTCCAAGTTGATGTTGTCTGGGTTGGTCGTTTTCAGATAAGAACGACTGGAGAAAGTTGTATTTTGGATTCTGTAGTATGAATTTACCCTTTTAACAGCAATGCGAGAACGTTTTGCCAGCTGGCGGTTTCGCGAAGAGGTTTTCAAAAGTGCAAAACTGACAGAAAACGTCGAATTCACAGACGTGAGCATCCACGTGTTTCTTTCAAAAAATGAATTGTTTCGATGCGAATCCTCTCTGCACCATGTTGTCAGCTCAAATCAGCTCAAATTTCTGACCACAACTAATAGCGGTTTGGCCATTCAGTAAGCCCTCCTGTGAGTTAAATTTTTAAGAACTTTTTCGATGATTTCGTCCCCTATTTTGCGAACAACTGTCGCAATGTTATCCTGTCCTTAACGAAACTCCAAAAAAAATTCCAACGGTGTCAAATCGAAGCTCCGCGTAGGTCAACTGACATCTCCAAAACCGTTGATTATTCGGTTGTAAAATTTGGCTCTCGCGCGCCGAGCGATTGTCGGTCGGGTTGTACGGCATGTGGCGCCATCTTGTTGAAACCAAAGGTTGTTCATTCTCATAGCGTCGATTTGAGGACATAAAAAGTTGGTGAGCGTGGCTCTGTAGCATTGATGGTAGCGGCGTATCCAGTAGCGTTTTAGAACAAAAATGAACTCCAAATTCGGCAGTTTTACTTATTTACATGCCCCCCGAGATGAAAATGCCCTTCGTCTGGAGATGATTTTTCGGTAAAATCGTCGTCACTACGAAGCTGGTCTATGGTTCACGCAGAGAAATGATATCGTAGCGGATGGTCGTTCACTTTCTACTGGTGAGTCATCTGGACCTAATATCCAGTTGCCACGATCGGCGTCTGGACGTAATATCCAGTTGCCACGATCGGCGTCTAGTTGAGGTCGATGCTTTCTGTCTGCGCACAGTCTGAGCTCGAAGAGCACTTCTGTCATCCAATAGCAAGCCTTTCTCACGGATATTCTTCATCAATTTCACTACAGCATTCGCACGGTTTCGGCTACACAACACTGACCTTGAAAATAAGTTTTCAATATATTTCGAAACGCACCTCGATTGTTTCGTGCTTCCGAATATCAGACTGCCGAGCTGTCAAAATTTCAAGCAAATCGTTCAAAAAAGTGTTGCTATAGCCTGTTAGGACTCCCTGGTCATAACATTAATTTTTTTTACTGTTTCGTTTTCAAATTTTTAATTTCTCTTTGATTGTTTGAAAAATACGTTTTACTGATGGCATTGCCCTCTGTGTTATGTCATTGGTATTACATTCTTTTGTGAATTGGGCATTAGTATTCTGTATTACGTAAACGCCGAATGTTTTTAAGAGCGAGACCGATGTGCACCTCTTGTGCGTGTGTGCGAGCGATTAGGATATAGACGAGTATTTTGTTGTGTTTTCTTGTTTTGGTGCGCGCAGCTGATGCGGGTGAAAGGGAGTCTGCAAGTGACGCGCCTGAAAGCACAACAAAAATGTTCTTCTACGTTTTGGTGTGGTAAAAATTTTTTTTTAGGAATCAAGTTTTTTTTGAGGCAGTCGAGTATTGTATTTAAAAATAAAATAAAACTCTGCTTCAAAATTTAATTTTGATAAGCTAATCAGTTTGCTAAACAAAAATGTTTACATTTTGAGTTAAAAAAAGAAAAATATTTACATATATGAATTTTTGTAAACATTTTGAGTTTGTTCAGTGACAAATAAATAAAGATTAAAATTACTTTTAATTTTATGGTTGACAATGACAATGAGAAACAAAAAAAATTGTATAATTGTTTTGCGCAACAACGGTGTTTTCAGTTTTACATCGGTGCTGGACGGACCGTTACAGGTATATCATCGTATAGTATCCAGTGGACGCCTTAAGATACATTTTATGAACTACTCAACCTATTGCGGCGTAAATTAATTTGCATCGGTATTTTTGAGGCCGTAACCCATATATACGCCCTAAACGAGGCTCGAATAGTTTATTTTTGTGTACGGTAAAAGTTTTTTTTTTTGGTATTGGGCAGTCAACAAGAGGTCCGCATAATTCATAAAAGGTGGCCAAGAACGTGGCCAGCCTATCAATTAAACGATATTAATTAAACGACAAATCAAGGAATCTTGGAGACCCGTAACCCATTTCTGTGAGATCTTTATGAAGGTGAAACGGTACAATTTTTTTTATTTTTTTTATTAATTTAAAAGAAAAAATTAAAAAAAAATACAAAAAAATTTGTTTTTTTTAATTTTTATTATCTTATTAAAATAAAGGCAATTTAAATTTTTTCAATTTATAATTCTATTTTCTTTTCCAATTTTTTTAAAATATTTTGGCCAATACGGTCGTTCGACACGAGCGCGGGGTCGGGTGAACATTGGTTCTCGCTTCAAAAGTAATCACTTTCGGCGGCCATTTTGTTTTTTTCTAGATATTTTTTTTGTTGTTTGTTGAAATAAAAATTGCACGGTGATTATTGGCATATTTTCGTTTCGCCCTTTGGTTTTATTTTATTTATTTTTTTGTACTATTAAAACAATAAAATGAAGTGCTAAATTCGAGCAAGTATGGTTTGAGGGGAAACTCCATTCTGTGTCGGTTCCATATTTACAGGCTGGGCTTATCACTCCACAACGTCCCATTGGCACTCCCCACAGGGTCGGAGCGGCGACTCCAGCGTATGTGTCGTCCATTCGGAACGACCGTAAAATCCATATGGCCCCCCGTAACACTTCGGTGGTATCATGCCGTCAAGGTGATAATTGTGGGGGATTACCTGGAGGTCTTTCCGTGTGAAGAGAGGCCTGGTCTGTTGAAGAGACATCCCTGCTCTTTTATGCTGCTTCGTTGTGGCTGGGCATCGACCTTTCGTTGTCGATGGGCCATTCAGGGGCGGGGGGGGTCTTTTCAGCAGACTGGGTACTTTTTATTCGAAGGAATTCGGTTGCCGTCGGATGGGCACAGCCGGTTATGATTAATTTATTACGTTTCCTCAAGTTTGCCAAATTCTGGTCGACTTAATTTAATTTCAGTTTTTTTATTATTTGCTTTTGATTTTAGTTTGATTTCTGTTCTACGATGTAGGCCAGGAGCATGCAAGCCTCTAATAGACCCACGACCCTGAGATCTAGCCGGCAAAACATCACTGTGAGAAAGGCCTCTGCATGCTTAGTGAAATCTGCGGATTGGTTTCGAGCCCTCCGTAACAAGCCTATGATTTAAAAACAAACCAGGAGATGGCTCGCCCTGTATAGTTGGGGGAGGGAACAGATTCTTTGAATCAGGCCTTCATCTAAGCTAAGGTTTTCCTGTTTCAAAGCTTTTGTTATAGTGGCGGTTTTAGTTCTTCATGTTGAGACAAGTGCGCTTGTTCCAGCAGCATTCAATTTTTTGCAGCGTTATACCTGTGTTTTATGTTAAACCTATGTTATGACTTCTTGTGGGGTCATAACATTATTTAATTTGTAATTTTGTTTTTTTTATCAATTTTTAATTTTTAAAAATTTCGTTTAATCGAATGAATGATGCATTTTACTGATGGCATTGCCATCTGTTCTATGGTATTAGTACTAGGGGTTTCTGTTTTTATGGAAATTAACCTTCGTATTCACATCTATTGTAAACGTTGAATAATTGTGAGAGACCTTGTGCGTGATTGCGATCGGCGAAGATATAGAGGAATATTTTTGTTGTGCGTTTCTCGTTTTGTTGTTCAAAAACACCAACGGTAAAATATTCTTCTAGATTTTGTTGATGTGAGAATTTTTTTGAGGCAGTCGAGTGGAGATTTTGTGAACATATAGTCGTTTGGAAAACTAAGTTTGGTTAAACGGTCTAGTTGAAAACAATATATCAAAATGGCCGATTTTTTTTTGTTCTGAAAGCGTTGACTATCTGTGGATTAATAAAATATGGTAGTTAATACTAATTAATTATTGATGGAAATCATTTAGTTAAGCCAAAGAATAAGTTATTTTGTTTTACATATTTAAATTTTTAAAGTGACTTTGAATGAAAATAAATTCAAAAAAAAATCTAGAAGTTCGTGCGTGTGAGTTTTCTTAATTTTTTTTTTGTTAAATACGGAATTGATTATCCGTTTAAGGGTAATAATAAGAATCCACATTATCGACGGTGGGCGTAAGTATTTACGGTTGCTGTCATTTATATTTCTTGTGCAATTTGATCTACGGGGCCGCAAATTTAATTGTGTGTCGCGAGTTATATTACGTGTGCAGGGGGGACGCGTACCAAATTTTATTACGAGTGTAAAATTATTCTACGGGTGCAGGCAGTCACATTACGTGTGCAGTGTCAAATTTCATTACGAATAGCAAATTTTATTAACGGTGAAGACTCCACAACGGGTGCCGACAACGGGGCTAGTCGTTGGCAGGCCATCCACAGGGTCGGAGTGGTGAATCTAGTTTATGTGTTGTCCATTCGGGGACTACCGTAAATTCTACACGGTCTCCCCGTGGCACTCCGGCAGTCCCAAGTTGTCGGAGTGTGAATTGTGGGAGATCCTCTAGAGGTCTCTCCGGGTGAAAAGAGGCTGTTGGAAAGACGTATCTACCCTCTTATGCTGCTTCCTTCTGGGCATCGGCTTCTAGGGGTCGATGGGTCATTCGAGGGGTTGAGGGGACTCTTCAGCAGACCTTGTACTTTGCATTCGGGAGATTCGGTCGGTCCTGGGTGCTCACACCCGGTTATTAAAATCTTTATTTAGTGTCAGCCAGAAATATGCAAGCCCCAACAAGAAGAAATGACGAAGAACAAGAAGAAATGACTTCAATTGATTATCAAGTTCCTCTGACGTACCAAGTTTGTGTAATGATATAACTTTTTTTTTCTAATGGATATAATAAATGTGTTCATTTCATATACATAAGTACACAACACAGGTATCATCAAACTGCTGCAAATTAAATTTTTCATATATCTTGATACACAGTACTTTGCCTCGATACATGTTTGTATGCATACGCGAGTATTTATTTATGTTACATTTTACGTTTTAAAGAATTTTCCTATTTGTATTCGCATTTCAAACCTTTTAATTTTATCTCATGGGGAGAAAAACGACAACTTGAGTGGATTTTTCCGACATGTTTTGTATACATACTCGTATTATACATATGTGTTGTATGTCTATATACGTAAAGTTGAGGATTTTTATGGTGTTGTCGATATATGAGTAGAAATGGGAAAAACTCGACAAAATCAAATAATGAGGCACTCGAACCAAAAACTACAAAAAAAAAAAAAAAAAAATGAAATTACTGTGTAGAAGAAAGAAAATGAAATACCTATCATCAACATCATCATCATCAACATCATCATCAACATCGTCATTGTAATCATCACAAATAGGAAAATAGATAAATCTATTTTTGTACGCCTGTGGTATATACGTAACGTATACATAAAGGACTTACATGTTTATGCATGATATTGCAGAACGATGGTGGTACCTACGATGGTTTTTAAACAAAAAAAAAATAACAAAACAAAACAGAACAAGACAATTTTTTCAGTCCCAGTATCACATCACTGCTCCTCTATGTAGACAAAAAAAAAACTTTTCCTCATCTGAACTTGAATGGAATGAACATTTCACATTGTTGTTGGATTTTTTCATCTAAAAGGCACTCTAGACTCAAGACATTATGACAAATTTTGTGTTTTTTTTCGGTTTAATCATTGCAATATACAACCGGAATAAAAAAGTACGGTAACAACGAGGAATGGAAATAATGCGAAACGAGATGAAAAAATGGCAGGCACCCTTTTTCGTATTTTTTTTTTGGATGGCATTATTGTGAAGATTCTACGTGTATCTAGATATATACGGAGAGCATAGATCTGTATTTGTTGAAGATGCTCTTCTATATCAACTTTTATTATTTTGTTTCTTATTAAGATATTAAGATTGCTTTTATTCCTGTTCAAGCTGTATATTTTTTTTATATATTTTAAGGATTTATGACGAATTCTGTATTTACATTTCACTAAGTTATTTTTTTTTTGTTTTATTAGGATTTGATATCATTATCAACATCATCAATTGTTTTTGGTTTATTTTTTCTTGCGAGAAGGTGAATTTTAAAGTGTTTTAAAATTAAACAAATTTTTCTTCAGGACCAAACAGTATTTGCAATTCCGAACACTTTAGCAGGTAAAATCATATTATGGAAGAAACTAGATTTGAAGTTCTTCGAATCAGTTCAGCATAAAACCCGTAAATTTTGTTGTTGGGAAACCAAAAGTACCATTTAAGTCTGGCTGCCTCATATTCCAAAGCCAACGCCAATATATCAATCATATGGTTTTACTTCTAGAATTGGTTCTTAAATGAAGTTTCAGATGGTTGTCCTTGACAGCTTTGATAAATTCGTTCACTGTTAGTTCGTTCAACACATCTGAAGGTTCACTACCGTAAGGTTGACGCGCCAATTTCGACACTTCATGTAAAACAATATTTGCTGATTGAACAAACACGCACATCCGGCCTAAATACGAGAAGCTCGCAGCACAGGTAAATAATTTAGAAATCCGAGATAGTCACCTCAACACAATGTTTGGTCTTGTGAACAACGAAACACTATAATTGAAACCACCGTAAAAGGGCGGAAATCATAACAAATACAGATGAAGCAGTCTACGCAAAATCCTACCTCTATCCAGTCAATATGAGAAACGAAGTAGGGGAACTAATCGACAAACTCCTAAAATATGGGAATGGGATTATACAACCTTCAAAGGGCCCATATAATTCACCAATCTGGATAGTGAAAAAAGCTGGATGCTTCCAATATAGCAAAAATAGAGGATGGTTATTGATCAAAAGCGATTAAATGCCGTCTCCATCGCAGATACATATCCAATTCCGGGCATCCCCAACACGATTGCAAATCTCGGAAACACCATTCTTCACTATAAATACAATCGATCTTACATCGGGATTCTACCAGATCAAAATGAAAGAGTCTGATATACGACAGACTTCTTTCTCAACCTTAAACGGGAAGAGACCTCCTTTTGATCTTAAAAATGCACCTGCCATCTTCCAGAGGATGATAGAATCAGCTGATCGGTGACGTCATTGATGATGTTCCAGTTGCAACTCCTATAAAACTAAGATAAGAAATGTAATTAGTTAATATTTAAGTTACCATACCTAATTCACTTATCAATCCATAATATCTAACTTTAGTTCCGTACAGTTTTTATTATGATCACATTAGATTTAATTTATCTGAATTAGATGCAAACGATTAATATTGGAAGGACATTTAAGAAAAATATTAAAACTTACATAAATTTACACTTACAACATGAATGCACAGCCAAGTTAACCAAACCTTTACCTTTTATCCGTCCAACCGTGTAATATCGCACACCGAGGAAGATCACATAAAGCACGTTAAAGTAATATTCTCCAAACTTGAAAAAGTCAACCTATACGGATTAATTTAGACAAAACAGAATTTCCAAAAACAAAAACTGCATTGATGCTCGATCTTCACTCGCCTAATTTTGTCATGACGCTTGTATGTCATGACAAAATATATTTGTATTGAATCTGTTCATGTGCATTGCACCACTTGACAAAGAGAAAATTTATTCAAATTGCTGACGTTTTTATCATAACAATGACACGTGACAAAATGAGTAGTAAATTTTTTTGTAATTTGACTCTTAATTAAACAAAACAGAGAAAATAAAACATTTTGTTGTTAATATATAGTTGTGAGTGTAAAAATACAATTTTGTCATGACATTCTATAGTCATGTCAAAATTTTGTGAGTGAAGACCGAGCAAAATTTTGTCATGACGATAGCATGTCATAACAAAATTGTATTTTTACACACAACTATTAACACCAAAATGTATGTAAAATCATTTTATGTTCTCTATTTTGTTTAATTGAGAATAAAACTCAAATTTTCTACTCATTACAGTGTCATGACAATAACACAGCATGGGACTTTCGATTGACCTGAATTAACAAAATTATCTGGGCTGACATGTTGTAACTATCACTATTTTCGCTTCGATGCATTTTCGATAGAATAACGGCATTTTGGAAGTAAACATTTTTTTTATTTCTGTAAATTTTAAAATTTTCATCAAAGTGGCACGGTTTTTTCGTCGAAGCGAAAATAGTGATGAATTAACCTGAATTAACTGAATCAACTGAAGTGAATTGAGCGTTCGGTTCGCACCTCTTCACTTCATTTAAAAAATTGGACTACTGAATTAACTGAAGAGATATTTCGCTGGTGCTGTAAATCAGATAGGTTGTTTTTGTTGTATTTTTGACATTTATTTGTTTTGCGTTCATTCTGCGTTTTGTTTTAAAAGTGTGTTAGTATTTTTTCTAATTAAAATTAAACAAATTTCAATAAAAAAGAATTAAATTTAAAATGATTTTTGACATTTATCGAAAATAAAGAGGTGCGATTCGAACACCCAATTCACTTCAGTAGCTCAATTAGGTGAATAGTAACTCAATTGCAATTCTGTTAATTCAGGTCAATCGAAAGTCCCTAAAGTTACTCGAGTGGCCACTGCAAGTACTTGTAATTGCGAGAAATGTATATTGGCTAAAGTATCGATTGGAAATCACAAAAAATGATTGAAAATCACAAAAAAGCAAAACATAACCTACAAATGTGTAGTTTATTTGTGACAACTTTTTAATAAAAATATATCTCTACCTGAATTTTATTAACACTTCATATACATAATCACCTAGCGGACAAATGACTAGTTAATTTAGCAAAGACAAAAACCTTAAGTGCTTATAAGCAATTGCGGTGGTCGATTGGAAAGCAACTATTATCACGAACCAAAGCATTAGGGCCAACAATAAGAAAGTAGCAATAGAAAGTTATAATCTAAAAAACTCAGAGAATCTGAAGCCCTAAAATCGTTCCTCGGTTTGGCATCATACTACAGACGTTTCATTAAACACTTGTTTTTTATAATTCGGTCATGCGCCACCTGAGACGTTCGGGCCTATGTCAGCCTTCAGATAATAGGTATATGGTACAAACAATAAAAAAAATAATTAAATTAAATAAAAAAATAAAAAAAAAAAATTATTTCTAAAAACAAAAAAAAAAAAATAAACAAAAAAAATCGGTCCTTTGACATTCGATTCGGCCCTTCGACACATTCGGCCCTTCGACATTCGGCCCTTTGATATCATACCGTAAAAACAACCCAGGTTCTGCCACCTATGTTACAAATAAACATTACAGAGAAAAGTATCAAAATTGACTCTGGATACTTACATAATTTGTATCTAGACAACATGAAGAACTTCAACAGATTTTCGACGAACACAAGGAAGCTGCGTACATCGACTTAAGTATCATAACCATCGTCATATGCGTAGTCATCATATTTTTTGTCAACAAAGCACGAGTAAGGAGCCGGAGTGAATTATTGTTTATATAAACAAACAAACTCATCAAGAAGAAAATTACAGCAACCAGGGAAGAATTTAACCAATTAGATTGAACTTTTGACCCATGGGAGTAGATCTTCAAGGAAGGAAGAGTTAACATTCCAATATAATGTAAAACATGTTCATTCAACACGCGGATCCGGTCTAAATAAGTTGGCATCAGGAATGCCAAATCTACAAATATCTCATTAGAATTAAATCTTTGGTGCTTTTGCTTAGCAAAGCAAAACTTTTAGCATAAGACAACATATTTTTATATAATTAGGGTTAGTTTTTATTTTGTATTAAACTGGAATTTAACGTTTTCAATAAATAAAATTATTTGTGCAATTAAAACTGATTAGCTTACTGCCGCTTTGAACTGCACTTTAAAATTCTCAAATGGGGTTTCGCAATCGAATGTCGGATTCATTATAATTCCTTTTGAGTTTCCAGCAACTGGGTCGATTGAAAACGTTTTATTTAGCTGGCCATCTCCAATAGCTTGCGATGTATGGAGTTTCGAGGCAGGTCTCGAAACGATCAAACGACTCTTCCTCCAGGTTCTTTATCTCTTGTTTAAGCTCCTGTATTTGAAGATCGTGGGTGTACCGAATTTAATCGAGTTTCAGGTCCTGCTGATCAAATTTTGCATTTTGCTCTTTGCGTAGCATGGTAAATTAACCACTTTGTTCCAAACGTAATTCTGCCAATTATACACTTTGCTGATCGAATTTGGCAGCTTGCTCGTCTAATTTGATGCCTTGTTGTTTGCGAAGCCGATCTAATTTAGCGCCTTTTTCTGTTTGGAGTTAATCAAATTTAGCATCCATTTCCTTTAGTTGAAGGATCCAAGAATGTTTTCTGTTGTTCGAGAGTAGGCGGCTGAACTGATATAGTTATTTCTGTTTGCTCCATCGCTCCATTGACCTCATTTTTTATTTCTTCTTCGTAAGGCTGGACTTTTTGTTCATCGTTTGAGGTGCAATATCATGCATAACTGGCGGCATCCCTGTTAGTCCTGGCGTTGGTGATAATTATCCTGATGCTCATCCTCCTTTTTCAGTATCCTTCAACTCCATCCTAATTCCATTATAATATTACCTTAACCGTTTGAGACCCAGGAGGTAATGCGAACGCATTACAAATAACGTAAACCCATTTGTGGTGCAAACGCAAACAACAAAAATGAAATCCAACGCATATAAAACATTGCTTCTTGTATTTGTTAGGTAATACGATTCTCGTCTTTTTCTCATCGCTCAGTCACATTTATTTATTTTATTTTCTCGACATAAAATCACAACAGCGCGATCGCTTGGGACTCAAACGATTAAACTGCTACTTATATTTAATATAGGTTTTATAAAATACTTTCTGATAATAGTCGTTAATGTCGGGATAAATTTAATTACGAATTCCTCCACTTTACAATAATCTTTTATTCTAATAATTAGAACAGCTCAGCTCCGATGGTACTGCCGTTGAAGCCGTTGGAGACTACATTGGTGGTGTCTAATATACGACTGATATCTGCATTGTCGTAAGGATATTCGCTATATGTGTTTCGTCACTCATTTCTTTATTTCATTGGTGTCGTATTTCATCTTGAAGTCTCTGTGGAGGCTGCCTAATGTGCCATGGGGTATTCATAATCCCGCGGAGCACTTTGTTTTAGAAAACATTATATCATTTGTACATTGGTCTTCTTGGCACAACCCCAAATTTGGATAACATGTGCATCTTTTTTTAGCATTTGTCTGTAGAGAAGTAATTTGTTGTGTATTGTGTATTTGTCCTATATTTGATGTTTAACTCTTATTTTTCTTTTTTATGGTATTTAGCTGCGTTTGCATATGAAATTTGGTTTGAGTTAAGAATCACGAACATCCAATTTGTATTTTGGTTAGTAAAGTTCACATGTACTGATTTGGCTTCATTTAATAAGATGCGCCATTTTTTAGTGCGCAGTTACAGCATTTTGAAGTTTGCTTGTTGTTTCCGCATAAATCTTTTCCAACTGCTAGGATAGTTGTATCGTCTGCAAATGTTGCTACTGTAGTACCTTGAATATTTTGTAAATCGCTCGTGTAAAGGGTGAACAGAATACGCTACCTAGTAGTATACTGATATTATTTTTAGTTCAAAGTACTCGTTTTCAAGTTTCACTTGAAAGTATCAGTCTGCGATGTAGGATTTAAGAATTTGATAAAATTAATTAGGTAGATCTCGACGCAGTTTAAATTCAAACCTATGATGCCAATCTTTTTCGAAAGCTTGGGCAACATCTAAGGAAATAGCATATCTTCTAATTCTCAAGAACATCTTTAATGACATCCGTTATTCTGCCAACTTATTCAACTGTTAAGGGGGTTCTTCTAACACCAAATTGGTAAATTGATGTGGTTTTAGGTTGTGGTTTTACATTTGTCTTCCATTATTTAGTTCAACCTCTTGAGCAGAAGTTTTTCAAATATTTTTGATACGACTGGAAGTAGTGTATCGCTCTATATGATTTTTTATGTTTTCCTGGTATACCTCGTTTAGAAATTATTATTATTGGGGGTATAAATATGTTTGAAGGTTTTTTTATAACTTCGAAACTTTATTCAGAGAAATTGGTACAATGTATGTTATTCAAAATATTGTCCATCGTTCTCGTAAAACAATTTTTGGATTTATGAAAAAAATTGACCATGTAAGAGACGAAATACGTCAATTGTTCAGTCAGTTGTGCGTCTAATCCTTGCCAGAAAAGGGACGAATATTTAAACACATTTCTGTCGCAGTTGATTCGACCGACATTTCACCAATATTATTGACTAACAAATTACGGACGAATAAGCGGTAAAATCAGACCGGCTTTTGTAGAGATAATTCTACTACTTCATACAAAATGTCTTACATAATCAGCCTCGCTATAAGGTTATTCTTCGTGAGACATAATTATGCCTGATTCACATCAGTTGGCTATTCAATTTCATCAAATTGGTCGTTTAAATACTGATTTGAAGTTAATTTTTTCAGTAAATACCTATTTCTCAATACCCCGGAATCTGTTGATGCTGCATTTGCCTCTAGTATAACCTTTTAATATTTTTCTTGTCTGGCCATAACAGATTTTTCCTTCTAGCCAGCTTTAACAGTACCACAGTACCCGTTTTTACCAGTTTTATTACGGATCAACATAAATTGATAATTAAATTTTTTTTTCTAGAAGCGCGTTTCAATAAAAAATCACAATAAAAATATAATATGTATAAATTTACTAACCTGTATCAATTAGAATTAGAACACAATGTTTTATTATTCGATTTTTTTTAATTGCAATATTAATTTAAATTATAAAAATGATTACAACTAAACACTTTCAATTTTATAAAGTTAGATATTATAAATTTATTTTAATAATATTTTTTTTTGTGACCACAAAACAAATTAAAACGTGGCGATAAACAATTCTAATACTGTGTGCCTCAGGTCGTTTGTTTCGACTAAATTATGAACTAAACTAAATTGCTCAGTAATTCACAATAAACATTCATAGGTGGCAATAACATCAACAAAACAAGCTGTGTCTGACTATTCGAAATACTAAATTGTCGACTTTTTGAGGGTAAAGGAAATATTAAATTAAATTAAAATGATGGAAGATGATATGAAAGTTGCATTATTGGCAAATTTTATTATAAACTACGAAATGTTTAAAAATAAAAAAAGTGTCATGTAAAAATTTGTACGAATTTGTACACAATAACACATTTGCCTTAAATGCCAAATAATCACATTTTACAATTAAATTGAAAAGTTACCTCGCGAAGAAACTTTTCGTTTGTAACCTGGTGGCGAATAGCCTAAGGTCATCTCAAAAAGTTTAGTTTATAATTTAGCCGAAACAATCGACCTGAGGCACACAGCAATGGAATACGATTTATAAATTAAGGACATTTTAGAATAATCTAAAATGTACTTAATTTATAAATCGTATTCCAAACTATGGTCGAATTCGTCTCATTTGAATTGCATAGCTCTGTCTCATCTCTCTTTCATATTAATCATTCCAATCATTTCAGCCCGTTTCGTCTTTATTTTGTACTTAGTATTTCAATTTATTTATTTATTCCAAACATACCAGCGTAACAACTGAAGTTATAATAATAGGTAGCATATAATAATACATAGTTATATAATATTAATTCATTTTTTTATTATATAAATTAAATTAAAATAAAGTATAACAGAAATTAAAAATATTTAATTTTAAAATTAAAATTAAAATTAAAATAAAATTAAAATTAAAATAAAATAAAATATACTTTTTTTTTTCTTTTTATATTCTAAATTAAGACTATCAATATCAATAAGATATTAGCACTATGATTTATGATGATGTAAGGAATTCAAAACACGATTTCTTAAATTGTTTGATAGATTCGGCCATTCGAATCACCAAGGGCAGTCTGTTCCAAAGCAGCACTCCTCTGACTAATAAGGCATCAGTCATCACCACAGAATTATGAGTAGCAACTATTGAAATATTAGTTCTCTTTGGACGTTGAAAATTGAAATTTTTTCGTAATATAGTTAGGAAAACCTTTCCAATAAATAGCTTTATATAAGAAAAGCAAAAGTCGTAGTTCAAGAAATTTCCTCAAAGAGATGCCAAAAATGTTATTCCTAACATGGGAGATATGATCAAACTGACGTAAATCATAAATATATCTAATACAACTATTATATACTCTGGTCACTTTTGTCATTAAAGAGTAATTCAAGTTTGAAAAAACGATGTCGGCGTATAGTAAGTGGCTCAGGACAAGTAATTTAACCAATAAAATGCGTGTTGCTTGTGGAATACCATGCCTTTTGCTTCTTAAAAGCCACAATGAATAGTACATTTTTTTACAAATCTCACCTATATGTAAATCCCAAGTTAAATCATTAGCCAATATTAGACCCAAATTTTTAACAGATTTAACACATGGAATAGGAGTAGAATTGATAACTACCTGAGGAAATAGATTGTTATTAACACTTTTACCAAATATAAGTGCATTAGATTTAGCTGAGTTTAGATTTAGCTTATTACGCACTGCCCACTGGGATATTAGTTCCAGGTCTCTGTTAATACTCATTATACCTTCATAAGTAGGTATTTTATTGGATTTGTCAATTCTCGTGTAAATTTGTAGATCATCAACACTCATAAATCTCACATAAATGATGGTTACAATTGAGGGCCAGTTTAGAGATATCATTCACATATAATGAAAACATTAATGGTCCCAATATGGATCCTTGGAAAACACCAGCGGAAAGTGGTAATAATGTAGAATTACCACTTGCTGAATTAACATATTGGAAACGATCAATTAGATGGTCAATTAGAAGCTTAGTAGCATTAGCAGACATATTGAATTCATCAAGTAGCTTATATTTAAGAACTAAAAAATCGATCGAATTAAAAGCCTTCGAGACCCGTGGCGAGCTGCAGCTATCGGGGGGGTCACAGGTGGTGGATCGTGAACGGCCTATCGATAGGTAGGTTAGCGGTGAATTAAATAAGCCGTCCCCAACCGCAGCTCTGCTGGAAGGAGAGTCTCAGAGAATGGGGGAGTGGTTAACCTCTGTTCACTAAATTCTGAGTGCCTATGATACCCAGTAGGGAAAGGCGAACTGATGGCGCCACAAAACCATCGACCACAACCACGGTGAACTGAGCGTCACGCCTCCTTGCGCTTCCGGGCTTCCAGGTAGTGAATGGGGAACCCTATAAACGGGTATCCCATGAATGAAGTGGGTCCCATTTGTTTGGGATATCCATATGAATGGTGAATGAGTGAGTGAATGTGGGAGGAGGTCGGGGCGCGACGGACGGGGTGCTCGGTAAGCCAATGGGCTGGATTAAGGTGTTACGCGACCCGTGCTGATGATCGACTAGACTGGGGGCCCATTTAACAAAGCCCAGTCGTGAACGGAGCCCTCTGGATACCTGGCGACCTCCAGTTGTATTTAGCCTTACCTGCGTATACGGATCTCTGCGCAGGTGGACGTATTTCTCCGATTCTCGTGGGAATAAATGGAAGATTTAAAAAAAAATAATAAAAACAAGGGGACCGGTACCCACCAAAAACCGGAAAGTACTATAGAGGGGAGTAACTCTAACCAGAAAGGTGCGGTTCCCTCATCTGAGGCAGCGGCAAGCAACACCATGGCATCGAAGCCAGGTGAAAGCGGAACCGCCAAACAGAAGAGTGGGGGACCGAAAGAGATCCCCCCAGCAAAGCGACGATACAGAGAGAGACGGTCGGCGTTTAGAATTCTGGAGAAACTGGCTGCGACCCCTGAGGGGCAGCTTACAGTTGCGCAGAAGGAATCTGTAGCATGGGCTATGAAAACTGTCGGCTGCAATAGCTCGGAGAGGGTCCTTGTGTCTAAAAGACAGAGGTCCCAGGATGAGCTTGAAGCAGAAGGCAGTAAGCGGGCCAAAGTGCAAGCAGACATGACGTCGGGGGCTCCTAAGGAGCAGAAACTGAAATTATTCAGTGAAACCCTGAAGGAGCACGTGCTGGTGCTAGCCGTCATTGACAAAGGTCAGGAAGATGGGAGCATCACATCGGAAAAGTGGAGGATAGTGTATAATGCACTAAATTCCATTTTCTTGAGGATCCTGAGAGAAAATCCGGGATCCCCCCCGTCCTGCAGAGATGCGGGATGGCACCAAGGGCGCGTTAAGCTAACCGCGTGCTCGGACCAGAGATCGGTCGATCTCTATAAAAGGGCAGTGGCCGAGGTAGGCGAGGTGTGGCCGGGCGCGAGGCTTGAAGCAGTCAGCAGAGGGGAAATCCCGAGCAGGCCGAGGGCACGCGTCTGGTTACCAACTGAGCCAGATAAGCCAGAGGAGATCATTGAGATTATCCGGGCCAGTAATCCCGATCTTCCAACGGAAGGATGGAGGATTGTGAAGCAGGAGGAGGCCAGGGGGGGCTTTAGATTGGCAATCATGCTGATCAATAAGGAATCCTTGGCTTCCCTTGCTAGATCTAAGGGAGTGATCAACTTCGGTTTCGGATCGATCACTCTTAAAGTTTATAAGAAAGACGAGGTCGATAAGGGCGCGGAAGACCAGCCTAGGGGCGACGGCGAACGGACCCGGCAGGAAATGGTCAAGCGGACTGAGGACGACCAAGGTAGCATTTCCGATAGTTCGGACGAAGGGAAGTTTGTGATGGGAAGCAGCCTCCTCTCTCTGGAGCCTGATGGGGACATCCTGTCAGGCTCTCGACGAGAGGAAAACAGCGTCCGGAACAATGAGGTAAATTGCACTATCCTGATGCAGGGAGTGCAGGAAGAGGTGAGTAAGGTCCATTACAATGATTAGCATTGTACAAATAAACCTACATCACACGAAGGCTGCCTCGGCAGCTCTCGTGCTCAGACTGACTAAGTCAGATGAGGACTTGGTGTTAATCCAAGAACCTTGGATTAACAATAACAGGATCTGTGGCCTCAGAATGAAAGGGTATAAAGTATTATACTCAAGCAATTCTGAAAAGATCAGATCGTGTATCTTAGCGAAAAATAATTTGAATATTTTTCTTCTTCCACAATTTAGTAGCGGGGACGTTACAGCGGTGAGCGCTGAGGTAGGCTGTGAAAAACTATGGCTAGCCTCAGCCTATATGGATCGTGAAAAGGAGGTTCCACCGGATAATCTGGGGGAACTGATCCGGGAAGCAGGTCTGAAAAAGGTAGGTGTGATACTTGGATGCGATGCAAACGCGCATCACACAATCTGGGGAAGCACAGACATTAACGAAAGAGGTGAGTTATTTTTTGATTACTTATTAAATACTAACCTCGTAGTTTGCAATATTGGGTGTGAACCAACATTCATTGTTAGAAATCGACAGGAGGTTCTAGATGTAACCTGTGCGTCAGAAACAATTTTTGATATGATCAGTGGGTGGAGAGTGGCGAAGGAGCACTCATTCTCTGATCACCGATATATTACATATAACCTCAACATCAAACCTGTTGCCCGGAAAGCCTTTAGGAATCCCAGAAGGACAAACTGGAACAAATATGGGGAGGTGTTGAAGGAACTATTGCCGCTGGAGGTTCCTGGACTTCCGGCGACAGTAGAGGAATTAGATGACATGGTTGATATTGTCACAAAAGCATGCAATCTGTCATTTAACGCTGCGTGTCCCCTGATAAAACCTAGGGGCAGGCAGGAACCGACATGGTGGACCACGGAGTTGGGAACCTATCGGAGAGTGTGTAGGACAGCCTTTAATAAGGCTAAGAACACCAGGGAAAATCAGGATTGGGATTCCTATAAGGAAGACCTGAGAAAATACAAAAAAGAGTTGAGGAAGGCACAAAAGGGGTCTTGGAGACTCTTCTGTTGTAGAATGGAGGAAGTCTCTGAGACTTCTCGCCTTAGGAAAATTCTATCTACCAACCCAACCAGTCCTAGTTACTTAATTAGGCCGGACGGGTTATGGACAGCTTCAAGTGCGGAATCATTGGAGCTTCTCATTGAGACCCATTTTCCGGGAAGCATTGATGACTCGATGGAGCCTGAAGCTCATCGAGGAACACCTTTAACAGATGTGGATGGCATCGTGGACAGGAAACGAATCCTGTGGGCGCTGAACGGTTTTAAGCCTTATAAATCGGCGGGCCCGGATCGGATTATACCAGCAGAGATCCAAAGAAACTCTGCAGTTATCCTCCCCTGGCTGGAGGTTATCTTCAGAGCATGTCTGCAATTGGTCTATATTCCCAGGAAATGGACGGAGGTCAGAGTGGTTTTTATCCCGAAATCGGGAAAAAGCTCACAGGCTTATCCAAAGGACCTGAGGCCTATAACTCTATCATCCTTTCTGTTGAAAACCTTGGAAAGATTGATAGACGTACTTATTCGAACAAAAGTTGAGCCAAGGAATTGGGCAATGTCGCAGCATGCGTACTGTAAGGGAAAGTCGGTGGACACAGCTCTGCACGATCTAGTACGCATGATTGAGAAGTCAATTTACTCGCAAGAGTATTGTATGGTAGCATTTCTCGACATTGAGGGTGCCTTTAATAATGTAAAAACGGAGGCGATCATGGAAGGATTGTCATTTCTGAAGGTGGATTATCCTATAAGTAGGTTGATAAATCAGATGCTGGTAAGCAGGATTATTAACTCGGAACTGGGAGAGTCCACCATTAGAAGGCGGGTGGTTAGAGGAACTCCGCAGGGAGGAGTAATGTCCCCCTTTCTTTGGAGTGCAGTGGTGAATGGATTGCTGTTGGAACTGGAGAAAGAGGGTATAGGGGTTGTAGCGTATGCAGATGATGTAGCAATAGCTGTCTCAGGCAAATATCTGGATACGATTAGGGATGTTATGCAGAATGCACTCCTGATCGTTACGAAATGGGCCAGCAAATGTGGATTAGGGATCAACCCCTCCAAGACAGAGCTGGTACTATTTACTAAGAAATATAAAATTCCGGTAGTTAGCCCTCCTACCGTGAACGGCATTAGACTGGCTTTTGCTGACAGAGCGAGATTTTTGGGCATAATCTTGGACAGTAAGCTCAGCTGGAAGCCTAACATTGTAGAAAGGGTGAATAAGGCTAATGTAGCCATTTACTCGTGTAGAAACGCCATAGGGAAGAAATGGGGTTTGAAACCAGAGCTGGTACACTGGCTCTATACCGCAGTGGTAAGGCCTGTGCTGATGTACGGGGTGGGCGTGTGGTGGCCAGCTCTGGAAAAGGTAACCTATATAAGGATGTTGGAGAAGGTGCAAAGAACGGCCTGTATGCTTATAAGCGGGGCGCTTAGGACAACACCTACACGCGCTTTAGAGGTTATGTTCCATCTTATTCCAATCGAATTTTTTGGTAAGCAGATGGCAGCCAATGTGGCTACAAGGCTCTCGGCTGTCTCTCAGTGGAAGTGTCTTCAGGCGGGACACTCGACGATAGTTAGATCACTAGGGGAAGAACTGGTGAATCTAGATTATATTAAACCAACGTTGTGCTTCGATATAGGTTTCCGGATCATCTGTCCTTCTAGGGAATCCTGGAGGAACGGATCAATACTGGAAAACGAGGCACTGCAATTTTTCACGGACGGCTCTAAGCTAGACGGCAAAGTAGGAGCCGGAGTCTTCTGTGAGAAGCTTAATGTGAATATTTCTGTTCGTCTCCCTGACTACTGCAGCGTGTACCAGGCTGAAGTGGTGGCGATAGGGGAAGTCGTGACATGGTTGAAGCATAACGTGGTATCTGTTAGGGATATCGCGATATATGTGGACAGTCAAGCGGCACTCAGGTCACTAGAGGCGGTTTCTCTGAAGTCACGGGTGGCGCTGGATTGCCGATCATCTCTTAATGAGATGAGCGAGTATTTCAGTATCCAGATAATCTGGGTCCCTGGTCACTCGGACGTCACGGGAAACTGCAGGGCAGACGAACTAGCTAGGTACGGTACGACTCTCCAGATGCAACCGGAAAGGGCAGGTCTGGGGAGGCCTATAGCAGCGCTTAAATTGACGCTCAGTAAAAAGGCAATCGCCTTGACAGATGAGAGGTGGACCAACACTCTCACGTGCAGGGTAGCAAAACAGGTTTGGCCAAAACTGGACCTGCGGCGCTCCAAGGCACTTATATCCCTGGGAAAACGAGATTTAGGATTGGTCGTAGGGATACTGACAGGACACTGCCTTTTTGGGGAACATGCGAGAAGGCTGGGTCTAGAGACGAATGACTTTTGTAGAAGTTGTATGGACGAAGAGGAGGAAGAGACGTTAGTTCACTTCCTATGCTCGTGTCCAGCACTATCCTACAAAAGACATAGGTACTTGGGTGTGTACAACATGGACAGCCTTTCTGAACTCGCGGACTTTGGGGTGCGAGATATTTTACGCTACATCAGTAGCTCTGGTTGGTTTCAGCGGGAGTAAGGGGAGATTGGATCCTGTGGTATCACAATGGGCCATTATTGGCCTAAGTGTGCGATAGCAGCCACTCTAACCTAACCTAACCTAACCTAAAGCCTTCGAGAAATTCAAAAGAACCAACCCGGCCATATCACCATCGTCAATACAAGTTCTTATAAAATCAGTGACATCGGATAAAACTGTCACAGTACTATGTGAGTTACGAAATCCTGACTGAAAATCCGATAACATATTATTTGAATGAACATACGATTTAATCTGGTCAGATAATAATGTTTCCAGAATTTTTGATATACTTGATAGAAGGGAAATAGGACGCATATCCAGAGGAGTTGTAGGATTTTTAATTTTAGGAATGGCAATAATTTTGCTAATCTTCCATTGGTCTGGAAAGTGACAAGAGATGATAATATTGTTATATAAATGAGCAAGAAACGGTAATATAGCTGGAACACATGACTTTAAGAATTTAAGGGAAATTTCATCAGGATCAACTGAATTTGATGTAAGGGACATTAATGAATCTAATATTAAGTCTTCTGTTACCTCATTAAAGTAAAACCTATTAGTAGAGTTGGCAGGGGATACCATACCATCACTATAGTTACGAATACTCTCAATGTCAACATCACTAGCCGGCACCATTTAAACAAAAGCCTTATTTAATTCATCATTATCGAAGTTATGATTATCACTTTTATCCGATCCAGCAAGCAGACCTTCATCTTTCATATTTTTCCATAATTCCTTAGAACATAGAGCAGGATCAAGCTTATATTTTATGTGACGCTTTTAAAATTTTAAAACCTTTTATTGTTCCCTTTAGTTTTTTGTCTAAAAATTTTAAAACTAATTTATTTTCACTGGAACGGCAATTTTTATAAGTAGCATAAGCCATATTACGGATTTGAATGATATTTTCGACATTATAATTAATCCAAGGCGGAGTTCCATATTTTATTTTCTTGACCATTAACGGAATATGTTTGTTCATGAGGTGCGTGAGTTGCTTAGTAATCCAACCTACTTTAGCATTCACACCACCACAATTTTGAATATTTTCAAGACCAAGATTATCTATATCATTGTTAAGGTCAATCAAATTAAGATTATTAAACCTCCGAAACATAACAGATTCTTGTGCAAATAGAAACTGAATATCAAAGTTAGCAGCAATGAGTTCATGATCAGCAACACCCTATGATGCATATAACCTAGACCAACAAGAAACATCTTACAGCCCAGACTAAATTCCATAGACAAATGGTCAAAATTATAATTAGAGCCTCTGCCCACACATTTAACTTTAGCAAGGTTCAGGAAATCATTTCTGATATAAAACGCCACTCCTCCACCACCTCTACCGGACCTATCCTGTCTAAAGATTTTATAACCATTAATTTTGACAGATGTATTTGTATGGTGTGACTTAAGCCATGATTCAGATATTCCGATCATATGATACTGTCTCTTTTGAAATAATATTTGTAGCATGGCATGTTTACTAATAATCGAGCGAACGTTTAAATGACATACCTTCAGAGAATCCGAGCCCAGTCTATCAAATGAAAAATAGTTTTCAACAGGTATCTAACGTATAAAATACCAGTTTAACGTTACATGAATACCATACATCATCAATAATAACAATTATTTTCATATAAAAAACAATAAAAATATAAAAACCAGATGGTCCATCCAGATGGTCTTAAAAATTTTGTATAAAAGTTATACAAAATTTTGAAAACTTTCTTATTCAGTTTTGGAATATTGGAGCAGCAGCAGCCGCTGATAATTATTTTCTTAAATAAAATTTTTTATTAATTCTTAAAATTAAATTAAATTTTGTTTTTTTATTTTTTTATTGTTATTTTAAAATTATTATTAATTAACCAAGTGCGCCGCTTTCCTTCACTTCTGCAACCCAACATTTACGTTATATCTGGTGACCCTTGACGACGGTTTTTACCGTTCACGTAAGTTTTTTTAACATTTTTTTTTCTAAAAATTTGAGAAGTGAAAATAAAGTTTAAATTTTTTTTTATATATCGAAAAAGTGCATGTGCAGTGTTTTATTTATTTATTAAATTTATAATATAACGACGAGTTTTATGAAATAGTGGCCTAAGCCCGCACCAGTCGTAAGCGCACTATTTTCATAAATCGTCAAAAATTCCCTGGTCGTTTTTTAGAAATAAGTGTCCATTCCGACACTATTTCTAAAAATTCACAAGTTCTATTTTGCTCTGATTGCAAAATTCGTGTGTGAAACCATCAACATCAAAGCAAAATCATTTCATTTTGCGCTTAAATCAATATGCTCAATAATGAAAATAATCGGCAGCAACAAGCAAAAGCCGAACCTGAGCCAGCAAAGTCAAAACATTTGACAAGGCTACCAGCGTTTTGGGAAACCAACCCAACTTGTTGGTTCTTGACTGCCGAAATAATGTTCGACGCGAACAAAATCGTTAGCGACAAACAAAAGTTTGCGCACACTGTGCTATCGCTCTCGGCAACGCAGGCGGAGAAGATCAATTTCATTTTAGAAGATCCTCCAAGCCAAGATAGATACCAGTCAATTAAACGAGTACTAATTGAACGCTACTCCATTTCCGAGGAGCAGAAATTACAAACAATACTCGGCACAATCGAAATAGGCGATCATAAACCATCGGAAATGTTACTCCGAATGAAATCGTTGGCCGGCAAGAATTTCACGGCCAATGTAATTATAAAACTATGGATCAGGCAACTCCCTGATTACATACAAACAGCGTTGATCCCGCAGCAGGACAAATCTGAAGCGGATCTCGCTCATATTGCTGACAAATTACACGATTTGATTGGCGCACGAACTCATAATTTCAGTTCGATAAATCGCGATACGCGAACATGTAACTCAGAATTACATACGCCAATTACAAGCAATACCCATCTCGAGAATATGCTCGAACAAATTAACGATAGGTTAATTAGGCAAGAAAACATTTCACACACACAGCGACAACCCTCGCGTTCACAATCGCCCTGGAGACGAACATCTCCTCCTTGTAAACTACAATTCGCAACACAGGGAAGTTTCATTCGAAAAAGCAACCGACAAACGCCAAGATACCAATTTCCACAAAACTGGTGTTGGTATCACGAAAAATTTGGCCACGCAGCATTAAAATGCAATCAAACATGCACTTTTGCTAAACAACAAAAGGGACCCGCAAATCGGTTCCCTAAGCCATTAAGTCTTAAGGTCGCAGCGGCAAACTTAAGACAAGCGCAACACAGCCGCTTATTTATAAGGGATTTGGAAAATAGTATCACGTTTCTGATTGATACCGGCGCTGATCTCAGCGTAATCCCTTATCATAAATACTATCGCTGCGGAACAAATCGCAATCCCGATTTAGTTCTGTCAGCAGCAAATGGTACCACAATAAATACTTTTGGTACCAAATTACTTAACGTTGACATTGGATTAAGACGTTCTTTTAAACACGCATTTATTCTTGCCAATGTCAACCGCCCCATCATCGGCGCGGATTTCCTAACGAAATTCGGTTTATTAGTGGATCTTAAAAATCGCAAATTAATCGATCCATCCACTAAGCTTACTATCAACGCTACAACAGCACTCGTTGATACGCCATCACCATTGTTCTACATAATCAACAATGGCTATGAAGCATTGTTAAAGAAATTTTCTTCTTTAACAGCTTCACCAAACTACAACTCTCCGGTAAGGCATAATGTAGTACACCACATTGTGACTACAGGCCATTTACCATTTGCGAGACCACGTAGACTTGATCCAATTCGGCACAAAGCAGCATTCCTAGAATTCCAACACATGGTGGAACTAGGAATCTGCCGACCTTCTTCTTCAGCAATATCATGTCCGTTGCACATGGTGAAGAAGAAGGACAATGACTGGAGACCATGTGGGGACTACAGAAGGCTTAACGCTGTCACTATTCCTGACCGTTACCCTATTCCCCACATTCAAAATTTTTCCATGCAATTACATGGATGTTCAATTTTTTCAAAAATAGATCTCGTCAGAGCATATCATTTAATTCCGATTGCTCCCGACGACATACATAAAACCGCAATTACCACACCATTTGGCTTATTCGAATTCACTCGAATGCCATTTGGTCTCAGAAATGCTGCGCAAACATTCCAGCGTTTCATCAACGAAATCGTGAGAGATCTCGATTTCGTTTTTGTTTATATTGACGATATTCTCGTAGCATCTAGAGACGAGAAGCAACACTTACTCCATTTGGAACAACTCTTCCAAAAATTGTCAAATTATGGCGTCAATATTAACACAGCAAAATGTGTGTTTGGGACAAGCAATCTTGACTTCCTCAGTCATAAAATTACTCCTAATGGCATTCTGCCGTCCGAAGGACGAATTAATGCAATTAGGGAATTCCCAGCACCACAAAACATAAAGCAAATACAACAATTTGTCGGTATGGTAAACTACTACCACCGATTTATTCCAAAACTCGCTGAGATACTTGCCCCAATTCACTCACAATTGGCAACACTTCTCAAGAGACCTAAAACGCCTCAAAATTTTTCTTGGCCTGAAGAATGTCAAAATGCATTCCTTCAGCTCAAGAAGTGCTTAGAAAATATTGCTCTTTTAGCGCATCCACTAAATGCAACAAAATACAGCATCACTACTGATGCTTCTAGCACAGCAATAGGCGGAGTCTTACAGCAATTGAATAAAGGCACTTGGGAACCTCTTGGATTTTTCTCCAAGAAATTATCAGATGCCGAAAGAAAATATTCGGCATTTGACCGCGAATTGCTTGCAATTTTCCAAGCAATTAAACACTTTCGCTATTTTGTCGAGGGTCGGGAATTCACTATTTTCACCGACCACAAACCGCTTACTAGAGCAATTACCTCTAAAGCGGAGCGAAACCCAAGGCAAGCACGCCACTTAGATTATGTCTCTCAGTTTACGACAGACATACAGCACATACATGGCAAAGACAATGTGGTCGCCGACACACTTTCTCGGACTTCTGACCACGAACTTGCCTCCGTAGCAACTCGCTACGACATTACAACAATCGCAAAAGCACAAGCTAGCGATCAAGAACTACAGAAGTTACTCTCTAGTTCTACACATCGGCGCACTTCCAAATGGAAATTAGATAAATTTCCATTAGCCGATTTAACAGTTTATTGTGAAATATCTACAGGCAACAATCGCCCGTACATTCCAGAGGCATTACGTCGAACTATTTTCGACACTCTGCATAATATTTCTCATCCAAGTGTACGAGCATCTCGTAAACTTGTCACTGCAAAATACTTTTGGCCTAGTATGAACAAAGACGTAACCCAATGGGCGAAATCTTGTTTATCCTGCCAGAAATGTAAAGTGCAACGTCACACAAAATCACCTCACGGGAATTTTCAAATTCCACCAGGTAGATTTGAGCACATCCATATAGATATTGTTGGACCACTTCCACCATCTAATGGATTTTCATACATTTTAACTTGCGTTGATCGTTTTACGCGGTGGCCTGAAGCTTACTGCATAAAGGACATCTCCGCAACAACAATAGCAAAAACGCTCGTCGAGAACTATATCTCTAGATTCGGCGTTCCGGCCAACATAACGACCGACCAAGGCACACAGTTCGAATCAAAACTATTCGCTGAGCTTTTGCAACTCTTAGGCTCACATCGAATACGAACAACTGCCTATCACCCTCAAGCAAACGGTATGGTTGAGCGCTTTCACCGCCAACTAAAAACAGCTCTAAAAGCC
Organism: Nephrotoma flavescens; assembly: GCA_932526605.1. Classification (NCBI taxonomy): domain Eukaryota; kingdom Metazoa; phylum Arthropoda; class Insecta; order Diptera; family Tipulidae; genus Nephrotoma; species Nephrotoma flavescens. The sequence continues at coordinate 47,808,084 of OW052221.1, read as the reverse complement.
CGGGCAAATACCGTAAACTGGAGCTCAGAGATCCCAATCATATTGTTGGGAATCCGAGCAACAGTCAAAGATGACCTAAAATGTACACCAGCAGAACTGGTGTACGGTCAAACGATCAAATTACCTGGAGAATTCTTTGTGGGACATCCACTTACATCCCAGGTAACCACTGACACAGTGATTGATCAATTGCGCTCCACGATGAACAAGCTCATCCCAACGGACACGCGCAAAACCAATCAAAGCGACATATTCGTACCAAAGTCACTGCAAACTTGTGACTACGTTTTCGTACGAATAGACAAAGTTCGCACTGGCCTCACACCACCATATGAAGGCCCATACAAAGTGATACGACGACTTCGTAAGCACTTTGTTTTGCAAATCCGAGACAAGCAACAATCTGTCTCTATTGATAGACTCAAACCAGTCTATGGAATACTGAGTTCACCCGATCAAATATCGGGAGTGAAGAAAACTGTCCGCATTTTTGGCTAACACAAACTTCACTCAACTCAAACAATAAACTAAAATTCATAAGTTCCAACCACAATCGCTGGTAGACATCAAGACCATATATTTCATATGACGATCATACATCGCCACCAATGATACATTTACTATCATCAAACAATTTTTGCTGGTAAACAAGTTACATCACCGCTACTATTAGAACGATCATACATCATTATAATAGTACAATTCCCAAAACTCCATCCACAAACGCTGGAGGACACAAAAACCCACAAAAGGAGGGACCTTTTCACTGAGGAGGGAGTGATGTAGCGGCCTGTTTCTTCAATTACAAGAAACACCGCACAATATACTTAATCACAAACGGACAATTCTCCGTAGACTGAATTATTTATCAACGGACAATTCTCCGTATAAATGAACATATTCCATAAGAATATGCAACAACAGTCTCCATACAAAATCGGTACATACAACAAATCAATTTTGCACACATTACAAAATTATCAACTTCCATTATCATACCGATTTGCACATCAATCAAAATCGTTACCAATATTCAATTATCATTGAAACGAACGATATTGCAATTGTCGCATAGATGCCACCATCATTTGTGTGATAACCAAGACACAGCATATTTAAATTAAACGATGGTTCGGTAGTTATTAAAATCTTATTATAGATGCCCCCCATCATCATTAAATGATTGTGATAACCGAAGACACAATTATTTAATACCACTTAACATGATGGCGGGCAGTTAGAACAAAAGCAAATTTAACATTGCAATACCGTTCATAGGCGTACGTACGTCTATAATACAAACAAATTGGTAACCAGCTGAAACCAGATTTGGTGGATGCATTTTAGATTTTTATTACCTTGTTTACCAAAAAGCGAAAGCTCTGGATCAATCCAATTTTTATTGCATCCAGATGGTCTTAAAAATTTTGTATAAAAGTTATACAAAATTTTGAAAACTTTCTTATTCAGTTTTGGAATATTGGAGCAGCAGCAGCCGCTGATAATTATTTTCTTAAATAAAATTTTTTATTAATTCTTAAAATTAAATTAAATTTTGTTTTTTTATTTTTTTATTGTTATTTTAAAATTATTATTAATTAACCAAGTGCGCCGCTTTCCTTCACTTCTGCAACCCAACATTTACGTTATAAAATATAACAAATAAAAAGGGAGACAAGAATATTAATAATAATATTGAAGATAAATTAAATAATATATAATATTTAATACAACTAAATAATAATAAATAATAAAAATTATAATACAATAACGAGAAAAAATAAAATTCATATAATGAATTCAATTGATTTACTCTTATAATATTTCAACATAATAAGCAAAAACGTAATTGCAGCAACCGCATTAGTAGTTAACTCGGAAATTTTAAATACATACTCATTATATACTTATTACGTTTAATTACATACTCAATTACATACTCATTACTAACTCCAAAATCCATTAACAGTCAATGTTCAATTGGAAATATTCCCTTTGGACTTGAGTTCATCCAACTCATCAAGAGTTCTGATAATTTTTAATTTATCAACCGACGCCAATTTAATCATAACTATTCCTCTCTTGATCACCACTCTATCAATTATTCCAGTTTTAGTAAGTTGTCTAGCACAGCAGAACAGTTTGTTGGTGAAACCATCCAGGAAATCATTAATAAAATTTTTAGATGATGGATAGTCACAGTTGAAAATTTTGATGGTCAGGTTCTCATTCTTAATAAGTTTTGAATATTTCACGAAGAATTCATCTCTAATCGCCTTCTTAGAGAAGCATATAACTACTGGTATTGCACTTTTATTATTATTTTTTTTTTTATATTCATTCGAAAACATTTGTACACATCATCGTTCGTCACTTAAGGCATGTCCAAGGCGTTCGCTAATGACAAAATAAACTCTTCAGAAGAGATATTCACTTCGTTCGGCACACCATTAACAATCACATTTTTTTCTCTTCATTCCTTGTTACTTCTATTCTGACTTTTTTCCAGAGAAAGGACACGGGATTCCAAGTTAGCTATAATAGAGCTCTGATTTACCATAGCAGTTTGAATTTTGTCATCAACCAACCGGACTATTTTTGGCCATAGTTCATCGAGCATTTTATCTATCTAGGTGCTTGAATCAATTTGCGAATTTTTATTGATTTTGGACCATTCATCCATGGCATGAAGTAATGCCATCTTTGTTTCAGATTTAACATTACTGTTACCGATGCATATTTTACAGAACCAGAATTTATTTTTAGTCATGGCAACAAAATCATCATAACCCTTGGCACTACACTCCCCATGATACTACCAATCACATTTATCGTACTGGATCCAACCAAACTTAGAACTTAGCTCACCAACAACACCACAATCACTACACGTGTCCTTCATATTTGAGGTTATGCATCCAATGACGATGAAATAAACTAACTCACGAACACCAATAATTTTCCAAAAATTACTATAATTCTTCTTGAAGGAAAATTTTGAGTATAATAATAATCACTAACTCACTACTAGCAATTCACTACAATCAAAATAATTACATAATTATTTATTAAATTACACGTTCAAAGACAACCATGTGTCAGCACAGTCGGCGGTCCAATGACCATTTTGATTGTACTGACAATTGATTGTTGACAATTGAAGTCGTCTTCGTCTTTTATTTAATTATGGTTCCTAATTTAAATCAAGTTTTATTTTTCATTTACTAATTGATTTTAATTTTGATTCTGGTTTCCAATAAAATCGTAATTTCGATTCTTTTAGTACGAATTTCATATTTTTTAATTTAAGGGTTGGATATTTCCGTCTCTAACACGATATTTTGTCTTTTCTAGAGACGGAAACGTGGATACGACATTTTCCCATCTTTCCAGCACCATACGGATTGGATTCCGCGCCGAAAAAATTCCTCGTGTTTTGAAGTGATCCACTTTTCGTTGTTCGCCACTGGATGATGGAGCATGCTTCACACATCACTTGATATCCATCGATGCCCCATTTTCAATGTGTTCAGTTACGCCATCTTTTGTAAATTCCTCAAAACTTATTTTTACCCCCAATAGTTGCGATTTTGTGAAAAATAATCGGGTCGAGTTCGCGTTAAATTTTTTTAAAAATTTAACCAATTTAATTGTCGCATTTAATTGACAATTCCACTGTTGCAAAAAACAAAATATTTTTGATTGTATGCGACCCTTTACAGAAAAGAAACCCGCAGTTTAAATTTTTACGTTTACATAGGATAAAATATCGCTTTTAGGTTGTCTCTGGTATATCATTAAAAATAAATCATAAAATTTCTAAATTTTCTTGTAATATCATTGTTCTGTATTTTTCTGAACAGTTCCGTTATTAAATAAAACTGTCCCGAACTATACAGAACATCGATATTACATTAGTAAACTATTGAACTTTTATGATGGATTTTTTTGCTAGGATTTTAACATTTAAGTTAAATTAAAAAAAAAAATTAAATTTTAAATTAGATAAAAAATTTGAAAAAAGCTATTGCGAACTCGTCCGCCTGTGTCCACGATAACATGAGAATGGATCAAATTAATTTTTTCACTAAAAGTTCAAGCAATTCAAGTGATAGAGCCCTATTGATTTGGATATTTCTGTGCTTAGGGTGTTTGTACATATGTAGGGTTTTGTTAACCCCTTCTGAAAATTGATAGATTTTTTTTTTATTTTCTATTCTATTTTGGTTACATAGAGCAAGCGATGTGGGTGTGGGGGTTGCGTGGTTATGCTAGTGGTAGGAGTGGTGGCATGGGAGGTAGAGGGGTGGGATTAGGTGTTTTGGGTTTGGTGTAGGTATTTGAGATTTGGCGGATAAGGGTTTGTGTGGGTGGTGTGTGTGTGGGAGTGGGCATGGAGATTTTAAAAGATGATGATATGGGTGGTGCGGGTGAGATAGGTTTTGGGGGTTTGAATTGGATAGTGGGTGGAGGTTGCAATAATGTTTAGGTGTGGTGGTTTGCGGTTGATTGAGCTGGGTGTAGATGGGGTTTGGAGCCGTTCTTACACATGGAATTCTAAAAATTTTTATTTATTATTTTTCACATAATTTATTCTCTTTCAGTTTACGGACATTATTGCAATTTGCAAAAGAAGAATATGCCACAAAATACACAAAATGAGGATGTACCTAGATTTGCGCCTTGGATATCTAGGTGGCAATGACATAACAGAAACCTCTTAGGAGAGAAAAAAAAATGCTAAAAATAGAAAAATAATTTAGGAATTGTGTCATTCGTAATGTTAGTTTTGCGTATTTTTGGACTACTAAAATTATTAATAAAATAATGATTTAAGTATGTATAAATAAATATTTAAAAAAAAATATAGAAATATATCTATATATATTTTTTTACTAGTTAAGTTATGAAATAAAGCCGCGAAAATACGTTGTTCTATTCTTACTTCTTACCATGTTTTATACTCTTTCATTTTCGATTGCCATCTGCGAAAGAATAGTGTAACTTATGAAACACTACTTATTGGGCGTATATCATGATTAGTGAAATCATCGCCAATTTGATTTGAAAATTTCATGTAGTGCTAAGCATTTTCATAACGTTGGCTTTGATTTTAATCAACATGTTCCCAACTGTTGGATGTCCTGAAAGCGCCCATTGCATAGCTATTAGTACGATTTATACATCTAGAAGACAATGCATGGCCAACCAAATGATTTTCTGAATATATTTAAATCCAAACATATAATCCTTGATTTTGTTTGCGTGTCCATGATTTTGTTGCGTAGAAATCATAGTTGGCTCTCTTATGAAATGGGTATGTTCTATCGTTTTAAATTGGTCCATAGGGATGCCATCATATTTATAATTAATTATTTTTGTGGAAAAGCTATTTTATTATATTAGTGTTATTTATGATTGTGTAATTGTGAATATTTGTGTTTAAAATATTTTTCTTAGTTTATAAATTTTAAAATGCCACCAACAAAGAAAAGGCAAAAAAAAAGAAATCGAGCGTCAAAACGAGTCCGTATACGTGATATACGATCAAATCCTGTTATTCAAGAACGCGAACAAAGCTTAGACAAAACACGTCGCCGTGAAATACGATCCAATTCAGAAATTCGAGATGGCGAACAAAGCTTGAACTCGGACCGTCGTCGTGAGATACGGTCCAATTCAGATGTTTGGGAGTACGAGCCAAGCTTGAACACACCGCGTCGCTGTGAATTACGGTTAAATTCCAATATTCAAAAACGCTTTCCTCGAGGAACAGCAATCCATGGAATTTTCGTCAAATTTGAATATAATTTTGATTTTTTTTTCATTATATTCACTTAGTTCCTTTATAGGCAACAAAAATGCTTACAGAGTTCAGCTCCGAACCTTTCCCGTTTTTTTTATTTAACATCAGATTTGGATTTGTTTTGATTTCTTAGAGAGGCTATATCACAACAAACATAGACAATTTTAAATGTATATGTCGGTCTCTATATTCAAATTCTCTATCGTCTAAAATTTGCGCGCGAATTTAATAATATCATTTCTCAAGGTTGGGCTCACACTGAACTATGTATTAAAAATCTCTGTACTCCTAAAAAGTCGTTAATACTGTTTCAGAGGGCGATTAATGGCGCTGGAGCCTCAGAAAGATTTGTGTTCTACAATACTTTAATTTATCGGCGGAATCAGAGTTAAGGTTTAAAAATTACAATCGAATCTCAGAAACTGAAAACAAAAATTTTCATGACAGGTGCCAGATAATCGCAGTATCCCTTACTGATATTTTATTGAAGTTAAACTTAAATAACAAAACACTGAGTTTTCTGCCGCTAAATTAAACCCCTTTTATTGGGATATTATCGTCATTTAATGCTTTGTTGTTATACATATGTATTTATTGTATTTAATGTATTGCATTGAGATTTGTGTTTGTAGTCTTCTGTTTAAAATACAAAAAGATTATTTCGCAAATTCAAGACAATAGATAAACACAAAAAGATAAATAAAAGTTTATCTCAAAAATCAATTTTATTTTAAAAACTCAATATTTTGTGAAATTGTCATTTGAAAAATCGTCAAACACATGGAGAACAAATAGCTTAAACTCTATCTCTACTATACAATACTCGTATACGCGTATGTACTGAGAGACAGGATTTGTTGTACAAAAACCAAAATAACAATACAAAAATTGAATAAATAGCAAAGTATTTACCGAAGTAGAATTTTGTTGTTGTGATGCTGTTGTGAAAATCCCAATATCTAACGTTTCTGCACTGCAATATCTTAAGTTTTTCCATTTTGTTTATTTATTTTCTTATTTATTTATTTAAAGTTTTAAATTTTTTTGTTTTATTTTATTTGCAATAAATACAATACTGAGAGTACGAGTATGTCGTAGTGTATTCTTATTCTGTGTACCAAAACTAAGTCACCCTTAAAAAGTCGTAAAGATTAAAAATGTAATAAGAATGAAAAGAAATTCGTTTTCAATTGATTTCAATACTATTTTGTTGAATGTACTTCGCCTGCCTCTTGCTCTTGGTAAAATATCTACTGATTGTTTGAATGCTGTGTAAATTGCTCAATATACAAAAACGATTCGAAATTAGCTTGAGGGTAGGTTATGCGATTCCGGTTTTGGCGTCTAGTAAAGTTTCCGGTTTTGTAATCGATAAGTTGGTGAGTTTAAATTAATTTTTTTAATTGTCTGCCCACTTTTAAAAGTGCGTTTCGACTATCTACGAATGTTGATTGTAAGGATCGCTATTAGTTTAAACTTCTGATTTTTTTTGTTCTTACTTGGTCGATCCTCGTCCCTCATTTTAAATTTATTTTAATTTTATTTTAAATTAAATTCTTTGAACACAAATAATTTAAATATAATTTTGTTCAATAGTGACAGTTAGGATACTGTAATAGATCAGACGACCGATATGGAGCAGCTAAGTGAACCATTGGAAATGAGGACAGTACCACCTCATGTTAATTTATAGCAGAAAGAATGCCGATTCAGGTTTCTTTAAGCGCTTCGTTTATGCAAATGCTATCGGGTCTCGGAAAATTTGTAGTCTACATGCATAAATTTATTCTGTCAGGCTCGCAAGCTGGTCCATTCACGTCAGTGCGCCGCAAAAACCGTATGGTGTGGATTTCATGCTGCAGGTGTGATTGGATCATATTTTCGCGTCGTTGAAAATGATCGCCATCGGAGTTCGTAATCGTGTCATGTTGGAAGACTACTTTTGGCCAGAATTGGATGAACTTGACATTAGTGATATGTTGGTTCGAACAGGATGGTGCCAGATACCAAACGCAGCTGATCAAACAATTCAGGCGAGTCATCATCAACATGGGGAAACGGACAATTTGTCTGCTTAAAGCAAGCAGATATGAATGTGCGGGAAAGAGTGAAAATAAAACAAATAATGATAAATAAATAAGAAATAACAATAAAATTAAATCAAACGCAAATGCGAAAATAAAAAAAATATTGTTTGACTCCAACTTAGTTATGTGACCCGTCGAAGCATAAATTTAGCTGTTGTTGTATAAGATGCAAATAATAGGATTAAGATGAGTGCCTTGCGGTACCCGGGAAGTAGCTATAAAAGGAGCAGATATTGATGACTCAAAGATTACCTGATACCTACGTTCCCAAAGGCCACTGATAATAAGAGTTGAGAAGCGAAGCCAAGAGCCCTGAATTTAAAGATAATTATCTTATGGAAAACCAAATGTCAAATGCCTTACTGAAGTTGGTTATAATAACATCAAATTCGTCTCCATCTTCCATAATGTTTTAGGTATGAGATGCAAATTCGACTAAATTGGTAGTCGTAGATCGTTCTCTAAGAAAGTCAGGTTGATTTACAGAAAACAATGTTTTACATTGAAAGTAATGGGAATTTGTAATTACTTCACGCATATCATTTTCTAGTAGTTTCGTTATTTTGTATAATTGTCCACTTTTCTTTACTTTTCCTGAGGTACAAAAACAGCGGGGTCAATTGTGAAACGTTATTCTTACTAGTCGTGTCGTGAATGAAAATATAATTCGATTTAACCATTTTTGTTTTATTTGGTTAAGAATTATAAAAGTGGCGACAAAGATACAAGAATGGGCGATAACACTGGAGAGGTCTCCAAGTAATCTAATAAACTAAATTAAAATTTTGGAACTGTTGGCATTAGAAACGAACACATAACACTAGCCGCAAATTTTTCCTTTTGAGTACGAGAAATCTTCGTGAAACACGGATCTGATGCAGCTAAATCAGCATTTTTTGGCAAATGGCGTCAAGGACGATGACAAAAAAGGGCGTTTTTTCTGTCGAAGGCCGGATCCTACTTGCTTGATATATTAAACAAACTGTTATAGTCTGGTAATGGTAAGTAAGACGTTTTCAGAACTTACAGCTGGCCTCACGATCCATTTTGAGTCGAAAACTCATGTTATTCTGATCGGGTGACTCATTTGCGTAGTATTGCAAAAAATTATAAATTTGTTTGCACAAAAAGCGGTTGCGCTCAATCATATGTAGAATTTCTAATCCGCGACGTTATCGTTGTTTTAACCCCCCATGAACAGGAACGAAGCTTCTGCCTACAGAAAACAAATCCAACGCTTGAGGATGTACTCGAAATAGCAAAAACGTATGAAACAACTGTGCCAATGTAACGTTTAGGTTTCGTCTTACCTGTGAGCGTCATAAACTCAAACGATGCTAAGGATATTCTTGGTATGAACTGGTTTCAAGCATTGGGTTTCCAGGTTGTCCATGACAATGAACAAATAGAGATGTCACCTATCAGCGTGAATTCAATCGCCCTCACGTAGATCAAGAGTCGATTGCGTGAAATTTACGTCCCTTAAGCTAGCAGAACCCATACGGCAGAACATTACAAGATAGTATGGATAATTATAGGCTAATTATAGGCTAATTAAATGCTCTATTAAAAAATTTTAGGCTCCATCCCTTCCAACAAAAACGCGGGTTCTGCTAGCTTTAGAAAAAGTTAGCAGGACTCATATCAAAAAACGATTTAAAAACAATTAGAAAATTAAAGGTTAATTTCAGGCTATAATTAAATGCCCTATTTAATTTTATTTTATTATGCTCGCTATAACAAAAAAGTAAGGTTTTATCACTTAAAAGGTAACAGAACCCAAATCGAAAATCAGACCAAACATCAAACTCGAACGCAAAACAAGATCAATTGACATACAAATAATTATAGGCTCATTTTGGCCTAATCAAATGCTCCAGTAAAAAAAATTAGGCTCCATTTTTCTTGGCCAAACTTCAGGTCATTTAATCTAAAGCTAGCAGAACCCAAGTCGAAAATCGGACCAAAACGGAAATTATAACCGAAAACAAGAACAATTGACAAACAAATAATTTTAGGCTCATTTGTATTTCAAATTGTATGTCATATTTGTATGTCAATTGTTCTTGTTTTGCGCTCTAATTTCGGTTTTGGTCCGATTTTCGTTATGGGTTCTGCTAGCTTTCAAGTGATAAAGCCTTACTTTTCTCCTACAGCGAGCATAATAAAAAAAATTAAATAGGGCATTTAATTAGCCTAAAATTAACCTTTAATTTTCCAATTGTTTTTAAATCGTTTTTTGAAATGAGTTCTGTTAACTTTTTCTAAAGCTAGCAGAACCCGAGTTTTAGTTGGAAAAGATGGAGCCCAAAATTTTTAATAGAGCATTTAATTAGCCTATATTTTAAATTGTCTTATAAATTGTCTCTTTTGGTATTTTTAAAGCACAATAAATTGACACTTTAAAGTGGTGATTGAGTTGTAGTCGTGGATATCGACGACTACAATCGACAATTCAATTGACGTTTAAATTATTAAATTATTATTTATTTGTGTTGTATAATATTCGTGTGGACATATGAAATATCAAAAAGTAATTTTGTAAGTTTTCTGAAATTCGAGACAAATTTTGTATTACGTGCACCATTGGTACTGTACATATTGTTAACAAGTTCAAAAATTTGTGTGTAATTTTGTGTTGAGTGCTTTATTCTTATATACATATTGTTAAGGAGTTGTATTGAAAGCGCTACATCGCTATTATGAATGACTTTACTGATACATTTTCATCAAATGACTCTGCTTATTTCTTGGAATATGTTAAATAAGGATCAATCTGTAAAATGAAATAAAAATTACAATACATTCCGAATATTTTGTGTGTTTTTTTTAAGTTTACTTTATCAACCTCGAATTGGATAACCCTTTATAAATCTGAGTGCAGTTTTCAAGAACGAACTGATGAAAATAACGATATTGAATTTAAAATGCGATTTCGTTTTTCAAAAAAAAAAAAAATATGAGTTATTTGGAACAACTAGTCGAGAAGGATTTAACACATGTCGACAACCGAGGATTTCCATTAACAGTGCGACAAAAAATAATGATTGCATTGCGCTACTATGCGACAGGATGTATCCAAACTACTGAACGATTAAAATTACAAACAGAATTTTATAATTTAAAAAGAATTCGTAGGTGCATTGGATTTATTGACGGATGTTATATTCCGGTAAAACCACCGGGAGGAGAAAATGCGGATATTTACCGCAGTCGTGGGTATTTCTAAGTAAACGTCACAGCTGAATGTGACACAAAATGTACATTTTTCAACGTTCTTGCTAGGTATGTCATAACAATATCAAAAAATTTAAAATAATCTCACTTACCATAAACATATACATATTTTAGATGGCACGGATCAGTGCATGACCAGACAATTTTTAATTTTTCAAAATTGAAGCGACGCTTTGAAGACGGGGAATTTGGTAATGCGTTATTGATTGGAGATGGAGGGTATGGATGTACCAATTACCTGATAACACCATATCGAAATCCGGAATCTCGTCAGCAGATGACGTACAACAAAGCATTATGCTCTACGCGTGCGTGTATCGAGCGAACATTTGGTATATGGAAGCGCTGGTTTTCTGTATTAGGCAAAGGTAAAAAGTATACAAATGAAATGATTTTTCTTAATTATTCCAAGCATAATATTGTCGATCTCATATACATTTTTTCGACAACTTTTTTTTTAAGAGGGAACCAATGCACAGTAACCACACCATGCGGACACTTTTTTCATTAAATTTTATTTCAAAAAGTTTAGCTAAGACAACAATTTTGCGTGACATCTATACGTTTCATGAACAAAATTTTACGAAGTTTAAATTTTTTTTATGAATCTTTATTTTCGACGATTTGCACATGCTGGATGTCCATGTTGAAGTACATGTGTAGCACACGGAAATTCGTACTACCAGCCAAAGAAAAGTGTCACAAAAATTCCGGTGTCGGTGTGAATCCCAACTAAAAAGAGAAAAAAATCACAGAAACAAAAGGCACGTCCGAATATGCAATGCCGACGGAATTCCATTTACATTCGCGTTCTAAAACCACACTGCTTCTATAGAAAGAACCATGTGTATCACGCGAAAATTCGTACTCCCAGCCAAAGAAAAGTGTCACAAAAATTCCGGTGTCGGTGTGAATCCCAACTAAAAAGAGAAAAAATCACAGAAACAAAAGGCACGTGTTTTGTATATATTTTCCAATTGGAATAAATAATAATTCTTATCCGAAATAAAACAAAATTTTCCGTTTATAATAAAATAAATATTAATATTTTATTCACATTATTTTTTATTTGTGTACACATATTTAAATTTGATAAATTGAGTTTTGTATTGCATCCGCCACGTTGTATTGCATCCGCCAGCATATTGAGATCTTGAAAAAAAATCATTGAAAATTTACTACGTAAATGTATTTCGCGACGACGCCATTGTGAGACAGATCTCTATTACCTTTTTAGTCCAAATTTGCACATCGCGATCACTAAATAAGTTAATAATTATTACTATATATTTAAATTTAAAATTATTTACTTTAACAAATCGAAAAACATTATAATGAAACACTACACTTTAAAGTAAAAAAACTAATTATGTAGTGCAACCGTGCACGTCGACTTGTCAGAAGAAACTGAAAATAAAAGATACAATCGAAACTTATAAAACGAAAATAATATTACCGCGAAATAGAAAGAGAAAAACAATTATTTTTGCCCAAAATCAATATTTTTGTCTTTGATATTTTGTACTACGAAATTTACTGCGAATTTGAGCAGTTTTTTCCACACAGCGGAAAAATTGCATACTGGGTATTCCACTGTGTGGAAAAAACTGCTCAAATGTCGTATAAAACTCCATACTACAAAATATCAAAGACACAAAAATATTGATTTTGGAGAAAAATAATTATTTTTCTCTTTCTATTTCGCGGTAATATTATTTTCGTTTTATAAGTTTCGATTGTATCTTTTATTTTCAGTTTCTTCTGACAAGTCGACGTGCACGGTTGCACTACATAATTAGTTTTTTTACTTTAAAGTGTAGTGTTTCATTATAATGTTTTTCGATTTGTTAAAGTAAATAATTTTAAATTTAAATATATAGTAATAATTATTAACTTATTTAGTGATCGCGATGTGCAAATTTGGAATAAAAAGGTAATAGAGATCTGTCTCACAATGGCGTCGGCGCGAAATATTATTTATTTATTTATTTTATTTCATTACCAGCTTAATCATTATAAATAAAATACATTGTGTGTAAAACATTATTAAAACTAACAAGATTAAGAAGGTAAGATAAGAGAACCATTGGATCAAATAGATCTCGTGACTGGTCCCCTGATTCTAAGCCACAAAAAAATATTTGAATTCTATTTACAAAATTAAAATCAAATTAATTTACAGTTAAAATTGAGAGAAACAAAAATTGTATAATAAAATTATAACTACATCTTAATTACTACACATGAATATATTAAAACCTCTTAAACTACACCATTTAATTTTAACATATATAATTTTAAAACCAATAAAAACAAAAACCATAATATTTTAAACTTTAAAATACATTTACGTAGTAAATTTTCAATGATTTTTTTTTAAGATCTCAATATGGCGGATGCAATACAACGTGGCGGATGCAATACAACGTGGCGGATGCAATACAAAACTCAATTTATCAAATTTAAATATGTGTACACAAATAAAAAATAATGTGAATAAAATATTATTTATTTTATTATAAATGGAAAATTTTGTTTTATTTCGGATAAGAATTATTATTTATTCCAATTGGAAAATATATACAAACACGTGCTTTTTGTTTCTGTGATTTTTTTCTCTTTTTAGTTGGGATTCACACCGACACCGGAATTTTTGTGACACTTTTCTTTGGCTGGGAGTACGAATTTCCGCGTGATACACATGGTTCTTTCCATAGAAGCAGTGTGGTTTTAGAACGCGAATGTAAATGGAATTCCACCGGCATTGCATATTGGGTAATTGCATACTGGGAAGATCGATAAAAAAATTTAAACTTCGTAAAATTTTGTTCATGAAACGTATAGATGTCACGCAAAATTGTTGTCTTAGCTAAACTTTTTGAGATCGGCAATATTATATTTGATTATTCTCATCTTACTTTGAATTTCAGCTTCACAAATTCGGTTAGACAATTTCCTAACTATAATCATTGCCACAGCAGTACTACATAATATTGCTATAGATTTGAGGCATGAATTATTAGATGACGATGATTACTTACCCATCATTCAAAATGTGCCAACTGAAGCACCTAATTCAGCTGAATATAACTTAAATGCAGATGTGCGGAGACAAATTACTGAAACATTTTAAAGGGTATCCATTTTGTAATTAAAACCAAAGTTCTAAATTCAATAAGTATTTTATTTTTTTAATAATTATTTTCAAAATAAAACGCTTTGATCTTCGTCACTCTCGCTATTTTCAAAGTTTGTTGGGCACTTTTGTTTGTAGTACCTATACATGGCTCTAGCTGAATTTTGCTGCATTTTGCTCAGTTTAATTGTTTCATTTAAGGCATCTAGTTGCCTTTGTTTTATTACCTTTTTTAGTTGCCTTTGTTTTATTCAACGATTTACCAGAACCTCGATTTCTAGGCCTTGGTAAATTTGGTATGGAAACTAGATGAATATTGTGGTGTGGAAGGAATGATTTGGGATATAGATATATTCTGGGATGTTTTGGGATGGTATATTATTAATTGCCGTGTTCAGAATATCATCATCCTCCAAATATTCTGCTTCCATTCCAATGCTTTCGTCTATTTCCTGAAGTATATGAATATATTACCAATATATGTTATATTTATAATGAAACAAAAAAAATTACTTACATCGTCGCTACCGTCATCATGGTATCGGTTAGGATGTGACTTAATTGTTGGCTCCAGTAAACTTTACAAGATACCGTTTGCCTCATCTAAAGGAGTTTAAGGGGAAGCGAAACCGGTATTTGTGACGTTCTGCTTATTATTGCCTATGCTTTTTCTCAACTTTCCTTTCATATTCATGTAGGCTATTCTAAGTTGCTTCCAATTTTTTTCTCCATTTATACTGCGCACATTAAATTCTCCCGTTATTTTTATCCAACATTGTTTTTTTCTTTATTCGATACGGCGTCCGTTTTTTTATTTTCGACTATAAATTTATATTTTGTTATTAATTTTAATAACAGTTCTTTATCTTCATTATTTAAGCGGGTCATTTTGATTTTTGAATATCCACCAATTATAACTCTTAAAAAAATCACACATGAAAATCCACTACTCGTATAATACATTGTTTTTTTTGTTCTGTTGGCCGCTTGTTTTAGAAAAATTGACAGTTTTAGTTACGTTTAAAAATTACAATAAATTCGTGAATTAATTTGCAGTTACAGTGTGAAAATCACCGACTACAACTACAAGTTGTAGTTGTATCTGTCGATTTGGCCCTTAATTATTTTTATGTTCTCTCTCTATATATATAACAACCCCTAAATGTAGATTAACAACGTTGTCTCATACTTTAAATTTTACATTGACAAAAATAAAATCAAAATTTTATTTATTTTAAATTGAAATTCATAATATGTATTTATACATGGACATAATTTACATATTTTATGTTATTCTAATAAATAATTATATCAATAATTTAAATAATTTTCGAAATGTATGTGAATTATGGCATAAAAACTATTCAAAGTATTCCAAACGGAAAATCATTTTTATCAATATACAATTTCATTAAAATTCAATTTCTATGCATTTTAAATTAAACAAAATATGATTTAATTTTTAATTATAAATTATTATGCATGTTGTCTACGGCCGTATACATATGTATGTAATAATAATTATAATAAATATGTGTATTTGTATACTTACAGCATATATATAAATGTACACTGGTACAAGTGACAATGGCGTTGCCTTAGGGTGACATCACAATAAATTCATATATTCGAGTACATGATAGTTATGTAATGTAGAATTTAATTATAGTCTCTATGCATGTACTCGTATGTACATTATTCTAAAATGAACTATATAAAATGGATAGCATTAATATAAGGAGGGAGATCTGTACAGCATAAAAGATAAAATGTTCAGGTTTTATATAATGGCAGAACCATTTTCAAAAGGATATACTCGTACGTATGTATATATGATGCTGATGATGATAATAATTTTGTATGTGCTGTTGGTACAAACTTTTTATTTTTTATTACACATAAAATGTATGTACATATATATTGCTTATATACGTACGTATATACACAGCACTTATGTGTTATTTACGGATTGTGTCCCCTATCTATTTATCTCACTGTGAAATCTCTAACTTTTTTTGTGTATTTGTACATATCTCGAGCTGTCGTACAATATATAATATATACTCTCATGTACACACATATATAGAGACATACAGAAAGCATAGAATATATATGCGGTATTGAAAACTTTGTATTATTATTTTGTGCTCTGTGTATTGGGGGGAATGGGTTGCAAACGGTTGTTGTCATAGTAACCGGAATTTCTAAAGTTAGAGGTTGGTTTCTTAGAATAGGATGTATACGCAAAAAATACCTAGTGTAAAACGATTCTTAACACTTGCTGTATAAGTATATAGCTCTATATACCATACTTAAATATTAACTCACCAAAGTAAAACGAAAACTTTTCTTAGAATTTGGATCCTTACAGTTGTGTACGCGTATACCAACTAATAAAGGCAAAATTGAAAGTTCCACAAATTATATTTTTATCTTCACCCTGTTTACAAGTATATATATACCTATCTATGTATATAGTATGTGTTTATAAATATAGAGGAAAATCACCAAAACTCAACGCAGAGCATTGAAATGAAAAGAAGGAAAAAAGAAAGCGAAACGAGCAAAATAAAAATAAAAACCAAACGACTAATAAAGGATGACTTGGGATGTGTGGGTGGCTTTAGCAAATATGGCAGCCAACACCAAAATCGACACGTAGAGTGCCGTTGCCATAGCAATATGGACCCTTCACGACGCTATATTCAATTACCTCTGCCGTTTGAGGGGGAATTTTTTTATTTTTTGCTTTATGTTTAATAAAAAGAAAATATTCGAGGCGGGAGGATGAAATTTGTGTGATGTATATATACATTATATAATACTATGTATATTTATATATAGAGGGTGTTTGGGAGATTTCAGATTTTTAGAATTTTACTCTTTTTCTTATTTTATTTCGTATAGTACGCTGTTGTTGTCGACATTTTTTTTTGTGTGGCTGTTTTTGCTCTGGTGTACTGGGTAGATGATGATAAATACGAGTGCTGCGAGACGGGAATTTTGTTCATTGTTTTCTGCTATTTGGGAAATTTTTGAAAGTTGAAAGGAAAATTAAAAGGACTTAGAGATGATTAAAGGTGAATATTACTCTTTCATTTTGTTAACAACAATAAGGAAATTGATTTTACTTCATAAGCGTAATACAAATGAAATTAAAACCTTTAATGGAGGATGTTTAGTATATAATATGTGTGAATTAGGTATAACTAGCCTTTAGATCTATGTGTAATTGAGGATGCTTTGCTGTTTGAACGAATGTGTTAATAGAGTTTCAAAGAAATCAGATAAATCAGATCCACTTGAGCAATGTTGTGCTTCTTGCTCACCAGAAATAGGTACGACATATTATTAAATTTTGACATTAGCCTTCTAAAACCAAACTTTTCCGTTAACGAAGTAGAAAATGCTGTTCGATTAGGTCCAGAACCAAATCCAACTATTTTTCCTCCTGACCTTGATGAAATTAAATTTCCCATTTGAAGGTTGTAGTAAAAAAAACAAGCTATGTTTTGTTTTCGGTGTCGGCTATTTATCACAACAGAACAACTATCTATTTTGGCTTGGGATCTTCTAAAACCTATAAAAGCTGTATGACAGAATACAGGATCACGAAAACAGTAAAAATCGTGAAAAAAATCGTTACTACAGAAAATAAAAACTTAGAGGAAGCAGCCACTTAATTAACGATTCACGAAATGGTAATTTTTTGGTAATGCTAGAGATAATTAGTCATTATGATCCTCTCCTTAAAGAGCACTTGATGAAAGTGAAAAAATCACCAACTGAAAATAAACGGTTGTAGGTACATTATTTGTCAGCCGCAATTCAAAATGAATTTATTTTATGCTGTGCTGAAAATGTTCATATCCGTATTTTAAAGGAATGAGAAAGTGCAAAATACTTTTCTATATAATTTCCCATACGGAGCTAACGACATTCATTTGGCGTAGTGTTCTTGCAAATAAAAAAACAAACCAATATGAAATTTTCGAAATTTTTTTAGAAAATCTAGAATATAATAAAAAAACAGGAGACGCAGATACAAATATAGTTCTTGAGACACTTAAAAAAACATAATATCCCTACTAGTGACTGTCGCGCGCAAGGGTATTGCAATTGCTCAAACATGAGTGGAGCATACAAAGGCGTTCAAAGTCAAATTTTGCAAGTTGACCCCCTGGCAAATTTTTCGCACTGTGCCTGTCACAGTTTGAATCTTTCTGGTGTTGATGCTGCAGAATGTTGTCTTAAGGTAATAACGTTTTTTGGTGTTTTGCGAAAATTAAACAATATATTTAGAGCGAGTCCTCAGAGATGGAAAATTTTGAAAAAAACACCAATTATTCAGTCCATTCCATGTCCAATACACGATGGTCTACGAGAATTGAAAGCGTGAAACTACTTACCCAAAACTCTCCTTCCATGGATTTTATTTATGCATAAATAAGTGAGTCTATAGTGCTAGAATTAAATTTAACTACAGAAGCTTAGAACGGAATACATGTTGTTTCAATGCCTCGTAATGGCAACCATTTGGACGAAAGTTTTACCCACAGTAAATTACCGAAGTGCGATTTTATAAGTTCGAAATGCCACTATCGATGTAGAAGTAGAAAATCTCTCGAGTTTGTTAGAGGATTTAGAAAGAATTAGAAACAGTTGGGAAACAATTATAGCTGCTAATTTGGATATGACCGCTGAATTTGAAGATCAACAGAAAGAGGTCAAGAAATGCTGAAGAATCAATATTAACACCAGCTGAGGAATTTAAGATTAATGTATTCAATGTTAGATTGTGGCTGCCGCCAAAGTAGAGAGTATGCAGTACCTTGTGGTTATTTTGCGGTTTAAATGATAATGAAATTCCGAAAAATGCGCGAAAGCTACAAATAAAATATAAGGCTGACATCATCGAGCAATTGTTTGATGAAATAATTAATCTAAAATCAATTTACGATGCAAATACATATTGTCAATACAAATGATCTACCTATAAAGTTGCGCAACAACATAAAACAAATGAAGTAACTGTGGCTCAAGCGAAACGATCGTTTACTTATCTATGAAAAATTAAAAATTTGCTGCGATCAACTATGAGCCAAATCCGACTTTCATCGGATTTGAATTTCATTTACCAACCGCATTAACGCATTAATTTAATAAAATTAATCTTGACGGCCCTGCTGAAACATAATCTCTTGACGGCCCTGCTGAAACATACGATTAGACCAAATTAGATTGGTTACAAGAAATCCACTATAAAAAGCTAAAAAATTTCATACAAAATCGTCTTTTGTAAACGAATTTTTAATGAAAACTCGACTGCAACACAAAAAACCTCTCGGGGACATGTAAGAAAAAATAAACCCAGTACAAACCACTTCATAACATCTCATTTCCACTAAAAAAAAATCGATTGGCCTTCGGCTCTGTATGTCAACTTCCTCACTCGCATGAAAACACAATCTCCTACATCTCTTCCTTAATTATATGTTTGCATTAAACATCCTCGTTAGTCGAAAATCCAAATATTTAGACAAACAAAATTCTGGACAGCCACACGATCCTAATGCCAAAGCCCAGTAAAATAATAATTACAAAGCAAAGAAAAGAAAACAATCCAAACATTTGTGTCCTGTGGTGGAATTCTAGACGAACAGTGTGTCCTGTGGTAGAATTCCAGACGTACCCCCCCAACCAAAGAGGTAATTAAACCATCTATTCAAACACTAATAAAAAATTAATTCAAATCTTCTATATATAAATATATCATCTTTATCTTTAAGACACACAAAGTTAGTTAATATAAATAACAAAGCACAAATCTTAAGTGTTTTTATCCCCAAGATCAAAAGGTAAAAGTCTTACAAACTAAAATAAATAAAAAGATCGTGTGACAAATTTTGTTTGTCGTTGTGTCACTAGCAAGTGACAACAAAAATTCAATCGTCTTAATTACGGAAGATTAATTTCTTGGTTTAGTGTAATGTTTTATATGGGATATGATATGCTCATTTTATACATATTCGGATCATGTAAGTATGTATATACAGCCAGACAGAAGTTTAAGAAAATATCAAATCACGTTAATACGCGGTACTTAGTATTCGAACAATAAGCCGCCGTGCCGTGTTTGATCACTTCTTATTTATAGTGATACCTTCGTGTACACAAAACTCTTCAAATATAGATAAAGACCATTTGTATAACGTAAACACAAGTCTATATAACCTTCTTTTGTGTTCCAGTATGTACTCGTATGTTCATGTCCCTAAAATATTTTGAATAGGAGGATTTACAATAAGCATGCTGTAGCCGATTGTAATGGAGAGATTTAAAAATTATTTATAAATAAAATTTCCATCCATCATATTTTGGTATATAGGCGGCATCCTTGAAATTAATACGTAAGAATCCGTTTTTCATGTTTTGTACACGAACATAATAAATTGTTTTGTTGTCCTGCGCTTAATTATTTCTATTTATTATATGTATAAAGGATTAAATTGTATTTATTTAAAAGGATTGAGACCAGTTGCATGAATTTTGTTTAAAAACAATTTCTAGATTATAGTGCAGATTTGTCATCAATTTTGGAAGACAACGAAGGTTGAAATCTTTTTAAGCAAGCTGTCTGCGTCCATATCAACAATTCAGTGCAAGGCGTTGCGCCTTGCAACGAGCAGATATTATTCGTCGATGCGGTATATGTTGAATATTCTGATGATGATGGAAAAGCGATTCCTTCATTAGTATGTGGATTTTGTACAATGTGGTTTGAAAAATGACCGATTTGAATGAAACTAACCCATTCCTACAACCGCATCCTCCGCCGTCAATATAAAATGAACGCGTCAACCGAACCAACATAAACGATACTCAATCCCAGTCCAGTCAATCATAATAACCTTCCTCGTCTATCAGCTCAAAACCCCGAATCACAAAATCCTGAATTATCAAAATCCCGACAAAAGAAAAATCCCGATTTTCAAAATCCCGAATTTTAAAATCCCGACTTTCAAAATCCCGAATATTAAATCAAAATTTAGTATTAAATATTTTTTATAACTGTCGCACTGCGTGCCACGTAGGAGCGGGTTATATAGAAGCTATTAATGACACCTACTCTAGTAGGTGAGTAGGTGTCATTAATAGCTTCTATATAACCCGCTCCTACGGGGCACGCAGTGCGACATGTTTGCTGATCCCGGCTCCTACGTCCCCGAAGATCATTTCTAAAGCCCCTCAGCGTGCCCGTGAGAGTTATCGAAGCCGTTAGCTTCTACAATTATTGCATTTCAAAATACCGGCCTGCGGGCGCCCAAATTCATAAAAAATATTTAAAAAATCGGGCTTTTGAAAATCGGGCTTTTGAAATTCGGGATTTTGAAAGTCGGAATTTTGAAAGTCGGGATTTTGAAAGCCGGGATTATGAAAGTCGGGATTTTGATTTCGGGATTTTGAAATTCGGGAAAACGAGCCCAACCCCATCATACACTATTGATTAACATCTTAAATTGATTCCTACCTTTAGACTAATCTGTGGACCAGCAGGCAAAAAGAGCCTGTATATTGTTGCTGTTTTGGTTGATTCATCAGCGTTTTGAAAAAAAAATTATTAAGCCCCTAATTAAATTTTCTTTTATTTTCATGGTCAAACAATTTGTTGAACGGCATTCAAATATGGTGTATACGTGGTAAATTTATGAGAAAATACAACAACAAACCTTTAGAGCCGACGCAAACTAACAATTCGAGATGGATATCAGATGGCTGTGATTTTAACATAAAAATTGGAGAGCTAAAAAATCACAGAGTTAATTCAACCTAGAAATGTCACCTTTGGAAACAAAATAAAAGAAGGCATCAGCGAGGAGAACCGACAAGTGCGTCAGTTAAACGAATTTATTGATTTCTATGCAACAATAGTACAACAAAAGATTGTACGTAGAAAAATTAGAGTATCTCAGGGGTAGCCCTGGGAGTTGGAAGAGGAAGAAAATTGAACTCCATTCTCCCCATTTCCTATAAACGAAATTTCGTTAAATTATGCAACCAAAAGAAACGTCGTCATACCATTTGTTGGCAACATATCTTTTGTTATCGAAACCAGGGTTATCGTGATCAGGGTTCTTGTAATGACATCCATTGCTTGCAATTTGATGACAGGACAAAAGGTTAGATGAGCGTAGATTATATTGATGTGGTGGAATTCAAATGTTCAAATTTCAAATGTGGGATTGGAAGACAGCAACGCTTTTTTTCCTCGTGATTCGCCCCGACCAACTGAGTTGCACGACGTTGGTAGAGCATAACATCGACACAGGAAACGCAAGTCCGGTCAAAACACGAGCGCGCTCCATATCACCATATACGTTCAGAAAGAGTAAAATCTGAAACTTGATCGCATGCTACAGTTGAGGGGTTGGTGGAAGCGATATATAAACGATTTGCGATATATAAACCGGATTTTAGTTCAGTTATCCGGTACAAGTGCAGCTTATATCTCAACGATGCTTTCTGGGAAATTGAATTAAATGTCGCATGCCTATTTAAAACGGCATTTGTTGTAACTGGAAGAGGCCTTTTTCAGTATACATGTGTATGCCGTTTGGGTTGTGGAATTCGAGCGAAGCTTGAATGAAACAAGGTTTTTCGAGTCGATTTGGAGCCGAAGGTATTTGTTTGAGAGTGAAACGGCTGCGGAAGGCTAATCTCTTGATTAGAATAGAGAAATCATGATTCTGTCTCAGGAAAATCGGGTATCTTGGATACACCTCGACAAACACGGAGTAAGTTTCTACCTTGAGAAGATTACCGGTAGCCTGAATCTTTCAACAAAAAAAACACTTAAACACAAAGATGTGACACACGGTGTATGCCGCTTAAAAGTACCTCCGCTGCTTCCGCCGCTTTCACAACTTCACGAAGACGTCTACCATCGCAACGGATGCATCAGATTCTGGAATTGGTTGTCACAGGAAGTTGATGGTTGTAGCGTACCTTCACAATGTTTAGAATGTCGGTGGCTTGGGCAGACAATCTTCCAAACTCGTACAAGTTATTTTGGCACCAGTCGTAAAATTAAAGCCTCCATTTGAATCAAAAGTCGATCGTCCGACGAATAAGGGGGCAAGAAAAATTAAAGAGAGGAAATGGCAACTCACCTGAATTCTGCTAGTTGCTTCCTTTATGATGGAGTAGACCAAATAAGCCCCTTCGCTTCGGATTGATGCTCACTTCAAACATTTACTCGTTCACTACACTCTCTATCACAAACGAGCGAAATTCGCACCCCCGAATGCCCATTACTCTTTCACTTTCCATTTACACACCACTAATGTTACCAGGA
This sequence comes from Nephrotoma flavescens, assembly GCA_932526605.1. NCBI lineage: Eukaryota > Metazoa > Arthropoda > Insecta > Diptera > Tipulidae > Nephrotoma > Nephrotoma flavescens. The sequence goes on along the minus strand of OW052221.1, from coordinate 47,784,463 downwards.
TGGATTCAATCAAGAACAAATAAAAAACAGTCCTCATTCACACTCATCTATTCTCGGATTTTACAGTTTTACAAGCAAACTACACAACGCGTACTTTATCACTGAACCACCTGGTTATACACGAAGACAGATTTTATCATTTATCATCAAAAAAACTTGCGAATGAAAGGTAATAAAATTAACACTCAATTCGGCTGCGCCCATTCTTGAACCGTTATTGAACTACACATGATCACTGGGCTAACATTCACTGTTCAAGTTAGTATAGTGTTCGTAAAATGTTTCAAGCGCTCTTTCTGAGCTTCGAACCCACAATCTTTACATAGTGTTCCATCGTTCTCGATGCTTAATATTCCCGTTGTATCTTTAACACCACACTAAGTCCTTTTCTTTGGATTTTTTTTTTGTATTTCATCTCATTTGTAGAATTAAAATGGAGGAACTCTTCTTTTGGTGTCACGAAATATGATGCGCGTAGACAGAAAACAAAAGACGGTTTTCTTCACATACGTTGTAAAGTTTATTTTTTATTTATTTTCACAAATTACATTTAACTTTTTTTATTATGATCGGCAAAATTTGCATTTTTGTACTGCAACTTCTTAACGATCTTTCTTGTTTTCTTTGGTTTTTGGTCCGATTTGTCTAGTATTGGTTGTCGTCTTCCCCCTCATCAAGCTAGCTTTTGCTACTCTATTTATATGCAATTCACCGCCACGCAAATAACTTATAATAACTATAAGGGAAATCGCGTCGATATCATATGCCAACATGATATAATTCCGGAGAAGATTAGTAGATGGCATTAGTAGTAGTTGAACGAAATGTTTACATTTTTTAATTACAGTTTTTTATATTCAACGAATTATTAACGAAACCAAAATTTAAAATCTAAAAAAAAATTTTGAATTTTATAATCGACATTGGAAATTATTGAAGTAAATGGTAATAATATCACACGAGTATTCATCCAGCTCGACTTCAATTAAATCTAAAGCAACATCATCATTTAAATTTAATTGATTTTTGTTTCGGCTGGATGATATAGTTAATATTTCAGGTAAGGAAACATTACCCGTGCCTTGGGCTTTAATAGATTTATTAACAACTAGCCATTTGTAAGATGCAATAAATTATTTGCATGTTGGATTGCCGTTTCGAACAGTTCGATAACGAATCAATCCGATTCGATAACGAATCTGATCAATCCGTTCGATAACGAATCTAATTCAGTGTATATAATCTTTAGGCTTTCAGCTTTTATTAAAAATCTTAAAAATCCTGTATTAAAATTACTATGTCCTGCATTTAATAGTTGATTATATTTGTTAACATATTTTAATTCATTAATATTTTGTTTTAAATATTCAAAATTTTTTGTATGTCGATTTTGAGAGAGGTCTTTTAAAATTATATTTTGCCATTAAATTATTACTATTAAAAATATCAAAACAATCATTGATATTTAGTAAAAATTTAATAGTAGGCATACAACCCTTACAAATTGGATCGGTTTGGCTTAAATATTCTAGTGCATTTGCTACACTGCGACTAAACACTTGTACTGCATATTTTACCCGCATAATAGAATTTTCAAATTTTATATGGGTGGCATTAATTTTTGTGCAAGTCACCTTTCAGTTTGAATATGATTTAGTTTTTCAATGTAATGCCACTCAATTTTATCGTTATAGTTTTTGTATAAAATGTACCCTTTAATTTTAAAGGATTACGAATAAGTCTAATCATATGACAATCATCCAAATATATAAAAATTTTTTGATCACTAGGTTCGACATAAAAATAAGGTTTTTGTGATAATTCGGCTTCTAACAATTTGACCATACTAAAATTTGCCTTAAGCCCGTCAAATGTTAACGTTATTATATTTGCATTACACTCCTCGCTTAAGTGGGATATGACGAATTTTATTATATGTGCTCGGTCTGTTGCATTTAAGGAATTAATAAAAAAATATACAACAGGTATTTTAAATTTCAAATTTATAGCTCAAATTGTCATCCAAACACCCTATGCGCCGTAATTCAGAAACCCCTCAAACTCCTTATTTTTGTTGTCCCAATCAATACATTTTTTTATTGACATTTCGTCCATCCTTAGGGAGAAATAGATGTCTTTATTATCTGTTTGGGTTTTTTGCCGCAGATGTTCCACGGCTTGTATTGTAATAACAGGGCCACCTATTGAGTTCTGGTACCATTGTCTTATGGTCCTTATATATGGTAGTTTGATACATTTTATAAAAAATTGCCGAAGATGCTCATAACCAGCCATCGAAAAAAATGACATGGTTATCGCAAACTGTCGCAACTTCGGTGTACATTTACCAAATTTTACACCGGGTTTTAATTAATAAATAAATTATTGTTCTTGGCTTATGTCCTAATTTTTTTTTTTTTTATTTATTTAAATAGTACAATCTTATCACATGATAATTTATTACTAATGATGATAACGCACTTATTTGAAACTAATAAGTGGAGCGAGTGTGGGTTTACAAGCAATCAATATTCTGCTCCCAATAATGAATCTTTATTTATTTGATGACCAGCTCATGCGGTTTAATTCTTTTAAGGCGTCTCAGTTCTTGTGTTATGTCAAGAAGTTGTATTGCTTCACTGTTGGTATGTTACAGTAATCTTCTTTCATGTTTGATGGCAAATTCTTGAATCACTTCATCAATCCATTTAACGTTTAGGATCGTTGTGTAATTCCTCGTTGGTTAAGTAGCGGTAAGCATTCGTTATTGTTCGTAGAAATTTGTTTTGGCAACGTTGGATAATTAAACGATTTGATTGTGTAGTAAAGCCCCAGAGTTGGATACCATACGTCCAAATTGGTTTAATTATCGATTCGTAGTTCAGGCGTTTACAGTACAGGCTAAGCTTAGAATGTCTTCCTATTAGCCAGTACATCTCACGTTGTTTTATTTTCATTTGCTCTGCTTTTTGTCTAATGAGATATTTCCAGTTTAATCTTGAATCGAGATGCAATCCGAGATATTTAGCAGATTCAGCTTGAGGAATTTGTACCCCATTGAGAAATGTATGGATATTGCTATTTTTACGCCGCAACGTGTATGTTACATGTACTGGTCCATTGGCTGATTCTATCGAGTGCTTGCTGTAAGTATTCTACTGCTTGGTTCTGCGATTCGCTTGATCCCAATACTGCGGTATCATCAGCAAAAGTTCCGATGAAGGTTTTTTCCGTTGTCGGTATATCAGAAGTGTAAAGTAGATATAGGATGGGTCCTAATACGCTACCCTGGGGCACCCCTGCTATGGCTGGGTAAAAGTTAGACCATGATTCTTCATGTGATACTCTAAATATTCGTTTGGAGAGATACGACTCGAGCAATTGGCAGTAATTTTCTGGCCCTAATTATATATATATATATATATATATATATTTCATATATATATATATATATATATATATATATATATATATATATATATATATATATATATATATATATATATGTTAACATAGTGACTGCTCTCTTTGATAACTCCTTAAACATCCTTGGCGAAATTTCATCAATTACAGGTGACTTTTTGGGATTCAAATTCATGTCTATTTCTTGCGCAATTTCTAGTTAGGTGACACTTCTGATATTTGATGGAGACCTATAGACTGGTTTAGGGTCAATCCTAGATTGTATGTCGTGTGGTTGAAATACTGATGCCAGATGTTGTGCAAACAGTTCTGCTTTGTCTTCATTACGTCGCACCCATTCTCCATTTGTGTTCCTTATAGGTGGCACTTGGATTATTGGTCTCTTGTATCTTTTAGTAGCTTTCCAAAGAGAATAATTTTTGTCAGCTTCAGGACCCAGTCCTTTCAAATAATTTTCATTACAAGCTTCTTTATGTTCTTTAATTAATGGGTTAACTTTATTACTTACCCGATTAAATTCTCTTTCGTCAATTATTATTCTGGTTCTATGCCATATGCGTCTTTTCTTACGCCTTTCTTTTATCAGTTCTCGAATCGCCAGAGGGTAGTTGATCTCTTGTACGACTTTCTCACCTAAACGGGTGTAGCCTCTTTAGCAGCTTCACGCATGGAGTTAATAAAATATTTAGTTTGTAATTCAAGTTCTTCTTTAGTTTTAAGACTAATTTTTAACTCAATTAAATTGTCCAGTTTCTCTCTAAATAATTCCGAATCAGTAAATTTATTAGTAAGGTTAAGTTTGGTTTTCTTTTTTATGACTAATGTACTCACAGTCATTAAGACCGGTGTGTGATCGGAAGTAAGGTCGTCAATACCTTCGACTTCAATGTAATTTAAGGCTATTTCTTTCGAAATATAAAAGTCAATCAAATCAGGAACTTTGTTGATGTCTGTAGGCCAATAGGTAGGTTTACGCGATGAGTGATATTCACAACCTGACATTTCTATTGCACTTAGGAGTTCTTTTCCTTTTCCGGGTGTTATGAGTCGAGATCCCCACGTAGTATGTTTGACGTTGTATAGTCACCTCCTATGATAAACCTTGGTCCAAGTTTATTAAAAATGTTAACATATTGATTTCTTACGATATTATATCTTGGTGGACAGTAGATCGCCCCTAAACTTAGTTCAGCACCACCGTGGTTAATCGTTATTACAGTAGCTTGCATAAATGGCTCCTTAATTTCTTCTTGCTGGAAATGTAGGATATTTTGTTTGATTAAGATTGCTGTCCCTCCTCGAGCACGATCACTCGGATGCAATGTCCAATAGGCACTATATCCTGTAATTTTGATAAAGTTTTTCTCCGTAAAGTCCTAATAAATTAGAAAAATTCTTATTAATAATTAGTATTAAATTAATACAGTGCTTTGCCTGTAGGAATATTAAAAATAAATACCGTATTTTTCATCAAATTTTTCTTTTCGGTTTCCTGTTGCTAAAGCGCTTAATTAAAATAATTTTCTTACATTTAATGTGTCACGGGATCCTCCACTAATAGTTCCTTCTTTCTCTAACCTTTTCATGAAATTTTCGAAATCTTGAACCTTGTTTTGATCACGATTACATTTTGTGACAAGAGCCTTGTTTATTTTCGAGTTTTACACAGTTCCTCTTTCAATTTAGATATAGCTCGCTTTGAAGTACGTGGAGTGTAATTGAAAGATGCATCAGTGTCTCCAGTATTTCTGAACTGACGACTAATGGCATCACTTGCTTGCGGCGTTGCTGGTATAATATCTCCACTTTTTGCTTTTTTAATTGGTGGTGATGTGATTAACGTTGAAGGATAGTCCGATGGCGTATTAGTTGAAGGGTAATTTGGTGGTTCGTTTTCTAAGTTTGTTGTATTATCATTACATGAAATTTCATTACCTTCTGGTTTTTTATAATTTATTATTTCAGCAGGAACATTTAATATCTCATCCTCATCATATCCAATAGTATAACTAGGCGCAATTATAATAATTTTATTATTACAATCTTAAACAATAATTACATTTCGAAGGTATCGCATGTCTTGTAAGACGCTTACTAGTGGTTAAATATTTTTCCTCGAAATGTTTGGAACAAAGTTTAAATGAAGGATAATCCAAATCATTAGCTTTGACATTTGGAACAATATCTCGCCAAATTTTTCTATCGGTATAATTTAGCTAAAATTGAATATAAATACGCATAGTCCAATTGCTTGGTGGTATAAAAACACTTCGTTTATAGGTTAAATCTTTACGTTTCATTAAATTTAAAACAGACAACATATTTATGTTGTAATATTTTGCATCTAAAGAAATGAACAATTATGTCTTAGCTATATTTAGCATCAATTTACTTACGAATGCAAACCAATCTTAACACTTAACACATAAAACACTTTTAATTCACCAAAAAAAATATATTCATTTTAAAGACGCTTTGAAGTAACAACAATATTATCAGTAATGACAGCTATAATGTTATAAAATTTTGTGAAAAAAAATAAGAAAAAATTGCTTCGCGCGCCATCTATTGTTCTCGTTAAACACATTTGGTATGCCATCTAGAAATCTTTCCCGATACTAATCTTTAACGAAATCTTACTGTCGTTGGTATTTACTATGGAAATTGACACGATTTCCCTTATAAGTATTATAAGTTATTTGCCGCCACGACTTAACTTTTGCAAAAACGTTCGCCCTCTTTACATTGCCATCATGTAAAGGAAAGCAGTAATTCAACTTCATATACGGATTTGTATCTTGGTTAATACAGTAGACTCGCGATAACGTGAACAAAATAAAACCCAAGCAAGTTCATGTTTACGAGATTGTTCCAAGTTTGCGGGAGTTGATTTTTTTCATATGAAATTTGGATTTTCACAAGTTTACAGTGATTTGTTTTGATAAAATGCACACATAGCCAGCTATATTAAAATATGCCACTAAAAATAATATAAATGAAAGATTATGCTCTTGTTGAATTCAGGTTTAATTCATTATATTTACACTATTGTGGTCTTATTTTGGAAAATATTATTCCTATTCGAATAGGAATGAAATTTGTGCCCAAAGTAACAGCCAACCGATTTGTTTTATACTTGTTTTATCGGTTGGTATAAAAGTTTAATAAAATCAAACTAAGCATGCGATTTACTTTTATGTCATAACAAATATTTATGAAAATATAAATTCATTTTCGACGTAAATATGAACATCGGAGTTCAGTAGTTGTATCGTTGATTTATGTTATTTGGTTTTTTATCCTTTATGCGATAAAAATACTACAATACTCCCAGAGTGACAACTCATAAAAATATAATTATTTTACTAAATAACCGGGCGGTGGACATTTGAACTACGCGAAGAATGGAATAATTCAAATCCTACTTTTAGGTGGAATGAAATTATTCATTCCGGATTGAAATTTATATGGAATTGTTCCCAAGTAAGACCCTATATATGTTATCACAATATAAAATTCAGTACGTTAGTTAATTTATATTTATGTAAGTAGATTTACATAAAAAAAAATTAGTTCATACTACATAATTATTATGGAAAAATCAGTAATTCTTGTTTGTCGTTTTTTTGGATCCAACTATTATTTCATTTAAATTCACCCTGTCTTCTTCAGCCCATTGTAAAGCCTTATTGAAAATTTTAATTGCTACATTCCGCCGAATTTTTTCTTTCGGCTCGGGAATAATATTTAGGTCGCTGTTGGTATCGCTGTCCATTGACTCCTGCAACAGTACACTTATCCTATATTAAATTTTGTAAGCATAATTTAGTAAAAGTATTAGAAAAAGCAATGCTACACAAACCTGAGGGTAAATGGTATGAATAATCTCAATGGTATGCTCTATTGCTGAGTTAATTTCAGCATGCCATTGATTTCTCAAAATACTCAAAGGAATATCATCATCTGGATCTTCCTCATCTTCAACAAAATTTACCATACTTTTTATACTATTTGCCGTAGGCACTTGGCGAAACACATTTACACTTAATAAAGACATTTTATTAAAACACTTGTTTTCTATTTCGCAAAATTAGATTTTTTGAATATTTTATTTAAAAAATTTGTTCAAAAAGTTTAAAAAATCGATTTCGACTTGTTAGTTCATCATCGTTTAATAACATGTGTTTATTAAGTAAAATTTAGTATGTTTTTCAAAAATTTGCGATCGTACTTTGCTCAAGTCTTTCCCAAGCCGCATTTCATGTTCAGTAGCTACTACCAAAAACTATAGAACTATAAAGACATTGCATGTTGATTTAAATTTGAACATTTCAACAAAATAGAAAAATAAAAATAGGTACAGTAGAACAGCGAGAAATCAAATACATATTATGCGCTCAATTTCTTTCACTTATTTGTGTTATTATGAAATATATTTTTCTGTTCTTTCATTCTCATTTTTCTGTGTATGCTGCGCGAAAGTATTTCTGCAATTCTCACGAATAAAGTGCCGTATAGCGGTTTATTCAGTTGTATTTTAACTCTCGACGAATAAAGTTGTTCAGTAACAATAAAGTTTAAAGAATTTTGCTTCCATTCTGTTTGAAGCAGCCATTAGTCCACGTTGATTTTTTATCAACATTTTATTTTATTAAATTTTATTTTGGCAATTTTATATCGTGTTTGTACAGTACAGATATTGCTGACAAAATGACATCTGAAACAAATAAAAAAAAATGTGGTATATTGTGCGCGGTACCTTCGTGCAGAAGTTCTAGACGATTAAATCCAGATCGAAAATTTTTTACTTTTCCAAGTGACAGCAATCTGTTTGATACTTGGATTAATAAATGTGGATTAAGTGGTTTTAGTATACCTAAACGGCTATTAATTTGTGAAAGGCATTTTGACCCTAACTTAATTTTAAAAAGAAAATTGAAAAAAAATTCTGTACCAGAATTTTATTTAAAATTTCGTGATTTAAAGGTAGATAATGAAGTTCCAATTCAGTATGCAAACATTAAAACCTATTCGTACCCAAAAAAAGTTAATGACATTACAATTGAAATGTTTGAAAAATGTAGTTTGGCATTAGGGCGTCCATCACCATCTTCTAATGAGCAAGATTTAAAAACAAATTGTGATAATTGCTTCGTCCATTTAAAGAACTCATTTTTTTATAAAAGAAAATACGAAGAAGCAATTAAGCAAATCCGTATTTTAAAAAACAATGCTACAGTTCGGGCTAAAGATTTAGCAAAATATAAGAGGGCAACCATGCGATTGAGTAAATGGAAAGCTAGCTATCAAAGTAGGAACGAATCGTTGAATTCTAAAATCGACTCAATAAAAGACTTGAGTGAAGAGGCGAAGCAATTTTCAAAAATGATTTTAGGTGGAAAGCGAAAACAGTGGCCCTTAGAACAGAAGAACATTGCTCAGAAGATATATTTTAAATCTTCAACGTGCTACAATTATCTTCGAACAGCATTACATTTGAATATGCCATCGACATCATCCCAGTGTCGTTGGGCTCCCATAAAAAAATTGAAACCTGGCATTAACGAAGCTATTTTGCAAAATCTTCACAACAGCATTGAAGGGATGGATGAAAATGCAAAGTATGTTATATTAATGTATGACGAAATTCAAATTAAACCCGACCTGGAATATGACAGAACTTCAGATGTTATTGATGGTTATTGCCAAATTAATAACGAAAGAAGTTCATCAATAGCTAAATACTTAATTGTATTTATGATTCGTGGATTTATACAACCTTACAAATACATAATTTCGTACCATGCAACCGAAAGAAATATTGAAGGAAACATTTTATCCGATATTGTAAAGGACACCATCAACATTCTACAAAACCTTGGACTAAAGATATGTGCCGTTGTTTGTGACCAGGGTTCAAATAACAGAAAATGTTATGATCTGTTAAATGTTTCAAAAGTTGCTCCATATTTTTACCATAATTCCAATAAAATTTTTGCCTTATATGATACACCGCATCTTACTAAATCATTAAGAAATAATTTGAAAGAATATAATTTACAAACGCCTGATGGAATCGTAAGTTGGAAAGTTTTAGAAGAACTTTATAATTGTGAGGTAAATGCCAATACCAAAATGTGTCCAAAATTAACTGCGAGACATATTTATCCAAATGATTTCGAGAAAATGAGGGTTAAATACGCTACTCAAATTTTCAGTCGAACAGTAGCAGCAGCGATTAAAACAATGGCAGACTTTAATAAATTTTCAAATAAATCTACACCATACGCATTATCTACAGCAAAATTTATCGAACAAATCGATAAAATGTTTGATAATTTAAATAGTAAATTGCTAATTGATCCAAATCCAAACAAATGTGGTTTACAATTAAACAATTCAGTTTTTGAAAATTTAAAATTTATGTTGGATTATATAAAGAAAATTAAATTTTTTACTAAAAATACAATATATTGTCTTTCTGGATTAGAACAAACGATTAACGGTATTTTGTTACTTCTCATACATTTAGTCGAAGAACACAATTTAAAATTTATTTTAACAGCCCGACTTAATCAAGACCCGCTGGAAAATTTTTTTGCGGCAGTGAGACGAGGAGGAGGAAATAATACCAACCCTTCGGTCTTTGAATTTGGTTATATTGCAGCAAAATTAATGTCAATCAAATTCATATCAAACTCGACACTAACAAATTGCGAAAATGATACGGATGAGTTAATAGCATTAGAAGATTTACTAGACAAAACTCCACAAAATAGTATGAACGCCGAGCAAATGCAAAATAACAGGAAGCTGGATGTAACTGATAATTTCGAAGAAATAGATGAAATGGTGGAGCCATTCATTGATGATATCGATGATCATGATGGAGTTAGCAACAATGATGGTGAACTTAGTGATTGTTCAAATAGATATTTTCTTGGGTTTGTGGCATTCAAACGTATCAAAACTACTAAATGTTCAAATTGTTCTAATACTTTAATTAAATCTGATGAAACGATTACCAAAAGTGAACAATTTTTATTATATAAGAATTATACAAACCGTAGGAAATTTGGGTCTCTTCATCCCCCTAGTAATACATTTTTTAAAATATCCAAATTGCATATTAATATTTTTTCTTACATTTTCAAAACAGAACCACATATGCTTAACATAAAAGAATATATTTCAAATATCTGTATCAGTAGCACAAATAAAATAAAGGAATACAATTATTGGTTTAATGAAAAAAATCCTTGTTACGATCATAATTTACAATTATTAGACTATTTGCTTTTAATTATGTTAAGAAAACATAGTAAATGGTACACTAAAAGATTTAGACATTTCAAATACAATCGACCGCACACCCAATATCATAAACCTTCTAGGACTCGACCACACCCTAAACTAAAAATTTTGAAATCGTAAATTAGCAATAATTAATAGCAACACTTGTTTTATATTCAAAATAAATAATGAATTAATAAAAATTGAATTTGAAATTTATTTTCTTTTATTTAAGTGTTCTCTATAAATTGGGCCAAAACCTTTTTATATAACTACATAACAATTACACGCATAGACAATTTACACCCATTTTGAAATCTTTTATCAGTTTTGAGTTGTTTCTATACTACGACTTTCACCGCCCACATTTATTTGATTTGTTTTGAAAATGGACGAGGGTTTCAGATACGTTTTAAATCTGGGTTTCTCTGCTTAACGAAATTCATCGAATGGAAATTTATACACTCAGGTTTGATTTGAAAAAGAACTGCAAAAATATATACATATATACAATAAGACACGTAGTATATATATATATATATATATATATATATATATATATATATATATATACACTGCGAGAATATAAGTATATCTCGTTTCGGGACAAGAATGTTGTATATCTGTAAAAAGAATATTTTACATCTGTTAAAACGAAAAATATATTTAATGTTTTATAACATTTAGAGACATAAACATATCCCTCTTTCGGTATATACTCCTCAAGGTTAAAACAAATACTATATTATAAAAAAGGATCTTTTTTACGACTATACCATAAATATGCACTTATAAAACAGATAAAAATATTTCTAATGTAAGAATTTGAATACCCCATTGCAATAAAGTTCACGAGATCATGTAGAAAATTGTTTTCTTCTACAAATTTTTGCAGGTAAATAAGAAAGGATCAGCGAATATAAAAATATTCAATATGCCACAAAGAAATAAACATACATAGTAATTTATTTTTAATAAATTAAAATGCGAAATTTACATTTTTATTTATGGCGTCTGTTTTTATTATGAATCCTCAACATTTATAAATACGAAATAATTTTTTTTCGTGTTAATTTTAAAAATGTTGCCATAAAAATACTCGGATCGAATATATTTCATGGCAACATTTATTTTATGGCAACATTTTATACTGGTTTTTGCTTAAAAACTTCTGCAATATTTTGTTGGGATATATTTCTTTTCTTGCCTCTCACGTGCAAAAACTCAATCTTATATCTTTCTCATTTTGCAAAAGAAAATGTTGGTCGCATGTAAATGCCCCATTATTCTCCGTACTAAAGTATAGATAGTAAAAAATAAGTTCGTAGTTCGTCTTCGTACTTCTCGGTTTCGTATTTCTAATTTAGAGAGAGGAGAAATTTTGTATTGCACTTTGCATTACACAATATTAAACATTATTACTGGTTCGCACTGTATGCTTTCGATAATTATTTCTGTACCCCTGTAGGCTAAATGTGTACCCCTCGATTTTAATTTTAACATTGCATGAGATAGTAAGTCTTTATATTCTTTATAGTTTTTGCTACTACGGAAGCTAATAAAGTAGATCGATAATAAAGTTATTCGTATCACATTTTGACCCATTGGCTGAATCATGCGGTGTGATATTTGGTGGCATAAACATTGTTATTATACATCCATCGTTTGGTTCTAATTCGTTTTCAGGGGGATAAGATGGAGCATTGCAGCCCTTGGCTTTTCAAAAATAATCGTACCTAAATTGATAAAATGTTAATTTAAATTTATTGGTTTAAAAGATTTTTTTGCCTTTGGTACAAATGATTTATGGAACCAGTCTTTAAATATTGCAGCTGTCATCCACGGCAGTTTTTGAATGCTTATACAAAGGACAGTTAAAATTTTTATATGATCGTGGATTTTTAGCTTTTCCAATTACCAGTGGTCGTAATTTATGGAGTCCATTTGCATTAGTACAAATTGCTAGAAAAGTAATTTGTTTTTCGTTTTATCTCCAAGGCGCGTTATTTTCTAATGACGGAACAAAAGTCTTTTCTGGTAAAAGTTTCCAGTACAAGCCTGTTTCATCTGCAGTATAAATTTGGTTTACAGACAGACCAATTTCAATTATTTTGGCTTGCAATTTTCTTTTAAATAGCTCCACAAGTTCAGGTTGAGAGGATAACTTCTCTCCAGTAATTTTAAGCAAGCACACACCAAAACGAATTTTAAAACGTTGTAGCCACGCATCACTTGCATGGAAACTTCTTTCATTTTCTTTTATTTGTCCATGTAAAAGTTTAGCCTTTTCTTTAAGCAAATCGCCACTTACAAGGACATTTTAAGATATCCTGACATTTTAAGGAGTCTTCTCATACCAGGCCCCATAAAAGTGTTGCCCACCGTGTTTAAAATTTCATCACTTTATTTTGTTAATTGCACAAACAGTAGAGCTAGCAACATTATTTTCTTGGATACATTTGTAATACTTGCTCCTTTACGAAATTGTTCAATAGTTTCAGATTTTTCCTTTAATGTTAAAACAGTTATTTTTTACCCATTTTTTAATTAAAATTATAATTAGTTTATCCCACAAAGTATTTTCTCTTACTGCTGCACTTTCAACTTTACTCGATTCAAATTATGAAAAAAATATTAAATTGGGAATCCCCGAATTGCATTTTCAACTTCAAATTTAGTTCTTATCTTTAATTCACTCTACTTGTTCAAACACTTCAATACTAAAAATCGTTGCAACGAATGAATCTTTATATAGTAAACAGGCCTAACGGGGCTTTCGAAAAAAAACTTCCCACAAGTTGTGCTCGAATTTAACTCGTTTCAAATTATGAAAAGGGAATAAATTTGGAATCCCCGAGTCGCATTTTCAACATAATTTGATGTACAAAATTTATTAATAATTTTTACTGGATTAATTAATTAATTAATAGTGATATCGAACATAGCCAATTTTTTCATGATCTTATCAGATAGAAACTGGACCTCTGTTACAAAACTTCATCGAAAATTTAAGCTTAAAATTTACAAAATTTAATTCGAGAGCGTACAAAATTTCACGGTACCCGGAGTTCAAGGTATACGGCGTTCATGTTATCGCGAGCCTACTGTATAACTGTTCAGATGAGTTGCGGGAATATCCGGTTGGAAATGGGTTTTTGGTATATTATAATGAATTGGGAACGGAATGGGGAAGCTAAGGAATGTCTGATCGCTTAGTAGAAAACGCACATTCCATAGGAACCTCTTTAATATGAAGGACTAATGTGGGCTGTATGAATCTCACCCAACCGTAACTGTTAAATGGTTTCGAAACAGTGCCAGCCAGGAACTTATCTCCGCGGAAAGAAAGAATCAGACCAAAAAACATGAACGGCTGCGTCGAATTCATGAGAATTTTTAATGGTCTTTAATAACCACCGACGTTCGGCAGTATGTCAGGTTAGTGAAAAATGCCAGCTAAACAAACCAAAGTGGGAGATTTTGATGTGCCCATGGCAAAGCCGAGAGATCCCACTTGTCCATGTGATACGGTGGCCATCAATTATATGGGGCCATACCTTTGGTCTAATATCGGAAACAAATATCTGCTCGTCATGATCGATATGTTTTAGTAAGTTTGTGATGTGCAAGCCCGCAATAAATGCTCAGTTAGTTTCGCTGATACGTTACTTGGATAAACAAATTCCTGGTATTAGGCGTACCCTCAGTATTAATTTCGAACAACGAAAGCCAGTTTAATTCACAAAAGTTTCAAAATTTTATTCAATCCGCAGGCGAAGTATCCTCTTCCGTGCGCTATGAGAACATCGGTTCGGACGCTGTGTCGGACGCGCGGAACATTGTCATGGAAAATGACATTCGGCATATAAGTCAGGAAAACAATGCTCGAGTCGACAAATCTATAAAGCCTATGAAACTTATGTCAAGCGATATTTTATTGTGCCGCAGTGCTAAAGTTAATTTTAATTTGAGTTTTTTTTACACTCGTGTGATTGTTGTGACGGGTTTGTTAATGAAACTTTTTTGTTTTTGTTTTGGAATAAAACATATTTCATTGTCCCAAACTTGGCCTAAACTAGAAACAGAATGACAAGTAACCATTGTTGGAATACAATTATTGGAATACAATAATTCCAATAATTAAAATTTAGCGCGAATTAAAAAATCGAATCTTCTTTGGTTTGGTTCTTTTTACTGAAGAATTGTAAAGATTGTGAAAAACGAAAAATTCTTTGATAATAATTTTCATATCTTCTTGCGAGTTTGGAATGATTAAATACGATTTGGAACGATTTCATGATGGCTTGAGACGGGTTAAGGAGACTTGGGGCGGTATGTTGTACCATCACTTCGATCGAAAAAGTCGAAATTCGAAAAAAACCGAATCGAAAAAGTGAAAGTTGTATCATTCTTGCTTTTAGAAAATGATACAACATACCGCCTTTCGACTTTTTTCGAATTTGATGGTACAACATATCGCCCTTGAGTTCGTTCCAAATATCATTTTAGACAATTTGGAACTATCTTATTAACAATGAGATGAATAGGATCGGTTTGAGACATTTGCAATAATTTGGTTACAATTTGGAACGATTTGATTATAATTAAGATGATTTGGAATGATATAATTACGATATGAGTTGATTTGAAATGGTGATGATTGGTCGATTATGATTTCGACATGATTCGAGTCGATTTGATTCTAATCTGAACAATTTGATTCTAATCTGTCTCTTAATATTTTGGAAGGATTTGATTAAGATTTAAGACGATTTTAGACGAATTGAGGCGATTAGAAATGATTCGGAACGGTTTGATTACGATTTAATACGATTTGTAATGATTCGGATTAAGTTTTAGTTTGGAATGATTTGAAACGATTTGGAATGGTTTAATTCAAATGACCAAACGTATATAAGTGGTCGATCTCTGGACCATATAAGTGGTACATTTCAGTTCTGTAGAATAAACATTTTCATTGAAGTTTCATAAAACATTGTTACGGTTAATGCTTTTTTTAAATTACCAAACCAATGATTCCGCCAAAATGTATACTATTTGTGTATTCACAGACATGTATGGTTTGTGTTATTTGGTATAGAAATTCATCTTCGGGCAATTTTTCTCGTTTTTCTGGGCTCTTAAAAACAGTTTTTAATTATTGGTTCATTATTAGTTATGTTCGTAATTAATAGTGACAATGAGCGTATTTTAAACATCAAATTGCACAATGCAACCGTTAATCGAAGCAGAGCGCCTTCGACTGAAACTAAGCCTAAAGTTGGGCAAGGTAGTTGCCAACTTGACCGCTGACGTCGCTTGTGGTGGTCACTTAAATAAAATGTTCTTTACTTTACAGATTACGTTTAAAATAGTCGAAATTATCGACAAATGCTGCGAAAAGATTAGTAGAGGATCGCATCTGCAAAAATTGTCGCTTGCAGCTGCTTTCCGGTCTCTTTGAGGAAGAGCGGCCGTTTTTTATCGGTATAAAACTTCAAAATAAACACCGCCTGCAAGGAGCAACGAAATCTTCGATACGTATTTGAAACGAATCTAATCGTTCAATGTTGGTCTGATAGCAAGTGGTATACTGTTTGAAAACACTTATGTATAAACGGTTTGGAAAATATCCGGGAACAACTGTCGCACTTTGGGTGCGTAGTGAAAAACTCTCAACAGAAGATTTAGAAATCAGAATTTTTGGTAATATAAAAATTAGCACCACCGAAGTCCAATCAAGGAAATTAATCGAAAATCGTAGAACGAAGCGGAATAGTGGATAGTGGATAATATATTATTATTCAAACTCCATCTGGAATGCCTCCTCATGAGCCTGTACTGAAAAAAGATATACTTAGAATATTTCTGAGAAATTAAAGAAGGGAACTAATGTTGACACATTAACATCAACTCTCTGCCAAAATCAAAAAGTGTGATTTACTTTTAACAAATGTTAGATAAATTACGGAGGGCCAGTAAAATGTTTTTCGATAACTGAAACTGCCCTACAATCCAAGAAAAAGTGTAGGTAATTTTGACAGTTAATGGCAGGTAATCCCTGACAAGGGCATCGAGAAGTATAAATCTTAGGCAATGTACTGTACCAATCGGTTTATTTGTGTGACCATTATATCTTCGAATACTATGTATAGAGAAGTTATCTACTTACCCATCTCTAGGATTGCCTGTTGCAATTTAGCAGTTCCCGTTAACACACTGTTTGTTTACTCACATTTTTAAATATTTGTATTTTATAAGAATTTTTTAAATTTTAGCATAATTTTTTATGATAATTAGCAAAGAATTTATTCACAAGTTGCCACCATCGAAAACTATACTCTTCCAATTATACTGCGCTGCCTATTTTATCATTTCGTTCTATACAATCAGAATAATCAGGAGTTGAGTTACAGAAATAGTGGATGAGAATTTTTTAATTTCAATTTTGGAAGGCAATTTGACAGAAAGTTTGCTGCATAGGCGCTTTATGCTACTACAAGTAGTGTATATTTGTTATTCCATTGATTGTTATTACACCAAAGATTCTTTTCACATTATTTCGACCTTTCAGTTCAATTTTCTTGAAGAAATTGCGTAATAAATGTTTTTCTGAACTTATTAGACATTTTAATACCCACTCCACACCAAATCTCTCTCCTTAACTATCGGTTGAAAATAATTTCATGGAAGCCAATCTTGTTTCGTTCATGAGCCAATCTTGAAATTAAAAATTATAATAAACATGATTTCTTTAGAAATGCATAATACACATACAATGTATACCTCTCAACTATGACACTCATGCTCATACCACCGTAGTTTCAAAATAATCAATCCTTGAGTTGACATCTTCTACGTTGTATACTCGAGTACGTTAATTTTATTAGTGTATAACGATAGGCATACATTTTTGTAAAGGGTTCATCTCAAAAGTTTTTAATTATGATAATGTCAAGTATGCATATACGAGTAGGTAAAGCACACAACGATAGGGATCTCTGGATTCGCGTTTCCCAGTTAAATGGTTTCTATACAAAAAAAAAAAAAAAGGAAAAAATATTAATTTCACTCTGCAATTTTTTTTAAGAAACAAAAGGGACTGAATTCATTATGTACGGATTTTGTTTATATGGGAGATGGTGAATGGGAAAACTTTTTGTCAACTCCCCTTGTGTTAAAAATGAAAATGATGTTGATGATTATTATTTTTATAACCATTCGTCGATTTCATTTTATTTCTGTATTATTATTATTATTATTATTATTTATATATGCATGAGCCCAACAATTTATATTATTAAAATTCACTGTTGTGTTAATTTTTTGTAATAACGATCCTGACAACAGTCATTCACAATAATACAAGTATGTATACTCCTATACATGTCAAATAATAATATGCATTTCAATTACTACAAGGATGTTTGAAATGTTTGTTGTTGTTGTTTTATGTACATGTACTTGAGTGACAAGTCAACCCTTCATTATTGTGTTTTGTATTGTACACGATATATGGATTTTTTGTACATTTCTGAATGCAGGAATTATTATCAAATACCGCCCTACGAAGATCTTGTGTAGTCTTACAATAGCAGTAGACATTTTGTATCGTTGAAACTTGCTTTGTTTTTGGGTTTAAAAATGTTGATAAGATTGTTCTTGTAATGCATACAAATAAGTAAAAATAATGGAAAAGATTTATCTTATCATTGTAGTAATTCAAAATATTCAAATTTTCGTGCCAATATTTTATGTTCCGGATGTATTAGTTACTAGTTTCCAACGTAGAGAATTAATTAACAAAACAAATTTAATGAATTTCATTAAGGTACCGAAACGATTCGACCATAATTTATAATGTTGAGGTAACGTTGCAATTTGTTTACACTGTCAACAACTTTGACATGGGTCCAGGTCGAAATTGCATATTTTAAAATGACATTTTTAAAAACAACAATTCTCAAAACTGCATATTTCAAAACTGCATTAGGTACAAAACGGCATAAGGTACAAAATTGCATTTTTAAAAACTGCATATTTCAAAACGGCATAAGGTACGAATGGACATGGTACAAAACGGCATTTTCTAAACGGAATTTTTCAAAACGGCTCTTTTCAAAATTTCATTTTTCGAAACGACATAGCTAGAAAAATTTAGGTGAAGGAGAATATTATATGCATACTAAATCTTCAAATAATTTCTAATTTCCATGAAAGTCCTTCTTTATAACATGCCTATACTAAACCTTAACATGTGAAATTAAATCTTACTCGACTAAGAAATGGTCAAGTTCCTTTTCATTTGACTTTATCCTAGAATTTAATGAAAGAATCGTTCACAAATGTTCAAAAATTTCATTCATCTCAAATTTCATCGTGTAATAAATAACCGTACCTGTTGGTCCAGAAATTAACGAAAAGATAATTCTAGATTCATAATCGATTAAAATATTTCATTCTGTCTTGTGCAGTTTTAAAAATGACGTTTTGAAACATGCAGTTTTGTACCTATGCCGTTTTGAAAAATGCAGTTTTGAAAAATGCAGTTTTGAAAAATGCAGTTTTGAAAAATGCAGTTTTAAAAAATGTCATTCTGAAAAATGTCGTTTTAAAATATGTGGTTTAGAAAAATGCCGTTTTGAAAAATGCTGTTTTAACCCTAATGCCGCTTTGAAATTTGCAGTTTTGAAAAATGCAATTATGTACCTTATGCCGTCTTGTATCTTATGCCGGTACCTTATGCCGTTTCGTACCTTATGCCGTTTTTAAATATGCCGTTTTAAGCAATGCAATTTTAAAATATGCAATTATGAACGGATCCCCTTTGACATATATGTAATGGGTTCATAACGAAATTTGATAAAATTCCCTTACAGCGTGAGGTAAACCAATCCTTATGAGTGACACTATGCTACAGCCACGCGAAACAGGAACACAAAATCTTCACAAAAAGAGCACTGCAGGTTGCATATAGATTTCAATTCGTTTAGTTTTCATTATACCTGCATCGTTATGTATAGCAGTTTATTCTGATTGGTCGAAGGAAATAGCTGTATAGGCAAAACTAAGAATTCATTTATTTTATTCATTAATAACTAAAATACTAACAAAAAGTGCATTTTAGTATAGTTTGTATGACTTCTATTGTTGTTAATAAGATCCATCAATCGTAGTGGCATTGAATTTCCAAACGTTAGAGAACAGAAATTTCTATTTTTGTTCATTCCTCTTGAATGACTTTCTTAAGCTCAGCTAAAGTAATAAATTGACTTCCATTTTTGTAGACTATCTGACTAAGAATACTCTACAGAGTTTCCATTGGATTTAAGTCCGGACTAATATCAGACCATCAGACTGGTATATTTCGTGACAGAAACACTTTGTAACGTGAATAGGCGCATTATCCTGCTGAAATGTTCTTCGCATTCATTTTATGGGAAACAAAACAAATTGGGGTCTTGCCCAATAGCAGAAACCACCCGATGTCATAGGTGATCACCCTTGAAAATTGTGCGAACGACTTATTTGAGAAGACTCACGAACATCTCGCCAATAATTCTAGTGAAAATTAATTCTATTGAATCCAATAATTTTATTGAAATCTATTAAAAATACGTCACGAGATCGCCACTTTTTACCCCAAACATTTTAATTTCTTAGCAAATTCTATTCTCACTGATTTATTAAGAAGTTTAGGTTTACGTACATCTTTAAAGTCTGTTGTATTCTTCGTTTAGTTCAGATGCAAGTCACGCTTTATTTGGGATGTACTCATACTTTTCCTAACTGCAAGACGCCTTATTTCCCGTTTACTTCTTGCGTCAACTTTAGGCTTTGGTCAAAGTTGGCGATTGTATTTTAATTTTTCCGTGGTTTTGTGGTTATCTGACGAATGGTAGCATCAAATTCCCTAAAGTTGGGTTCCTCGCAGCATAATTCTTTAAACATTAGTTTTGAGTAAAAAAAAATTATACTTTTTGCCGTAGAAAATCATTAACTTATGCCGAATATTATATTTTTTTTTTACTACACAATATTAAAATTAACAATAAAACTCTTTTGAAAACGCACTTCTCCCATATAGCTATTTCCTTTAACTGGCCGTTGTTAAAAACAATAAATTAACACAACGGTAATACGAAAAGGGACGAAAATAAATTTTAATTTCCGTTTATTGAGTGTATTGACAAATTTTTCCATGCAATGTAAAATAAAATCAGCGAAATGGTTTTGAACAGAACAGTACAGATTACTCTGTCCCATATAGCTATTTCGCATAGTGTACTGAGAAAAGAGGGAATGGTATTAAAGGTTCTTCTAGACTGTAAGTCACGTCGTAACGCCCGTCAACCGACTTTCAACCTATAACCGCTTATAAAGTCTGCGCTTAATAAATTCTTACGACTCATTGGTCATAACATTTAATTCCTTTCCCGATTTCATTTTATTTTAATTTTTTAATTAATTATTGATCAATGTTGCATTGCCATCTGTGTATGAGTAGCAATACTATGGATTGGTTCGATGGGAATTTAACGAGGTATTTGTTGTGTTGTCAGCTTAACCACACTATAGCATTGCCAAATATTAATTTTTGTAGCGAGACCAATGTGGCCTTGTGCGTGTGTACGAGCAGTTAAGATGTATATGACTATTTCTTTTTTTCATTGTTTCTTGTTTTGTATTGTTGGTGCGTCCCGCGCGTTTGCACCAAGCACCAACTGCATGTGCGAGAACAGGAGACGTATAAAGAATACTTATACGTCTCCTGTTCCTGAAATATTTCACTGCATTTTTGATTTTTTGATGCGAGATTCTTTTGAAGTAAAACTTCTTTAGGCACGCTTGACTTGGGGACTAAGCTGGCAAATGCGTTACGAAAAATGTAATCGAACGAGACGAATGAAACAATAAACGCAAAACGAAATCATTTTCCTTTAGTATCAGAATGTGCCATGACAATTCATAAATCCCTAGGTGGAACATTAGTTGATACCATTTTATTTTAATAATTGGTTAAAAAAATTGGAAAATAAGAAAATAGGAAAATTGGAAAATTGGTAAATAGAAAATTGGAAAATTGAAAAAATTGGAAATTTGCAAAATTGGAAAATTTGTAAATTGGAAAATTGGAAAATTATAAAATTGGAAAATAGGTAAATTGAAAATTTGAAAATAGGAAAATTGGGAAATAGGAAAATATGAAAATTGGGAATTTGGAAAATTGGTAAATTGGAAAAATGGTAAATTGAAAAATTGGAAAATTTGAAAATAGGAAAATAAAAAAATATGAAAATAGGAAATTTGGAAATTTGGAAAGTTGGAAAATTGGAAAATTTGAAAATTGGAAAATTGGAAAACTGGAAAATTGAAAAGTCATAATATAGACTTCTATGTCACTGACCGACTCACGCGAGAACGCATAGGGAGACCAAATTTTTTTTCCTTATTATAACATTTATGTCACTCAATCACTTACTCACTCCAGAACGCACAGGGTGACCAAAAAAATTCGTCCGTGTGATATATTTTATATATGTATATATTTTTTTTCTATATTACAGCTCCATTCCACACGAGGTATCACAGAAACCGATTCTTTCTTCGTTTCTTTCCCCGTTTGCCTATGATACAGGTTTTAATGCGACTTAAACAAATTTTCGATGAAACCACATTACACAAACATAAATGAAATAAAAAATATTTCAAGGCCATTTTTACTATGCGAAGAGATTTCAAAAATGATTTTTTTGTCCATTTTGTTACACACACATAAACATTATCTATTACGACTAGTTGCCTTTGAAAAAGTTACCAAGTTACAAAGTTCCTTTTGTGGCATCAGACATAAACGGCTAGGTGACTCTCGAGAACGCACAGGGTGACCAATTTTTTTTTTCCAATATTATAATATTTCTATATTATATTAGAAATATTAAATATATATTAGAATTTTTACTTCAGTAGTGTGGTCTAAAGCACACTTGATTTTTTTTAGTTTTTTAGTCCCGCGTTGGACTAAAGGTTTGGAAAGAGTCGAGGTTTGGAATTTGATTTCGAGGTTTGGAATTTGAAAGCCGAGTTTAAATTCTGACCTTGAAAAGTTGCGCTTTGACTTTTTTTTTGTAATATTCAGTTTGTTTTTTTGCACTAGAAAATAAAATAAAGTTTGTAACTTCTTCGAGTTTTGTGGAAAAAAAATGAAAATAAAAGTTTAAAATTACCTTTGACTTTGAGTTTATTTTGTTTGTAGCAGTTTATAAAAAAATAAATGTATACAAACATATAATTGAGTTTGATTAGAAGTGGAAATTACTTCTGTGGTCAAGTAAAATATTGGACATTTTGCGTTTCAACGGTATGTTGCTGTGTACCATGTTAATTCAATAGTAGGTGGTTTGTGTTGATTTTTTTGTGATAGTCGCACAGTTATTTGCGTTAGATATCGGCTCATGACTTGCCTAAATTTTTATGGTGAAATTTTTATAGGCGTGAAAGTGTCGCATTGTCATATTACATCGGTCGCCTAACGATTATTAATCGGTGTGAAGACGCCACACCTAAAGTTATCCAGTTCAAATCGGCGAGAAAACTGTCACCGCCCAACATTTTCGGCAGCCTATGGAGGCTAAACTAATTTACGGTTTTTACGAAACACCCCCAATGGTGAACTATTTGCTATGAATAAGTCGCGGTGAATTGTTTTGGCGGAAAGACGCCCAACGATTAGCGGTAAGGCGAACCAACGCCCAACATTTACTGTATGAGGCGGGAGGGCCGCAACATTTGTACGGGTTATTGGCCCAACCAAGCCGCAATGGTCCGAGTGTGGAGCCTGTGGTATGAAGGCTCCACGGCCGCAACGTCAAGGTACATTTTATTTTTATTTTGGTTTTCGCTTAATTTTTTTTATTTTTTTTTTGGTAAATCTTATTTTTATTGTTTCATTTAAATTTTTTTGTTTCATTTAAATCCATATTTTTCAAACTTTCAATTTTTTTTATTTTATTAAATTTATCTGGGTGTAATCGAGTACCATCTTACGGTGGTCGTGCATGAGACCGGGGTCGCACATTGATCTCTATTTTTGGTGTTTTGGTTTATTTCATGGAGGTTTCCGCGACCCTGTTCTTTTCTTTGTGAATAATTTCTTTCTATCGATGTTTATTGAAAAAAAACTGCACCGAGATTCTCATCGGCATTCGGATCTATTTATTTTCTTTTCTTATTTCTTCGTTTTTTCGTCGTAATTTTTTTTAATGAATAATGAACTCCCTTTTATCCCCTTGGCAGGACATACACAGGGTCGGAGTGGTGAGTCCTGTCAAAGTGTGAATTGTGGTAGATTCGCTAGAGTTTTCTCCGAGTGAAAAGAGGCTTGGTCTGTTGAAAAGACGTCCCTACTCTCTAATGCTGCTTCGTTGCGGCTGGGTCCCGGCCTTTCGAGGTCGATGGGTCATTCGGAGGGTCTCTTCAGCAGACTGGGTACTTGTTACTCGGGGAGATGCAGTCGTCTTCTGATGAAATTGAAATTGAAATTGAAATTGAAATTGAAATTGAAATTGAAATTGAAATTGAAATTGAAATTGAAATTGAAATTGAAATTGAAATTGAAATTGAAATTGAAATTGAAATTGAAATTGAAATTGAAATTGAAATTGAAATTGAAATTGAAATTGAAATTGAAATTGAAATTGAAATTGAAATTGAAATTGAAATTGAAATTGAAATTGAAATTGAAATTGAAATTGAAATTGAAATTGAAATTGAAATTGAAATTGAAATTGAAATTGAAATTGAAATTGAAATTGAAATTGAAATTGAAATTGAAATTGAAATTGAAATTGAAATTGAAATTGAAATTGAAATTGAAATTGAAATTGAAATTGAAATTGAAATTGAAATTGAAATTGAAATTGAAATTGAAATTGAAATTGAAATTGAAATTGAAATTGAAATTGAAATTGAAATTGAAATTGAAATTGAAATTGAAATTGAAATTGAAATTGAAATTGAAATTGAAATTGAAATTGAAATTGAAATTGAAATTGAAATTGAAATTGAAATTGAAATTGAAATTGAAATTGAAATTGAAATTGAAATTGAAATTGAAATTGAAATTGAAATTGAAATTGAAATTGAAATTGAAATTGAAATTGAAATTGAAATTGAAATTGAAATTGAAATTGAAATTGAAATTGAAATTGAAATTGAAATTGAAATTGAAATTGAAATTGAAATTGAAATTGAAATTGAAATTGAAATTGAAATTGAAATTGAAATTGAAATTGAAATTGAAATTGAAATTGAAATTGAAATTGAAATTGAAATTGAAATTGAAATTGAAATTGAAATTGAAATTGAAATTGAAATTGAAATTGAAATTGAAATTGAAATTGAAATTGAAATTGAAATTGAAATTGAAATTGAAATTGAAATTGAAATTGAAATTGAAATTGAAATTGAAATTGAAATTGAAATTGAAATTGAAATTGAAATTGAAATTGAAATTGAAATTGAAATTGAAATTGAAATTGAAATTGAAATTGAAATTGAAATTGAAATTGAAATTGAAATTGAAATTGAAATTGAAATTGAAATTGAAATTGAAATTGAAATTGAAATTGAAATTGAAATTGAAATTGAAATTGAAATTGAAATTGAAATTGAAATTGAAATTGAAATTGAAATTGAAATTGAAATTGAAATTGAAATTGAAATTGAAATTGAAATTGAAATTGAAATTGAAATTGAAATTGAAATTGAAATTGAAATTGAAATTGAAATTGAAATTGAAATTGAAATTGAAATTGAAATTGAAATTGAAATTGAAATTGAAATTGAAATTGAAATTGAAATTGAAATTGAAATTGAAATTGAAATTGAAATTGAAATTGAAATTGAAATTGAAATTGAAATTGAAATTGAAATTGAAATTGAAATTGAAATTGAAATTGAAATTGAAATTGAAATTGAAATTGAAATTGAAATTGAAATTGAAATTGAAATTGAAATTGAAATTGAAATTGAAATTGAAATTGAAATTGAAATTGAAATTGAAATTGAAATTGAAATTGAAATTGAAATTGAAATTGAAATTGAAATTGAAATTGAAATTGAAATTGAAATTGAAATTGAAATTGAAATTGAAATTGAAATTGAAATTGAAATTGAAATTGAAATTGAAATTGAAATTGAAATTGAAATTGAAATTGAAATTGAAATTGAAATTGAAATTGAAATTGAAATTGAAATTGAAATTGAAATTGAAATTGAAATTGAAATTGAAATTGAAATTGAAATTGAAATTGAAATTGAAATTGAAATTGAAATTGAAATTGAAATTGAAATTGAAATTGAAATTGAAATTGAAATTGAAATTGAAATTGAAATTGAAATTGAAATTGAAATTGAAATTGAAATTGAAATTGAAATTGAAATTGAAATTGAAATTGAAATTGAAATTGAAATTGAAATTGAAATTGAAATTGAAATTGAAATTGAAATTGAAATTGAAATTGAAATTGAAATTGAAGTTGAAGTTGAAGTTGAAATTGAAATTGAAATTGAAATTGAAATTGAAATTGAAATTGAAATTGAAATTGAAATTGAAATTGAAATTGAAATTGAAATTGAAATTGAAATTGAAATTGAAATTGAAATTGAAATTGAAATTGAAATTGAAATTGAAATTGAAATTGAAATTGAAATTGAAATTTGTGTTATATTTTATGTGTCGGTCGCAATGTTGATTATTTCATGTTGGGGTTATTATATTTAATATACTGTTAAAGTTAGCCGAAAGTTTCCAGCCGAAAGATAATGCAGATAGTGTCTTGAATACAGCAATAATCAGTTATGAACTCGAATTTAGGATCGGGTTACATCATTCGGGTGAAGGAGAAATTATTTCAGTTTATAGGAATTTAAAAATCGATAGGAGCGAGAGTATAAAGAGAGTTTAAAAATAGTCAAGACACTATCTGCATTATCTTTCGGCTGGAAACTATCGGCCAACTTTAATAGGTTATATTTAATAGCATCTTGTTATCTCAATTATAGTTGAATGCACTCTTTATAGCTTTCCATTTACTTCAATTTTTTGAGAAGGTGTTAGATAAATTCATATTCGAAGTATTTTTATATATAGTTAGATGCTGCGCTGTGTACCGTTCCATTATTCGAAGATAAAAGACTAAAAATATCTCTTTTAGCCTTAATAGCGCATAAGCTACTTTGTTAGTAATTCCAGATCTTTATATCAGTTCTGTTGCTAAAGACACACGTCAGGGGTTGGTGATCTGATCAGTAACCATACATCAGTAGTGATGTATTTTTGATCCAAAGAAATAATGCCACACGATCATTAGCGCCTCTTTATCACTGATGTCGTAATTTTCTTCGGTTTTGTTAAAAGATCGCGAAATATACGTTAGAGGCCGATCTTCAATGCTATGATTTGATGCATCCGTTGTCAATATATAAGGCTTTTCAAAGTCAGGAAATATAAGAGCTTCACTGAAGATAGCAAACATTTCAGATGTTGGTAAGGTTTGAACTCCGTTTCATTCAAAGTTATTGTAAATTTTCTCCGGTTTGTGTGAAATTTGTCAGTGGCTTGCGATTTTTTGCAAAGTCCTAGATATATCTCCTGTAATACTTTTACGGTTTCATTTATAGTTTAACCGCTTCTTGTAATTTATCCGTTTTGTTTGTGTAGGCTCCTCGATTTCCATTGGAAACCAAATCACCCATGTTTTCGTTGCACTGGCTTCATTGGAGGTCTATGATCTTTCTGCCACTGTATGTCATATCATATATTCTTCTGCTGAAGTGATATTCTCGGGAGTGGTTTTGATGCATCTTGCTGGAGGCCTGATGTGTTAATTTACTTTACCGGAACAGTGATTAAGCTATCGAAATTCCGATTGTGTATAGACATGTTTCTTGCTTGTGGAAGGGTTAATAGCAGAATTGTACTTGTTACAGGTTATATGTGTAGTTTCTGGTCGTTTTGTTATCGTATTTGTTGTGCTCAGTAATAATGTGGGAAGGCACGTATTTCTAAAACTCACAGAAAGGCAGTTTGTTGCAAACAAAATATTTTGATTTTTTTTAAATTTCTTGTAAAGTGATCTTATCACTAATGTGTAACAAACTCATAAACATAAACAGATGTGTCATCAGTTGATCCCATTGTGTATTTTATTCAAATTAAAACACTCTTTGTTACACATAAAATGGTTTTGTAACAAAAATAATAATTGATTGAGTTTAAATCTAAAGAATAATACAAATCCTGTTGTTAATTTATTTCGTATAAACAGAGCGAGATTTTTTTAAAATATTTATATAATTACAGTGCATGCATTACGTACGGTTGAAATTAGCACACCACACTCGAAATTCGAATATAAAATACCCACACAGATAAACATATACCGTATTCGAGATAGGGATAGGGACAGGGGCAACGTTTTATAAAAAAATAATAAAATAAAAATTATACTCAGGATATAAGGGAGAAATTAAAAATAAATATCCTCCTAATTTTTATTTTTGCATAATTATTCATGTGCAAATAATTTATGATGATGAACACAACACAACCCACAAAAAGCACAAAACGCAAGTAAATATGTACCGAGTATGTTTAATGATAAAAAATAAAGCTTGGAAAAATTATGTATGGTAGGTGTAACACTAGATTATGTAGTTAGTGTATAAAGCGTGCAAAAACACTTTGTGTACTCAAATATGTATAATATGTGGAATGTAGTTCAAACTAATTATTTTTAATATTTAATTAAAGATAAATAATAAAGTTTGTGCTTTTGTTATAATGCCTAATTATTATTTTCGGTATGGGATTACCTT
This sequence comes from Nephrotoma flavescens, assembly GCA_932526605.1. Lineage (NCBI taxonomy): Eukaryota > Metazoa > Arthropoda > Insecta > Diptera > Tipulidae > Nephrotoma > Nephrotoma flavescens. The sequence continues at coordinate 47,755,867 of OW052221.1, read as the reverse complement.
TTCATAAATTTTTTGTGTATTACATTTGCTGGTACAGATATTTTAATAAGCGTTCTGACGGCCTAATAGTATTTAAAATCTATTTTACGTTAAGCGTTTGTAGTAGTACACTGCACGTGTTAGGATATTTGAGAATCGGAAACAAAATACTTAAGACGTAATATAGTTTAAATTAACTTTGACTAACAATAAGGTTCTATTTCCCCCAACGTCCAGTAATTTTGTACAAAAGTACTTTCACGTGAGATGACGATCTCTAGTTATTTTGTTAAAGTTTGTACAAAGAGTTGAATTTAAATGAATAAGAGTGAGTATAACAGACGCCTTACCTAGTTTGGAAGCAATCTCAAAACTGCTCAATTGGGTTCCTAAAAAGTTTCGATAAAAACAACATAAATATCCACTTGACTCTAGCCATGAGAAAGTAGTGGTCCTTGATTGGAAGTGGTTAGATTTGAAGAGAGAATATGTCTAAGAAGGTAAGTTTCATATACGTTTCACCACTCTGAATTTAATCACAGTAAAATCTCAAAAGGAAATCGATTTTTACTCAGTTGTACTTTGTCTCCTCCACATCCTTTCTGATTAGTTTCAAGTTCTATAGACCTTTTTCGGTGTTTTCATCAGGGGCTAGCATTATTCAGAGAAAGGTTGCAGACGTCAGTCATCCTGCATCATCTTAACTTAGAACTTCGTATTTGGATTAAAATTGTTCGTTGGCATCGGTTGATATGTTAATCCGTACGGAAAACTATGAACGGGCTGCGATTCAGATTGGTACAATGGGATACCAACCCCAATCGGGACAACATTCGGCACAAGGACTGAGGAATGGACTCCCGATAGTCCATTCGTCAGCGGATAAGTAGTGTAATCGGACGGCATCTGTTTACCGGGCGTATTCGTGACAGGACCCGTCGATGCAACACTCTGTCGCTTGTAAAGATTATATTTATACCTCTGTGGAGAAAAGCTTTTGTTGCGAGCTCAAACACCTTAGAACTATTATCTTATTCCATTTTCCCGATTGATAACACTTAACTGGTTGGTCATCACAAATATTATTGTAATGTAGTATGTTTTAGGGCTTTATTTGTTGTTCTCCAATTTATGAAGGAAAACTTGACAAAATGTAGATTTCTATGATAAAGAGAAATTTCTGACCTTAGAATATGTTTTAGTTGGCATTAAATGATTTCTCGACTTTACTGGGAATCGAGAGCCCTGATTATCACAAATTGGATCTTTATCGGTATGCAACCCAGTTATCCCAGAAATGACCGCATGATCGGCTGTAAGACTGAACACACATAAACGAGTCCGTAATTGTTTATTTGAAATTAAAATATTAAAAAATAACGATCTTTTCTACTTAGGCCATGCAGTATTCCAACCCTATTCCCTATTTCAGGATATATGTGTAAAAGGGAAATATTCTTGCAATATTTTTTTTCCTATAAACAAATTTCAGCAAAACCAGTATACTTTTAGTCACCTTTTTAGTCAGCTAACTCTATGTGGGAATTATCAAGACCTTTTTACAGATATATACGTCATACATAAATAATACGGTGGATTTATGAACTAATGTGGTATTGTCAAAAATGTTGTTTGATTCAAGTGTTTTTAAAACAATTGGGTATAATAAAACGATAGGGGGCGTATTATGAGTATCATATGGGTATTATAATAGAGACATAATGCCCCACAAATTCCAAAAAATTGAATAACTTAAAAAAAAAACTAATCTCACAAACAATTCTTGAAATATCATCGGTACAGACATCCGAATGGATGGATAAATTTCATTTTTTGTATTTTTGGTGTTAGAGACTTTCATATCGACGAAAAAAGTTGTTCCGGACCTTATGGTTGCGCCACTGCTAAATTACTGTTATTTTTCTTATGGTTGCATCACTGTTAAATTACAACTGTGTCTTCATAGTAGTTTGCTCGCGCTTATTTACTTGTCCATCGCTGTTCGAGATTATTCCATTTATTGTAATCAGCCGATCTATGCGTATTTCAATTGTAAATCACTTACACGTTAGTTGTATTCTCGGACAGTTTTCACGTTATCAATTTCTTCTTCCCATAAAAAAATGTATAACGTCACTGTTTAAATCATCCAAAACAATAAAATTCAAATTCAACAAAATTTGGAACTGGATGTAATAAAACCAAACCACCGTACACAAACAAAAACAAAAATTAATTTGTTAACCGTTAATGACACTTGAAAAATATCAGCTGAATTGGGACACAAACTCTAGAACACACATACATAAAGAACCACAGGATCACATAGCTATCATCAAAATTAACCAATTGCGATGACGTAATTAACAAAGATTGTTTGCACACAATAAAGTGTACGACTCAAGAAAATAAACTCTCAACATACGTTCATTTTTGATTTTGAAAAAGTTGGTTTATCGTCATCACGAAAATCATTCCAGATTATTCATGATACACAATGAAGCGGAAAATTTAAACTTTTCTTATTTGCTTTGAATTTGGTAGGAAATATAATTTACATGAAGAAAAAGTTTACTCAGAATATAATTTTGCATCAACTTAACAAATTCGTCACCCAAAACATTTTAAACGATGTGTCAACTAAATTTATGACATTATTCAAAACCTTATACATATATACGAAAGGAATTATTTACCATCAGTGCCAAAGCGGTGGATTTATGAAATAAATAACGATAACAAAACTTTTGTATCGACCAAAACCTTTAAAACGACATACCACGTGACTGTATCATAATGAGAAAGCGACACAATTAGTACTTTTTGGTAACCACTTAAGGAAATGAACAAAAATTGATCTGCTCCCGCGACAGTTACTATAATACTATAATTCACCAGTTATGTTTGTTATATTCTTCGAGACCTTTTCAATGATATGCGACACGTATATGTTCTAAACAAATTGAATAATTAGCTACCAGCGCAGAAACGATGGTATTGTGAACTAAAGGCTGATTACAAAATTGTAGCTTTTTCAAAGTCTTTTAAATGATATGCCACGTGATTTTATGGGAAAAATTGTAACTGATTCCAGCGCCACAATGGTAGTTTTGAGTACAAAAGTCTTTCAACTAAATTTGTGACATTATTCAAAACCTATTCAATTGTTGACCTTCTCCCTTACATCTCCGTAGCTTCATTTATTCCCCATAAGAGGGCTAAAAGCCATGAGGACAACAATTACCTCTCGCGAGCCCGTCAGAGTTAGTAAAGCCGTTATTCCCTGCTATTTCAAATTCTAATTTACACTAAAACCATAAAAACACTCCGTGGGGTGAAGGAGAAACCATTTCGAGAATATAGGACTCTCATTTCATATAGATTTCGAAGCAATAAAATAGTTTTTTCCAATTTTTATTTGGACATTTACCGATTTCGGGCTTTTACCGTAAAATATATACCAAAAGAATTATTTACCGTCGGTGCCAAAGCGGTGGATTTATGAAATAAATTACGAAACTTTTATTCGGCCAAAACCTTTAAAACGACATGCCAAGTGATTATATTAGAATTAAAAAATTGGATTTTTTAGTAGCGACACCATTTGTAATTTGGCGTGCTAAAGTGATAAAGTTAAATTTGTAATGTACCTCAAGACATTTTCAATAATACCTATATGTATTCTATAATAAATCAGTAAATAGCTACTACCGCCAAACGGAGAATGTATCAATTAAACCGCTGATGACAGAAAGCAGTTGCTTTTTCCAAGTCCTTTCAGGCGATATACCACCTAATGGAATGAACAGAATTGATCTGCCAACAGCGTCAAAGCGGCAGTTTTCAGTACTAAATTCGCCACTTATGTTTGTTATATTCTTCGAGACCTTTTCAATGATATGCGACACGTATATATTCTATTCGAATTAATTATTGTTAACTACCAGCGCCGAAAAGGTGGTTTTGTGAACTAAAGGCTGATTACAAAATTGTTGCTTTTTCGAAACCTTCCAAATGATATGCCACGTGATTTTATGGGAAAATTTGTACCTGCTTCTACCGCCACACCGGTACCTTGGAGTACTATAGTGCTTCAGAAAAATTTACGGCATTCTTCCAGACCTTTTCAACGACATTAAAAGTGTATGTTGTATAATAAACGAAAAATTAGCTTACAGCGCCAAAACGCGGAGATTGTGGATAATTGTGGGGGGTCATTTATCATCACTTTTATCAGCATTTCAATAACTTGACCTTATATACCTAAGTTAATACGAATTTACGACATTAACCAAGTAAAGTAACAAGATTTATTCAATTATAAAATTTTATTTTTTATGGTATGTGCTATAAAGAAATGTGCTTTTTGGAAAAATTCAACCCTACCATGAATTCGATTAAAAAATTTACAAATGTCATTTTTTACCGCAATAAATTAAATTAAATTGGAAAACAGAATAATAATTTGAAATCAGTGTAGTTAATAGGAAAGTCAATTAGACAAATAGTGTAATAGTAATAAATATACGTGTAGTGTAATAGTGTAGTGGAGTGTAGTGTAAAAAATCGTGTTAATATAATAATTATAGTGTATAGTGTAGAGAATAGTAAAATAGTGAAGTGTTTGTGTATTGTGTAATGTGTATACGAAAATATTAAAAATTAATAAAAATTACTGTCCAATGATCTAATGTGTGCTGTTGATCTCAGCTGTGGTCTGAACTTTATGCCTAAATTACCAGAACGCATCCACAGGTATTTATAGTTAAATGTTTTTTTATTATTTGATTTGTGTGCTTCTCGAAATAACGAGTGGGGCAACGAAGTTAGGTGGTCTTATTTTTTTGTTGCGGTAATGTTACACAACAACCAATTTACCAATTTGATTGGGTTTAGAAATATTTTTTTGCGTAAATACAGAGTGTCCGGATTTTGGATACTTTTCTTATATTGTGAGAATAGTCGTATGGGTCGTAAGAGAAGGTTAGGTCGTGTTAATGTTTGGAACTTGAGAAATTTTGTTCCGATTTTTAAAACGCAATTATCAATTATCTTGTACCTCCGATAGTAAGTATGACGCTTTAAAGTAAGAAAAATTTAAATTTCCATCCAAATAATTATCAACGTATCTCAGCTGACATTAAATAATACATTATTGAGAAGTTTGTTTAGGTTTATTAGAAAAATGAGGTATGGCTGAGGTACATTACTCAACCGAATCTACGAGGTATAATCTCTAGATTACATAACGATTTTTTGCGTTCCTGACGCCGATAATGTAAACAACGTCGACAACCTAGGAAACGATATTAAAATCTCAATTTTATCAGTGTTTTCTCTTTATGCTACGCTACCCGGTCTGATAAAGTTGCTGTCTAGAAATGTAATCCATTTAGAAAATATAACACTTTCGTTACTAAGAGCCTTGTTCTTCCAACTTTAAAATTACACTTTAAACTTTCAAACAAACTTGAGAGGCTAAGCTTAAATAAGCTTCTGTTAAATTGGTATTCGAAAGAATTACGGCTTTGAGTAAAAATAACTCTTGATTTGAACAAAATTTGCAGAAAAACCATTCACATTTGGCTTTAGCCAAGCAATAGCCGGTTCAAGAGAAAGTCACAGAATTCGTAAGTTGTTGTTTTAGTTGCCTGGAAACAACTTTTTTAGCCTAAATTTTTGAGTTCCGTACGTTTTGCTTACATCTAAAATTCATGTGTCATTCATTCATCGTGTTTTCTAGCTCAGAAAACGAACAAGCCACCTTCGGGTTTGATGTTTCCGTTGCGCAGTCAAATATTTATTGGTACATCACTATTTTTCAAGGAAGCGCTGATAACGAGTTGAAACATTTTAGTTTTTCCTTTATTCGAGGCGTTGGTCGCAATTTGCGAAGGGAAGGTCATTCTACAAAATATCGGATACAATTGCAGATTCCTTTGCTAATCCATTTATTATAATTTTGGAGGACTTTGTTTTTCAAGCATTTCTGCTTAAATTTTGGAAACCGATTTAGACCAATTTTGGTAGAAATTGAATTTAAAATTATTTTTTCCGTAATCGATCTTTTCGCAGATCAAAATTTTTTCAAAAAATTTCAAAAAACGAGTAAATGCTTGTGGATGCTTTCACTTTTCGTGCGTCTATTTAGACAAAATTTCACTGGAACCTACTAAATTATGAAAAAGCCGAATTTTGAAGTTTATTTTCAATCAATCAATGTGTCTGTAGGGGGCCACAGCCAGACAGACCTCACCTTTTTCAGCTCGTAAACTAGATTTTCTTCAAACATCTAAAGGTTGGACATTTTCATGATCAATTTTTTTACTTTTTAAAAAATGTAATAACTACGCCACATTTAGTAAGGCAACGGCTTAGTTCTATTCAATTGATCGAACTTGCGGTTTTATTTCTGTCAAATTGCATATTTTCGTACTGTAACTCAAATTGCATACTATTCGTTTGAGAAAGGCTGCGTTCTATCTCTTCGTTTTAACTTTCTAAAATAACATCTGGAACTCATTCAGCAATTTTATCTTATCTTTATTATACAAAGAGAGTTCTATCACACTTGGTTAAGAAATGGCCTAGGTTAATCTAAATTTAAAATTTTCCAGAGGCATGTCCAAAATTTATTTTAAATTCCCATTATCATTATTAATCTGGGTTCCATACTCACTAAACCGGATTTTATTATCAAAATCGCTCAAGACGGTGCCTTTTTAAATAACAGCTTGATCCCACAAATTTTCCGAATTTAGAACTTATCACAATCGATTCCTAGCACTCCAAAATTACCCTTCTCAAACATTTTTATAAAAGTCATTCAATCCGAAAAACTAAATGAATTTTCCAAAAATAAGGGCTCATCACAATCCATTCCTGCCCTTAAAAATCCGATGTAACTGCAATTTTTATCTTAATTGTTCGACCCGAAATCATTCAGTGATGTGCTCGGGCGTCACCGTAGGAACCTTTAATGAATTTTCGTGAAATTAAGACCCACCGATCGATTCCTGGCAACTGAAATTTCCCGTTTACTAGTTTTTCTCAAAATCGTCCGAACCGAGAACAATTTATATAAAAGAACCCGGGTAATTAAAGCAAACATAAAATTATACCAAAAACACAAGGCCCAAGCACGATGCAACATAGTTTTTACTATATCGCGCAATGTGCTACAACTTGGTAAATATGAAGCAACAACCCATAACAGGATGCAATATTCTGCAACTTTGTGCAACATGCCACAACTTAGTAAATACCACACAACATACCTCAACAAGATCCAACATCAAATGACATAGCACTACAGCACGCAACATCCCACATCACTGCACAACATCATGAAACATGGAATTTCCCAGAAATCAAAACACCTTGTATTTATTTCCTTGTATTCGAAAATCCTTCCCCACTAAATTTGATGAAAATCGTCGAAGGCAAATAAAACGTTTAATGGAGGCCCCAAGCCCCATTAAAAACCTTTATTAATAAGAACCCATCTGAAACAATTCCTGACATTCGAAAACCCCATCACCAATTATTATAAATAAAATTATTTCAGACAAATTATTAAAACAATGGGACCCGGGCTCCACTGAAGGATCTCTTAAATGGATTTCCGGTAATTAGGACTCATCGCAATTCATTCCTGGCATTCAAAACCCGTTATCACCTCAATTATTATTAAAAGACATAGAGGCGAAAAATAAAAAAAAACCTTTTCCCCTCCTCATGAGCTCCTAACCAAATTCTAATTTCCCGAAATTAGAACCCATCGAAATCGACTCCTAGCGTTTCAAATCGCCCTTCAATAATTTTTATCAATAATTGTGCGTGCTGAAATAAATTAAATAACGGTGCAAAATCGTGCAATATCACGCAACATGGTACAACAACACGCAACATGGTGTAGTAACATGCCAAAATATGATGTAACCTCCTGCAATATGACGCAACATTGTGGAATATCACAAAGCATACATCAACAAGATGCAACATCAAACAACATGGTGCAACATCACATAATATGGTACATAATGGTCCCACAACATAGAGCAATATAACAATAAATGGCGTAACGTAACGCACCATTGAGCAATATCACGCAGCATGGCGTAAACTGCTTCAACTTCATGCAACATGTCCGCCCCCCCAAGAGATATCCTAAATAAATTATCTAGAAATAAGAACTTCAAACCAAATTAAACATTAAAAGAAGAATAAGGCCCCATCGAAATCGATTACTGGCATGCGTATCACAAATTTTGACCAACATCGTTATTTTCCATTTTTTTATTTTATTTTGTTTTTCCCAACATTAGTTTTCATCGCAATCTACTGCTGTCACTTGGAATCCCTTATCACCTCGGATAAGGGGTTCCTACTGACAGGAGTAGATTACAAAATCAATCGAGGCGAAGTTTATCCGTTCGTATGGATGGTTGGTTGGATGTCTGTACCGGTGATATCATAAGAACAGCTTTCTTCAATCGATTTTTTCGCCAATCTTCTTTTATTTTTAATTTTTGAATTGAAAAGCTAAGACCTTTACCTTGAGCCGGGTGTCTGCCATTGGAAATCACAAAAAAACACTCAATAGCACGATATTGCTTTTGATTTCACAGCAATTTCAATACAACTTTAGTTCATAAATTCACAGTTTGGTGCAGGTAGTTTTTTTGAGCTCATATACATATAGTTTAACGTTGAAAAGGTTTTAGAGTATGCCTAACATTTTTCGGAACACATTAGTACTCAAAACTATCATTGTGGCACTGGTAGCAGTTACTACTTTTATTATATCCATATAATAATGTGGCATATCATTTTAAAGTAAAAACCTTGGAAAAAGTAACAATTTTGTAATCAGCGCTTTAGTTCACAAATTCACCGTTTTGGCGCTTGTAGCTTATTATCCGAATATTATATAATATGAACATGTCGTATATAATTAAAATGGTCTTAAAGAATGCCTAACATTTCTCTGGAGCACCATTGTATTCCAAACTACCGTTGTGTCGCTGGAAGCATTACAATTTTTTTTTTATGGTCTTGAAAAATGGAACAATTTTAGTTGGTAAATCCACCATTTTATTGCTGGTAGTTAATTGACTCATTATAGAATAAATAATCTTACGATGTCAATAAAAAAGGTTTTGCAATGTGTCACAATTTAGCTGACGCATATTAGTACTCCAATTTACCATTGTTGTGCTGATTACATTCGCTTTTTAGATTTTGGAGGAAGGATAATTTTTTTATCAGCAGATTGTTTTACAAATTTAGCATTTTGCTGCTGATGGCAAATTATTTGTTTGGAATTGAATATATATTTACATACGTATCTCATATCGTTGAAGAGATATTGGCGAATGTCACAAAATTAGTTGCTCGTTAGTACTTAAAACTATCGCTGTGGCGCTGTAAGCAGTTACATTTAGCTCATTCCAATAAAAACATGTGACATTTAAATCATGCAAGATTGAAAGGTTTTGGAAGAACAAGAATTTTATTACCAACACATTAGTTTACAAATACACCGCTGTGGCGCTGGTGAAAAATAAATCGTTTGGTATAGAATTTATAATAATACTAAAATATAGCATGATATTTTTGGAGGTATGGTTGGAGTATATACTCTTAGGACAGTTTTTCTTTATAAAAAAATATTGCTTACCAAACTTTAAGCAAATCGGACAGGAATCAATCAGAAAAACTGTTAAAATTAAGAGACAATTTGCGATGTTTCACAAGTGAATTTTTCGGGTTTATCAGTTTCCAGACTGAAGTTCTGATTACCCATGATGTTTCAACCTTGAGATTTTTTGGGAGTTTTTGGGGGCAGGGACTTTCAAAACATCTAGAAAATTTGTTTTTGATTAGAGTTATTTTGTAAAATTTTTGTTAAGATTTCAATAACATGGCCCTACAGACCGAAGTTAAAATAGTTCACGTTCAATATTTACCTTCATGATATGGTTTTGAAAAAATTTGAAATTATTACACACCCTATTTTCGAAGATGTTGCCCTTCCCTAAGGCTCTGTCACAAAACGTTTATATATTGTTATAACTAACGATTATGTAATGAACCCGACATCTGCTAATATATTTGTACCTAAATTACCCTTAAATATATCAACATGCCCAATGGGCAAACAACAAATTAATGTCTTTTACTCCTTTACAATCCATTAAATTGAGCTAATTCTTTAGTAGATTTAAAGTTATGCATTAGTTAAAATTGAAAACGATCAAATAACACAAACAAAAATTCCGACCAAACACAATAATGGTCGGAGTCCGCAACCAGCAAAAAAATTTATAGACAATGGTCATGTGAAATTGATATTTACGTTTTTGAATCAAAACCAACAAAAAAAATTTATGTACCGTAAAGATGCCAAACTGATTAGTATGATTTAGTGCGATTGTTGGCGTTTTGTTCTTATTTTAATCCGCCCTCTGTACCCCTCGGTATATACACCTATCACTTTTGTGCGATCTTTATTGTGTTTTTTTTTATTAGAATATTTTTTTTTTGGTACCGATCGACAATTTGATCGTCTGCATTATAAAAGGAAAGTAAATCCTGTAACCTTTGGTACTTTATAGATGTAGCGTACAACATAAACATATTGATCAACTTAAAATTATGTTGGATAATACATAGAATGTGTTTGTTACAGTTATGTTATTACAAATTATTATTTCTTTATATGGTCTCGTCCACGATCCATAAGAATAGAAATGAAAATATTGAAGAGGCATAGCAACAAACGTACACGAAATCGAATTGTATCATTTCGCTTGATGAAGCGAAAAATATGATATTTATAAAGAAAATATTGAATTCATCCATCAATCAAAGACAATGATGCGGATGGATATGGTTTTTTGTTATTATTTTCCGGGAAGACGAAAAACGTAAACACGTTTGCAATTTATACAGGCGCTGTAAAAATAGTATTGATAGTCTTACGTAACAAGGGTGATGTAAATTATTTGGAACTTACTTTATTTTCTAAAATATCGTACGGTTGCCTTAATACATAGTAATCAGAGATGCGATCAGAGATTTGGACCCAGCTTTGTTTTAATAGACACATTGAAATCTTTCTATGTGAATTGCATTTTAAAATAATTGAACACAAACCTAAAATAACTTTGAATAAAATGCTTGGATCATCATTGGACACGCCGTCAATACATTTTTTAGAACAAATCTAATCAATAATCATTGTCCATTGTCGTATTTCAATTGCAATAATGTATTTTGCTTGTTTAAGGACGACGTTCATGCCTATTGATCTAGGTTTTGTTATTTTATATGCGCGGGAATGGAATGTTGATTGAAAGAGTCGATTCAGCGTATTTACACGTTGATGGAAGCGTAACTCCTTCCGGGGTCCTCCCAGCTTGACTACCTAATCTCATGGGAATTTGTTGAATTTGGATTATATACATCGTTCACTACCACCGTACTAAAGAAGTGATGTGTGTTGATGTAAATGTAAATGCCTAAAATTATAATGCTGATTGATGATACCGATATTCCACCTGATAAGGATCCAATATTGATGATCCGTCTGTTTTACAGCTATGTGCGTTAGATGTTTTCTGTTCTGGAAGTTTTATTGCTCAATACGGTAAATATTAATCGCTTTAACCATGAGGAGTTGTTTGGAGGTATATAAGGCACTTAGTGTTTCTTGAGCTTTTTATTTGAATGGTTTGGAATTTGATGTCCCTCAACGTTACGGTACAATTTTAAAATGTTTCAATTTCAATTTCACTTTCAATTTCAATTTCAATTTCAATTTCAATTTCAATTTCAATTTCAATTTCAATTTCAATTTCAATTTCAATTTCAATTTCAATTTCAATTTCAATTTCAATTTCAATTTCAATTTCAATTTCAATTTCAATTTCAATTTCAATTTCAATTTCAATTTCAATTTCAATTTCAATTTCAATTTCAATTTCAATTTCAATTTCAATTTCAATTTCAATTTCAATTTCAATTTCAATTTCAATTTCAATTTCAATTTCAATTTCAATTTCAATTTCAATTTCAATTTCAATTTCAATTTCAATTTCAATTTCAATTTCAATTTCAATTTCAATTTCAATTTCAATTTCAATTTCAATTTCAATTTCAATTTCAATTTCAATTTCAATTTCAATTTCAATTTCAATTTCAATTTCAATTTCAATTTCAATTTCAATTTCAATTTCAATTTCAATTTCAATTTCAATTTCAATTTCAATTTCAATTTCAATTTCAATTTCAATTTCAATTTCAATTTCAATTTCAATTTCAATTTCAATTTCAATTTCAATTTCAATTTCAATTTCAATTTCAATTTCAATTTCAATTTCAATTTCAATTTCAATTTCAATTTCAATTTCAATTTCAATTTCAATTTCAATTTCAATTTCAATTTCAATTTCAATTTCAATTTCAATTTCAATTTCAATTTCAATTTCAATTTCAATTTCAATTTCAATTTCAATTTCAATTTCAATTTCAATTTCAATTTCAATTTCAATTTCAATTTCAATTTCAATTTCAATTTCAATTTCAATTTCAATTTCAATTTCAATTTCAATTTCAATTTCAATTTCAATTTCAATTTCAATTTCAATTTCAATTTCAATTTCAATTTCAATTTCAATTTCAATTTCAATTTCAATTTCAATTTCAATTTCAATTTCAATTTCAATTTCAATTTCAATTTCAATTTCAATTTCAATTTCAATTTCAATTTCAATTTCAATTTCAATTTCAATTTCAATTTCAATTTCAATTTCAATTTCAATTTCAATTTCAATTTCAATTTCAATTTCAATTTCAATTTCAATTTCAATTTCAATTTCAATTTCAATTTCAATTTCAATTTCAATTTCAATTTCAATTTCAATTTCAATTTCAATTTCAATTTCAATTTCAATTTCAATTTCAATTTCAATTTCAATTTCAATTTCAATTTCAATTTCAATTTCAATTTCAATTTCAATTTCAATTTCAATTTCAATTTCAATTTCAATTTCAATTTCAATTTCAATTTCAATTTCAATTTCAATTTCAATTTCAATTTCAATTTCAATTTCAATTTCAATTTCAATTTCAATTTCAATTTCAATTTCAATTTCAATTTCAATTTCAATTTCAATTTCAATTTCAATTTCAATTTCAATTTCAATTTCAATTTCAATTTCAATTTCAATTTCAATTTCAATTTCAATTTCAATTTCAATTTCAATTTCAATTTCAATTTCAATTTCAATTTCAATTTCAATTTCAATTTCAATTTCAATTTCAATTTCAATTTCAATTTCAATTTCAATTTCAATTTCAATTTCAATTTCAATTTCAATTTCAATTTCAATTTCAATTTCAATTTCAATTTCAATTTCAATTTCAATTTCAATTTCAATTTCAATTTCAATTTCAATTTCAATTTCAATTTCAATTTCAATTTCAATTTCAATTTCAATTTCAATTTCAATTTCAATTTCAATTTCAATTTCAATTTCAATTTCAATTTCAATTTCAATTTCAATTTCAATTTCAATTTCAATTTCAATTTCAATTTCAATTTCAATTTCAATTTCAATTTCAATTTCAATTTCAATTTCAATTACAATTACAATTACAATTACAATTACAATTACAATTACAATTATTGTACAATTACAATTACAATTACAGTTACAGTTACAATTACAATTACAATTACAATTACAATTACAATTACAATTACAATTACAATTACAATTACAATTACAATTACAATTACAATTACAATTACAATTACAATTACAATTACAATTACAATTACAATTACAATTACAATTACAATTACAATTACAATTACAATTACAATTACAATTACAATTACAATTACAATTACAATTACAATTACAATTACAATTACAATTACAATTACAATTACAATTACAATTACAATTACAATTACAATTACAATTACAATTACAATTACAATTACAATTACAATTACAATTACAATTACAATTACAATTACAATTACAATTACAATTACAATTACAATTACAATTACAATTACAATTACAATTACAATTACAATTACAATTACAATTACAATTACAAAAGCGTTATTTTATTAGCAAGATCAACTTGCGGAGGCATTAAACACGACTCGTCAAGGTATTTCCAAACTTTTACATGCTATGGGAAAAATTCAAAACGAAGAAAAATTAAATGGGTGCCGCATGAGTTGACTGAGAAACAGATGGAAAATCGAATAGGCCCTTGCGAAATTCTGCTTTCACGGCATGAAGAAAGAACTTCATGCATCGAAGGGTTACGGGAAATGAGAAGTAGATTTTTTTTAAGAATCCCTAAACGGGAAAGGTCGTGGCTTTCACCTGGCGAACCACCAACATCGACGGTACGGCCAAATCGCTTCGGAAAGAAGACAATGCTCTGCGTTTGCTGGGACCAGAAAGGAATCGTGTACTATGAGCTACTGAAACAGGGCGAAACTCTCAATGGCCAACGCTACCTACCGATAATAACTCATCAAGCTCAAAACAACCGCCAGAATGGGACAGCACACGAGACATGAACGAGTGATATTGCAGCACGACAGCAAGCTCCTTGCCATCGCAATCCCATCGTATAGGACACCACCAAAACGCTGAGATGGCATCTGCTATCGCACCCGCCTTATTCGCCAGACCTACCCCCTCGGATTATTACTTGTTCCAGTCGATGTCGCATGACTTAGTAGGGGTTGGATGAATGGTTTCGGTCCAAGGACACGTCGTTTTGCCATCGTGGTATTGATGTATTGCCAGAGAGATGTGTAGAAAGCAAAAAAGAAGGTGGAGATAGCGAAGGACAATAATTTGAATAAACCATTTTTTATGTTTCTATTGAAATATGCACACCTAATAACATGCGCTGGCCGTAAACTTTCACTGAATTTGCAAACGATAATTGAAATGACGTGCAACATTTCCAAAAAATTAGCATTGATGAAAGTACCACAGAATTGCAAAATAATCATTTGGGATGAGTGTACGATGGTGAACAAACGAGCATTGGACGCACTCGATCGAACGTTGAAAGATTTGCGCAATAATTAGGACCTCTTTGGAGATACGATGATTCTGCTGTCCGGCAATTTTCGCCAAACGCTACCGATCATTATAGGATCAACAGCTGCTGATGAGACAAACGTTTGCTTGAAGTCATGGAATTTGTGGAGATGCGAGTCGCGTTACAAAATGACGAATCAGCAGACGTGTTTTCCAAGCACGACATTAGACAATGGCTGGCAATGACAAATTCAGGTTGACGCTTCTGGCGGACTGGCCTCATTTCGTTTCCACCGAATTTTTGTCAATTCACAATCTCTGAAGAAGAATGGATCACAAAAGTGTTCCCGAATATTGGTGCAAATTACAAAAATCATGTTTGGTTGGGCGAACAAGCCGTTTAGACGGTTTGAATACAAAAATTCAAATTACTGGCGAATTGCATTAATTTTAGGCTGCGGGCCAATAGTCGGGTAAATCGTTTACTATGGTAAAAATTGGATTTAGAACAGTTTTTTCGATCAGTTTGCCATAGAGTTTTTGAAAAATAAATGAATTTACCGAAAAATTTACTTAAAATTGACTTTTACCTGACTATTGGCCCGCAGCCTAAGTCGATCAATCCCATTACAGATCGAGATGTAGTCGTCAATTATCAAATTGAATTCCTGAATTCATTGGATTTGCGATGAATGCCGTCGCACAATTTGCAGCTCAAGGTCGGTTCGGTGATAATCATGTTGCGCAATCTGAACCAACCAAAATTTTTCAGTGGAATAGGACTAGCTGTTAAACTATGATGAATGACGTGATTGAAGCAATGATAATTATAGGAAAGTACAAAAGCGAGGATGTTGTGATTCTAAGAATACCACTGATTCCAACCGACTTGCCGTTTCAGTTTAAGTGGGTTCAGTTTCTGGTTCGCCTTGAATTCGTAATGACGATTAGTAAATCGCAAGGCCAATCGTTGGAAGCATGTGGAATAAACCTTGAATTGCCTTGTTTTTCCAATGGGAGTTGTACGTGGCGTGCTCGAAAGTCGGTAAACTGCTAAATCAGCGATATTCAATTTCTCTCCCATAATACAATATTTTATTAACTGTCCCCTCCCCTAGATGGGGAGCATCTGAATATTTTTTCTATAGCTGACATGGTTTTCGACGAACACCCATTGTACCTGAGGTTGTGTTAAGATCTCTAGGGTTATCTCAGTTAGCCTCAGAATTAGTATTATATTCTGTAATAATACAAAATTTTATTTGTGGCGGGGAGCATCTGAATATTTTTTCTAATTTAAATTATCCCCAACTATCACCCAATCCATATACCTGAGGTTGTGTTTAGCTATAGGAATATCTCAGTTAGCCTTAGAATTTTTATTATATTCGGTCATAATACAATGGGCGATTTCAGGACACCCAACACTTGGGAACATGTTGAGTAAAATCGCAGCCAACGTTATGAAAATGGTTAGCACTATGAAATTTTGAATGAAATTATGAATTAAAATGGCGATGATTTCACTAATCATGATAGGGTACCTGAAAGTGCCCAATATATATTATTAACTGTCAAATCCCCTGAATGGGGAGCATCTGAATATTTTTTCTAACTCGCACGGCCCCTAACTAATATTCAATGTACCTGAATTTGTGTTAAGATCTCTGGGAATGCCTCAGTTTGCCTAAGAATTTTTATTATATTTGGTCATAATACAAAATTTTATTAACTGACCCATCCTCTGGATGGGGAACAACTGAATATTTTTTCTTATATTATTTAGTATTCATCTTCATATGATATGATTAACGTATAAAATCACCAGGTAGGACTTAAAATGCGAACTGTACCCATGATAAAAATTTTGCCTACATAATAACATATTGAGTTGATATACAAAATACAAAAAAATTGAAATTGGGATATGCTTACGAAAGTTCAGAATTTTGAAATCCGTGATACAATTTCTGTAAACTAAAGAAATAAAAAAAAAACACGGTTTATGTTTTAAGTGGTTTGCTATTTTACACCCCTATACTTATCTCTGCTCACACCCTTTTTATGTATACATGCAAAATATAATTAAAAAGGGGTTTCACTTTCAACTAACGCGATGTAATTTTTTATTCACACATATTCAAAGTTTTTATTTGATCGTAATCAGTGCGAAAGTTACCAGCCTTTAATATTAAATTAAAATATGTATGTGCAAACAACAAATATTGTAATTAATTATTTAATTAATTTATAATTTTAATTATAAAACCAAATATATTTTTTTTTAATAATCATACAACAACACCTCACTAAAATGTGCGCTTACATATCAAAAAGTTTCAACTCAACCATTAACTTTCTATCAACACGCATCGATTATTATTTTAGTTTTACTATTCGTACCGAGATGGCACTACCGGTATTAAAAAAAACTACAAATTGTTTGATGTTTTACTTACGTAGGTTTAGGATATGATTTTTGTTTGGCAGTGAAAGTTGAGTAACAAATTTTCATGAAAAAAGGATAATGTTTAAGAACACATCTAAATATTATTAAAATAACGTGAAGTAGAAAGTGTGAATTATTAAATTTTTTTACGCTATCTATAACGGCGCCGGCTATGTGGGTGGGATTTTGTTTAATGTGCACGTGGTGGTATGAGCAAATTTTGTTCGTTTAATAAGTATTTTGGGTGGTATGGGTTCAACCGCTTCATGTTAAATATTTTGGAGTTTTCTAATGGAGGTGGTTTTAAGCGCGAAAAAAATCAAAATGTTGTTTGATTTTTGAATATTTTTGCGCGATGAATCTGGTCGTTTATCTATATCTTTAACGATATATTTATTAGCCGCCGGCTTTTTCTAACATTAGGATTTCTACGAATTGTATCAATCAATTTAAATTATTTTGCTTTGATTTAGATTGCGTACCAACATTTTACTTTTCGACACCATTTCTTGTGTTTGCGCGTTGTCGCACATCTTTTTTTCGTCACATCGCGGCCGTATTAATTTTCACGCATTATACATTAGACGGAAAGCCACGCCTCTTTTTTAATGTATGTGTACATGCTTTTCGTGTGTATTTATAATGATTATGTAATTGCGTGTGTACATAAAAATTTGCCGTAAGAACCGAACCCTTTCTTTTGTAATCACTTAAGATTTTTTGTTTATATGTTTAAGTGTGATAGTTAACGAATTTGTTTTGTCGGTTGGATGAGTCGGATTTCAATCTGCTGTACCAAAAAAACGATAAATATAGGGATGCGGTATTAAATATAAAAATCTGTATCCGCCGTCGGATGATCAGGATTTCTTGGGCTAGAGCTGACAAAAGAATTGTTTGTGGCGTTTCCTATATGTTTTTTCTTCCTACTGGAGCAACTCACTTAGTCGTTCCAAAATAAAGTGGGTTACGCTTCATTTGATCAAATATTACTGTATATAAATTAACTTTCTATTCTCGTCAAAGGACATTTTGGAGGATACTGGTAGTGCTAGCTGAAACTTGACGGCTGAGAGTGAAAAAATCGGTAATGCGGATAGTCTCTCAATTATTAAAATGAAATATCCCGGCCGATTATAGCTAGAAAATTTTCTAGGTCAAATTTCATATTGGGAGTTTGGGAATATTGGGGGGGGAATGAAATATAATATATAAACCTAAAAAATTTTAAAAGTTTAACGTTTTCAGTTTTGTCTGAACAATTTCTCAATAGTTGATGGCTATTGCTGGACATTGGGAAGTGCGGAGAATTAGGAGGGGGGAGGGGGGATGATTTCACGTGCAAACGTAAAGTTTAAAGCGTTATGTCTAAAAAATATTTCTTTTGAATTGGTTCGAGGATAATTATCACTGGAAAATTTTCTAGGTTAAGTTGCATGTTGTAGTGAAATATACGCATCAACAATTTGGTGTAAGTGTTATGTCTGGAAAGTGACTGGATGGTTCCAGTTCGGTCCATCGGTTGGATGGTTACCGCTGGAATATTTTCCAGGCTTCCAATTTTCATGTTGAGAGTTCAGGAAAATTTGGGAGAGTGGAGTAAGAGAAAAATGCAAGTGCACTTTTCAAAAATTAGACGTTTAAAGTGATTGGCCTGGAAAAGGTCTCATTTGAATGAGTTCCAGGCCAAATCTCCAGGTCATTTTTCATGTTTGGAGTTTTGGGAAATTGGGCAGATTGAAATACGCACGTAAAAATTTAAAAAATTTATAAACGCTTTACATTTAAAGTGTTATTCCTGGAAAAGTTATCGATTGAATCGGTTCGTCGACGGTTATTGCTGGAAACTTTTACAAGTCAAGTTTATTGTTTGGTAGGAGCTCGAAAAAATTAGAGGAGTAGTAAAATTAGGGGTAAAGCCTAACCTTTAACCTGTTATGTCTGGAAGATTTTACAATTGAATACTATGCTGCATCATCCAGAAGTGCGAAACCTTCAGATCATTCGAAGCGCATGCCGTCTATATACTGAATTCATGTTTCAGATATAGTTTTTAATTTTCAGTGATTCTGTGCAAATTAAAAGTTGGCACCCTTAACTTCTATATTCATATTCGCTTGAAGGCTTTACGGCTCCCGATGAGTAAGCTAACTTTTACAGATCCAAACACCTCTTCAGTTTTTGTTCTCTGAAACTCGGAAAGATGTTTATTTTGTTGTCTGTTATTTGCAACATGACCCGCTCAAGCGCGGTGTCTACATCAGTTGTATCTGTGATACATGCAAGGTTGCGAATCTCTACTGTAATCCTTGTCCGCATTCTGATTACATTCGCTTTGCCTCCCTGTCTCCTTTGTCGCTAGTTCCTCTCAAAACCCGTTTTTGCACTTTGTTTAAGGTTCAAGCTCCGAGAGGTCATCCCCTGCTCTAGTTTTGAGAATGGTTCTCACATCCGCCTTAGTCTCATCGGGATTTAAAAAATTAAAAATTGGGCTAGCTTTTGGTCGGTTCTCTCTTAGATTCGTTTTGTGCTCCAATGTAGTTCCATTGGCACCGTTCACTTCTGCGATGATGCCCTTGCACGTTTCGCTCAGGTCTATTTCTTCTCTTCTTGTTCTAATGATTTTGGGTGGTGTCGCGAAAGTAATTTTAACCGGGTCAGTCTGTTTCTGCTCGTTATTCTCGTTTTCCGTTTTTTTTTCCTAAACGGCAGAGTCCTTCTCAGTATATTACTCCCGATTCAAATAGTTCCCTCCTCATTAGCTTCAACCAACACGGGAGTCTAGTTAACCGCATGCTTTACTTGAATAAACTATGCTCATTTTAAGCAGAAGGAGCATTGAAGTGACGCAAAAGCGGCTTAAATGTGCTCTACTATTTTGTAAAATTTCTTTATTGTACTGTTTTGTAGAATATTGATTATGATACATTCATAAAACATAAAAAAAAAAAAATAAACGAGAATCAAGTGCAAGGTTTCGGAAAATTTACAAAACTAAGAATTCTCAAATCAAGAAAATAAAATACAAGTTGAAAAATATATGGCACATCATTCCTGAATACGTTCTAAGCAAACAATTCTCAAAACAAGAAAAGAAAAATTAACCTTAAGAATTAAGTTCACAGTTCCAGAATATTTTCCCTAAGGAATACACTAATCCGAGCTAAAATGAAAATATTCTGCAATTGTGCACTAAATTCTCAAGTTTACATTTTTCTTTTTTGTTTTGAAAATTGCTCACTTTGGAAATATTCTGGAATCGTGAACTTAATTCTCAAGTTTATATTTTCTTTGAATGTTTTGAGAATTATTTGCTTTAAAAGTATTCTGGAGTGGTGCATTTATTTTATTTAATTTTATTTATTTCAAACTTATATTTTGTTTTTTTGATTTGAGAATTTGAGCGTTTTTCAAAATCTTGTACTTCTTTTTAATTAATATTTTTTTCGTGAAGTCTTGCTTTTTATTCTCAAAAAACAATTCTTTACTGTAAATTTAAGGAATGTAAAAACGTGACAAACAAGTACACGATTCTAGAATACTGTCTGAGCGAATGATTCTCAAAAAGAAGAAAATAAAATACAAACTTGAGAATTATGTGCTCGAGTCCACAATACTTAAAAAAAAACAATTCTCAAAATAATAAAAGAAAATGTAAGCTTGAGAATTTACTGCACAATTCCAGAATATTTTGAAAGCGAACAAATTCTCAAATCGAAATTTTTGCTTATTCTGGGTAGTAACCAGAAAATATTTTGATAAGTTTCATTTGTTTAAACCAAGGTTAGGTTAGGTTTCAGTGGTTGCTATCGCTCACTTAGGACAATTATGGCTCATTGTGATACCATAGGATCCTACATCATTAAACTCCCGTTAAACCTATTTAGTGTAATTCACATAGCGTAAAAGATCTTGCACATTACAGCTATCGAATTCAGAGAGGCTGTCCATAGTGTATTTGCCCAAGTGATCATGTCTCCTGCCAGCTAGCACAAGGCATGAGCATAGGAAGTGAATAAGAGTCTCCAGAGCACGACAGGGGTGTTATATAATCTTAATTCACCAGGTCATGCCTCACAGAATTGATTATAGTTGCAGGCACTAGGCCTCTAAGGCACTAGTAGGTGTCGTTCTCAGCGCCTCACTTATGAGCAAACTGGCTGCCCTCTGCACCTTTCCCATCATGTTCATATATGAAAGTTTCTCCAGGGCTGGCCACCATACACTTACCCCATACATCAGTACAGGCATTACTACTGCCGTGTAAAGCTAGTGCACCAGCTCAGGTTTCAGACCCCATCTCCTTCCGGCGGCATTTTTGCAAGAGTAAAGCGCCTCAGTGTCATTCTTCACTTTTCTATCGTATTTAGTTTCCAACTGAGCTTACTTTCCAGAAGAATGCCTTGGAATATCGCCTTATCAGTAAAGGCAGACATAGTACCATTCAGACTTCTAGACTCCTAGTGAAAATAACCAGCTCTGTTTTAAATGGGTTAATCCCCAAACCACATCTACTGGCCAAACCTGTAGTGATTGATAGCGCATTCTGCATCACATCCCTATTTGTACCAAGGTGCTTTCCAGAGTTTCGCAATCCCCGCAGTAACCCTTCTGCTTCCCAGCAAGTGACTAATTGGCCTGGTTTTCTTTACTGGGTTTAATTGCCTCCACCTTCACGTTGTGAAAAGCGCCCTCGACATCTATAAACGCCACCAGTGAGAAATCTTGAAAATCCAGTGACTTCTTAAGCTCCCGAACCAAGGCATGACCCCAGTTTCAGACATCAAGTAAAACCTCCGATTTCTTCTGAATTTCTGCTGATACAATCCCGTCCGGACCAGCTGACTTAAAGGACTTAAAACTTTAATAAGCCCATTTAATTTTCCGTGTATTCAGAATGTCCTCTGTACATAACAGTAGGGCCCTGCAGTCAACGATAGACCTGGAGTGATCCATCCTCGCAAACGACGCATCCTCACTTTCCGGGAAGTGAGTTTCCATCAGAAGATTTAGGGTCTCTTCACTAGCAACCGTCCATTCGCCATCCGGTTCAATCAGATAGCCTGGAACAGGTAGGCTGGTAGAGTCTCCTTCCTTTTCTCTCTTTTATATTCTCCGACGCATTCCTTATAGAAGTCCCAGTCTAGGATTTCTATCGATCTTTTTGCTCTATTGATAGCAGACCCACAAACTTGGCAAGTGCCGAGGTCCATCAAACAGGTTTTTGCTTGGAGCTATTTTTTATGCGGGTGAAACATGTATACACCACTATACGCCAGAGTCAAATTGGCAATCAGCTGAATTGCGAGAGGCCGATGAACCTTGTCCGAAGCGACCAAAAGCACAACAGTTGGCTGGAAAGGTTATGGCTTCTGTATTTTTCCCCTGCCTGTTTAAGGGCAGGCTTCCCTCATAGAGGTATTACAAGCCCTATAGTAAGAATATCCATATACCATTGAACCCAGATCACTACCCGTGTCGGGAGTCCTGGGACTCTAGATGGAATGCTACCCTCCAAAATATATCTACATACGTACGCCATACTATCCTCCTGAGATTTCTGAAAACGAACTGATTTATAATTTGGACATTAAGCTTAAACGTTAAGTACCGATGGTCGGATAAGAAATACTCCTTCGCCACCCTCCATTCTCTGATCATAAGTGAGATAAAATCGGAGACCACTAACATCCAGAACCTCCAGCCTATTTATAATAATAAAGGCGGGTTCCTGACCTATATTACTAATAATGAGGTTAATTTTTGACAGAAATTCAAAAAGTGAGTCATCCCTGTTATTGATGTCCGAGCTACCCCAGATAGTATGGTGCGCGTTCGCGTCCTACTCTAAGAAAACTCCGTCTTTCCTCCTTTCTGCATCACACACAAGTGCCCTCAGTATATCTGACGGCACTGGCTCCCGGTTCATGTATGTGGCTGCAAGCCAGAATCTCCCACCCTCCCATTGCAACACTGCGGTAGTAGAAAAACATTTTTATTATTTTTCACCAGTATACATGATCTGCTCTTATCCGTCCCACAACTGTATAATAGGGTATAACCCTTCTTTTGCATTAGCTGCGATTTTATACCTTCTCTGGAGAGAGTCAAATCGTTGGGCTTTCCTTGCCAGGCTGTACCTCTTCCACCCCCTTCTCGGGTTACATGGTGCTTAGTTAAACCCCGACCTCGTCCTTCTTGAATACCTTTAGTATTACGGAGTCGAAGCCGAAGTATATTATCCCTTTAGTTTTTGACATTGGATCCAGAGATTCCTTATTGATTATTATGATGTATCCATCCGATCTAAA
Source organism: Nephrotoma flavescens (assembly GCA_932526605.1). Classification (NCBI taxonomy): domain Eukaryota; kingdom Metazoa; phylum Arthropoda; class Insecta; order Diptera; family Tipulidae; genus Nephrotoma; species Nephrotoma flavescens. Next base: position 47,732,036 of record OW052221.1, on the reverse strand, counting down.
GCTGCCCGTAGGCTCCCCTGCTTCACAATCTTTCAGTTCCCCATCGGAAGATCCGGATTTCAAATCTGGATAATCCACAGGGATTCTTCCAGGTTTGCCAGCTCCGTAGGAATCCAGACCGTTGTCGTAGGTATGCGTGGTAGCCTTGGGCGGCTCGGAACCAGTCCTAACATCGCTGACGGCTGCAGTCACAGACCCTTTGCCTTTACCAGCATTTAAGAAGTGCTGGCCACTTCTTTAACGTTTGTATTTTTTTTCAGATTCCTTATTGGGTCCCACGAGTATCGGAGAAAATGATGGTGCACTTGTGCAGAGATCGGTGTACACTGGTAAGGCTATATACAACTGTAGGTCGCCAAGTGTCCAGAGGGCTCCGTTCAGGACTGGTCAATTATTTTTAGATGTGTCCCCAGCTTCACTGATCATCGGCAAAGTTCGGAAAACACCTTAATCCGACCCATCCGCCACCATTAGGTTACTAATTTCACACGGCAGCGACTGTAAGGCAAAAACTTGTTAAATCCAAATTTTTGTTGCATTCAGCGATATTTTGGGTTATTTTGGGTGATGGCCAGATAATTATTTTACATCGAGATGTTTCATTAGTTCTGAAACCTAGCTTCCAACATCTTGGTAGACGACACGCCTCGATTTAAATCTCAAATCAAGAAAGTAAAGTATATACTTTATTTATAAGTGCATGATTCCTGAACACTTGGAAAGCAAAAATGTACAGAAGAGTAAAACATAGAATTGATGAGAATTAAATGCATGATTCTAAAATACTTTCAAAGCGTACAGTTCTCAAAACAAGAAAAATATATGAACTTGAGAATTAAGTGTATGATTCAAGAATATTATCAAAGCAAACAATTCTCAAAAGAAGAGAAAAATTTAAACTTCCGAATTAAATTTACGTTTTTATTTAGATTATTTTCAAAGTGAGGAATTCTCTATTTGAAAATAATCTAAATAAGAGAGAAGAGAGGGCACGATTCCTGAATATTTTCAAAGCGAACAATTCCGAAGGCAATAAAGAATATCTAAATTTTTCAAAATCTGTATGTATAAAAATGGTGTAAAAAATGTATAAACGCGCGCACCAGTTGAGAAAGCTGAACCTATTTGGCTCAATCTATTTTGTTATGTTTGCAATTGCCAGGAGATGGTTCTTACGAAAGAAAATTTTGGGAAAATCCACCGCAAAAGTCGGAAAATTCGGAAAATCGAAAAATGATGTTTTTCAGTTGAGAACGGCTGAACCGATTTAGCTAATTTTTTTTTGTTTGTTTCGCAATTGCCAGGGGATTACGAAAGAAAATTTTGGGAAAATTTACCACAAAAGTTAGAAAAATCGATAAATGATGTTTTCCGTTGAGAACTGCTGAACCGATTTAGCTGACGTTTTTGTTGTGATCGCGATTGCCAGGAGATGGTTCTTACGAGTAAAAATTTTGGGAAAGTCCACCGGAAAAGTGGGAAAACTAGAAAAATTGAAAAAGGATGTTTTCAGTCCAGAACGGCTGAACTGATTTGACTCAATCTTTTTTTGTTGTGTTCACAATTGCCAGGAGATGGTTCTTACGAAAGAAAATTTTGGGAAAATCGACCGGGAAATTTGGAAAATCGTGAAATAATGTTTTCCGGGTGAGAACGGTTTTTTTTTGAACGGTTGAACCGATTTGGTTCAATCTTTCTTTGTTGTGTTCGCAATTGCCAGGAAATGGTTCTTACCTAAGATAATTTTGGGAAAATCCTCCGAGATGGTTCTTACGAAAGAAAATTTTTGGAAAATCTACCGGAAAAGTCGCAAAATTCGGAAAATCGATAAAAGATATTTCTCAGTTGAGAACGGCTGAACCGATTTGGCTTAATCTTTCTTTGTTGTATTCGAAATTGCCAGGAGATGGTTCTCACGAAAGAAAATGTTGGGAAAATTGACCGGAAAAGTCGGAAAATTTTGGAAAATCATGAAATGATGTTTTCCAGTTGAGAACGGCTGAACCGATTTAGCAAATTTTTTTGTTAGTTTCGCAATTGCCAGGGGATTACGAAAGAAAATTTTGGGAAAATCTACCACAAAAGTTAGAAAAATCGATAAATGATATTTTTTCTTACGAAAGCAAATGTTAGAAAATCCTCCGGAAAATTGGGAAAATTCGGAAAATCGAAAAATGATGTTTTTCAGTTGAGAACGGCTGAACCGATTTAGCTCAATCTTTCTTTGTTGTGTCCACAATTGCCAGGAGATAGTTCTTACGAAAGAAAATTTTGGGAAAATCGACCGGGAAATTTGGAAAATCGTGAAATAATGTTTTCCGGGTGAGAACGTTTTTTTTTTTAACGGTTGAACCGATTTGGTTCAATCTTTCTTTGTTGAGGGCGCAATTGCCAGGAAATGGTTCTTACCTAAGATAATCTTGGGAAAATCCTCCGAGATGGTTCTTACGAAAGAAAATTTTTGGAAAATCTACCGGAAAAGTCGCAAAATCCGGAAAATCGATAAAAGATATTTCTCAGTTAAGAACGGCTGAACCGATTTGGCTCAATATTTTTTTGTTGTGTTCGCCATTGCCAGGAGATAGTTTTTTCGAATGAAAATTTTGGGAAAATATACCGGAAAAGTCGGGAAATTCTGAAAATCGGAAAATGATGTTTTTCAGGGGGGTTATTATGTAAGCATTACGAGTACGAGTTACGAATTACGACTCAAACTAATTTTGACAAATTATGAATGAAAACAAGAAAAAAATAGATAGTACGACTATTGCCTCGTATTTATAAATGTGTACGAATAAAACAACAACAAAAAATCGTAATTACGACAACTCAAAATGCTTTAAATAAAAAGGCCTTTTGACGTCATTTGTCGTAATTCGTAACTCGTAATGCTTACATAATAACCCCCCAGTTGGGCTGAACCGATTTAGCTAAATATTTTTTGTTAGTTTCGCAATTGCCAGGGGATTACGAAAGAAAATTTTGGGAAAATCTACCACAAAAGTTGAAAAATTTGGAAAATCGATAAATGATGTTTTTTCGTTGAGAACTGCTGAACCGATTTAGCTGACTTTTTTGTTGTGATCGCGATTGTCAGGAAATGGTTCTTACGAATAAAACTTTTGGGAAAGTCCACCGGAAAAGTGGGAAAACTAGAAAAATCGAAAAATGATGTTTTCAGTCCAGAACGGCTGAACCGATTTGACTCAATCTTTTTTTGTTGTGTTCACAATTGCCAGGAGATGGTTCTTACGAAAGCAAATGTTAAAAAATCCTCCGGAAAATTGGGAAAATTCAGGAAATCGAAAAATGAAATTTTTCAGTTGAGAACGGCTGAACCAATGTAGCTCAATCTTTTTTTGTTATGTTCGCAATTGACAGGAGATGGTTCTTACGAAATAAAATTTTGGAAAAATCCACCGGAAAAATCGGAAAATTTGGAAAACCGAAAAATGCTGTTTTTCAGTTGAGAACGGCTGAACCGATTTGGCTCAATCTTTTTTTGTTGTGTTCGCAAATGCAAGGAGGTGGTTGTTACGAAAGCAAATTTCGGCAGAATCCACTGGAAAAGTTGGAAAATTAGGAAAATCGAAAAACAATCGCTGGATCGTTCCGTATTGCAAACTTCTATTGAAAACATTCGCAACACACTGCAATGTTGAGTACTATAACTCCATAATTAAATATGTCTGCAAATACGTGAACGAAGGTAGCAGTGTCCAGCATTCCTGCTTTGGATGCAACTTGCGAATTGTTAAGATTTCAATTGGGCTGCCATGCCAGTTGCAATGAGGCGTTCAACATTTGTCGGTGCACTTGGAGAATGGAAAACGTGTCTATTTCACGGAAGCTAATGCAGCACAACGAGCAGAACGACCACCAGCTACAACACTCACGAATTTCTTCGAAATTTGCCAAAGCGATCCGTTCACCACCTCGATGCTCCCGGTGGAACTGCGGTAAAACCTTTCAGATTTAATTGCTTTTGGCCACAATTTGCTCGAGATCTCAAATAGCGTTAGCTAATGCATATCATCTGGAATTGCAGCCACATTGCTGGACTGCGGCCGGACGGTACACTCGTCATTGAAGTTGCCGATCAATACCCACGACAAGCCAGTGTGCTCAATTATCAAGAACTCAATGGCACATTGGCAGTACCACAAAAGCACAAAACGATCATTAGAAGACCCAAGACGTTTTGGGGGAGCGGGATGATACCTGTCATTCCGAGATCAACAGCTGCAGATGAACTCAACGGATTTCTGAAGTCGTTGAGATTGTGGCGCTATGTGAAGAAGTTGCAGTTGACCACGAACATGAAGATCGTGTTACAGAACGACTCATGAACTGCTGATTTTTTCCAAACAACTGTTTGCGCTTGGCAATGGTCAAATTCCTGTTGATGTTTTGACAGGATTAATTTCATTTCCCTCGAATTTTTGCATGTTCACGACGTCTAAGGAAGAGCTTAACACGAAATTGTTTCCCGGCATCCACCGAAATTAGAAAGAGCGTCTGAATTTCTTGACACAAAACCAAATCGCTGGGGAAATGTAACAATGCATTTCCAACTATGTTGACTGCGTGGGCAATCAAGACAAAGCAACCAAATATCCAACCTAGTTTTTCTACTCGCTTGGTTTGCCGGGAATATCACCGCATAACTTGAAATTGTGTAACGGAACGTGATTGGCTGTGAAGAAACTGATGAACAACGTGATTCAAGCGACGACCATCAAGGACAAATCCAAAGGAGATGATGTTGAGATGAGATGAGAATTCCTCTGATTCCAACTGATATTCCGTTCGTTTGGCAGAATAAAATACATTGATTTCTTTTGAATTCCAACTGACTCCAATTCATTTCCACACTGAGAGAAAAAATCCAAAAAACATCTATATTTTCGATAGATGCCTGAGTTTGAATTGAAATTTCATTCACTTTTCAACACGTTAGTATTGAATTCGATGAAAAAGTGAATGGAATGTCCACTCAACTCAATCGTCTATTGAGAATTAAGTTGAGTTGTTTGATTTTTTCTCTCATCAAAGGCGGATTTCCGTGAATGACAAAAGTCTGTGCTCGTAACAAAGTAATTTGGAGCGGAACGAGGTTCGTCGGGTCAGCTAGTTGGATATAAATATAGTTTGACCATAATTTTGTCAAATTAAACCAAACCGTTTTGTTGACTATGAATTAAGAATAAAAATAGTTTCCGAATTGGATTTTTGAAATTCATCAAGTTTTGGAAATATATTTGTGATCATAAATTTTTAAATCAAATATAATAATGAACCAAAGTATAGTCAAATAGATTTGAATTAGCTGTGTAATTTAGACAAAAAACGATTGGAGAAAACATTTCACTTGGGATTTTGAGCGCGAACTAAACTTTGAATCTACTTACTCGTATTATTCTAATCTTGGTCGAAATAAAACACCCGTGAATTCATTAAAGAAACAATTAGGCACTCCTATAATCCGACAACCAGCATTATATACGGATACAGAATGTAGCAGCATCGCTTTTAAATCACATCTTAATTAGCATCTCATACAAATTTCAAAAGGGATATGATAAATTAATTAATTTGGTTTAATTACATGAACCAGAAATAGAAAATTGAAATTTAGCTGTTTTGTACGGGTTCAATCAATTTTGCTTTTAGTTTTTTGATTTTAATATACTTAATCATTACAAGTGGATCAACCAGCCTTCACATAGCAAAACTAAACCGAAAACAAAAAAATTGAAATCCGAGACAAACAAGTACCGCGATTAATTGTGTTTAGAGTTTTGATTTAATTGTTTTAACTACTCTACTCTGTGTATATGAAAAAAAAAACATATCCGGTACCATTTTTTGTGTAATTTCATTTTAAGATGTACCTTGAATTTTAACGAATTTAGACTGATTAAGATTTGCGCTGATCTTGATTTGAATTAATGGTGTGCGCATAACATTTTCCTAAATCCACACCATAAAACTATATATGCGAGTACTTGTATACAGAACGATATAAAAAATGTTATAAACACAAGAAGGTCAATGTATCCTCCACTTGATTCCCAAGAATCTTACTTATATCGGAAGTAACGAATTAAATATTAATAAAACAAAAATTAAAATCCTTTTCTGTGAAAAACTAAAAAAAAAATTATAAAATTTAAAATTTTTTGTTTGTTTGTGTTAAACTAAAATGTTAACCTCTTTGCTGCTTATACAAACATAACATATGGATTATTATTCAAGCATGGTTTAAGCCATTAACCAAATTTTCAATAATAAAAATATTTTTTTTTTGTTAAAACCAAGCTCATGCATAACCCAAAGTACATGGATTGAGGTGAGAATACATGAATATGCTTTATAATTCCATGAAACGTAACGCATGCATCATCTTGTGGGGTGGCAGTTATAAGAACTACTGTACATATATACATATTCAATATATATTGATAACGGAAACACGAACTAGTTCAGATGATATAGTTTTTATCGTAACGATATATCAAATATAAAAATGTATAACATCTTATATGTGGAGGAATTGGAAGTGCATGCTTAAAACTGCCCTGTATTTATAATTCCAACAAAAGATTTTTTTTTTTTTAACATTTTACGATTTCCTTTTTTTTTGTTATATAAAGTTAGCGCGAATTCAATTTTTGCTTTTATGTACGTAATGTAAATCAAATTACATAATTTTTGGTTCATAAATTCACAGCATGAATGGTGGTGCGGAGATACGAGTACGACGCTATATACAAATTATTTTACGTTATAAACTATATATAGTTAAATTATGGTCGATTTAAATGCTGTTTTAGCATTATAATATTAATTTATGTGTTTTTATGTTTTGACGGTTTTGTTATTTTGTTGCACATGTTATTGGTTAGCATTTTGAATGCGGGATATTGTCCCTAAATGGTTTGTGCCTGGATGGAAATTTCATAAATTTGGTTTGGCGATGTTTGATTAACGAATTTCATAAGCAAGTGGGATTATATGTTATAAAATATATCCAGTGCACCTCCAAGCTTGTATAAGAGTTCTATTCTCTGGTACCTTGGCATAAATTAGACCTTGTTACGCGACGCATCGCTGTAATTTATCGATATTTGAAAAATATTGCAGATAGTGTCTAGACTACTTCGAAGTCACAAGATGAAGTTAGCCGAAAATTTCAGCCGAACGAATCCTGCATTATCGACATATCCAAATTTTTCTCGGCGAAAATTGGCTGCTTACGCTTACTTCAATAACATGTAATTTTCGGCTAATATCAAAAGAATTTTGAAACACTCCAATCGTGAAGTTATCATATAGGCTTTCATCCCACGATTTAAAAAAAATACCATTAGCGGCGTAGGTATTAAAAACCCCCCAGATTTTTCACCTTTATAAAGTACGTATTTCTCAATCCACATTCTTTTTATCCGATACTTGTGATGTTTTCATCTCATACTTCTTGTTTTTATTCATAGCAATATTTTGTTTGAAAGTTGATTTTTTATAAATAAAATCCTTAGGAAGAAAAAAAACTGTACCGTTAAAATCTCAAGAGAATCGACTGATTCTTCAGCAAGATTGTGTGCTGAAGCTTTATGGCTGTCTCGAGCCCAAGTGATAAATTCTGTTGGTCGTGGAAGAAACCATAATTCAAATATACGTGACATGGGAAGCGTATTTTTCCATTGAAAAATAGAAAAATTCTACTGCCAAAGGAATTAAAAAATCTGCAGATTTGTTGATTTTTATAAGTTCTAGACTCTTGTGGCCATCCACCGTATAAGTATGATGCTCCGCTAATCGTGGGAATTTTCGCTATGGAAATTTGAGTGTCAGTTCCGCATAAAAGGTCGTCAAAGTTCGCATGAAAAAAGTTCTGCAGAATTGTTATTGCAAATAGTTTCGGTACTCTGTTGGCCAATTTCTAATGAAACATGAAGTTCCACTGATCGTGAAAATACCCACTATTCGAATATACGTGATAAGGAAAACGTATTTGTTCCGCCGAAAAATAAAAAAATTCTACTACCTACGGGCTTAAATGGCCCGCAGATTTGTTGATTTGTATAAAAAACTGCTTTGGTCATCTATAAAACCTGCCCATCTATATGAATTTGCTATCCAACTAATGAGCATTGTCGTGGCACTTGTTGAAATGTTCGTATATCCCTTTTTAAACGATATACAGAGTTCATAAACTATTAGTATTGAAAAATCAGTGGTCTTTTTAGAAGAACGTGAAAACCCATCCCGGACAAATTTTGCGTTGCTCAAATTCGTCTCCTGTTAAGCGGGTCCACATGGCTGGAGAATTTCTCTATTTTTCATCGGAACGCTTCCCGAGTCGCTATGTCAAATTTTCATAGCGTGAACTCCCACGACTAGCGTGTTCTCTTACTCACACCATAGATGGTCATTGGAGTCTAGAAGTTATCTAAATTAACAAATTTGCTGACCTTTTAAATCCTTCGGCAGTAGAATTATATTATTTTTCAAAGGTATACATTTCCCGTGCCAAGTTTAATTGAATTGTGATGATTCGCACAATCTACGGAATTTATTACTTAGACTCGAGATAGCCAGAAAGGTACAGCACACAATTTTACTTTCCACAATATTATTTTAAATAAAAATAAAAAGTATGGGATGAGAAAATCAAAAAAGTATGAGATGACAAAATATCGTGGGATGAGAAATACAACCTTGTTAAAGTTAGCCGATAGTTTCCAGCCGAAAGATAATGCAGATAGTGTCTTGGCTATTTTAAACTCTCTTTATACTCTCGCTCCTATCGATTTTTAAATTCCTATAAACTGAAATAATTTCTCCTTCACCCGAATGATGTAGCCCGATTCTAAATTCTTCTAAATTCGAGTTCATGACTGATTTTTGCTGTATTCAAGACACTATCTGCATTATCTTTCGGCTAACTTTAACTACATGCGTATTAAGCTTTAATTCCATGGAAAAAATTTGCTGACAGCAATTTTTTTGCTGATAAAATAAAGTTTCATAAGAGTGACAAAGAAAAGAAATATTTTTTATTTCATTTTATAGAAAAATTTTATGATTTTACATTTTGGCATAACCTAAAAACTTCAATAAAATTTTTAATTTGTACATTTTCGTACAATTCGATTTGTTTTGATATGTTTTAATTTTTATATATGTACCACAAAAAACCACTAACGTTAACAAATTTCAACACAAAAAAAAAAAAACTAAATCGTCATTTGACTATAAAAATGGCGACTTATTTTGTATGAGTGTGAGAAAAAAATCTTATCTTTACATACATTTTTTGTAGATGTGTGAAAAATGCTGCCATAAAAAATACTCCAATTTACATTTTTTATGGCAGTAAACTTCCCCTATCACAATTATTCTCTCAATAAAATTTTACTGACAACATGTTTTGTTTCGTACACAACTAGTAAAATCTATATTTTTTTCTCGCTTTTATTTTTGCTGACAGCAGATTATTTCCATGGACTAGGCCCATTATGTGTATAAAATGGAAAAAGACTCGGATGTATTTTTAACACTAGTGGTATTTAAAAAAAAATCCAAATACCCTATCTTGCAAACATATCTACCACTTCACATGTTGTGTGTTTCCCCGCGCAATAAAAAAATGTTTATCTGTACCAACTCATGATTAAATTTATTTATTTTTGTCCAATAAGGAAAATTTTACTTACTAGTTTTTACAAAAATTCAAATTTTATTTTGTGTGTTCGTTTTCGAGAAATAAAAAACATAACGATAATCAGCTTATTTCATTTCTAAGTGCGTCTAATTTTTCCTGACAAAGCACAGTCTGAGGGCATTGAAAGAGAGTAAAACTAACCAGCCAAAGTATTTTATTAGGAAACAAACTTCCCCTTGATACTTCCTTTGTTTTGACGCAGGGATCCCAATTCACAAAACAAGACTTGTAAATCCTTTGTGTTTGTTAGGACAAATCTTAAAATAATTAAACGCTCAACTGTGAAAATTGGATTAGAGCAGACCTTCTAGAACGCAAGCTCTGTGTCGCAAAAAGAATAATCTTAATCACTAAATTCGGTGAACGTACAGACCAAGGTACCGGGGCTTCGGGTTTAATTCAACAGACGACTCAAATGTGAATTTAAATAATTAATATTTCATGAGTTAGCTTTTTCATTGGCCATTTTGGCATATTTTACCCCCACTTTTTAGCGAAATGGATTAAACTATCTATACTTACTCCTTCACGTGATTCACGAGATCAGTTACTCTTGAAGCAAATTTACCGAGAATAAATAAATAAATTTCAATTCTAGATTTATCATTGAAATTTTACATTTATAACTTCTTAATCCAATAACAGACTAGTTCTTTGAACAGAGATCCATAAGAAAGAGTTGCGTTTTGTATGCGGCTCTTACAAAATGTCGCACTTGGCTCTAAATATTAAGATCAAGATAGAAGAGGATGGCCCAACTAACGTTTACAATTTATTTTGGTTCTAATTCTCGGTAACGCTTCCGTGTGGATTTTCTGAGCCTCACATTCGACATTTCCCTCCAAGCGTTTCACAGTCCAATCAGCGAAACGAAAACGTTGCTGATGGTAATTCTGCTTCAGCTCTTGCACTACTTCAGCTTTGTACGCCTCTATACCGTGGTCTTTATGCAAAATTCTTATCACAGAACTGAGTGAAATGTTCAATTCTTGAGCATGCTGGCGAGTTGATGTTGGTGTAAGTGTTTAAATACACGTGCAGTTGTTGGTATATCCAATAACAATCCAGTTTCACGAACCCTCTTCACAAATTGATCCAAATTGTCTTGTAGCCATTTAATTTCTACTAAATTTTCCATTTAAAGTTCAAACAGTTTGGGTAGAAGACTCACCACTGTGAAAGTAGCTTTTCAATAATTTCCGAATTTGGGTTCATGCGTAAAGCGACGCATTTCATAAATTTCAAACATTAAACTAATTATCTGTCATAACACGAATGACGTAAGTTTTGCCACACTCGAAATAACCGTTAGTTGAAATTGCAAACGCTAGATGGGCCATCGGACACTAGACGAAATTCAGAGGATTGCATTGTGTTATTCTAATAAACGGATTACGAATGATTTTGTGAATTTTCTAAAAAGTTATGAAAATGGCACGAAAGTATCTAAGTATTTGTGATACAGCCAAAATATGTCGATAATGCAGGTTTTATTCGTTGAAATTTTCGGCTAACTTCAGCAGCATAAAAATCAGCCGAAAACATTTCCGGTTGTAATGCGACACATTTTCCAACCAATTTTTTTTCGGTGAAGCAGCACTGACACAAACAGATTTTAGTTTAAATTTTATTTTCGAGAGTGCTGAATAAAACAATACAAAAAATTTTTGTGTCTAAATATAAAATAAGGTTTTAAAGTAGCAATAAAAAATCTATGACGACTATTTTGCAACAAGAAGCAGTGCTTCAAAGAAGCACAGTGTGGCACAGGCCTTTAGTATACTGTCAAATTAAAAAATTCCCATATTCCAGTTCAAGGTTTATGTTAGGAGTTCGGCAAAATTGAGGGGTATGAAATAAGTTTGGGTCGGCCTTATGCAGTTATAGTGTGAAATTAGCTCCGTGTCAGTTTGAATTGGTTACTGAGTGTATTTTTAAAAATATGTACCGACATTTTTTCAATGAAATGTTTCTAATAATTTAAAAATTTTTCCACCATCACCATTGCAAAAATGATCATAGATGTATATATTTTAATAAGCAGAAGGAGTTGAAAGGCGGTTATGGGCTGGATACAGAATACTATTTTGAGTGATAACTTGAGAAATGATGATAACTAAAAACAATGCCATATCACTTGCATACAGCCGAAAAATGCCAATAAAGAAGTATATATAGTAAATATAGAATATAGACGATTAATTTACAGAAAGAATGAAACACGCACATTGTGACATTATGACATTGTATAAAACTTAGACATTTTACAATTGGCTGTATACGACGAAACAATGCTGCCAGAATAGAAAATAAAATAATCTGTCAAACATCTACACTAAGACTGTGCCTGAATTGTGTGATAAATATTGGTAATTTGTAAAAATACCGAACGCACCCAGATTATCACAGACATTAGGTAATTTTTGACAGTTACGCAGTAATTTAATCGGATAAAAAAGTCGGATGTTCTTGTTTAATGAATTAATATGGTTAGAAGCTCTTAAAAGTAAAGGATCTGAACTTCAAGGATTTATTACTCATTTGCAATATAGTGGATTTATAGAATTATTTCAATACAAAGTTAAACTAAACTCGCGATCAACTAAATCGAGTCAAACCACCAGCGCTCACAGAAAGGCGAATTTTTATAAAACGGCTTATCTGATTTTCACAAGACATTATTTTTTTTTTGAGTATTGGGGATTTTTAAATTTAAATTACAACATTAAATTCAAACAAAAAAAAAACAATTTTATTGGTTAACATTTAGTATTGCTCCCCTATCCGTTTACGTTATTAAGGTTTTGACAAAGCCTGGAGGATCACACCCGACTCCTCGGGCTGGACCTGGCTTGGACACTCCGTTTCTCCCATAAATGCCCAATTGGGTTTATGTCTGGACTAAGGGCTTCATCGTCTCGAGTCCAACCGCATACTTGAACTGCCGATTGGTTCGTGTTGTGTGACATCGGGCATTGTCATGCATCAATATTAATTCTTCGCTATATATCCAGCGTAGGGCACTACACAACTCCATAGAATGTTCTCGATATATCTGTGTCAGCAGTCAGACCGCTTCAACAGCCTCCACCAGGTAAGAACACAATATCTGTTTTTCCCTCAGGCGATATACCAGCCTATACCATTCACGAACCGCCGCCGTAATAGACTGTTTCAACAAAACTGCACTGCGAAAATTGCTATGCTGGAGGCCGGTAGACGCGGCCTCTCTTATCACTACCATATGAAGTCATATTCTGCACTTGTCGGTGAATAAAACGCCATTGCTCGATGCTCCAATTGATGCTTTCGCGAGCAAATTCGAGTCGCTCTTTGCGCTGACATACCTTTTACGAACGAATACCTTTCAACAGCCGAGGAAATCATAGGAGGTTCAGTGATCAAAAATTGTTACCCCTCTCATGCTCACCTGTAAGCAGGAGTTTACAATATGTTTATGAAAACTTTTGAACCACTAGAGCGATTGTTCCCAAATTTTGCACCAATACTTCTTAGCAGCCGAAAAAAAACATAGGAGGGTTAGTGATCGAAAAATGGCACCCCTTCCCCATGCTCACCTGTAAGCAGGAACTTAAATATATGACAACATTTGATCCAATCGAGCGATTGTTTCCAAATTTTGCACGAATACTTTTTAGCAGCCGAGAAAAAACATAGGGGTTAGTGACCCAAAAATGTTACCCCTTCCCCATGCTCTCATGTAAGCAGAAATTTACAGTATATGACAACTTTTGATCTACTCGAGCGATTGTTCTCAAATTTTGCAAGAATAATTTTTAGCAACCGAGAAAAAACAAAGGTATGGTTAGTGATCAAAAAATGTTCCCCCTTTCTCCATGCTCACGTGTAAGCAGAAATCTCGATGTGATTGCTCCAAAATTTTGAACGAAAACATTTTAGTAGCCGACAAAAAACATAAGGGGGTTAGTGATCAAAAAATGTTACCTCTTCCCCATGCTTACCTGTAAGGAGAAATTTACAATATATATGAAAACTTTTGATGGACTCGAGCGATTGCTCCGAAAATTTTGCACGAAGACTTTTTAGCAGCCGAGAAAAAATATAAGCGCGTTAGTGATCAAAAAATGTTACCCCTCCCCATGCTCACCTGTAAGCAGAATCTCGAGCGAGTGCTCCCAAATTTTGAACGAAAACGTTTTAGTAGCTGAGAAAATCATAGCTGATTATTGATCAAAAAGGCTAAAGAAAAGTTGAAATAAGAAAAGTGTTTTTTCTGAATTTAAATAAGTGTTTTTAATTCATTGTGAAAATGATTTAAGGAAAGTTGATAGAAATGAAATAATAAAAGTTGACTTAATATGTGCACTTCTTAATTCATTAAATATTTTAAGAAAAGTAAAAAAATTGAAATAAAATATGTTTTTTTTTAAATTATTTAGGAAATGATTTTAGAAAAGTATTCAAAATATATGTAATTAAATTTTTCCCGAAAAATTTTGAAATTTTTTCATTTTTTTTTACTTAGTTTACAATTATAAATAAGTCATTTTGAAAATGAAATAAAATGCGTATATAAAATCGAAATAACACGTAAACATGTACTACAGTAAAAATAAACGGGTTTTTACTTTTACGGCATATACAATTAACCGAAACACTTAGTTAACCGGAATTTTAATTTTGAGGAAGTTTTTTTTGCTTTTTTCTCTTTCTCTTCTCTTTCATATTCATTTTGAAAGTTGCAATTGTCTTTTGCACATTTTTATTAATGAAAGCATTAGTTGAAAATTTTGAATGGCTTTAATTTTCGGGTTACAGTAAAAGCCCGATTATCCGGCATACAACTAATCGAAACACTCGGTTATAACTGGAGTTTTAATTTTTATCAATTTTTTTGCATTTCTGCCTTTCTTTTGTCTTTCATATGCATTTTTTAATTCATTTTCAAATGTCCTAATATGAAATTAAAGCCATTCAAAATTTTCAACTAATCTTTTCATTAATGAAAATGTGCAAAAAACAATTGCACATTTGGAAATGAATTAAAAAATGCATATGAAAGACAAAAGAAAGGGAGAAAAGCAAAAAAATCCTAAAAATTAAAACTCCAGTTATAACTGAGTGTTCCGATTAATTGTATGCCGGATAATCGGGCTTTTACTATAATATGAAATTTTCTAAATGAATTCAAAAATGTATATTTTAATTCACAATTAATACACAAATAATAATTCAAAAATGAAATTTATTTATTTCATTTTTTATGTATTTTATCTCTACAATGCAACAAAAAAAACTGTAAGAAGAAACATTTTCTTAAAAACATTAAAAATGGCATGCATTTGTTTGTTATTAAAAACAAATGTAAATTTTATGTTTATAATGTGAAATAAAGTACACCCAAACCTTTTTTTACACGGCGATACGTGCCAACCGTGTAAAAAAAATCAACGTTCATAGAAACACCACTTTTTTAATTCTCTTTTCTTAATTCATCTTTTCTTAATTTAGGGAGCATGACGAAACCATTATTATTAATAAAAATAAATAAAACAAAAAAAGAATATGAAAAAATAAAAAAAATAAAAATTTCCCGGAAAATCAAAAATTTTTCCGGAAAAATTTAGCTTTTCCCTCCTAATAACTATTAATAAACAATCCTGAATTTAAAAATTTTAAAAGTGTGTACTCCTTACCTGATTTTATCGATGTATACGAAAAGTAAACTTTAGCCTAATAATCTTCCATTCATTTTGAAAATGAATTAAGAAAAGTGGGCAAAACATGAAAATAAAATAAACGTATTTTAAATCAATTTGAAAATGAATTAAGATAAATTTTCTAAAAAATGAAATAAGATGTGCATTTTTTAATTCATTTTGAATTGAGTTTTTTTTGTTTAATTACTTTTTTAAATTCAGGAAATTTGTTCCAAATACGAATTAAAATAAGTGGAAATTTTTCATACAAATACCATTTTTTTAATTCACTTTTCTTAATTCAACTTTTCTTAATTCGGGTAGCCGATCAATAAACGTTACCTCTTCTCCATGGTCACCTGTAAGGAAGAATTTACAATATATATGCAAACTTTCGATCCACTATAGCGAGTGCTTACAAATTTTGCACGAATACTTTTTGGCATCCGAGAAAAACCGTGGGAGTGTTAACAAATATTTAATATATTTTTTATATTTTCATATCAATATTTGTTGTATAGCGACCGTAATTATTACACGATAAAGCCAGCTGGAATGCCTTCTCACATTTTGCAATTGAAGAAAGTATCATAAATAATGATTCTGCGGAATCTGGGCCTGCCAAAACTATGCAATGGAACACGGCTCTGTGTCAAAGGTCGCTTGCCAAATTTCATCGGACTTATTGAATTGAAGAGGATTGCAAAAAGAGAGAGCATATTCATACCTCGCATACCGTTGGTACCAACCGATCTGCCATTCAGCTTCAAAAGAGTCCAGTTTCCCTTAAGTTTGGAGGCGTGAATTTGGAAAGTTCTTGCTTATCTCATAGCCAGTTGTATGTGGCATGCTGAAGAGTAGGGACTTCGAAAAATTTGTATGTTTTAGCTCAGGGAGGAAAATCAAAAAATGTGGTATACATTCAAGCATTGCGGTAAACCTAACAAATTATATTTGTATAACCCGGGCAAAGCCGGGTTCTTCAGCTAGTTTTTTATATATAAAGTGAGCACAACGATAAAATAAAGCAGAATTACTTTCGCAATATTCAAAGTATTATTAATTAGAATAAAACCCGACCAACGGTAATCTTATTATTTCAAAAACCAAATAAGCAACAATTATCTCTCCTTTCGAGCACACTAGGAGAAACAAGTCAATTCACTTGAGCTGCAGAGAGGACACGAAATTGAAAACGGTGCCCTCACACATTTCCACACTTACTCTTACTCTATAAAAGAAAGTTTCCTTAATTTAAGAGTATTCCAATTTATTAAATTTCGTTTGGTCACTCTAAGCTCGAGAGAGTTCCAGTTCCGGCAATTTTCAAAGATTGGGCATCCTATCGATCCTTATAGATAAGTAAGGGTTTCTTATCGCAATAAGCCCAGTTGCTATCTAAGGTAAAACAAAACTGATAGTTGTGGATATCTTATTAATAATGCACAAATGTCCATAGCTTTTTTCAACTCGAGAAGGGTAATAGGTAGAAAGTTGATATTTGGCATGCTTCTAGTTCATAGCCGTTAGAATTACACCGATAGGTTCTTCCTGGGCTGAGCTGTGGCGGATCAAAGTTTCAAAAACTTGCCATTGAAAATACATGGAATTCAAAAATTGATATTTTTAACCCTAATGTGAGTGACGAGTGTACCCGGGTACCTTTTGCACTTTTAGACGTCTATTTTTATATGTTTTACTCCCAATAAAAACTTTAAATTTTATGAGAACTTCTAGTTCAATTGGTATAGATTACGATCATACTTAAAAATGAGAAATGTTACAACTTGGAAGAACGTGAAAAAAATAAGTTAATCACTCAAATTAAGATATTTTTTCTTCACTCACATGAGGGTTAAATTTTGCAACATAAAAGTACTACTTATTACAATGTTTAGAGGTATATGAAATCATAAATTCCGACCCATCTTTTATTTCTAATCAAATCATAAATTGCATGGGTCGCACGGGTCGCTTACTAGTTATGTATAAGGTTTGTGGCATACATTGTAAGATTTGTTACATGGTATTTTTGATGGGTTTTAGTACTGCGGTTTAAATCAAAACCTTGTAATTTTCGCCTTATATAGGGTTAGCTCACTAATTCATATAAAAAAATGTGGCTTAGTGAATTTTTTCTCATGAGGCTGCTAACATAAAAATGGCATACAAAATATCAGCGTATACATGGCAATATATTGCAACCAAGATATTTTTCCACAGATAAATAAAATTTGAATTTCCAGTAAATTGGAAAATAAAAAATTATTAATTGTAATTCTGTCATTTACAAAAGGTAACTGAGAATTTAATTTATAATAACGTCAGTACCATATACACAAATGAAATTTTATAGAAAACTAATTTGCATACTGTTACCAATTATTTTAGAGATATCGAATTGTGTCATGTGGTTTATTCATCGCATCTCTTCATGTAATCTCGGTAACATGTATGATATTGGTTTTGTTCTAAATAAACGCAGGCAGGCATATAAAATTTAGGTATCTATGGCCGTTTATATGCATCGAAACCCAGTTACGTAACGTAACATATACTCATGTAGCGCGTTTAACATAAAATTAACATAAACCGAGAATATTAATTAATTCAAAAACACTATTGTACGTTATATAATCGTTATCATGTTGTTGTGTATACAGAAGCTACGGAACGGATAGATATCGTCTTCAAGTAAATGTCGCCTATAAATCACATCACATCGTACCATGTATAACGTATATTTGGAACGCAAGGTAATAAGAAGAAGAAATTCAACTTACACACAAAACTTATTTTTTTTTTATTTTTCGTCTTTTGATTGATAAAACAGGAAAACAATTTTCAACATTTCAAAAGAAAATTAATTTTTTTTTTTTAAATATTCTTTGACATTCCTTGAAAATTACGGAAAATAATTTAATAACATCGAAAAGAAATTGTTATTTTGATTCTACACACCACATACTGTACGAGACAAGTATACGAACAGAATTTTTACGTTGTTCTGTTCATTTCGTGAAATGTGATATACAAGTGTAATTATCAGTTGTATGATAAGAATAAATTAAGTTTAAATAAATACTTGACTCAATTTTCTTTTGATTATTGTGTTTAAGTATTAAGTCTCGTAAAGTAGATACTGATGACATATACGTACAGCAATAAACATGATCTTAAATTCTGTTAATATTTTCACTTAACTTAATTGTTGTAAATTTACTTAAAGAAAATTAAATACGGTAAGTATTTAACAGAGGCACGTAGCCACTGTACAATTAGTATTCAAGATATAATAATTTATATTTGGTCTTCTTTATTAATTCTGAGGATTCAGTCTTGACACAATTCTGAGAATTAGAGTGTTGGCTTGTCGCTAGAGATACGATTTTGGTTAATGGATCATGTATCCCTAACCACCAAAAAATAACTTGTAACTTCAACTCCAAGGATAGCTTACTTGTACCTAGAACTACCCGGGTTTGATTTTCGTTGTGGGAGAACTTACTTCACTTACAATAATATTGTCCTTCTTGTGAAATTAAAATTTGTTAAAATAAAAAGAAATAAAATTAATCTTGTATATAATAATGAGTGTAATGCCCCCATTTTTATAATTTACTTCAAAAATTCTGCTCGGCATAAAATTCACCAATTTTTGGAAATCCATTTCGACAATTTTCTTCCATGCCTGTGCAACGCCTTTATGAAACTGAACTAAGTTTTTGTAGTGCTTTTGATTGTCATAGACCGTTCGTGCCCCATAAATTCTCTATAGAATTTTAATCAGGAGAACGTGCTGGCCAGCCCAAAACTTTGATCTGTCGCTCTCTAAACTCATCGATCGTCTCCTTCAATTTGTGAATACATTTGTTCATTATACTGATGGAAAATCCTATTAAAATTTTATCTTTTGGAGTTCATTCGAGTCGAAATTTCACGCACATATGAGAATTCCCAAAATTGGAAAATGAGGCCCAAATCATTAAGGACCGCCCTCAATTTTTTGTTACTTTCTTATCCTTAAGATCGGACCGTGCCAGTAATACTTGAATCCGTCAGATCCGTCTAAATTAAACTTTTTCTCGTCCGAGAAAATACAATTTTTCCAAATTGGCCCCATGGACGTACTTGATCAAGTACGTTTTTCCCACATAAGAGGATCCTCAAAGTAACGTGGAAATCGAATGATGGAAGAACGGAAAACCAAATCGGTCAAGTCATGGTATCTAAGAAACGCTCCTCCACCACCGTGACGCAAAACACTATCGGAACAAGGCCTCCGAGATCCCGCAATGATTGGTTCGATGATCAATGCCGTCTGGTCGTCGAAAATCAAAGAAAGCTCCGTGTGAAAATGTTTGGCTTGCAACACTAGAAGCACTTAAGCAGAATATCTTCGCGCTATGAAGCCACGTTTAAATACCTTCGACAAAAGAAATGCGATCATATGAGATCATCCATGGAAAACATCAGCTTCCAAGCGGAACTAGGAAATTCAAGGGACTGTTTTGCTAACGCCGGAAATCTCACCAAAAACTTCCACCCAAGAAGTACAGCCATCATAGAGGGAAATGGAGAGTTGAGAACAAACGTGGCTGATGTTCTTTCTCTCCGTATGGCAAACCTACTTTCAAAATCTGCTAAATCTGAATGATGAAGTGACCTCCATTAGAGCAATAGCACCGCCAGGCGAAGAGGTCTTTGTCAAAAATCCCACAGTAAAGGAAGAGCTATATTAGTAGAAGGCAAAATTCTTAAATGTGGAAACTATCGTGGTATTGCTCTATTGAACACTGCTTACAACGTGTTTTTGCCAATTTTGTACTTGCCAGACAAATCCCTCTCGCCGAAAACATCATTGGCGACTATCAATGTGGTTTTCATTGGCGACTATCAATGTCGTTTCATTAATTTTTGTTCGATACTATGGTAGGGCCCGGGTACCATTTTTTTGAAAACAAATTTTACTCGAACGATTTTGATAAAAATTGACGGAAGGAAGGAACTTGGGGATTAGTTCCGACAGGTTGTTATTCATGAGGGTTCTTGGTGAGGCTTGGGCCTTCTTTACCCATTTTATTTGGCCTTAATGATTTTAATAAAATTTCTCGGAACAGGGTGTTCATATACAGGAAAACGATAACTGGGTTTTCTGATTTCGGGATAATTTCTTTTGGAATGCTCTGGATGGTCCGTCATGTTGCACCATGTTGCATGAAGTTGTACTATACTGCACAATGTTTTGCATGTTGCACTATATTATGGGATGTTGGACCACTTTGTGTCATATTGCACCATGTTGCATGCCACATGATGTTACACTATGTTGCACAATGCACTATGTTATGGGATGTTGTGATACTTTGTATCATATTGCACCATGTTGTGTGGTGTTTTGCCATGTTGTTTGTGTAATGCATGTCGTGTACTGTTTCAGTAGACAACATGTTGCTGAATATTGCTAGATCTGGCACCATGTTGCGGAATGTGTACCATCTTGCTCGATTTTGTACCATATTGTGTCATGTTACTTAGGGCGCCACGACTTGGATCTTAGGATTCGGGTGAAACGATTTTTTAAAAATGGCTGATATGGGCTTTCGAGTGGGTAGAATCGATTGTGATGAGTCCTAAATTCGAGAAAATTTGTTTAGAGGCTTCTGAAACATGTTTCAGGTTCCTATTAAAAAAAAAAATTGGCTCGAACGATTTTGATAAAAAATATGAGAAACGATTTATTTGAGTGTCAGAACACGACTGCAATGTATTAAAATTTTGGGAAATTTGTTGAGAGGTGCTCCTGGTTTAGTTGTTATGTTGTGTCTTAGTCCATAATAGAAATACTATATTTCTTAGTCGAAGGAGATGGAACTCAAATTAATGATGAAAGTGGGGATTTAATATAAATAAATTTTGGATAAAATGATGAGTGTGAAGTTTTTAACAAAAAAATAACAACAATACGTATACCAATCCAATAAGAATTCTTGAAAGCTAAGTATGTGTTAGTTTTTACACTGTTAATTATAAAGTTGAGCGAGACAAATAGTCAATGTTAGAAAGAGATAAATAGGACGCCATGTTTTTTCTTATTGGATTTATGTATGTATATTTATTTTCCTGCCAGACATAACGTTTTTTTGCTTTAATTTAAGTCCAACCCACACAAATGTGTGTGTAAAAAATGAAAAGTTTTAATGTCTTCCGGATTTTAACGAATCTTAATTAAATCGGAATTATTTTTGGAAAAAACATTATAATTTGATAACATATAAATTATATCACATATTAATTATGTGTTTTTGATAAAAAAAATCATAATTTTATTATTATTATAGTTAGTGTTATTTTTAGGACGTAAACGATTTAAGTAAAATGCACAAATATGTATGTTGGTGGAAAATACACACAAAAATAAATTTTTGATATGATCTTTTTGCATTACCCACACAATTTTATGTCGGACAAGAAAAGGGATAAGGTAATATTATTCATTCGTATATTTTAATAATCTCACAATAGCAAGACCTCTTAGAGATTGGACCACAATGAAAACATATTGGAATAACTCCTACGGGCTTAACCCATCAAACCGATCATGTTTCGTTCAAATGTAGATTAGCTGAGCATGTTTTTTCAAGCAAACTTCTCATTGACTTCTTAAGACTTTTATTGTCTCTTTTCGATTTCAACTCTTCGGTTTTTTTTTTCTTCGTTCAGTTTATGTGGAACCTATTTTCCTTCCATGCATGCAATCTATATGTGGTGTTGCTTGGTGGGTAACCCCTAACTGTTTTGTAAACTCTTTTTGAATTTGAAACGGATTTTCATCCAGTAAAACTTTAATTTCTTTGCTTTCCAATTGTTTTACTGCACCTGGAGATGGATCGTCCTCAAGACTAAAATTGCCATCACGAAATCTTGTAAACCACTTTTTTTACTGTTGAATGAGTCACAGAATGTTCACTCAAAGTCGAATTAATCAATTCCATAGCTTAAGCAGCTTTTTTTGAATTTGAAAACAGAATCGAATGCAATTACGTAAACGTTGCTTATCCACATCCATCTCTTAAAATTGATCAACACGGAAAAACAACTTGGCTTGTAAATGACTGAAAATTATGTCGTAAAAACAGCAATGACACAGCTACATATATCCAAAATGGCGGGATGGGTTCAATTATAGTTTCATGCAACCAACTTTAGAGCCGAGTTTCTACTTTCACACAAAATGTATTAGGAGTTAGGAAAGCAGTTATATTCTCGACCGAAACCATTATAAGTTTTTAAACGCGGAGGCGCTATCCATGCATACGATTTAGTGACTACGATTTAGTGACTAAATCGTACTGCACAAGTCTAACTTCGTTTGAAAGCTAAACCCGTAGAAGTTGTTCCTATATGGTTTCATTGTGGTGCAATCTCCACGATGTCTTGTTATTATCAGAATAAACGAGATTCACTCAAAAATCATAAGGAGCCAATGAGAAGTTTGCTCGAAAATACGTCCTGAGCCAATCTAAATTGGAACGAAACATGATTCGTTTGATAGGTTAAACCCGTAGTAGTTATTCCTGTATGGTTTCGTTGTGATGCAATCGTCGTGATGTTGTGTTAATGGCAATGAGTTTCACTCAAAAATAAAAAAATCTTATGTCTGTTTTACTTAAAACAAATATTTTGCAAGTCCATTGTGATATTATTCCCAGCCATTTGATAAATCAGGCTCTAAAAAGCAACTTACATATGATTGATTTTTGGTGTAGTCTCCGTGATGTCTTGTCATTTGCCAGAATTGAATACATTGAAAATCAAAAGTAGCCGATAATACTTTTACTTAAATAACATTCCAGCAGCTCGATTCTGGTTTTTCCTATAGGAAAAGTAGTTAGGAAAAATATTTTCATAGTATTTTTGTCAAAAATATCATTTTCTCGAAAAAATATTTCCAATCTAATTTTATTTTTGAAAAAATTTACACTAACTGTTTACCATAGTATGCCAGAAAAACATTTTTGTGACAAAAATACTATGAAAATATTTTTCATAATTCCTTTTCCTATAGGAAAAACCAGAATCGAGATGCTGAGCAATGTGAGAGCTTTTTACGAAAAACAGCTCTATACATTCGCACCATAATATTAGAATAATTAATTTATTAAATATTATTCTATTTTTAAATTTGATGAAATTTAAGTTTTCACTCAAAATTCCTATACGAAATATTTTAACAGTGTGATTTCCAATACATGCGTATTTTTGTTTATTGGTATAAACTTCACACTCATATAAAATGAGTAAACTGGGTTGAAAGAATCGTTTCTCGAACGAATATTATGAAACTCGGTTGAAACAAAACCACTTTTTTCTTAAATTCAATAGAACTGAATCGTTTGTTTAATCAAGAGACGAAATTATTACTTTAATTTCCGAGGAAATGACAGCTTCTACAGGAGGTTTTTCCCATTTTGACATGTTATGCAAATATATTAAATACGATGTAGCAAACAAAACAACAAACTAACAAAATTGTAGCAAATAATTTTTTCAAAATGTAATCGGAAATAGCGATTTTTGTAAAACAAAATAACTTTTTTATAAGAACTTTTTAGTTGGTTTAGATTCGGCAAATTACTAGTTCGAAAAAAATAACCACTCCATAATTTATTATAATAGCAGCTGATTCCAATTCAACTAACTTTGACCGAGCAACTCTCGGTGCTGCAGCGACTTTTGTATTAGTAACAGGACATATATTAGTTTATCTAAATTTGATTGACAGCGTTTGGGTTAGGACTTATTTGATAAAACAGAGTCGGCGTATCACGTGAAATCCGTAGTGTATTTAAACTTAATTGTTCTCCTTCTAAAAGTTTAAGACATGTGAAATCTAAGTTTAAATTTGAAGTTTGTTAATCTTTTGTTTTATATTAAAATTTACTAAGTCCATTTTGTATTCATTCCATTATCAATCTTAATAACAGCTTAAGAACAAGAATACGAAACGAGGCTGAAAAAAAAGAATAATAAAAATAAACAAAACGGTCGCGTAAATTGAACCATTTACTTTAAAATCAAAGTGCGCCGACAACCGAAATATTAAATTGACCATGATAGATGATGAATTGAATTGTTCATTGAACAATAAACAATAAATAATAATAAAATGCATTTGTAGATGTTTGTTATGCATTACTGTGAGAATCTTAATTAATTTTTTTTTTAGTTTATACGGTTTGGTATATCGCGTTGTTTCTCGCGGTATACACATTTACCATGGCGCTGAACTGAATAAACGAACACGAAAAAGGATGTGAATATGCATGTAATTTGATTCCTAATTTTAAAAGATTTTTATGAAAGTAAAAAATTATTATTAATTAAATAAATTTTGTAAAATATGTATACGCAAAACTAATTTAGGTATACGTTTTATATAAAATGTTATTAATTTATTATTTTTTTGATATTTTTATAAAATGGTTTTGCAATATAGTATTTATTTATATTTTTAAAAGCATTTTGAATTAAAAACAAATGTAACATTAAATTAAATTATTTACGTTGAAATTTAATGTAAACGTCGTATACAGGTTGTAATTTTTTTGGTGGATTTTATTTCCTATAAAAGCGGCATCGAACAGGATTTTCATATTTTTAAAAGTGCTATAGTTCAAGCTATACTTCTGTCATGACACACAAATTATAACTGTTAATTATTTATGTATTAAATGGCTATCGAACTAATCGTGGCTTCTAAATAATTAAATAAATTTTGTTAACATTTAAAACAAATTTATTACTAGCAAGATATCAAAGCAAAGTTTCAAACAAATTTTCAATGAAATTATCTGAACTATTTATGTTTTATTACCTGTTACATTCAGTTTGAAATTTTTTTTATCGAGAATAACTTGGATTATAGTCGATTAAATATTCGGTATATCACCAGAATTGCTAATGTTTTGAGTACAAAGCGATAGATATTCAGAAAATTTCTATCCGGAATTATCTGGATATAGTCGTTTGAATGTATACTACCGAATTTGATGAAGTTTTGAATACAAAACATTGCCAGAAATTTTTTATCTGGAAGTATCGCGATATAGAAGTTTGAATCAGGCCTTACAGGCGATTCACGAGCACTTGACATACACCACCGGAATTGCTAAAGTTTGGACGCAAACCAAAAGATTTCCAGAAAAATTCTATCTAGCACTATCTGGACATCAAACAGACGATTAACGAACTTCACATATATCGCCGGATTCGTTGAAGTTTTGACTTCAAACTGAGAGGTTTGCAATACAAGTTTGACTGAAATTAGCGGAGTCTGGAATTAATGGGATATACTCGTTTGAATTTCGCCCCACAGACGATATATGAGCATATACCGCCGTATTTCATTGAATATTTGGCTACAAACTGAGAGAGAAGTAGGAAACTTCTATCTGGAATTATCTGGATAAGGTCGTTTCAATCATGACTCACTTGCGGATTGATTGAAGATATAATAGACTAAATTCAGTACAGAATTTTATTGCAAATCTCTCAGTTTGTAGTCCAAACTTTCATGAAGTTCGTCTTAGAAAATCCAACGATACATGTGAAGTGCTCGTGAATCGCATGCGAGGCAATTCCCGCAAAAATTTTTCCTTAAAATATTTCAGTTTGTAATGAAAATTTCAACGAATCTGGCGGTATATTTCAAGTTTTTGTGAATCGCCTGTGAGGCGAGATTCAATCGATTATATTCTGGAAATTCCAAAAATAGTTTTATTGAACGCTATAAATGTCACGACAGATTATCGTGACACATTTTACTGTCACAATAGTGATATTTTCTGCTATCGATCTTTTTGGACTGAATATGGGGCTAGCCGCATATAAATGAAGAGTTAAGGTCTGCCTATAAGAATATTTTCAAAATACATGCAAGTAATTTTAAAATTTCGGGCTAAATAATATAAATGTCACGACAGTAAATCATGACACTGTTTAGCTGGCTAGCTTCATATACATGTCATTGCTTCCTCAAATCGTTTGCTTTAATAAAAACAAGAGAAACTTCTACTTCAAACTTTTGACTCTTTTAATGGAATAGAATGGAATGGACTTCACACCTAATGTACAGCCATGGCCAAAAGTATTGAGCACCCTATAAATTTGGGGCGTACACGATAAGTATAACAGAAAACAACCAATTTTGTTTGTTTATTAATTTTTCGACATCTAAAAAGGACTAAAAACAGTGACTCACACCGCAAGTGTGGCAATAAACCATTTGGTGCAATAAAATTTGTTATTTTTCCATTTTGTATGTATTCGTCAGATCGCTACTTTCGCTCATTGTGTACGCATCTAGTGATCTAGTATGCTTTTAGTGTTTTGATTTGTTAAATTTAGTGATATTATTCCAATATGCTGAAACAAAAAGAGTTAAGTTTACAACAACGTGTGCAGACACAGCTTCTGCATGAACAAGGGAAATCGCAAGGAGAGATTTCTAAAACTGTAAAATTTTCACGTCGATCTGTGCAATATAGTATTTAGCGATTTACCGTTTGTAGATCACACAGTAATAGGTACAGAACCGGGCGCAACCTCGCTGCTGAGTTGTCAGTAGAAATTAAGAAACCAATCTCTGCTCGCATCACTCGCAGAAGGCTTCAAGAAGCTCTCCGAAAAAAGAAGAAGGCTCGGTATAAATGGGCCTTAAAATACCAAAGTTTCACCGAAGAAGATTGGTCTAATATCGTGTGGTCAGACGAATCAAACTTTGAAGTAAGTTGACAATTCTATGCCCTAATAATATTAAATAATATGATTTTGAAATAATATTCTTCGATACAAAAATTTTAGTTTTCAGAAGGCTCTACATTTTCTTTATTTCAGATTTTTGGTACACTTGATGTGCCTGTGAGGGCCACATGAACTCTTCAAAATACAAAAACGTCCTAGAATCTGCGTTGCTGCCCTCATTTTTAAGAAACTTAGGTGATACAAACATGAATAGCGTTAAACTCCGACAGGATAACGCGCCATGTCATAAATCTGGCGCTACACAATAAATAACAAAGAAGACCTAAAACGATGTTTGCACGTCCTGCAGAATGTAAGTAACTTGTAAGCTCTCTACCCAAAAGAATTTCTGCCGTAATTAAGACAAAGGGTGGGCCCACAAAATATTAATATGTGAACCTATAAAAATTGTTTCAATTTATTCAAATTGATACTCGAAAAAAAATTTTAAGATATCATGGGTGCTCAATACTTTTGGCCAAGACTGTAGATACATCGTAGAAGTCACCCGTCTATCGTTTAACAATGCCAAACATTGTGTTACGACTCGTTGGCATAACCTTTAAATTATTTAAATTCCTTCCCCATATTCCCTTTACTAATTTTCAATTTGTGGTTGATCGTTATAGCATTGCCATCTGTGTATGAATAGCAATAATATGATTAATTCAATGGGAATTTAACGAGCGGTTTTTTTTTGTTTTGTGGTGTGTTAATTTAATTTTACTATAGCATCAACAAATATTGGTTTTTGGAGCGAGACCAATGTGTACGGAGTATGTGTGTACAATCGCACGACGGCATAGAATGTTTCCGTTGTTGTGGTTCTCTTTTCGTACGCGTCACTTTCGCACTCCCTTCTGTAAAAATAAAGTAGTTTTTTTTTATTTTTGGAAAAAGTCGAGTAGTAATAGATTCCAAAAAATAAAGTTCATTTTTTTTGAACTCGTTGGTTGGTTGGTTTTGAGAAAAAATAATTGTAAACAGTGCTGAAAAATAGTTTTATTGCCCTTTTCGATATTCATTGGCGGATGGAATAAAAATTTATTTTGCCGAATTTTGGTGTTTTTTTTTGTGCGTGCCCGCATTGAAAAGTGTATTTCCGTTTTTCAACTTCGAAACTTTTCGGAATGTAAACGCAGGTTATTGATGTAAGACAATTAAAATATAAAATTACAAAACCAAATTCGAATCAGATCAAATTTTTTACGGCGCGAGGACACCCAACTGTCCGGGCGTGTAGCTTGTGGCAGGACGGCAACAAGACCGCATCCCATTCGGCCTCAAGGACGCCACCGCAACCGCCTTACAAGGTGACCTTGAAGGCCAACGTACGATTTCTTTTGATTTTTTTTGTAATTTGTTTTTTGGGTATTTTTCCTTTGATTTTTTTTAATATTTTAAATTTATATTTATTTTCCATTCGCAAAATTTTCAAAATTTTTCGAAAATTATATTGTAATCAAGCACCCGATAACGGGTGCGCGCGACCTTGGTGCACGTTGGTCTCGCCGCATAATTTTTTATTGCAGTTATTTTTTTTTTTGATTTAGGTTCTCTTACGGGTTTCTGGTTTTTCGCTTTTTCGTCCGTTATCTCTTATTGTAAGTTTTTTATATAAAAAATGACGCTGTTTGAGTCGAACGGATGCACGCATCAAGGCACACCCAGTTATCGTTATTTGGTTCCGTCCCTCAAGTTTCATCCGACTAATTTCGGCGGAACATCCTGGTTTTAAATTTATTTAATTTGGGTTTTTTTATTTGTAAAAATTTCTGTAATCACGGTGTAGACCAGGAGCCACACAAGCCTCAAACCCAACAACAAAATCACCGTGTGAGGCCTCTGCGTGATTCAGATGATATCTGCCTGTCGGCTGCTGGGCCGTCTCGTAACAATTGAGTTAGTCTCAATTACGACAGGTCTTGACATCATGAAAATTCTTTTGAGGTCCTTCAGTGGGACCGGGATTACTTTTTTTATCTTTTGCCAGCTCAAACGATTTTGATAGAAATTGCTGAAGGGGTTTTTCCGAGTAACAGGAATCGATTTTGATGGGTCCTGATTTCGGTTAAATTCTTTTAAAATGTCATCCGATGGGGTCCGGATCTCGTTTTAAATTTTTTTTGGCATGCATGTTTTTGATAAAAATTGGTGCAGTGGGGGTTTTTTTGCCCGTATTTGACAAAAATCGATTGTGATTGGTCCAGATTTGGGGAAAATTCGTTCAGGGGCATCAGGCTTGCATCGGGTCCTTTTCTGTCATTTTCTCGGTTCGCACTTTTTTATAAACATTGGTGAGGGGAGGGGGGGGGGGGTTGGTTTGTAAGTGCCAGAAGTCAATTGCGGTGAGTGCTAATTTCGGAAAAATCCATTTAGAGGGTTGTTCGTTGGGCCCGGTTTCTTTTTTCAGACCGCACGATTTTTATAAAATTGCTGCAGGCGTTTTCGATTACTAAAGATTAATTCTGATGGGGGACCAGATTTTAGGAAAATGTATTTAGGAGGTCAGCGAGTTCAATTATTTTTTTTTCGTTTTGTATGATTTTGATAAAAATTGACGATTACGGATTCTAATGGTCAGGAATCGATTTGAATGGGTTCCTTGTTTTTGAAAAATTTATTTAGTGGTTCTTTGGAGGACCCTGGAACCCTTTAATAATTTTTTTGACTAGATCGATATTTAAAAGTTGCGGTCATAAAGGTTTTCTAAATGGTAAGTTTGGATTGGCCGCCACAAGGAAAACAAGGAAAAAATGTCACGGCTAGTTTAGGATCAATGAATTAATCACTCATTATCCGAAATGAAAATATAATTATGAAACGCCATTTCAGGTAGCCAAATCCCTTGATGGAATTTTCAATTTTTTTTTGGTGGGGACCGGATCCCATTTAAAAAAACCTGGCTCAGACGATTTTGATAAATATTGATGAGGGAGTTCCATTCCTTAGTACCAGAAATCGAATTCTGGAAATGTTGCGTATTATAGCACCATATTGCGTCATGTTGAATGATTCTGAACCATGTTGTGTGATGTTGCACGATGCTGCGTTTTGTTGCACTATAATATAGGATGTTGCACCATGTTGTGGTACGATGCATCAATATGTAGCGTGATTTTACTTGTTATTGCATTTTGTTGGGCGATTTGGTGTAATGTTCCACTATGTTGCATTATGCTGACTTGCGACCTCCTTGCTTTTGCTTTAATAAAAACAAGAGAAACTTCTTCTGCAAACCTTCAATTCTTTTAACGTGAACAGAATAGTAAGGACTCAAGACCTAATGTGGATAAATCGTAAAAATCACCCGTCCATCGTTTAACACTGCCGAACATTGAATTTGCCTTAGTACTGTCAAGGCCAGCGTGCTTGGACGTGATATTTGAAATGAACGTTATATATGTGTAAGTATTGATTACAGGCTTTCTTTTTCTTATGATTTAGTGGCAAAAATTTGCACTAAACTTATTTATACTCATAAGGGACTACGAATCTATTTTTTTCCCTTTGTTGATGATGACAACACCATCGAATTCCCATGATAAAAACAACATGGAATACATATAAAACATAAAGAAAAGAGCAAGAAAACGAAAGGTAGATTTTGGGAAAAACAAAAACCTCTTACCTCAATACGAATGAGCTTTTAAGCTCAAAATGGGGTGGGTGGTTTGCAAAATGTCTCTCATTTTTAATTAAATAAACCAATTATAACTAAACAAATGATTTTAACCAGTGGAAAGACACAACATTTCTTGAGATTAAGCAGGAGCTTGCTTTATCCTTTCTACTGCGTAATAAAAACCCGCCTTACGAAATTATTGGACGAAAAGTGAGCTGTATGAGGAAGAAGAAGTTTATGTTTTATGATAAAACTAGTGACGAAAGTTCCACTCTACAGAAGCGCTTGGCGGGGAAGACTCACATTCCGGTAGTATATCCCCCCCCCCAAACAAAAGGCACAAGTATGGTATAAAGTTTTATGAGCTATGTAATCCGAAAAAGGGCCGGTATCGGCATGATTATGACAAATTTGTCATCGATACTGTATACGCTTTCGTAACTGCATTTATGGATTTAAAATAGACAACTTTTAACTTATACTCCTTTTTAAGACGGAATTCATTTAATTGACGTTGTTCAAGTTTATCCAGCAAAGAGGCACTTAGAATCAGAATTGGGGTTCTGCATATTTGAAACTTTAAGATGGTAGAAGTTTTAAGAAATCGTAATAGCTTGAAATTGATGGTTTTTAATATACAGGGTTGTCCACCCGAAAGTTTCACTACTTTTTATCGTATAAAATTCGTTTTAAATAAAAGAAACCCGATTTAATGTTTACAGATCGTTTATTTAATGTTTGGAATTTTGTATGAAAAACCATGTCTCCAAAATATTCGTCTCAATTTTTCACACCTTTCACTCAACTTCTTCTCTAATGTTCCATTTAAGTTGTTCAATAACATAATTTACTTTTAAGTCGGGAGCAGTTAAATCGGGTGACCGAGCAGGCCAAACTACATTACCAGATTTCGAAATTAACTGTTGTGGAAACTTTTCTCGTAAGAGTTTCATGGTTTCTCTAGCAGCATGTCAATCGGTCTGTTTGAACCACAAAAAAGTTCCTTATCATATCACGATAACGTTCGCCAGTGACTGTAATACCCGAGTCATTTGGATTTTCGTAAAAATATAGTCCAAAGACCGTCACTTACAAGGGATGTAATGGTTATTGTTAAATTTTTTGTGGTTTCTTATATCTTGGTAGCTTAATAACTAAATTGCAACGTGTGTACTCCATGACTGCTAATTATGAACGGTCAATATTAATATTCGCCTAAATGGCGGTAACAATTGTAAACTTTTCTGATGGGCCCCCTGTAGGAACAGTTTTTGGTGATAACACAACACACTGAAAAAATGAGTTCGGTTTTGTTAACTCAAATTGCTTTATAAATAAACCGGGAGGACAGTTCGCTGGTTTTATCATAACGTTGTTTTTGCTTTATGTGGATGAGCATTGTCATGCAACAATATCACCTTCCGCCTTCCCCTTGGCCCATAAATAGTATTTTTCCTCCAGAGCATCACTTAATTTGATCGATTGGGCCTATTAACGCTTAGCAGTCACCGTGTGATGTGGAGAGCTGGCCAGGATCAACCCATGGTTTTCTGCGTTTAGGAATATCGCACATAACCCACTTTTCACCACCCGTAATGATTTTGTCCAAAAAATTCTTTATGAGAGAAGTTTACTTATAGGTCTGACAGTTGAGTTTACCTATAGCTCCCACAATTAAACTATGCAGGATTTTATTAGTTTATGGAGGTTTATTTAAATAAATTTTTACCACTTTCACAGATCAAATAATTTGATCAAAACTAATTTTTATTGTTAACTTCAGATTCGCAAATTGACAACAAATGCAAATCGCATGGATTCTAATAATGGTTTTAAAATTACAATTTTATCTACTAGAATCCCTTATTACACAGCACAATAAAGTTACATAAATTCAGGCGCAATGATTTGATTATTTTTCAAGACGATTTCCGATTCTGTGTTTTCTGGCATAAAACCGTAGTAGAAGCATTTGTATAAGAAAGTTTAGCTACACATCGGGTTTATCATACTGTGAAATAGCCTAATCTAGACAGATAGAGCCCAATGTATAAAATATTTTCACCATGGTCCAATTAGTCTACGATTTTATAAGGTCTGGGAATCGTTAAGTCCAGATATACAGATTTTGATAAATATTTTGCCTTTATTTAGTTAAAATTCTCTAACCGTGTATGCAAAATTGACATAATTTTAGTTACAATCAAAATTCCTTCTCTAACGGTTTTTATGTACTGTATAGTTCTACAGTGGTTCTGAAAAAATGGCATATGCATGTATACCAAATAAATTGAAATGAATTGATGTGTCGTCGGCACTCGGCATCATTATTTATTTATTTATTTTAAAACAATACTCTGGTAAAGTTTTTACAGATTGTGTTTTATTTTTATTTATTTAACAATCCAATAAAAATTTAAAAATCTGAAGATGTAATTCGAAAGACAACAACAAAATAAATATTTAATTCCGTCAAAAAAATGTTCCTGTTTCTTATTTATTTATTTATTTTTTGTTTGCCATAAAGTTATTTGGATTATTTAAACTAAAATAAAGACGAACAACACCTTTTAGAAATGTCTTTTGTTTTTATTTTTACACCTTTCTAGAATATTATGTTGCGGATGGGAGTGCGATTCTAGTCATCAAATGTGACGAAAGCGGCAAGCGGTATACCCTTGTCAAATATAAAATGTCAAACAAAACATCTTAATATGATGACAGGTGGCGGATTTAATAAAAATTATTAATAATCTTATTTGTGGTCCGTTCACACCAAATCGGTGTAATGGATTTATTTTGTAAATTGGAATCTCACTAAAAACGTATTTGACGTATTCTTTATAATTTTTTTTTGTTGTGTTTTATTTAAAACAATCGAAATTTTTAGTTCGCACTGCATATAATGACATTTAGTCTTTTATTTTTTTTTTGTCGCAGAAATGCCGCTCAACTTAAAATGTTATTCGGTTCTTAAACAATTTTGTTGTTTTATTTATATTATTTTTAAGTAAATAATAAAATTGCCGCTAAATTGCTTGGAATATTTTTTTTTGCGTTCATTTTTTTTGAATCAATTGACACGTAAAAGAATTTTAAAAGAAATACATTTTTTTAAAAACAGAAGTAATTTTCACAAAAGCACTACATACTCGTAAGTTGAATATAATATTAATATTTAAATAGAAATACCGTTCTTTGGTTTTATGGGAATTAAAACTAAGTCGAATGAAGGTCTTTGTAGATGTAATTGGACTTAAAAAAGATTTTGATGTGCAGTGAATTGCAAATTAACATTTTTTGCTATAATTATTACATTGCGTGAAAAGTTCCCGGCGAGACACATAGATGGTGTCACTGATTTAAAACACATATGATATTTAAAGTTTACTAACCTTCAAATGATACCTGTTAAAATTTCATGACCTTCCGATCATTAAGTTTACAAGTTGGTTTAGTGACGCTAATTCTGTTAATTTCAAAACAATGGAAAAAAAGAATTTCGTGTGTTGATTAAAGGCTACCGTTCAAGCAAAGCAGTGCCTTAATAAGTGTTATTCGGACTCTGCACCAGAGAAATCAACCATCATTGACTGGTATGCTGTACATGAACAAATGAGGCTGTGACTCTAGAAAACGTAAAAACAAATCCACGAAATTGTTTTGAAAGATCGTAAAGTGAAGTTGCGTGAGATACCTGACATTATAAAGATATCAATGGGACGTGTTGGTCATATTTTGTACGAATATGAGACGTCCATGAGAAAGCTGTGTCTGAAGTGGGTATTGCGTTTGCTCACAAAGGATCAAAAAATTGCACATTGAATTCCTTCCGCATCCACCGCGTTCGCCAGATTTGGCCCCTAGCTGTGGCAAGTCATTCTACGACGTGTATTGTTCAACCATGCATGACAACACAAGACTAACTCCTTCACAAGACTAACTCCTTCACAAAAGCTGTAGTACCTGAAGTTGTCGTTGAAAGGAGAAACGGCGAATTTATTGAAACATTTTAGCATGACGGGTGCAAATTAATTCGAGGCATTGGGGAAATTGAGAGAAAGCACACCATCCATACATTTATAAAAAGTATCATGCATCAGCCAGCAGTATCGACACCAAACTAAATGTTACAGCACTTCTAGACACGTCGGACGAAATAATACGAGTAACTACCACTGGTTAATCCAGTGTTAATTTTAATCAACAAACAACTTAAACCAGTTTTCTAACTTTCTCACGAAAAGGATCGATGCACTAGAATCGGTAAAATACCAAGATAATTTGACATGTTCAGTATGTGGAGCAGACGCTGTTTGAGTGTGGTAAATTAAAAAAATGGTAGTAAACGTTAGAAAATCATTGTTGATTCATCAAAACTGTTGCATCAATTGCTTGAACAACAATCATATCGTGTATAACTACAAATCTAAATTTCGTTGCACATAGTGCAACTATGCTACTACATTGAACTGCACCACAAGTAACCAAACCGGAAGCTCCATACTACTCACTACCTTGAACTGCGTAGCTGAGGATCAGTATCGCTATCTAGGGAGGATCAGTATCGCAGGAAATAACATTCGAGAACAAACCAAACCAGTTTTAAAAATCTAAACATATGTTTTATCAAAATTAACAGCAAGGTAAGCTCCGATCTCACGACGCATTAATATTGATTCGCTTCGTGGCGGGCAAATCTTTAGAAACAGAGTCGACTCAAGTTATCACGGTCAACCTAAGCAAACTAGATCACCTATATAAGAACATTCTGGGAGGTCGAAACAATGGCCGAATCAAGGTGCGATTATCATTTAAGCACTATCCATCAAATCTCGGGTTTCCACACAGGTGAGACGAATGTTTTCAATAAAAAAGCGATTTAACAAGCAGAAATAATTTTCTATATGTACAAAAATGACTGGTGTGGATTCAGTAGAAGAAGCAAAGCAATTGTCCTAAAGATCGACATAAACACAGTACTCTCACGTTCTGGTATCTATCTTAGAAGGTGGTTAAGCAACGAGAATCAGTTTTAAAATGTTCCTCAATTCGGACTCAACCGATAATTTGAAAATATATTTGCACTGGAATCCAAAGAAAGATTTCTTCCAATTCAAAGCAAACCTCACAGACCATCCTGTCATGACCAAACGAGGTATATTATCAGAGGCAAGCTGCATATTCGATCCGTTGGGACAGATCGCTCCAATAACGGTCAGAATAAAAATCTTCTTCCAAACTTTATGAACAAAGAACTTAAAATGGGACGATCAATTATCTTTAGAAGTTGAAAACGAATAGCACAAATTACGTTACAGCTTATCCACATAAACTACTAAAATTATGTTTTCGTTGCATGAGTTTTCAGATGCATCCAGGCATGCTTGCTCAGCTGTAGTGTACGGACACATAAAAACCCCAAATGGAGATTCAAAATCAAATTAGTGTCGGCAAAAATCAAAGTCACACAGATTGCTTTTAACCATCAAGCAATCTCTCAAAATCGAATCCGTAGGTATCACCGCCTGGATTGAGTCTGCCATTGTGTTAGATTGGCTATCCACGCCTCCAAAAAATGGAATACATTTGTTGGAAATAGGACAGGGAAAATACTTATCTGGATAACCCAGCGGAATGGGCTCCTAGAGAAATTGAGCCTGACAAGCTACAAAGTTTTTAGACTTTAGTGGGATGATCCAAACTGGATTGCAAATTGTGAAACCTGGCCAAAAAATCTGAAAGGTCAACGTAACACAACCGATGAACTACAAAGCCATTCCTAATGGACGATTTTCGTTTTTCCTAATGGAAATTCAGTCAAAGCATTTTGAACATGAGATCAATCTTCTACCATCCAGTGTTCATTGAATTATGGACACTATTAGTATTTTAGAAATTCCTGATTTCTGCTATTGTTTTATATTTTACAATATTTCATTTTTGTTTTCATTTTTTATTTATGCATTTAGGATCATATCTGTTATTGTTTTAAGATTATTTTACGACATTTTTAAAGGTCGCAATAAAAATAAAACCGGAAAAGGACCGAAAAGCTCAATATCATGCATATTTTACTTTTAGTTTATCTTCTCATTTTATGTTTGACGCGCGGTTTGGCAGTGTGTTTTTAGAAATTTTGTGACTGAGCTAAAGTAAGAAATAATCTACGTTGAGTGATTTTTATCATTTAGTTAAAAAACTTGTGTTTAAGTTAAAGTGTGGGTGTTTATTTTAAAAGTCTAGACTGAAATATTTATTTTCAAAAATGGGTCGAAAAAGGACCTAGACAGTGAATATCGGAGAATTATTAAAAACAAAAAACCATTCATACCGCGAGATCGTAAAATTGGAAAAAGTTTCTTGCTCATCAGTCAGTAATTTGGCAAAGATTCTTCAACCTGGGCGTACATTTTATGTGACCAATAGTTAGAAACTGTAAGAGGACAAGGAAAACAACGCCCAGAACAGACCGGAAAATTATTCAATCGGCCTTAGGAACACGCGAGAGTAACGAGAAGCAAGCTACAAAACCACCTTAGTGAAGAAGGGATAAAGATATGAGCGATGCCATTGCGACGAAGTCCAGTCTTATGCACGCTAGATTTCATAAGCACTGGTCGACTATTGAGTCGACTGGAAGAAGGTAAATTAAATTTTTAAACTCTCATTATATATTTTCACAAATTAAATAAAAAAATCCGAAATTAAAGAGTTTTTTCAAATTTATAGGTTATATTTAGTGACGAATGAAGGCTAGAGGCCGTTATAGAACCGTTCCAGCTCGTCAAAAGGAGACCAGGGATAGCTGCGTAGTCAGGAGCATAAAACTTCCAGCATCAGTAATGTACTGGTGGAGATGAACTTGGTTTAATATTCTTCGTAGAGGAAACCATACGTCTTATCTCCTTACATGGGGTCACTACCTGAAGGCCAATCCTCTTACACTTTTTGCCATACAGCAAAACTAATAGAGAATGTCCTGTTTAACCAAACTATTGACATACTTTCTTGGCCTGGCAACTCTCCGGATTTGAATTGTTGGAACCTACTTAAGTCCAACGTACACAAAACCCCCAATACAGTGTCCACCCTAAAAAATATATTGAAAAATATGAAGAAATAGTGATCAAATTCGCAATATGATCAATATTTGTATATGTAGCATATCTGAAAGAATAAAAACTGTGATTAAAAATAAAAGTAGTTTAAATAAATTTTAATTTTTTTCCAATTTATGTATACTCCAAATTATTTAATTTTAAAGAATTAAAACATTTAAAAAAATTTTTGTTTTTATTTATACATATTTTGATAGAATTCTAGAGTTTTTCACTATATTAATAGTGTTCATAATTCAATGAACAGAGACTGTAAGTGCGAATAAGGAACTATCAGCCTCCAGTAAATTGAACTACTTAAAACCGCTTCTTGACGAAGCTAGGCTTTTAAAAGTTTTAGGCAACTGATTAAAAGGGTTGTTCATGGATGCGTAAAATATAGTGGAGATAATATGAATCAAATAATGGACAATCTTTCTGTTCCAAGGGTCTATATCGCAGCGCTCCTTCACAAATTCTCAAGTAAAATAACAATACGGTGGTGATCCCACCAAGTTCACGCCATTTCGGCAAACTTTTGGAAGCCGCAGTAAAACGAGTTAAATAGCACCTGAAGAGAGTTACCGATAGTCATACAATTAGCACTGAAGAAATGAGCACGCTGCTTGCTGAAATCGGGGCAATCTTGAATTCCAGATCTATATGTGTGTTATCCAGTGGAGATTTAAAATGTTTAACGCCAACCCATTTCTTGACCGATCGTCCCACAACGCAACTGCTAAGCGATGATCTACAAGACGCCAAGGTGTCTACACTATCCAAATGAGACCAGATGACTTGTGCAAAAGATGAATCATCATACTTGGAAAACGTGACGCCAGGAGAACTTAACCAGCCTGCAACACAGAAGTAAATGGAACAGCAAAGAAAAGAACATTAAAATTGACGATATTGTTCTCGTTAAGGAAAACAACCTACCTCCGTCAAA
Organism: Nephrotoma flavescens; assembly: GCA_932526605.1. Lineage (NCBI taxonomy): Eukaryota > Metazoa > Arthropoda > Insecta > Diptera > Tipulidae > Nephrotoma > Nephrotoma flavescens. The sequence goes on along the minus strand of OW052221.1, from coordinate 47,693,146 downwards.
GTGGTTGATGGGTAGAGTCATAGAAGTTCATCCGGAGCAGATACCATCATCAGAGTTGTAACGTTAAAACACCAAGCGGAGTAATAAACAAATTATGTCTGCTTCCAATCAATTGAATCAACCGATTAAAGGAGGCCGGATTGTTGAAACTTCTTATCAGCAAACCATCTGCGAACCGGATATTATAAATATTACTTCGTTTTTTTGCAAACATTTTGAAAAATTATATTTACGAAAAAACGATTAGAACTAGATTAGGAAAATGGAAGAGTGAATATGTTACGGCCACGCTTCATTTCTAAAGCGAGAAATAATACTTACCGGACTTTCGGTAAAACTGTCTTGTCATCATTATTCCTGCTTAAATTTCAGAGTATCAACAAGGTCAACCCTTGTTGAAAACTTAATCTTAAAATTTATTTGAATAAGAGTTTTGGAACAGTCCGAAATGATATAATTTGGATGCCAAACAACTATAATTTCTCTCTGTTAACGTAAGTGATACGTCGCTAAACTCGTTTTAATAAAATGTATCGATATAAATCATTAATTTGTAAAGCAATTTCCATTATTTACAAAAAAAACATTAAAAATTGCAATAAATATATGTAAGTACAGTTGTTATACTTTTGTAACATACACATTCCATGATAACACCAACAATTTATTTGTCAAAACAAATTTTCACATCACCTTGTCCGCGCAAGTAAACAGAAAAATTGCGCGACGAACAAACATCTATCCCGTTTAACCAAATAAAGAGTTCCGTGTATTTATAGAAATAACGCGCAGCAACAAGAAAAAAACTTCTGTAATTCATCAAAACGTAAATTAAATTCTTTAACCAAATTATTTCTGTTCAAATTATGGACTGTATATATATAGCAAATCATGACGAAATAGTTATCTTTTATGTTTTGTAATATGAAGATGTGTACGCAGCAACGTACGGCAATTAAGATGATCACAGATGATTCATCACAATGCGCGTTACATAACTAATTTAAATTGCATTGGCAAGATTGAATCGTGAACTATTTTTGAGTTGCTTATTTTTTTAAGATTTCACCAAGAAATATGAAACTTTTCTTGTACACTACCAAACTCTTTAAAGCTTGCTTTTACTATCACGGGCTATAAGTGCCTTATTTCAGCAGGAAAAAACAGTGCATGCTTCGGACGCTCCGAACTTTAAGAAAATAACTGGTGTGATATTGATAAATCTGACCGGATTTCGATCCGATTAAAAATTTTAATCATCAATACAAGTAGAACCACCTCATCTATTTCACGTTAAAGTTTAAACCTTATTTTGCTTCGTAAACGACGATTCGATAAGTGTAGTATTCCCATCTAACCTCTTAAAGTGTTTTACCATTTTTCACAATAACACTGTCGAACGCTGTTTTTATTTAAGGTCCATTGTATTGCAGATACCATTGTTATTCTTTCAATATGATTTAACGTATGGGCTGTGAATCTTTTCAAGAATATATCCTATCAGCAGGTCGATTCTGGCTTTCCTATTGACGACTGTTAAAGTTGGGAATGTGACATCTAGCACATTAAAAATAAGCTCATTGCGGGTTTTTTTCGATGAAATTTTAGCACGGCATACTTTATGAAAATAAAAATTAACATACAAAAATATCCGGAACAAGCTTATATTTTTTGCCGTCAGATCCACTTATAGTTGTCTATAGGAAAAACGAACTATGAAAAATATTTACATAGCACTTTATTAAAAACATCATTTTCTGGCCTGCTGAGAAATCATGTTCGATCAAAATTAGGAAATATTTTTTCCGTATTTTCCAATTGACGATTGTAAAAGTTGGGATACGCAGCTAGCGGAAACAATAAAAATTAAATTAGCTATCCTTCAATGACATTTCATAATAACAAAAATTACGCGTATTTTCAAATTGGCATTGACGACTGTTAAAGTTGGGAATGTGACATGTAATGCATTCAAAATAAGCTCATTGAGTGTTTTTTTCCATTAAATTTTAGCACGGCATACTTTATGAAAATAAAATTTAACAAAAAATATACCAAACAAGTTTAATTTTTTTGCCGTCAGATCCACTTGTAGTTGTCTACAGGGGCCCAATTTTGGTTGAAAACCGAGAATAAAATTTATGAGTTTTACCTTTGTTTCACATACGTACTAGACTTAAATATTGAATTTTTTCGCTGTTTGTATCAAACAATTATATGATTTAATGATCTATGTTTAGTAGGTAAGTAAAACAACTGTAATTCTCATAATTTTTATTCCCATTTTTTGACCAAAAATCGGCCCCTGCTGTATTATTTTTGAATTGTCAAATTGGCATAGCTCGTTGAGTTTCAAATTTTTCCACTATACGTGCCACTCGTAATCCTCCAATCGCCAATATTAAAAATATTCCCAATTTATTTTTGTTTTTGAAAATATTTTCATCAACTGTTTACCATAGTATGTCAGAAAAAAATTACGACAAAAATACTATGAACATATCTTTCCTAATCCCTTTTTCCTATAGGAAAGTCAGAATCGACGCAGGTAGATTTTCGTGTTTATGTACTTGGAATTTTTGTTCTTCTGGACTTGGACACTATTTTATATCCATCCCGAATAGTCCAATTTGCGTAAAATTGTTACAGGAATTGTGATAAATTACCCAGCATTTGTTGGGTTTCGTGAACGAAAAATTTAAAGCAGTTCATCAATATTAATAAATGATCGAAAAGCTATTACAAACTAGTAGGCTGAGTTCTTTAGTTCGTTTCCATCCAGTTTGACAATGTCGTTTGTGGTTCAGAAAATTACTAACTTAAAAATGTTTTGTCGGCTAGCCCCGATGGTTTATCGTATATTGTCTTAAAAAATTTACCAGGGGCGGCATGTTGTACCATCACATTTTTACTTTTTCGACTTAGTTTATGTCTCAGCATATCATTTATGCTCTTTCAGCCAAGCAATTACACAAAAAGTATTGCGATTTCAATCATTTAAGGCGAGCTGGACAAAGTTGAAAATGTGTGATATATAATGCAAATTGTTGATGTAAATTTTTGTTGTAATGCGTTGTATCGCCGTTTTGAGATCACACATTTTCAACTTTGTCGAGCTCGAGACAAATCCTGGTCGCGATAAGTCCAGTGGTTTGGTTCTTTGCAGTCTTCTTGTTGGTGTAGTAGTTATGTCCAGATTTTCACGTATGTGAAGTTATCCCCGGATTCTATCCCCGAAATTCAAAAAAAAAACAATCGCAGGCAACACTAACATAATTATATCCCTCTAACTCTTGTGTGAAGTCAGCCCCGCCCCGTTTTATATTATATTTTAATTAAAATCCACTTCATATGTGAAGTTATCCCTGAATTTTATTATATGAAAAATAAAAATGTTTATTAAAATTATTTTAATTCGTAAAACAAACAAAATAAATGTAATAATTTAATAAATAGAAGTAAAATAATTTTTAAAATGGCTCATAAATTTGTCAGATTATGATAATAAGACGGAACATACATATCTTACATTTAGGAAACACACGAAAAACTCGTACCGTTGCAACCTAGCGAAATTAGGCTCCGCGAGTTACGTTATCACGTCACCCCAACAACAACAACAACAAGAACTTATATACGTTTTATATTTTCTTCAGTTCAACCTAAACTCATTTTTCCTTATCTTGTAAATTCCATTAAAATATGATACATTTAATTTTCTATATTTTACCTCTAATTTTTTATTAATTCGATACATTTTTAATTTTGCTTATTGTTCCATTTTTCATGAGAACTTCATAAAAAATAATATTTAGATGCAACAGCAAAATCTAACAAACTTAGAGAATGTATTAACCAAAAAAAAATCAGATTGTACTTGTGATTTGACGAATGAACATCAAATCAAGTGTTTTATTTTAAAGAACCTATATTTGGCGCAGTTGGTAGGATCCTATTTCAATAGGATTCATAAAAAAAAACATAAAATTTTTTTAATAGAAATTAAAATTAAAAATTAAAATTAAAATTGAAATTTATAATTTAAAAGTTAAAATAAAAGTAAAAAATTATTTTCCTACTATAATACATAAAGTTAAGTGATTAATAACTAAATAAAAAGTGAACGTTGTACATAGTACAACAATAAAAATAAACGTGAATAAAAGAAAATTGTGTATAAAGCAAAATTCGATAAAACCAACTTGAACTTTAAACCTGTATCACGAACACTAATAAGTATAACGTGTAACTACAAAATTGTGCATCGTATCATTGTGTATTGGTACCAAATCAACATATCGAATTGGTGGCAACCTTCGAGTGGATATCGGACGGACAAGCAGATGGTCATGCAGTTGCTCTACTTTTTCTGGTAAGCGATTATATTGTAACAATTATATTTATTGAGTGTTCCCCCTTTTTTTATGTCATTTAAATTTGGAATAATTAACAAGTGCAATTCTCATTCGACTGACGCATACAGTCTTAGCGATTTAGTTAGTATTAAATTAGGTTACCCAAATAATTGTTTAGACATGAATGTAAAAGAACAGTTAGACCAACTTCGGATACCCGACGCAATCAAGGATTTACCACCTTTTGATGGTAATAGTCGTACGTTGTTCGATTTTATAGAAAACGTCGAAGAAATCTTAACGATAGTAAAAGAACTTGACGGAAAACCGAATGGTAAAATTATTCTAAGGGCAATCAGAAACAAAGTAGTCGGAGAGGCCAATGAAGTGTTAAACATGTACGGCACACCACTAGTTTGGGAGAATATTAGAATTAATTTAGTTAATCCTTATAGCGATAAACGCAACGAAACTAGTTTAGTACGAGATCTCCATAGATTGAGTCAAGGAGTAGATTCAATCGAATGTTATTACTCAAAAATAATTGAAATATACTCAACCATTATGAATAATATTAAAATAAATGAAAAGGATCACAATGTATTACAGTCAAAACAAAGACTATATGAGGAAATGTGCAGAAATATATTTCTTTCTGGCATTAGGGAGCCTCTAGGCTCTACAGTAAGGGCAATGAGACCCACGACACTCAGCGAAGCTTTCAGCTTCTGTCTAAGGGAACAAAATATTAGTTACCTTAAAAATTATAATTATAATAAGAATAATATACCAATTAAAAAACCGTTACATATTAAACCGGTAATAATATCACAACCTAATAACACATTTTATAGATCAAACGCACCAATAAACCTTCCTAGTTCCTCTCAACCTAGATTCAATCACAATCAATTTACGCAGCATCGACCTAATTTTCAGCCAAATTTTAATACATTTAAGCATAATTTTAATTCACCAAGACCGTTACACACTCAAAACCCGGTACAAAACAAGCAACACGAGCCTATGGATACGGCCAGTGGTCATTCAAAATTAAAATATTACAACAATCTAAACCATAACAATAATAATAATAACCGATTTTTCCGACCAACGGGACAATCACCAAAATTTCATCACGAAGAATTATTTACGGTAGAGAATAACCTTCAACCTGACTCACAGGACTACTATAACGAACAGGACGGAAACAATTATCCACCAGATTCACAAAATCATTGTAATCAACAAATTCACTCAGACAATCCTCAAATTGATTTTTCTAACGACGAATATATTAATCCAATCGAAAACAAAATTGACGACCAAAATTTTCATACACTTGCCTCGGAACACAATTTGGATACATAGATGTAAACAAGCATCAGTCGTCCCTTTTACCGTATATTCATATAAGAGGACCGAATAACATATTTTTAAAATTTTTAATTGACACCGGCAGCAATAAATCCTTTATCGACCCGACGTTAGTCAACCCTAAATTAGTTGAGACTATCGAACCTGTAAACATTAAGACGGTATTTAACACCCACTCCATCAATAGACATATAATCATGAAAGGCTTAGATGAATTAAAAACGAAGGAAAACCTTCAATTCTTATTGTTTAAGTTCCACAATTATTTTGATGGATTAATCGGATTAGAGCTCATGCAACAACTCAAAATTAAACTAGATTTTCAAAATTCGATCCTAGAAACAAAAAATGGCACAAGAATCCCTTTGATTTTTAAACCGAATTTCATGTCAAAACCTTATGCAATTGACCCTGGTAGTAAAATAATCGCCCATTTGCCTGTAGGCGTACAAAATGGAGACATTTATATCAAACCAATAAAAATCAAAGAACACCTCATCATTCCCGAAGGCATCTATCAGTGTAAAAATTGGTACTCGTATATAGAAGTCATAAACCTTTCCGACGTAACTCAAAATTTTATAATTGAACAACCTCTAAAAGTCGAACCTCTTAAAAGTAGTTCACACACTGAAATGCATAACTTTTCAGTTCATAGTGGTATTAATGATAATTCCAATAAAATTGCAAACCAAGATATTTTAAAATTAATCCGTATTGATCACTTAAATATCGAAGAGTCTAAAGCCATAAGTAAACTATGCAAGAACTTCGAAGATATATTTTTTAAAGAAGGTCAGAATTTGACTTTTACCAATCAGATAAAACATGAAATTCAAACTACAGACAATATTCCCATTCATAGTAAGTCATACCGATACCCATACATCCATAAACAGGAAGTTCAAAATGAAATATCAAAAATGTTAGAACAAGGGATCATAAGACCAAGCTTTTCACCCTGGTCATCGCCGATATGGATAGTTCCAAAAAAGCTTGATGCTAGTGGAACCCAAAAATGGCGGTTAGTTATAGATTACAGGGAACTCAATGAAAAAACAATCGATGACAGGTATCCTCTCCCGAATATAACAGAAATTTTAGATAAACTAGGTAGATGTATGTACTTTTCCACCCTCGACTTAGCTTCGGGATTTCACCAAATTGAAATCAAACCGAACGATATTCCGAAAACGGCATTTAACGTAGAAAAGGGCCATTACGAGTTTGTTCGAATGCCGTTCGGACTAAAAAATGCCCCGTCCACCTTCCAAAGGGTTATGGACCATGTATTACAGGACTTACAAGGTAAAATTTGCTTATGTTATATGGATGACATAATCATCTTTTCCACCTCTTTGCAAGAACACATCGAAAACCTAGAAAAAGTGTTCACAAAACTCAGAGGAGCTAACCTAAAGATACAAATCGATAAATCCGAATTTCTTCACAAGGAAATATCATTTCTGGGTCACTTAGTCACCAACGAAGGCGTTAAACCCAATGTAGATAAAATAAAAGCTATCAAAAATTTTCCTCTTCCTCGTACGGAAAAACAGATAAAATCTTTCCTAGGTCTCATAGGATACTATAGAAAATTTATTCGGGACTTTTCCAAAATTACAAAGCCTATGACCGAATGCCTAAGGAAAAACAAAAAGGTCGTTATAGACTCTAGATATATTGAATGCTTCGAAACTTGCAAAACACTTCTTTGCAATGATCCAATTTTACAATATCCGGATTTTTCCAAACAATTTAATTTAACTACTGACGCCAGTAATTTCGCTCTTGGAGCCATACTTTCTCAAGGACCAATAGGGTCAGATAAACCTATATGCTACGCCAGTAGAAGCTTAAATCAGTCAGAACAAAATTATAGTACGATAGAGAAGGAATTGTTAGCCATTGTTTGGGCAACCAAATACTTCCGCCCGTATTTATTTGGAAGAAAGTTTAAAATTATTACGGATCATAAACCGTTAACTTGGCTAATGTCTCTAAAAGAACCTAATTCAAAGTTAATACGCTGGAGATTGAAATTGGAAGAGTTTGATTATCAGATCGTGTACAAAAAGGGAAAACAAAACACAAATGCTGACGCTTTATCACGAGTGGAGATACATTTAAATGAAACAAATAGCGTTACCGACGTAACGGATAATGATGAAACAATTTCGAATTTAAATTCAACAGAAGGTCCTCCAATCGGCTGCTTACCGATTTCAGATAGACCCCTGAACGAATTTTCTCATCAATTAGTTTTAGAAAAGAATGATAGCTTAAATCGTAATGTAAAATTAAAAATATTATTTAGTAATAAAAAAAGATATACAATTAAACAAAATAACTTAAATAATGAAGAAACCATAATAGATATTCTCAAGAATTATACCGTGCCAAAACGGGTCACAGGTATTATTACGGATGACGAGACGTTTAAGGTCATTCAAGTAGTATATAATAAATATTTTAATAACAGTATTTTTAAGATAGTTAGATGTAGAACATTAGTAGAAGATGTTAGTAATCAAGATAGTCAAGAAAATATTATTAAGGATTATCATAACAAATCCAACCATAGGGGCATAAATGAAACACTGCAGCATTTAAAAAGACGATACTATTTCCCTAACATGAAAATAATAATAACGAAAATAATTAATAATTGCAATATTTGTGGAACGTACAAGTACGAAAGGAATGTTAAACCAATAAAACTCGAGTTAACGGAAACCCCAAGTAAGCCCTTAGATATCCTACACATAGACATATATGCCGTACATAACGAGAATTTTCTAACGACTATTGATAAATTCAGTAAATTTGCATGTGCCTATCTATTGAACGGTAGGAACAGCATAAATATTATCAAATCCTTAAAACATTTTTTCGCACACCACGGCATCCCAAGTAAAATAGTAGTGGATAACGGAGCTGAGTTTATCTCAACAATTTTTCAGGACTTTACTAAATTGTACAATATACAGCTACATACTACTACTGCAAAAAATTCCACTGGGAATTCTCCCGTAGAAAGACTTCACTCCACATTGACAGAAATCATTAGGATAATCTATAACCAAAATAAGACTAAGGCAATAGGAGAAATAATGGACGAAGCTGTTATAACCTACAACAACTCTATCCATTCATCAACCAAATTTACCCCGTTTGAATTAATATCAGGACACTATAATGAATCAAATCCAATCACTACTAAATTCAATCAACTAACAGAACAAGATTATCTTCAAAATCACAAAAAAACTTATGAAACTTTAGCTAAAATAGTACACGATAGAAATTTAGAAACGAAAAAAAAACTAATAAATAAGTTAAATGAAAATAGGATTGATCCACCAGAGTTTGAACCAAATGAACAAATTTTCGAACTCGAAAACAAGAAATAAACTAGCTCCCAGATTTATGAAACATAACGTAGTCGAAGATAATAAAATAACATTAGTAACTAATAGACGTAAAGTTCACAAACAAAAAGTAAAATTTAGAAGGAAATTTCAAAATAAATTAGGTAGGAATAAAAATACAACCGAGCCTAACTCCAACGAGTAGGTGAAATTTTTCCCAACACTTTAGTTGAGAAGTGCGATAAATCTTATTTTTAAATTTTAGTGAGTAATATATAAACGTAATTTCAGGTTCACCCTCTTCAACATAATACACGGACAGAAAATGGAAATACATGACTTAACAAATAACAGAGGACTGTTACCATTAAAATTAGGAGATGCTAGAGTCATCGAAACTTATTCAAAATTAGTACATATAATAAACATAACCGACTACGAATTGAACATTCAATTAATTCAACGAAATATCGAAAATATATGTAATCAAACGCAGAACGAAACGCAATACGTTAACAAAAGATAGTTATACTGAAACAAAAATACAACATGTTATTAAATAATTTGAACTTAATTAAGCCAAGATATAGACTCAGACGTGGACTAATTAACGGACTAGGATCTTTAGTAAAAACCATAACTGGAAACCAGGATTACGACGATTACGTTGAGATCAATAAAAATATAGATATTCTTAAATCAAATCAAATTAATTTAGAGCATCAGGTAAACAACCAAATAATAATTAACGAACGTATGATACAAAGATTCAATAACATTTCCGAACATATTAATAAACAACAAAACACCTTAGAAGATCACATAAATAGATTTCAAAACGATATCATAGATAAATTGAACAATGTTGAACACAAGTTAAAAGTAAATCAATACCTTGATCTATTGTTCTTTGACATTCAAATATTGAATAACCATTTGGAAGACATTCTAGAATCTGTAACTTTAGCAAAATTAAAAGTAATTTCAAAACATATCTTACATCCACAAGAAATAGAATACATTTATGAAAAACTAAAGCAACAGAACATAGATGTGAAAGTCGATGAGAATATATACGAATTTTTGGAATTAGATGCATATTTTAACCAATCAAATATAATTTTTATCATACAAATACCTACCTTTTATCCTGAACCATTTTCATTCTATAGATTGAAACAATTACCTATTAATAATACCTACACTTTAGAATTGAAATCCCAATTCCTTTTACTCAATAAATATTTTTACCAATATGTCGACAAACCATGTACAAAGATTGAGCAAACAAGATACTGCTCCAAAACAAAATTATTAAAAAACACACAAGAAGGATGTATAACAAATTTGATCAACGACAAACCAGCACATTGCAATTTGGTGGAGGAGACAATCGAAGACACTGTCGAATCAATCGAACAAAACTTCCTATTCGTATTTACACACACAGAAATCCTAATGGAAACCACATGTAGCAAAGATGCAGAAAGTAAAATCCTAAAAGGAATAGCACTAATATACTTCGAAGACTGTATAATTAATATAAACAACATCCAGTATTCAAGCAAGTATGCAACATTCTGGGACTCAGTGCAAATAATCTCAACATTGTACAATGAGATTAATACATCAATAACAACGAAAAATTTGACATTGGAAAAGTTAAAATTATGGACAACTAAAAACACAGAAGCGATTAATTTACTTAATTTAAGCAATAATAATACTAATCATATTTCCATTATAGGAGCAATATTTGTTACAATTCCATGCATAATAGGAACCCTCATGTTAATACAAATGATCAAAAAGAAAAGGACCATCGAAACAGTTCCAGATCCAGCAGCCACTTCACCACAGTCAACTCAGCTCAGCTGGGCCTCGCTTCATTCTTAGGGGGGAGGAGTTACGTTATCACGTCACCCCAACAACAACAACAACAACAACTTATATACGTTTTATATTTTCTTCAGTTCAACCTAAACTCATTTTTCCTTATCTTGTAAATTCCATTAAAATATGATACATTTAATTTTACTCATTTTTCCATATCTTGTAAATTCCATTAAAATATGATACATTTAATTTTCTATATTTTACCTCTAATTTTTTATTAATTCGATACATTTTTAATTTTGCTTATTGTTCCATTTTTCATGAGAACTTCATAAAAAATAATATTTAGATGCAACAGCAAAATCTAACAAACTTAGAGAATGTATTAACCAAAAAAAATCAGATTGTACTTGTGATTTGACGAATGAACATCGTCGATAAATTGTAAATTAAAAGATCTAAAAGAAGTGATAAATCAAGTGTTTTATTTTAAAGAACCTATGTTTCGCGCAAAATATTTCCATATAATTTATTTTGGACCAAAAGTAATATTTTAATTTGACATGTGAAAAGTATTAATTTGTCGGATCAGAGCTTTATGGTTTTGAGATGGTTAGATCCTTACGTCACTTTTCTCTAAATATGAACAAAATCGTACCGTTGCAACCAATACTTTTTACATGTCAAATTAAAATATTACTTTCGGTCCAAAATAAATTATATGGAAATATTTTGCGCGGAGCCTAATTTCGCTAGGTTGCAACGGTACGATTTTGTTCATATTTAGCGAAAAGTGACGTTAGGGTCTGACTATTTTAAAACCATATAGCTCTGATCCGACAAATTAATACTTTTTACATGTCAAATTAAAATATTACTTTTGACAAGCTCGATCGATCTTTAGATCTCAATGGAGGTTGTCGTTTCATTCATCCACGGTGCATTAACAATACATGGCAGGATTTTATTTTGAACTGTTTGTATGATTTTGATATTTGTCTTCTTGGCACAACCTCAGAGTTGGCTACCATATGTCCAAACAGGTTTCAGGATAATTTTTGTATAGCAGCAGTTTGTTATGGAACGCTAGTTCAGATTGTCTACCTAAGACCCAATGCATTTTTCTAAATTTTATGTTTAGTTCTTCTCCCTTATTTTTTATGTATTCCTACGATTTTCCTTTTCCACAATTTATAAAATTCATATTTAAATATTTCAACAGTAAACAATAATTATTGACTAAATTAACTGGAAAATGCCAGTATCAGAATGTTTACAGCAACAACAACATCGTCATATAATTTTTTGTTATAAAATTAGTCCACCCCATCGTCCTTGTCACCGTATTATTACTGCCATGCACAAAGGAGAGTAACATCTTTGCGCACATTTCAACACAAACAATAAGACAATAATTGAATCAATTACGATTACAAAATTCGTCTTGAAATAAGAAATCCACACTGTGCACAAAAAATATTTTTGTCTTGATTGTAGACAAATTTGTGCTGTACAAAATCAGATTATAACCGCGTGATATTTAACACCCTACGTATTTTGCATGAATTGATCCTAATTTTTAACCGAGGACAACTGCGGCGGCGACAATTCGATTCCAAATTAAATTACTGTACATGCGAGTGATTTAGAGGGGATTGTGTTGAATTTTTTTTTTTCGGGACATAGATAAAAATTTGATGACATTGATATATAGGAAAATGACTCAGTTTTTTTGGTTGAATAAATTTTATCTATTTTTGTTGTATGGCGGCATTTTTAATGATGCGAGCAAGTTAAAAATTAGTTTTTCGTCATTTTTAAAACTGTATTTTTATACGGCTAGATGTAATTTTATGATAACGAAAATTTTCTATTAAAACAAATTTTGTTTTTGTTTCGTTTATCGTATTTTAAATTTTGATCACGAACAGTTAGTTCTTTTTAAGTTGTATATACATAATGTTTTATATCTATGCTGCTGATGCACTATGCTATACCTACTCGTCGTTTATTATATGCTTATAGGATAGCTTTCAATATGTTATCGATGGAATATTATGGTAATAAAATGAAATATTTAATCGATTGCCATTTGATGATTCCCGTTGAAAATATTATATATGATTGAAGGGTTATACAGGAAAACATGTTAATTTTATCTAATATTCAGATCTTTAAGTCATTTAAATTAGATGTTTGGTTTTTAAATTGTCAATTAATTTGTTTATAAAAAAAACATGGTGACTATTATTCTTGGACTACTTTTACAATAAATTAAATGAGGTGTAAATGTGTTAAGTGAATACGTACGAACAAATAAAGCCGGTCGATAAAATTGTCGTTTTTGACCGTTGTCTATGTTTTAAGATTTCTGCAGCTTCTTACTTAGCAAAGCAGATATAAGTGAAAACAAACTTGTGGAGCTTAGCTCATACCAATCGAAGGCACTGATTTATGTAAATTTATTTATATTGAAATAAGTCTACAAATTTGAATACAGTCGCAAATACACTCGCCGAGTTGCCTAAACGGTAGCTTCCGTTACATTCGCCGCATTTACATCAAATGTTTCTCATCTCTGCTATATTTGGATAAATCAGAGTTTGATTCGATTTCTTTAACCTCCCGGAATTTCTTCAACGTTTTTTCAATATTTTCTGTAGAATTATCGAGATTTCTGGTACAGTACGTGCGGACACTGCTAGACTGTCTATTTCGAACCTTGTTAGGCCATCACCCAACCAAATATGGTTTTATGAATAACAATCTTATTTGCTTTGTTTCTTATTTGCTAATTCTTCAGTATCTGGAAAAATGTAAGGCTCCAATGCAAGTCTATTTTGTTTGGTTAATAATATTCAGGTTCCACCAGAACTATTTTCTTAGTATTGGGGTCTTCAACATCCGTTCGATTTATTCGTTCGAGATTGCACTTAAAGCTTTAGATTTGCAATGTACAGTGCTGGGGAAAAAAATTGGGCAAACAATTTTATTGTAAATTGGAGTGTTTTTTTTTTGCTAAAATTACAAAACTTTTGAAAGGAATTGGGTAATTGTTTCATTTTAAATACATGTATGACGTAATTTTTTGGGGGAAAAAATACCTGCAATTTAGGGGCAAAACCGTGAAAAATGCCAAAATATTCAAAATACGTTGATTGGAGTTAAAGTAATGGAATAAATTAAACAACTATTTTATTTTGTTTTTATTGATTTATAGAAGTTCTATCTTTAATATTAATATTTTGCTGGACCGCTTTTTGTTTTTATTACACCGGTACAACCCCGCAACTGATATTTATGTAAAATTGGTCAAGCAATTATTTTATTTTACGCCTACCGTTCCTGGCCGTCATTAGGGTGCAGATGTTTTGTTGCCTTTAATTTGATTTTTTTTTAGTATAAATAGTGCATATTTTGTAAGATTAAGTTTTTCTGTAAGTAATCCTAGTCAAATAAAAAATAAAGTGTAATTTTAGTTAAAAAAATGGGAAAAGTTAGTGAGCAGTGTAAAGGTAATACGTTGATTTTGGCGTGAGAAAATTTAACCAGGCGCGAAATAGCAGAAAGATTAAGCATTCCTAAAAGTATTGTCGCATGGAATATTAAAAAAATGCGAGATAGGAGCAGTACACAAAGAAAGAAAGGTTCTGGAAATCCCAGAAAGGCAACGCCAGTAGAAGATCGTTTTATAATATTACAATGTCCTCGGAACCATTTTAAAACTTCATCGAACATAAGACGGGATGTTGAGCGAGCAACGGGAAAACAAATTTCAGCCAGCTTAGTAAGAAAAAGACTTGTTAAAGCTGCTTTGAGAGCACTTAAACCAGTCCAGAAGCCTTAGTTCACCCAGGAGCATGTTTCTTGGACTCTAGAGATGTGGAATGATGTGGTTTTCTCTGATGAATCAAAACTCAATCTGCATGTTGGAGATGGAAGAATTCTCGTATGAAGAACACCGAGCGAGAGGCTTAGCAACGAATGTCTTTTGAGGGATCCACCGAAAAATGAAGGAGTTATGGTCTGAGGATGCTTTCTGGAAATGAAACCGGTCGATTGTACTTCCTTAGTTCCAGCATTACAGCAGCTGTTTATCTGCAGGTCCTACACAACAAATTTAAGCCTTCCGTGTTAAAGTTTTTGGCGAGACTTACAAGTTTATTTTTCAACAGGACAACGCTCCGTGCCATACCGCCAAACTTGTGAGATTAATTTTCATTTGTACATAGAAAATTTAGCTTTCAGATAAACATAAATAATTTGTTAAAAATTTGTTTTTTTTCTTATCTCTTCATTTAAAGGTAAAAAAGTACTTCGAAGAAACAAGTTTCGATGTGTTGAGCTGGCCCCCGTATAGTCCAGACATAAATCCCATTGAAAATATTTGGTCTATAATGAAGCTAGAAGTAGTAAGAAAGCGCCCAGAATCAATTCAAGCTGTAATACAAGCAAGTGGCTGCCCAACAAAATATTAATAATAAAGATAGAACTTCTATAAATCAATAGAAAACAAAAAAAAAATTATAAAATACGTCATTAATTTATTCAAATCAACGTATTTTGAATATATTGGCATTTTTCGCAATTGCAGGTACATTTGTTTTTTAAAAAAATTACGTCATACATTAAAGTTAAAATGAAACATTAAGTCAATTGCTTTCAAAAGTTTTGTAATTTTAGCAAAAAAAGACTCCAATTTGCAACAAAATTTGTTTGCCCAATTTTTTTTCCAGCACTGTACGTACGAATCCAATGCAAAATGGATTGTGAAAGATTAATTCCACTAGTGGAAGGAAAGCCATGTATATGGGATGACAAATGTGAACAGTATCACAACAGGGAATTAAATAAAAAAATTATGGAGGGAGATTACGGATAATGAAAGTTTTCATTATTATCAAATTTTCGGGAATTAGAGGCCTTATGAAGTTTAGCTTCAATAGATGTTAATATACCTGTGGCAATTTAACGCAATCACTTAAGTCGAGATAAGTAGTTATGTTGAACTATTTTCTAATCGATAGTATTGTTCGTTTCTTCCCCTTCATTTTTCATCTAAACCCGACGTTTTTGACTGAGATGGTTGGTATTTATTTAAAATCACTTAATTGATAATTTTTGATATTGTAGGATGGAGTAAGTGATATTTAAAACAATATTGGGAATATGGTTGGAATGTTTGTTATCTTATCTTGAAATATGTTTTTATTTTGAATTTAACTTTGTGGTTGGTATTTACTTAAATCGATATAAGTGTTTTTTCTAAATGCTAATTAAAACAGAAAAATCTAAAATTGTGAAACCAGAGCATGAACGAGTCCTTGAATATGTCAATAAACGCTTTAAATTGCGCTTTAAACTGATACCAGGGATCCAAAAATAATCGAGTTATGTCCCATAATTTTTCACAAATTAATTTAAAATTTAAATTTATTCAAGGTTCGGAGCCGAATTCTATAAGCATTTTTATTGCCTATAAAGAACCACATCAAACCCAAAACACCTCATCCCACCCCTCCACACCACAACTCCTACCACCTCCAAAAACACACCACCCACATAAACCCACATCCACACGAGATATATTTTTAGTGCATTTAGTTTCACATGCTCTATGAAACCAAAATAGAATACAAAATAAAAAAAATTCTATCAATTTTAAGGGGGGGGGGGGAGGTGTTAACAAAACCCGATATATCTCCCAACATCCTAAACACAGAAATGTCCAAATCAATAAGGCTCTATCCCATGAACTGCTTGAACTTTTAGTGAAGAAATTAAGTTGATATCTTCATCCTTTCTTAAGTTATCGTGGAAACAGACAGACAGACGGACAGACGGCAAACCGAAACCATATAGTATTTTTTTAATAAACAAGTTTAAAAACAGATAAGTGGTTTTGTTGAATTGCCACAGATATAATCAAATGTAGTTGGAACCATTCGTCTATATTTAAAAAATGCTTTATCATTCATTATTTTTGATTTCTTAAAAATATCTTCCAAATTCATCGTTTTCAGTTCTAGATACAGAATAATCATCGACCCAACATATTTTGGAATTTTCCAGTGAAAGAAATTTTATTAAAGGTGTTTCCAATAAATCCATTTTAATTGCAGGATTCAGTTTCACTTTTGTACTAATTGACAGCAATGCGTTTGTTTTTGTACTACAATTTCGCAAACAATGGGCGCGCGCATTCAGGTCCCCCAACAGTTGAAAACGTGTTGACTAAAATCACGACCAACGTTAAGACATTTTTGAGTTGTATGAAAATTTCAAATCAAATTGGCGATTATTTCACTAATCATTATGCCAACAGTTGGCAGGCCCAAATGTACCCTTTGGCCGCTATTTTACTCAACATGTTCCGACTGTGTCCTGAAAGCGCCCAATGGCTGTGTTGTTTTGAGAAATAACAGGAGAAATTATTAATCATAGTTGGCTTGTTTGTCAGTAGTAGGCAACAACAAATAAAGCAAACCAAGAACTGACTTCTAATATTTTATTTCTCAAAGCAGCGCAGCTTAATAAAATTAAGAATCTGTGTTCGGGCAAGATTGAAATCAATTACACCGAACACAATTTAGTTTTAAGTTTTACAAATTAACATATTATTTATTAACATAATTTTTATACATTTATAAATTTTTATTATTAGTCAATACAATGCTTCGGTGATGATCGATCGAAAACAAGAATTACAATGAAATCCGTACAGTCGTACTAAAAAACATTACACTTAAAAATAATTGTGCTATAAATTCTACCAACACACCATCTACCGATAAACGTACGAATTAAAGTATTTTTCGTATGTTGGTAATATTTACGATGTACAGTGCACCAGATAACTAATTTAAAGTTCCATTCTGACAGACAAGCATTAGTATTGTTGACACGAATCAATCCAAACTGAGTTTCATTAATAAACTTCGAGAAGCCTCACAAAAGGCTCATAGGGCGGTAATTATTTTTCATATTGGGGTCACCTTTTTTATTCGCGATTTCCAACTTAGTAGCTGACATCTGGTGAAAAAAACATGAATCGCAGTTTGCTATGAAGCAAGCGGGATCAAAACTGTCATAACAATCGATTTGACAATTCTCGCTCCCCTCGTAGACTTAGAAACCAATGCTATCTACACTCGAAGAAAATCGCCAATAGAGTGGTATAACAATTGCAGTTTTTATCTGGAAATATTACACTCGACAAAGTTAAGTAGCTCAACAATGATACAATGAACTATGATAGCGGCTCAACAATGTAAATAGTTGCTCTTTTAATACACATGTTGGAAATTTTATCTAGTCCACTTTAATTGGTAGATTTCATGGTATTAATGTGGTACAGCAGCTCAATCGGACAAGTGAAAGTAAAAAAGAATGATTTTTTTTTAAACTTATTCGAATATAGCAATGTATTTTCCTCAATAATGTCATTTGAAGTATGTAAAATATACTTGTTTTTGATATCATCAGCAATTGAAACAAAACATTTATTCAAAATATCCGCAACTTCTTTAGAATCATTGACCAAAACCCCTGAATCATCAAAAATTGAAAGATTTTGATTTTTTTGACTTTTTGAATTGCCAGTAACTTCGTTAACTATTCTCCATTGCTTTTTAACATTATGATTGGCATTAGAGAATAATTTCTTGAAATAATTAACTTTTTACTACCGATTTTAAATTGTTAAATCTAATAGACAGCCGAATATTATTAGGGAGCTTTTTAACTTTCAAACCTAAATTATTTTTAATTTTTATCAAATTTAAAAGTTTAGTATCAAATCAGCCTTTCAACTTATTGCTAGGTAATTGACGTTCAAAAGAAACAGTACATAACGACACAAGCTTTGAGAATGTAGAAAGGAAATTTTAATAGGCTGAATTTGCTTCATTACTACATAATACATTAGTCCATCTCTCAGCATCCAAACAGCCTACAAGTTTCTCAACATTAATTTTTTTTGTAATTGGCCGAATTTATAGTGGTACAACTAATAGGAATCTCCAACATAAGAAAAGTTGCACAATGATCAGTAACTTTAACCATGGTTGAATGGGAAAAATCAAGGATCGGCTTAATTTTCAAAAATATATGATCAATTATTGAAGAGCTATCATTTACGATTCTATTAAACATATCTAAGCACAATTCTAGTTATAGATCAAAAAAATATAAATAGATAAAAAATAAATAAATAGATCAATCGAAAAAGCATGCAATCTATAAAAACCCAGAAAAGTAAAATTAATTTTCGTAATACTAAAATTTATCTTAATACCATCAGCGCTTCGAAATTTCAAATATTCTACCTGTTCGTTTAAAGATATATATCAATATACGCTGCAACACCAGCATTTTGATTTTCCTGATTACAATTAGCAACAAAATTATAACCCACCAAATTGTCAAACAGCGACACCTCAGGTTCATTAGTCTAAATTTCAGAAAAAAAACATTACGTGCGGTCTATAATTGAGCATATCTAGCTGGTATATGAATTCATTTAAGTTCTTCCTTAAACTTCTTAATTACACTTAACTTAAGTTTATCAAAATCATAAAAACTGTTTATGAAGAATGGCTTTAACTTATCATTTTTCCTTAACAGTACTTTATTATTTCTGTACCAGCAATATTTCCAATTGTTGAGCACTTCAAACTGCTGACATTCTGTGTATAACATCATTCTTGTTTCCGAACGAATTCGAGTATATAAACTTTGGCCCCTGTAGGTAAATGTAAATCATCGGTGCTGATAATAATCGGTTAGGAATTTGTCGAATTCCGTCCCAGGTGGCGCATATTCCAGAAATTCTTCCAAAAATCATTTAACAATTTCTATCCGGCATACCCAATGCCATCACAATCGTTTAAGAAATTATCGAGTTCCACCTCATATGGCCATATTCCAGAACTTCATCCAAAAATCATTTAAGAATCTCATTTCCATCCAACATACCCAATCCCATCATAGTCGGTTAATAATTGGGAGAATTGTGACTGAATTTGTTTTGCAAACAGTTGCAAAAAATTACGAACTTGAAATATTAAAACTTGAATTTGTGTTAAAAATATTTTAATTTGCTCTGCATTTAATTGAAGATACTATGAAAAAAACACGAATTTGCTTTGCAAAAAATTAAGGTTAATTTAGAGAAAATTGTCAATGAAGTATAAAAAATCGTGGCTGAATTGTAAAAAGTTGTGGTTAACTCATTCACAATGAACTAAAAAAAATTTAATATCATTTGCAGAATCGTGAATTTGAAGTGCAAAACCTATAGACATTATCTATTACGACATAGTTTGAATGAATTATTTTTTCAAAAAAATTTATGTGACAGATAAACGTATGCGAAAATGAAACTCGCCGATTTTATACCATTCGAAAATTTCCGTCTACTTTTTCTTCGAAAATTATCGCATACGAATTTCAAGAATACAATAATTTAAATTTTCGCATGCGGGATGACGTATTTTTACAGAAATTCGTATGCGATTTTTTTCGTACGAATTTCAAGAATAGCGCCCCAGTTGCCAAACAACATATTAGTACAGTTGGTGTCATTAATTTTACCTTAAGAACAATATTTTTTCGTTGTATGTATATCGCAGACAAACTATTTGTTTCGACTGTACGTGTATGTATTGCATTATCAACATTTAGGTGTATATAAGAAAAGTAATGATTGCATTATCATCATTTAGGTGTATATAAGTATATAACACATTTTATCTAGAAGCTCGAAAACTACAATTTCTATTAGCATCAACTTTTATTGGTATTGATAATAACAAATATATGCAAAAACCCTTTCAGAAAATGACATTTTCGAGCTATTTGCTATTGAAATCGTGATATGCAACTTTACGCCATTAAATTTGGTGCTAAAAAGTTACAGAACAAAACTTCCGTTTATATAGCCGAGTTACATTTTATGAATACCATTTTAGTACATATCAGAAATTTTGCAGTTTCAGAGGTTACATACAGTTGTTGTGTTTATGCACAATATATTTCGCCTATATGTTCGATCTCAGCTTGAGTTTGCTGTTCTCGTTTGGTCTCCCTTTCATCTAAACCAAAATAAACGCATTGAAAGTATTCAAAACAATTTTTTTATATATTGCTCGTAAAAGCGACTGGAACTATGATAATAGTATACCATACCACGAAAATCTTTCACGTCTTCCGCCTTATACTGATCCCTGTCACAAATATAAAATAACAACCCAGAATAATCGTAGAAGGCAACTAGGGCCCTCAATGTTAGGAAATATTCAACTCGGATTTATAGACACACCTACACACAGCTACTCGATAGTCGAATTTAATCCAGCTAGAACACAACCGAATAGAGTATAAGTAAATAAATAAAGCCCCGAGTCTAACTACTAAAAAACATTTTTTTTTTGCAAAATTTGACTTTATTCATCAACATAGTTTCCTTTGACAGTGATAAATTCATTCCAATGCTTTCTAACATTTTGATGTATTTTATGCGGACCGATTTTTCATTCGCCTGATAGATGTTAGTTTCATCAAAATCTGTTTCTCTGTATCATTTTGTGAGGTATGCGAACAGCTAATAGTCGCTGGGATGCAGATCCGGAAAAATAGGGTTTATGAAAAAGCAATTCGAATTTCAATTCACTTAACCCTTTATTGCACCTTATATCATATATGATATGTTAATTTCAGTTAATTATATATCGTAAAACAATTTCTTTTTCATCACTACTCTGCAACAAATCCATTTGTTTATTGCATTACTGTATGACAACTCTGTTTTTAGGGTAAAACAGTTATCAAAAAATTTGGCGGGAACATTTAGTTCTACCAATGTACTGTGTTTAGTGATGAAGTCAAAAGTTGCTTCAGATTTATTTCGATTTATTTAAGAATTATGCAAAAATTATTCAATGTGAGCAGTATTTTAAACATTACATATGTTTTACGATTCTAATTTATTATTCTGGGAAGTAAAATCAAATTAATTTTATAGAAATTATAAATTTTAGAAAACTATATCATACATGATATTTTATGCAGGAGGTACCTATTTCTACCGTATATCATATATGATATCATATCAAATATGATATATTGCGCGTTAACGATATAATTTTTCTTAAATATTTTATTTCATTTTTATTGCAACATAATGAGTTCAAGACGTCGTTATTATACCGTAGAGGAAGCCGCGGAAGTAATTTTTAATAGCTGGTCCGATTCGGAAGATGGTGAAGAAGAAGACGATCTATACGAAGAAGTGGTGGTGGAAACAATCGCAGAGAGCTTGTACATGAAGTAATGGAAGTTGAAAATGAAATTGTGTCTAATGATGTAAATGAGGCTTTTGATATTGCAAATATGCAAATCGTTTTTGCCGATAGTGTGCCTGAATTTAGCAATACAGTGACCGCTTTGAACGAAATAAAGGGATTAAAAGATAAATGCTTACAAATTGTGAGGAAAAAAGGATATTGAAATATCTTCAGAGCAGCATATATTTTTAGCGACCTCTGATCTTACGGAAGGCCAAATAAATTTAAGTACGCATTATCATTTTTCAATTATTTCTTCGACGATAGTGTAGTGGCAAATTTTGTTGAAGAGACAAATTTATACGGTTTTCAGAAAAATTCGAATAATACCAAATCGTTTACCGCCAAAGATGTGAAGAATTTTATCGAGATATGACTGTTTACTTCAGTTGGCAAATCACCTACAGTTGAAGATATTGGCATCCGAAATTAGGTAAAATTTGCCAAGAAGCGATGCCATTAGGCAATTAGACAAAACATTAATTATAATAATAATGAGAGACTGCTTCCTAGAACTCACCCAGACCACGACCGATGGTAGAAAATAAGGCCACTGCTCAACAATTTAATTAAAACATTTGAAAAAGTGTCTTTGAAAGACTGTTCTCCCGTAGATCAACAAACGTGTTCACTAAAACTCGATCATTCTTGAAGCCGTATATGCCTGCTAACCTCATAAATTATGATTCAAAATTTTCGCTTTATGTGGAATTGCGTATAATTTAGAATTAGACACTGGCCAAGAAAATGATTACGAAAATCGGCCAAGGTCTGAACTAAATTTGGGAGCGGCTTCAAATGTTGTAAATCGCCTTGCACGAATAATTCCTTCAAACATGAATTATAAGTTATTTCCTGGTAACTATTATACATCTATGCCATTATTAACCGAATTTGTAAAACGGAAAATATATAGCTTAGCAACAGCTCGAAAAAATCGTATACCGAATTCCAAACTACCGGATGATTCATATTGGAAACCACAACAAAGAGGCTCTTCGTTTGAAATGGTGTCTTAAATCGAGGGAAACCAAATAACTGTATACAGTTCAGTATACAGAACTATAGTTCAGTGGAAAGACACAAAGATTGTCACTCAAATGTCTACATTTGTTGCTAGAATTCCATTGCATTTGTCGTCGAGATAGAAGAAAAATTATGTTGACTGTCCGTCAATAGTGAAGGAATATAATAAATTTATAGAGGGTGTACACCTGCCAAATTAGAACGTTATACAATTAAAATAAAATCCAAAAAATGATATATGAGAGTTTTCTATCATATACTTGATCTCACAGAAGTAAATGCTTGCATACTTTACAATCGAGTAGAAAAACAACGTGGCACACCCGAGAACAAACTGTTAGGTCTGGCAGATTTTAAAGCACAAATTTCGGAAACTTTAATGAAATATGCAGATCCAGTAAGAGTTGGATAACCTTCTCGTGATATTATGAACCGAATAGAATTAAAAAGAAAGAAAGCTTCAGTAGCTACCTCCAAAAGAAATTCGGTTAGATAATATAGGACACTTGTCCACTTTTAACGGTAGTAGATTGTCATGTAAGCTTCCAGGTTGCAATAAGCTTGGGTTTATAAATTGTTTCAAACGCAACGTGTCGCTGTGTCGAAATAAGGATAGAAATTGCTACGCAATGTTCCATTGACAAAGAAAACACGATAACCTAAAGACTGAAAAATTTTGAAATTTTGTGATTTTTAATTATAAATTATTTACTTTTTTAAATAATCCAAATATTTATTTTATTTATTTATATTTAAAGTTTTATTAAACTCTTTTGGAATAAATTGGTTTATTTACGTGTTAGTTATTTTTATTTATTATTTGCAAAATAAATATTTTTTCTGTCCTTACTGCGTGAAATATCATATATGATATGTATATAAGAAAAACCGCGATTTCCATGAAAAATAAATTTTTCCCACATTTTTATAGGTGATTCTCGTTATCAGTGATTAAAAATACATCTCAAAATAATTTTTGTTCAGTAAAATGAGCTATCGTGCAGTAAAGGGTTAATTATGCCACCAAAGTCAACGACGGCTCGTGATTTATTTCATAGATTTGTCTATAAATGTAATATCATATACGTACAGGCAGGTAAGGCGCGTCTGTTTAGAAGCTCAGTATATCAGCCCAAACGTCAACCTCACATGCAGATGTGTTCTCTGCTAATTAACCAACGAGGAACCCCAAAAACCTAGCAAATGGCGGCTAGATATTCTCTCCACTGATTCACTGCTTGATTCATTGGCTTGGTTGGCAGCTGTTACAATGACCAGTTCTTAAAGCAATGGACTTGCAAGGTGGCACCCCAACTGTTCAGTTGGATAGTCCACCCACTGATGTTTCACTATGTTTTGCCATATTATAGAATGTTGCATGTGATGAATCACCTTGTTGCGCGATTATTACCATATGTTGCTTTCTGAAAATGTTGGTTGTTATGAGTAACAATATTGATTTGTTGCATTTTGAGCTTGGTCCCCTTTTTACATTTTGTTCTGCCTCAAACGATCTGGTTTTTTAAATTAATTATATTTTTTATTCGCACGATTGTATTAAAAATTGGTGAGGAGGACACCAAGAATCAAACGCCAGGAATCGAATTTTATGGGTGCTAATTTCAGTAAAGTTCGTATAGGAGGTCCTTGGGCCCGAGTGTTTTTCACCAATTTTCTCGACTTGAACGATTTAGATAAAAGTTGTGGTAAGGATTTTTCAATACCACGGCTGGCTTAATTTTAGGGAAATCTTTTAGGGTGTTTCGATGAGTTCTAAATTCATGAAAATATCTTTAAGTATGATTTAAAACATTTGAGTATCAGGAAACAGCTGTAATGGATTATGATTTTGGAAAATTTGTTAAGGATTGCTCCAATTTAGCGGTTATGATGTAGCTAGTTCCGGAATAGAACTATTTGTCATTTCTCAATCGAAAGGGACTGAACTCTTTCTCTAACGAATAGTATGGAATTCAGTTGCTACATGAAAATATCCGAAATGATTGAAGAAAAACACAGGTTCTTTAAATTGAATATAGAACAAAGCCGTTGAAGAAGGAATTTTTTATTTTTGACGTTTTTTACAAATATGTGCAGGATCTGTGAAAAACCGATTAACAACAAGAGGCATTGTAAATTAATTTTGTTTCAAATAACGGAAATAACGAATTGGTTTTTAATAAAACAAGGAATGTTTCGACTGAATTTCTTGCAAATTGGTGAGAATACATTTTCGTAATGATACGTACCATGTTATGTAACCGTAGCCATGCAATATTAATCTTGCTTAAATAGGACGAACAACCAAACCATATAGGATAAACAAACCAATTTGCATAAGAAGCTTACAGCATAATATTTTTTGTTACCCGCGGGTCTCGATGTATCATCCTGTAATACATAAATTAAAGCCAATCAATGATTATAGATCAGTTTTTTTTGTTTGACACATAACAGTTGGCTAAATGTCTACCCATAGATCTAACACATTACACATTATTTATTTTCAAAGTGTTTTTGGAAAATAATTTACAACCGGAAAAAAAATCGATGAACCGCGAAGTCTGTCGCTATATATCTCAATGCATAACCCCAAAAATGTGTTGTAGGCGTTGGTCGGACAATTTTTTGTTTTTGTATTCTTTCCCAAAAAAAAAAAAAAAATTAAAATTTTATTTTTGTTTCGAAATGTTAAATTAATAAAATTTATAATATATGTAAAACATGATTTTAAACAATGATACCCCAAAAAAAAAAAAACTAAAAAACGTTTCAATTTTTTCCGTTTTCATATAAAATGCACAATAAAATAAAATTATTAAAAATAATAATCGAACACAAAACTAAACAAAAGAAGAACAAAGGTGTGACTTTTTTCGGCGTGTGAAATTATTAACTCGATCCGACTTTATAGTTTTATAGTTATTTTTATATGGATAACAAAGAGTCTATCCAAAACACTATTATTACTATTTTATAGAACTATTATCATTATGATTACATTACTCGTATCATCAACATCATGATTTTTGTATTTGTTTTTCTTTTTTCATTCCAATTGAATTGTCAATTTCTATTTAATATTTAATGATTTTCAATTACATTATGACTATTTTACGTGTTTGGTTTTATATTTAATCAATTAATTGAATTTTAAATTTTTTATTTTACCGTTCACAATCGGATTGATTTTGATTTGATTGACAAAATAATACAAACGTAAGTGTATACAATTATAATGTACGTGTGTGTGTGTGCATGCGTTGTAAACCCAGTATGTGTAGTACTTGGATGATTGATCGATTAGCTATATTTGATCATTTTAATGAAAATCCATTCATTGTTTTAATGTTTTTGATTTAAAATCATTGATTGTATATGCAATTATGCATCAGTCGAACTCAATGTTACCTGACGAGATCTAGAAGGTTTCTTAACCGTTCGTTTTTATTAATTAGTTTCGCATACTGACAATGTGATATGTCTGCTCTAATTTCACCTATATGTGTGTGTCTGGCTGTTGTGTTTCCTAGAATTCATTGAACACATGTGATCAATATACAATGTAAACGAGTGATAAAAATAATTAATTTCTATTCTTGTAATTATGATGTTTAGTTGTTGTTACGTGGGATATGATATGGCAAATGCATACGAGTATAACAGTGTTATGTTATTTTGAAATTGATTTACTGTCAAATGCTAAGTATCAATAATACCAAGAGCAGTATTGATTTAATTAAATTCTATGAAGTACGATTATCTTAACTGTATGATGAACTGTATTAGATCAGATAGTTGAACGGTTTTAAATTGTACTACCTAGGCGCTTCTAGGCCGGCTCAAATCTAATAGTACGTTCACTAGGCGATTTGTTCAAATAAAATGTCCATGGTGGTGTTTTCAAAATTTGACACCAAATTAATTATTTTTTAAATTATTTGTAATTTTTGAGTTATGTATTAACCGAGTTTGAAAACAGAAAGGTTATTGAAATAAAATGTGATTATGATTAAGATCGGAACATTTGAAGCGAGAGACATAGATTACTTTCAGTAATGCATGTAATTGAGAAGCCCTACGTTAAATACTGCGAATCCCTGTTCCTTTAGAGAATTCAAGGCGCGTAGCTAAAGTTCTGGACCGAATAGTAATATTCTCGGCTAATCGCTCGATATAATGACATACAAATCGGATTAGGAGCAAGTTATTGAAATCCTGGTAGGATGAAGAACAATGACCCTGGTCCAATACCACTTTTCTCGACGTTCAAGGCCCATGATCCCCAAAAATGCAAAAAAAGTGCCAGGGTCTGAAACCTCTCAGGGTAATCAGAACTTCGGTCTGGAAATTGACCAACTCAACCAACTGAAAATTGAAAATTGAAAATTGAAAATTGAAAATTGAAAATTGAAAATTGAAAATTGAAAATTGAAAATTGAAAATTGAAAATTGAAAATTGAAAATTGAAAATTGAAAATTGAAAATTGAAAATTGAAAATTGAAAATTGAAAATTGAAAATTGAAAATTGAAAATTGAAAATTGAAAATTGAAAATTGAAAATTGAAAATTGAAAATTGAAAATTGAAAATTGAAAATTGAAAATTGAAAATTGAAAATTGAAAATTGAAAATTGAAAATTGAAAATTGAAAATTGAAAATTGAAAATTGAAAATTGAAAATTGAAAATTGAAAATTGAAAATTGAAAATTGAAAATTGAAAATTGAAAATTGAAAATTGAAAATTGAAAATTGAAAATTGAAAATTGAAAATTGAAAATTGAAAATTGAAAATTGAAAATTGAAAATTGAAAATTGAAAATTGAAAATTGAAAATTGAAAATTGAAAATTGAAAATTGAAAATTGAAAATTGAAAATTGAAAATTGAAAATTGAAAATTGAAAATTGAAAATTGAAAATTGAAAATTGAAAATTGAAAATTGAAAATTGAAAATTGAAAATTGAAAATTGAAAATTGAAAATTGAAAATTGAAAATTGAAAATTGAAAATTGAAAATTGAAAATTGAAAATTGAAAATTGAAAATTGAAAATTGAAAATTGAAAATTGAAAATTGAAAATTGAAAATTGAAAATTGAAAATTGAAAATTGAAAATTGAAAATTGAAAATTGAAAATTGAAAATTGAAAATTGAAAATTGAAAATTGAAAATTGAAAATTGAAAATTGAAAATTGAAAATTGAAAATTGAAAATTGAAAATTGAAAATTGAAAATTGAAAATTGAAAATTGAAAATTGAAAATTGAAAATTGAAAATTGAAAATTGAAAATTGAAAATTGAAAATTGAAAATTGAAAATTGAAAATTGAAAATTGAAAATTGAAAATTGAAAATTGAAAATTGAAAATTGAAAATTGAAAATTGAAAATTGAAAATTGAAAATTGAAAATTGAAAATTGAAAATTGAAAATTGAAAATTGAAAATTGAAAATTGAAAATTGAAAATTGAAAATTGAAAATTGAAAATTGAAAATTGAAAATTGAAAATTGAAAATTGAAAATTGAAAATTGAAAATTGAAAATTGAAAATTGAAAATTGAAAATTGAAAATTGAAAATTGAAAATTGAAAATTGAAAATTGAAAATTGAAAATTGAAAATTGAAAATTGAAAATTGAAAATTGAAAATTGAAAATTGAAAATATTACAAATGGCAAAGTATGGTAAGATAATTGTACCCTAGGCTCTTAGAGCTCGTATCGGGCACAGTGATTTCTTATTAACTAAAAATACAATCAACACTAAAATTTAATTAAAAGAACACAGCAAGTTATAAAAATACTTAAATTATCTTAGGTAAATAAAAAAAATAAGAATAAAATTGATTTATACTTGAATTGAGAATAGTTTTTCTACGTCTTGTGTTATAATTAAATACTGTTTTAGGGCTTTAGAGAAGACAGAGATGCTGCCAGGCATTCTAATTTCGATCAGTAAATTATTGAAGATGATGGGTGAAACCACATTGAAGAAACGTCTACGAAAATCTAACCTCCAGTTAGGAATATGTTTTCTGTATTGTGAGTTCAATCGAAAACCGTAGCCAGAACAAGTGACAAAGTTATTTCCACTCATAATAAAGAAAATCTTTAAGACCTTGGAGACAAACATGTGCCTCAGTGGCAGGATGTCTAGAGCTCGAAAGATGGGCCAAGAAAAAGATAGCGCATCATTAAAAGGTATTAACCGGATAATATATGTCTAACCACAAGCGAATTCATTGTTGTTGTACAAGTACTTTTCAAACACAGCCAAAACCGTGATAAGAAATAGCATCAGTTAGTTCCTGGCTATTCCTAGAATGTACTATTTTAATTTTCCCACTCAAAAGTAAGTTGTGAGCTTTAAGCCATTCCGCCAGTAAACCTAAATCGTGTTCGATCCCTGATATGTTGACTTGTTTGTTTGAACCAGAGTACACAAATGAAAAGTCGTCAGCGAAAGCAGTGAAGGAACCTGCAAAAGGGCGTCGGAAAATTCCGTTCACGTAAACAAGAAATAACAGTGGTCCCAACACCGATCCCTGAGGAACTCTTGCCATAATTGCCAGTTCTCCGCTTAGTTGGTGATTAACACGCACTACTTGAGATCGATCAGATAGGTAGCTACAAAGCCAGCTATAAGTCATTCCACGGAAACCACAACAATAAAGTTTTATTAAGAGAATCGCATGGTCTACTCTATCAAAAGTTTTAGTCATATCGACAAACAGACCATGACTTGAGTCCTAAATCAATGCTCGCACTTATTTGTTCCAGAACTGTTAAAATAGCTTGTTCCGTGTTCTTATTTTTCCTAAACCCGAATTGCAGCGAAGACAGGAAATTATTTTTATTCAGAAAATGTACCATCCTACTTTTCATGGCCTTTCCAAAGATTTTGGGAAAAAAGGAAAGAAGCGATATTAGTCGGTAATTTTCTAAACTCGATTTATCATTTTTTTTTAAATTGGGATGACTACAGCTCGCTTTAGGGCTAACGGAAAATTCCCGGTATTGACACTTAAATTTATGATGAAACTTAAGACATCCACAAGATAACAAGCCATCTTCCTTACTAATACATTCGAAACACCATCTAATCCAGGCGATGAATTATTTTTAAGCGAGTTGATATACGTCGCGCCAATTCTCCCATAGAAGCAGTTTTTGCAGTTGGCAAAAATCAATGTGGACAATATCAACAGAGTTTCTTATAACTTGTCTAGAAATGGAACCACCTAAAAAACTAGTTTCTATTAAACAATGATCGGATATGCCCAAGTCTAAAATATTACATGAGGGACTTCGGAAGTACCTCTGGTCAAACCTATATTAAAGTCGCCCATAATAATTATATTAGAGTTAGTTAAATCAGCCAAAAACATTGAATTCCGCAATGAAATTGGAAATGTTGGTGGACTTTAATCTGTAAATGCAGAAGGCACATACTGGTTTTGACCCTAACATAAAGGAAATGTCTGTACCATCAAAAGTGTTATAGTCGAGCTTGATATGTTTACAATTCAAATCGTTCCTAGCGTAAATTGCCACACCACCAGATCTGTAATTCTCATTACACCCGGCAAACAGATTGTAATTCTCCAGACTAAAGCTCGTGATTTTGTCCTCATAGAACCAGATCTCCGAGAGGCCAATCAACATAGGCTTTACATTCGCGGAATCCAAATAAGCAAGCAGCCTATCTGAATTTCTTCCCATGCTTCTAATGTTTTGATATACAAAATCAAATCTCTTTAAAGAACTAGCCATAACCATTTACAACAATATGTAAAACAACAACGAAATACGTAGCCAAAATATTACAACAATAAAAAAAAATGTTTAGAAGCTATTATAACTACAACTACTCCAAGAAATTCGTTGCAACAAACTCGGTAGTGGAATTCAACCATTAGATGCCAAAAAAGAATATGCGGCGAAGCAATACTACACCACGTAGACGAACAAATGAAGTATGTAATATAAAAATGAACTGTTAAAATTTCCTGAATAAAAAAATGGTAATATAAAAATAAAAATGCCACTAGAAAGTTTGTTGCAAGAAAACCCGCGTAAAGTAACTCGACCTTCACATGGTATAATATAATATGCAAATCTCTGTTCTGACTAATAGTTGAAAACTCAATATACTGTAAATTACTGAAATTAATATTCCAATCAAAGTGTATGGAAGTTGCAATAAAGAAATGTACTATTAAAAATAATTCAACCCTGATGGTAAAAACAACATAGAATAAACAGACAGTCAAAAAGCACTAATGATAATAATAATAATAATCATAAGAAAAAAACAGAAAATATTTTGTTAAAATATAAATAATAAAAAATAAGTGAGTGCCTGGTGTTGTGATGTGTTGTGAAGACGTGTGATGAACACATCTGGTGCTACTGCTGTGATGTGAAGTGAACATGCGTATGGTATTATGAAGTAGTGTGGGGCTAACGATGTGGTTATCCTCGAAAAGTTCGTCTAACCTCATCAAGATTGTTAGGCGAACGTATATAAAATGCCCTCTTGCCAACGTCTTGACGCAGCATAATGACACCATCCCTCATCCATAAGAATAGAAAATAGAGCTGCTGCTTAACTAGTTTCTCTTCTTTATACAATATCGACTGGTAAGCTGATAGATTATGCATAGTGAAAATCCGACTCGGCGTATAGATGCTTTGAAATTGATGTTCAGGTTCAATTGAAATTGAAATTGAAATTGAATTATTGGTTCGTTTCCTTGTTTTATTATAACTTGTACTCATAAATGCTCAGTAGCATAGTAAAGCGCAAGAGCCAGGAGCTGGAAAAGAATATATAAGGAAAGCTTATCAGTATTGTGGTAATAATGTAAAATTGGTTTTTAATTTAGATTTTATAGATAGGCTTCCTGAAGTGGTTGTTACAGTGACATTGTTCTCTTGTGCCAGTGTTTTGTTTGATTGTCGTATAAATGCTGTCGGCAGCTTCACATGTCTTTGGACTGATTCTAGTACTACTTTCTCTTCTAATGGTGGAGTTTTGATTTTTGCGAAGTCTCTCGACCAGACTCTCGTGAACTTTTGTCTTGAAATCTGCAAGATTTTGTTAATTGATTCTCTGTGTTCTTCCGAAAAAGACTGAAGAAAAGCCGAGAACTATGGCTTGAGATTGTAACACAATACATTAAAACGCCCAGTCGTAACTTTTTGTCACCCCAGGAATCGAACCCGGGAACCCTGAAATACATATCAACTACTTACTTTGATATCGAGAGCAACAACAAAGTTATTATAGCGGTTCACTGCTATGTTAATGAGTTCTTTTGTAGACAGTTCCTTGTATTCGTTCTGCAGGCGTTAAACTGCATATTTCTAAAATAATAAAATGAACTCTCGCTATAGCTCCAAACTTCACCCGTTATCCATCACGAGTATGCGAGGTACAGTGAAATAATGTAGCGCCTTTATGATTTTATCCCGTACATGCAAAAGTGAGTTATTGTTAATGCGAAAGAACTTTACGAACTTTGAAAATTTATCCACCCATGCTATACATTTTTCCTTTTTGATTTCCATTATATACAAATAAGAATTTCCACAGGGTATGTTGGAATAGGTGTTTCTTGGAGAGCATCACGATGAGGATGTCGATCGTATTTTTTGTGTTGCAAGAAACGCAGGTTTGAGTGTATTTTTTGATGAAACTGACGATGCTTGGAAAATAGTAGTGTTTCAAAATTGGCTTTCCGTTTTCCATGTGGTTTGCCCGCTTGTGCTCTTATGATGGAGAATTCATTTTCTTCATTATCAATGTCTTCAACAGCAAAACGCAAAGGGTTATTTTAAAACTAGAAAAACTCTCCTTAAAAACTTCCTGCAGAAGCTGAATATACTCCTCCGGAATTTTGATGCCGTTGATGATGGTTGGAACCTTTAGGACATTGCTGGTCCGTCCAAAATTTCTTTGTTTATCTCCGGCAAACTACTACAGTGTCTGTGGTTGAGGGATGGGGCTCTTACGTTATTGGTACAGCCTGGTTGGCAATACTCTGAGTATGAAGAACAATACCCACATTCATTGTGTTCAATCAATAAGTGCTCCGAGTTCCTTGAATGTGTTATCTACTATGACGTCATCAAACGTTTCTAGTCCTAGTAGAATGAAAAAATGGTATTCTCGATGCCAATGCTTTTGAAGAATGGTCCACTAATTTTGTTATCGACGCCTCGGATAATGTAGCTGGTTCCTGTATGACTAGTATCTTGGACAGGCCTTCATTTAATTCACGGATGAACACGTCTAGTGCTCGATGATGATATATTTCTACTGAAATGTTGATTGTCTCCAAAGTTCAATGGAAAAGTGAAAAGCCTTCAGTAGTATTGGGTGGTATTTTGGGCGATTTGTAATGGCATTTCCACAACCCTCTAGAGGTAAAGATCGCAAGAGTTTTTCAATTCCCAGAACTAAAAATAAAAGAAGATTTGCAAATAAATTCGAATCACATAAGCCGTTCTTGAGATGTCATCAATACAGACATCTATATCCATCCAGACATCCAGGCGAAAGGACAAACTGCTTTTGTTTGCATGTTTGGGATCAGCGTACCAGCGCACACCAGTGCAAACCAGTGTAATTTTTCATAACTTTTTCAGGATTTCAATAACTTGACCTTACAGACCAAAGTTAATTTGCGATATTTCGGAAAACCTTTTCAATGATGTGCCACACTTATATTCAAAAATTGTGGATTTATCAAATAAAGCACTGATTGTTGTTTTTTCCAAGACCTAATATTTAGCAGGATAAATTTGCTTACCACCATATTTAAAACAAACTTATTCCCATTCGTGAATTGAATAAGGACCGTTGTTGGTCACTAACCCTCCAAGCCCCTCCAAACATAAGAAAAATTTAATCTCCAAGGAACTGAACCACTTCTTCTGCAGTTGCTTTTCTTTCTACATATTAAAACTGAAGAATTACCTTTTCGTGTTTGTGAGTGCGTACCTGAAGAGTGAAGGTAAATTCCCTGAAGAGTGAGAAGCAACAGACCTCATTAACGAACATATTCAACAAAAGTGAATGTAGTTGAGTTCAGGTTAATGTGGAGAGGAATCTGAGGAAAGTTTATATCGTCCATCTCCACAAGAGCCATCCGGAACAGGGTTTGGACTACCCTTTCCTTGCTAACGTACTATGGTAACTGCTTTTAAAGACATTCACCAGCTAATACTTGCATGCTGCTGTTCCAGACGAAGAGCAACCAATAGATTTTACAAGATGCATGATTCAGAGAAACGGTCATAAAATAAATGTTAGTTAATAGAAATTTTACTTTGGAACCGGAAATGGAGCAGATTTAACCATTAATGCCCAGATAACAATTTAATAAAAATGTAAATTTTTCATTTACGTATTGTACAATGTAATCAATAAAAGCCAAAACGATTTAATGTTTTTCGGTATTTTCCAGATATTAATCTTAAAAATCCACAAGACACAACAAATTATACGCGTACAAGAATTTTATTTAAAATTTTATTCACGTTTTTCTTATCTTATGCCCTGGCAAGAGCGAACGAACGAACAACCGATTTGTGTTTATATTTATGTTGTTTGCCTAAAAATAACCTTAAAATATTTAAAATATTATGAATGGAATTGAACGCGAGTGTTAAATTTTATGAATGAATTAAAATCTAGAAAAAAAATAAAAATAAAACAAATGAAATAAAAGGTTGAGTGACTTTTGAATTAAGCACCGAAATCGGTTGGTATATAAAGGCGTGTGATGTTTGAGTGATTTATTAATTTTCTGATTATCTTTCGCTTATTTTAAATTGTCAATAATATTTAACAAAATATTAATTATTATACCGGATAAGCATTATTTATTTTTAAGCATCACAAACTTTTGGCGAACTTTCTGAGAATTTTTTTTTTTGATTTTATTGCATTAAAATCGTTTTTTATTTTAACCAACACACACACACATAAAATTTTTTAATGATAATTAAATTTAATTGAATTTTAAATTAAGCACAACAACATTTTTGGTGTCGGTTGAATTAATTATTTTTCACCGTTGTAATTATTACATTGAAAGTGTCTGAAATTGTGCGATGTTTAATAATTACGGTTTCAATTGGCAAGCGCGTTGAGACCATTGTTACCAATTTGGCGTTGAACATTTTTACGATTACTGGCATTCCGATGCCCATAATTTTAAAACAGACGGAACTTAAAGTGTTATGCAGTGGGCAACATTAGAACAACATTGGTTCTATTTGCTGTTTAGATATGTACTAACCACTGTATTTAATAAAGTCATTATTAATAAAATTTACATATTTTTTATATGTAGGTATAAAAAATTACTTTAATAAAACATAAACCGTCAATTAATTGTAATTCATAACAAGAGGCGATAAAAGACAATTGTGTTGTTTGTTTCTCAATTTTGTTGTTTTAATCTTTTATTGTTTTGTAAAAAAAAATTAAGCGATTGTGTTACGTTTTTTTTGTATAAATCTCTCTCCTCGACAAAGTAAAGTATATACAGAAGACAGTACGTGTGGATTGCGCGCCGAATGTAATGTAGCCGCAACAAAAGGCCCAAATACATATTTCAGTGTCCGTATGTGCATGCTACTAAAATGATATCATTTTAGAAAATATTGCGGTGTAATTTTTATTGTTTAATAAACACGTCGATTTAGTAATATTAAATATAAAATAATTATTCCGATCGAATATAAATTTAAGTAACGTCGTGGTCAAAATCAATTCAAAAATTGACGGGTTTTGTAAACTATTCCGGTTTGGGATACATTTTCTTAAATCAAATCTTGGTAGCAGCAAAAATTAACTAAAGCTAATGAGAATTTAAAATACAGTCATCGTACATAAAGTTATTCCAGTAAAAACTCTCTAATGACAGTAAACTATCATCCCAGAAAATAAATTTAGCTCAGCACACGTGTTCACAAATTAACTGTTGGTTCTCCACAGCCCAGACGGATAAACTGATCCGGACAGAACTGTATAATAAAGCTTTTCTCATAAATTGCGAAATCCCAATGCCGTTTTTGCTAAGCTCGGCCAACCGGAGGTGGTAGCCTCGATAAGAGCTTTTTGTTTTTTGCAAATATTCGAAATTTTTTTTTTTTTAAAAAACTTTCCATTATTTTTGAAAAAATATATTGCCCAGATCAGTTTTCAACATTTGGGCGGAAACTACGAATTTTGACAAAATATGTTGTTCAACAAAAATTCGGCACCTGTACAGCTCACACGGACCGATTGATCGTGATGAAAATTCGTACCTAAGCTTATGCCATAAATTTGGAGATCTCAGTGATTTTTTTTGCATATAACCTTTAACGTTTTTTGCAAATATTTTGAAAAGTATGTTTCATTTACGAAAAAACAATTAAAATATAAAGATTGTAAATTACATTTAAACAAGCTAAGTTCAAATCATCTTTTACATTTTACCGAAAATTACGAGTTTTGATAAAAAAACTTTATTTCACCAAAATTCAGCATCCCTACAGACCGACCAGCGGATTGAGTATCCTAAATAAAAGTTCATGCTAAAGCGTTTTCCATGAAGTGGAAGACCTTGGTTGACCTTGATGGTTTTTTGAAACTGAAGCAGAAAGTTGATTTTTGATTACATAAGACAATTTTCATAACAAACCCGGCTTTAGAAATTAAATGTGGTGTGAGCCACAACACCATTCCATTTTTTCAATAGTAACATAATCAAAAACATAATTGCATTTGTGTGAAAATTTGCCATTCGCTGTATCGTCGAAGTTGGATAAATAAGTTTTCTAAAGTTCCCTCTGGGTGTGTATGTGTGTGTGTGTGCGTGTGTGTGTGTGTGTGTGTGTGTGTGTGTGTGTGTGTGTGTGTGTGTGTGTGTGTGTGTGTGTGTGTGTGTGTGTGTGTGTGTGTGTGTGTGTGTGTGTGTGTGTGTGCGTGTGTGTGTGTGTGTGCGTGTGTGTGTGTGTGTGTGTGTGTGTGTGTGTGTGTGTGTGTGTGTGTGTGTGTGTGTGTGTGTGTGTGTGTGTGTGTGTGTGTGTGTGTGTGTGTGTGTGTGTGTGTGTGTGTGTGTGTGTGTGTGTGTGTGTGTGTGTGTGTGTGTGTGTGTGGGGCAGGAGGTGGGGAAGTCACAGTGAGTTTTATCGAAATCCGTCTACCGGAAGTGCCAAATTCCGTCAAAAATTTGACCCTTATACGGATGGATTGATTGCCGAAATTGGTCCATCGGAAATTTGCAGCTTTCACAGAGCTTTGTTGTTTTCGTAAAAATTTTGAAAAGTATATCAGTTATGAGAGAATCGACTTCATGAACTTCATCATGAATATTTTGAGCACCTTTATGATTTCAGGGAAAAATTTTCCTGTTTTCTGGGCAGCTTCTCTGTAGTTCTACCATTCCAGTTTTTTTCGTTATCGTATCGAAGGTGGTTTAGACCTTCCGGTCCAAATCAATTTCCCAAAATTTATGTGTAAATGGCAATAAATTATTGACAAAACACAGATTTTTTATAGTAATAATGCACGTTGTTAACCACGAGTTTTATTACTAAATTTCTTTGTCCACTCTACAGCCCAGACAGATTTAATGATCGGAGCGAAACTTCATACTTAAGCTTTTAAGCTTGAAAAATTGGTCTACAGGAAGTGGCAGCTTTCATATAAGCTTTTTCAGTTTTTGCAAATATTTTGAAAAGTAAATCATCACGAGAGAAACGTGATGCTCTAAAAGATTCTAAATTAAATTTACTATGCTATACCTACTGGTCCAGATTAGTTTTCCAAAATTTAAGCGGAAGAGACGATTTTTGCCAAAATACTGTTTCCCAACAAAAAGCCAGCGCTGTACAGCCCAGATCGGTTGGTTTATCGGGATGAAACTTCTTACTTAGATAAATGAAGAAAATCCAGTGATACTTTTCACCGGTAAACCGGAAATGGCGGCTTCCATAACAGCTTTATCGTTTTTTGCAGATATTTTAAAAATATACCATTTACATGAAAACCGGTTATAAACAAAAAGGTTCTAAATAAAATTTGCAACAATTCTCCGTCCTAGATCAGAAAATTTAAGTCGAAACGACGATTTTAGATAAAAAACAGTTTTTCAACAAAATTCGTTTTATGTACCGCCCAGATCGTGATAAAATTTGATACATAAGCTTTTTTTTTACAAATTGGGAGATCTCATTGAATTCTGGCGGAAATCGTTCCACTGGAAGTGACGCTTTCAATTTGAGCTTTTCCGTTTTGCAACCGGAAATGACAGCTTATTCTGAAAAGAATATCATATACGACAAAACGGCTATGAACTGACAAATTCCTAATTAATTTTGCAACAATATCGGTCCAGGTCTGTTTTCCAAAATTTAAGCGGAAATGATAACTTCTGTCATTTCACAAAGTGAAACTTCGTACTTAAGTCTTTCCCATAAATTTTGAGGTTCAGCGGAAGTAGTAGGTTCATTATCTGTCTTCCAGAAGTGTCAGCTTTCGTAGGAGATTCTTCAATTTTTGTGATGAAGAATAAATATTCAACAAAGGCGGACTTTGTAAAATTCTAAAATTAAATCCTCCTCTCCACGACCTGCTAAAACTTAGCAGAAATAATGATTTTTGATTGTATATAAAACAATTTTTATCACAAATCCGGTAGGTTAAATTTTGCGCTTTAGGATTTAATTGTGGTGTATTTGAGATCTATGTAAATTTATCATGAAAGAAAGTTCCCCTCCATTTTTTTGAGAGTTTGACAGTAATCATGATGAGTTGAACAGTACAAAGAAAATTTAGTCTACTTTCCGATGCTGGGGTCCGTCATATTTTTCGCTAAAACTGCAATAACTCAACAGGTTTCTTAATTCTCTACAAAATGGCTTATTTGGATTCGCGAATGAAACATCAGAAAAGTTCGTTGACAATCTTAAAGTTTGGGACTTTTTTTCATTAAAAAGTTTTTTGTTTGACTCAAAAACGAGCGATAAAAAACAAAAATAATAAAAAATGGACCCCACACCTCAGCATCGAAAATAATTCTAAATTTTATACATTTTAAAAAGTAAAAAAAAAACCGACATTTCACCAAGATAGAAGCGTTTGAAAATAGGGTATTTTCTTCTAAAAAGTTTACTGATGCGTTTTTTGTTTTATGCAGTGTAGAAGAAAAAATATATTCAGCAATGAAATTTGTTAAGTAGCCTTAATCTTATATGAGTACAATTTGACATAAATAAGATTTCTGGTTGATGTCGGCCGCATCGCACACCCTTTTACAAATAACAAGGTGAAGGGATGGGACAGACATATTAAATAATACTGAATTGACCATGTTTCAGACACCTATGTAGTCAATATTTAGTAAATTTTTAGTTGAAAATGTAATATAAGGCGGTTATACACAAGGCAACAGAATTATTTTTGTTCTACATAAATACCAAAAAACTTTAGCAATTTATTATACTCTCCCGAAATACCGAAAAAATTAAATTGTTGAAATGCCATGTACCCTCTAATCCAAGAACTTTATAAAGTATCGCATTAATGTTCTGTATTTTACTTTTATTTTCTGGTTTTCAAAGCTATCTGGAATTACAAAAATTTCCGTTTATAATATTAAAATGTTTATGTCTGCTAACACAAAATATCCTGAAAAAATTTTGAAACAGGTTCTGCAAGCTTCTAAAAAAATATTAATTGGAATTAAAATAAGACAAGAGAAATAAACAATCATCTTAGAATCCTGAAACAAATATTCTAGATACAAACCAGGGGCAAGTCTTGAAATCTGAACGAAAAAGTAAGTTGTCCCAAAATATTAGTAGGTAGAAATAAAATAATATTAAAAAATATATATTTAAATTCGTTAAAAACCCATCAATTCAGCACGATTCTGATTGGTCCGTTCTGGAAAGAGTTGGCCAATACAAATAATTTGACAAATCAAAATATAAAAAATGGTTGATGAACTGCTATTTAAAATTAATTCCTATTTGTTTTCATTCGGTCATCCCTATAAGGTAATGATTATTTGCGAAAATAAATACCGAATAAGTACCCAAATACTTCGAATCATGCCGAAAGTTGAGTTTTTAGGCATGATTTGAAGTATTCGGGTCTGGGGGTCAATTCGCGTTCCATGAAAAAATGTAATGAAAAGAATCTTTTCATTTCCATTCTGTCAATTAGTTTTCATTTTTCTTTTTCACAAAAGCAAATTATGCGATTCACGTTGGTGTTATGAAAATATGTGCTGAATATAACGCGTAATAAATAGTTTTCATTGCTGAATAAATTCTATTAATTCTATGTTTATTGGGTCATCTGTCAAAAAATTAGTTTATTTGCGCATTGGAAATTTTTAATCAAATTAAATTTTTTAATACAGAAGAATTTAATATTAATTTTATTTACATAAAATAAATTCATTTAAAGTGATCAAGATGACTACGTATATAGCGAGCCTTGTAATAGTGGAAAGACGTAGAAGAAATCAACAAAGGTATGAAAAAAATATATACGAGTATTTATGTAGAAACTTTGTATTGTATAATTTATTGTGATAAAAAAATACGCAATTTGTTTATTTAAATAGTATTCGTTCCTCCTTGTCATATTTTAAATGTATCTTGTATTGCACAGGGACAACATGCGAACTCTACGAAGACGTTTATGCGATAGTGAAAATCCGTTTGAGGTACTCTCAGATATAGAGTTTTTCAATTTATATCGATTCCCTAAATTTATTTGTACCGAATTAATCGATAAACTATCGCCACTATTTCGACAAACTTATAAAATTCACGCAATCCCTTCACATTTCCCCAGTGCTGTGTGCCTTATGATTTTTCGCTACTGGCAGCTTTCAGCGTGCGGTTAGCCAAGATGCGATGTCTATGATCTCGCAAACGTCCGTTAGCCGTATTATAAATGAAGTGGCAGAAGCGTTAAATTTAGTGGCTCAGGAGTATATAAAATTCCCAAGCGGTTCCGAGATGTTGCGAACAAAGCAAAATTTTTTCGAAATGTATCAATTTCCAGGTGTGGTAGGATTGATAGACGGAACACACATTCGAATTTGTGCACCCAAGCGTGGTATAGAACACGTATACTACTGCAGAAAGGGTGGCCATTCAAAGAATGTGCAAATAGTGCGATAGCAAATTTTTAATTCTAAACGTCAATGCGAGATTTGGCGGAACTGCACACGACGCGTATATTTGGCGTCGCTCAAAGTTGAAACATCAATTTGAATTAAAATATTCTCAAGGT
Organism: Nephrotoma flavescens; assembly: GCA_932526605.1. Lineage (NCBI taxonomy): Eukaryota > Metazoa > Arthropoda > Insecta > Diptera > Tipulidae > Nephrotoma > Nephrotoma flavescens. The sequence goes on along the minus strand of OW052221.1, from coordinate 47,651,521 downwards.
GAAAGGCAAATGTGGCTATTGGGGGATAGCGGGTACCCGCTACAGCCGTGGTTAATGACACCCATACTAACTCCAACCTCGGAAGCGGAAGGTAAATACAATGTGGCGCATAAAAAAACCAGAAGCCTTGTAGAAAGATGTATTGGCATTCTAAAAAGTAGGTTAAGATGTTTATCGAAAGAAAGAGTTCTTTATTACTCCCCTGAAGTAGCAGGGAAAATTATAAATGCCTGTGTTGTTCTTCACAACATTTTAATAATGGCACAAATTCCTTTGCCAGATATTATAATTGAAGAACAAGAAGATGATTTTATCCTGCCGTCTATTGATGAATTCAATAGGTTAAATGAAGCAAGACGGACCCAAGGAAACCTATTAACAGAATATTTTTCATAATATATATACATGCATATATATTATATATATTAAATACAATAACTGATTTTAAAATTAAAGGATTTTGTTATTTATTTCAGTTAAAGTGTTAGAAATACATTGCAAAATTTGAATTTTTTGTTTTTCTAATTCAATCTTTTGTTGTTTTAATTCTAATTTCGATTCCTCATTTTTTATTAGTTTATCAATGTTGTCTGTTTCATTAACAGTTGGCAATCGTGTTCGTCGGGCTGACGTACGAGTAGATGTTAGCCGAGTGGCTGATACACTATTATAACCAGTCGTAGTGGCGGCTGGCGTTGTCTCTTGTGGTAATGGGGGTAAATAATTTATCCCACGTATGTCGGCTCCTACATGAGACTAGAACAATAAAAATATGTATGATATATGTATTATTATTTATTATGGTATTGCACATTCCATAACATACCATTTCACCAACTTCCAGCACCGCGACATCTCCGTCAACGGCTTGTGGAGTCATAATTGCAAGAATCCGTATTTCATTATCGGTCAGTGGCTTCAGAATTTTAGTGCCGTTAACCCCACTTTTTGTGTTTGATACTGCTAGTTGTGCGTGGCGATCTTTTGCATACAACCTACATAAAAGCAAAATGTAAAAACTAATCAAAATATTAAAAAATATAATTTATTTAACTTACTTTTGGTCCATCTAAAACTTTCGCTATTTGCCTCCGTTTTTATTGGCACCCCCTAAACCGTTTAGCTCAATCGCTAGTTCATCCCATGAGATATCTCTCGACCGTGCCCCATCAACTGATGTAAATCTACAATATAAACAATTACAAAATATGTACATAAATATGTGTACCTTGTGCATAAGAATTTGCACATTTAACATCATACCTATCGTGTGCCATATCCACATGGGCTTCAAGAAAATCTATCAAATATGACTTCTGCTGCTCCGTAGGCCGCTTTCCTTTCATTAGCTTTTCCATTTGTTTTTATTTAAATACAAAATAGTATGCTCTTAATTGGTGATAAACGCGCTCTTGGTACTCTTAAATTGTGATGTTGATGATAATTTGTCATGTCAACAAATGCCAAATAGATTCTCACGATCAAAATACTTTGTGAGAAAGACGTTTTCATATGAAAACATTATGACGTCATTTTTTTCATTCTCAACGAACGGCAATCGGGAATGTGTGTTTCTCACAGAAAACTTTTTTCATCGTGCTTTTCATTGAACGCGAGTTGACGCCCTGGAAGGATGCCCAATACATATAATTTTTTTTATAAATTTAAAGATGTGGGAACCATTTAGTCAACTGTCATAAGGAATTGGTCACTAGCAGTTTACGTTTGGTAACACCAACGTAACGATTTATATATACGAATTCTAACCGGAAAAGTCGACCAATACTAATATTTTTATAAATTCAACGACCGAAATCTTTTGGTCAATTGTCGCATATTGAGGATTGGTCACTTGTTGTTTTTGTTTGGTGAACCCTACGTAACGATTTGTTGCGGAAATTCGTAAAAACTCATTTTTCCATGATTTTCTCATTTTTCCACTGTTTGAGTTTGGAAAGTTTATCAATACTACTAATTTTATAAATTCAACGATTGGAAACGGTTGGTCAACTGTCATTAAGAATTGGTATAATTAGTTGTTTTCGTTCGGTCAACCTTATACCAAAGAATTTCTAATAATAAGAAGTGAATACACGTACCAAAAAGTCGAGACATCCACTTTTTTTTATAACTCCACGAATTTTTTTATAACTCCAAAAAACCACATGCCGGACGATTTTATAATCAAAAATACCCCGAGAAACGAACCAATCATGATTTCTATGATAAAATAAATACGCTATTTATTTTAAATGTAGAAACTATTTTTGTTCGAGATCACGTGACCTTGATTTTTTTTTGATTTTTTTGGTTTATTTGTTTCGGTATATTTTGTATGTAAAACGAAAACTGTGGCACACAAAAAACGAAAAACAACAATAACAAATATTGAAATTGGTTCTCGTGTACTAATGTAATTTTTCCATTTTTTCGAAAATTTTGTTTTGTGTTTGCTCGAATATATAAAACAAAAACATATATGTATGTATAAATATACTATGTACATGTGCATTTCGGAATATGTATTGCAAGTTGGAACTATTATATAAAATGCGGTGGAGGTAAAGTTAGTAAAGGAATATTTTAATTCTGTAGTTTTTAGTTTTTAAATGGTATGGTGGTGCATGAATGATCCGTTAGGATGGCAACTTATTATATGTGGAGAACGACGGGAATAAAAAGACGATGACAAACGAGTTTTGCGTTGTCTCATCAAATGGTTTTTAAATTTTAAAAGGACAACTAGCTATCTATATAGATGTAATAAAAATATGGAAAATACTTTATGTTGTTATATTTAATTGAATTCTGTTACGAATTATGAAATTATATAATGTATTGAATATGCAGACCTACGGCTCAAAATTTTAATTGTGAATTTCACTAGTTTCTCTTTCAATTTTTTTTGGATATTTGCACGAGCATATAGAGTGGGAGACAAGAAACGACGCTTGCTCCTCTGTTCCTGGATATGAAATTTTTATACAAAAAAAATCTAGCTTTCCCTGCTCTTTCCCTGCCTAGTGAAAAATTCACTGTTTAGCTGATTTTACACGGTCATCAATAATGTTATTACCTAAAACATCATTACCTAAAAATGTTGCATTTCAATTGCAATTTTATAACTTTTTAATTTTACACAATGTTTTAATGAAATAAGATTGGGCATGATTTGTAAGATTCAGAAATAAAGAAAATGTAGCAGTAACCTGACTTTTTTAAGTAATGATGGTTTGAGAAATGACATTATCATTGAAATGTTTAATTCTATAAGTATTTAAAAACTAAGAATGTAATAAAACTTTAAAAATATGGTTTCGCAAAATAAAATTGCCAAAAGATAAATCATCAATAAATTCTTTGAAATGTGAGAGAAAATCGTTTTTATTCAAAATATCAAAGTTTGATCTCTTCCAATTCAAAACCCATAAAACACGTTTTTTCCCCCAAAACAAAGACAGGTGAGATTGGATCACGTTGAATATGGAGTTAATAACAATAATTGTTCGCAATTTTTCATCAATTTTCAACGAATTAGGACAATTTGACCCAGTGGTTAATAATGTACACAACTTCAGATGCCATGGCATGATGAGATGGCTAATTATTACAAATCATTAATCTTATTTGATTGAAACTGAATAGTGTAATTCTTCCTATTACACTCTTCTGTTCAGCCTCATCGTTTTCCCGACAGTATGTTTCTAATCGCATTTAACGGGATCCGTTCATAACTGCATATTATAAAATTGCATTTCTCAAAACGCCATGTTTAAAAACTGCATAAGGTACAAAACGGCATAAGGTACAAAATTGCATTTTTCAAAACTGCACAAGACAGTGTGACGAAACGTAATTTGCGCTGAACAGATATTCCCTTAGAGGTTTTTGAGCGGTGTTTCGTAGCCGGCTTAGCTCAGGGTGCGTCGTGGGGGTTTCAAAAACTGATTAAAATGAAAACTTTTAATCGATTATGAATCTAGAATTATCTTTTCATTAATTTCTGGAATATGACCAACAGGTACGGTTATTTATTACACGATGAAATATGAGATGAATGAAATTTTTGAACATTTGTGAACGATTCTTGGATTAAATTCTAGGATAAAGTCAAATGAAAAGGAACTTGACTATTTCTTAGTCGAGTAAGATTTAATTTCACATGTTTAGGTTTAGTATAGGTATGTTACAAGAAAGGACCTTCATGGAAATTAGAAATTATTTGAAGATTTAGTATGCATATAATATTCTCCTTCACCTAAATTTTTCTACCTAGGTATGTCGTTTCGAAAAATGAAATTTTGAAAAATGCCGTTTTGAAAAATGTCTTTTTTCAGGTTTCACAATCCACAACATTTATGATCCTAATTTCCGATCAGTCTTCGAAAATTAATTGTTCTTCTTAGTGGCAGTTTCTCTGGAGATCAATTACTCTTCGCTTGGTTCTTACATTTGTGTCGCAAAGTCGCAGTGGCGTTTATATTATAAATCTTAGGACCTGTGGCCCAATATTTAAGATGAAACTCTTAAGATGAGGTCTCATATCGACCATTAGTACTCCGTGTTATAAACTATTATTGCAGATTCATACAATCTTCTTACCTAAATAGAATAAATACAGTTATTTAGTCCGTATTTCCAACTTTAACCCATTGGTTCCATGACTTTTACAATTTTATTAATTAACGCACAACGTTCTTCTGTTTTGCGTGTCTCCGGATCGCGAATTCCGACAATATGTGGGCATCCATCATTGCTCTCTCCATGTAATGGACCGCAAATTTAAATTGGTTATGTGTACTAGTCACTTGGCAAAAATTGGGAACAATTATTGTTATTAACTCCATATTCAACGTGATCCAGTCTCAGCTGTCTTTGTTTTGGAGAAAAAACGTGTTTTATGGGTTTTGAATTGGAAGAGATCAAACTTTGATAGTTTGAATAAAAACGATTTTCTCTCACATTTCAAAGAATTTATTGATGATTTATCTTTTGGCAATTTTTTTTTTGCGAAACGATATTTTTAAAGTTTCATTACATTCCTATTTTTTAAATACTTATAGAATTAAACATTTCAATGATAATGTCATTTCTCAAACCATCATTACTTAAAAAACCAAGGTTTCTACTACATTTTCTTTATTTCTGAATCTTACAAATCATGCCCAATCTTATTTCATTAAAACATTGTGTAAAATTAAAAAGTTATAAAATTGCAATTGAAATGCAACATTTTTAGGTAATGATGTTTTAGGTCATAACATTATTGATGACCGTGTAAAATCCGCTAAACAGTGAATTTTTCATTAGGCAGGGAAAGAGCAGGTAAAGCTAGATTTTTTTTATATAAAAATTTCATATCCAGGGACAAAGGAGCAAGCGTCGTTTCTTGTCTCCCACTCTATATGCTCGTGCAAATATCCAAAAAAATTTGAAAGAGAAACTAGTGAAATTTACAATTAAAATTTTGAGCCGTAGGTCTGCATATTCAATACATTATATAATTTCATAATTCGTAACAGAATTCAATTAAATATAACAACATAAAGTATTTTCCATATTTTTATTACATCTATATAGATAGCTAGTTGTCCTTTTAAAATTTAAAAACCATTTGATGAGACAACGCAAAACTCGTTTGTCATCGTCTTTTTATTCCCGTCGTTCTCCACATATAATAAGTTGCCATCCTAACGGATCATTCATGCACCACCATACCATTTAAAAACTAAAAACTACAGAATTAAAATATTCCTTTACTAACTTTACCTCCACCGCATTTTATATAATAAAGGGTTATCCAATTCGAGGTTGATAAAGTAAACTTAAAAAAAACACACAAAATATTCGGAATGTATTGTAATTTTTATTTCATTTTACTATTAGTCCTTGCCATTTTTAGTTAAACAAGATATCATTCAAATGTCCTCCACGGGACTTCTTACAGGCCTTGATTCTTTTGAGGTAATTTTCTTGGCCATTACCTTACGGTATCTCGGCCATTACCTTACGAATATTAGTTTTCAATTCGTCAAGAGTTTGAGGATTGTTTGCGTAAACACGATCTTTCGCGTAGCCCCACAAAAAGAAATCCAAAGGCGTTAAATCACAGGATCTTGGAGGCCAATTGACATCAGCCAATCGCGAAATCAAACGTCCAGGAAATTTCTCTTGCAAAAGATCTCGATTTGCTCGTGTTACGTGACTGGTTGCTCCATCCTGCTGGAACCACATATCGTCAAGATCATAATCTTCGATTTTCGTAAAAAAATAATCGGTTAACAGGCGGCCATAGCGCTCAGAATTGACGGTAACGGTTCGTCCATGGTTGTTCTAAAAAAAATACGGCCCAATCACACCACCAGACCACAATGCGTACCAAACAGTGACTTTTTCCGGGTGTAATGGCTTCTCTACAATCAATTGTGGATTTTCTGAGCCCCAAATTCTACAGTTTTGCTTATTAACGTATCCACCAAGCGAAAAATGAGCTTCATCACTGAAGAAAATTTTGTTCGAAAAATCAGCATCGACGGCCTATTTTTCCAACACCCAATTTGCGATTGTTAAATGCTCCATATTCTTAAATGGCAGAATGTCAACTAAATAAATGACAGCGTACTTAACGTTTATCTTTGACAGATGTCGGTATACAGATTTCTACTTTATCAACCTCGAATTGGATAACCCGTTAGTTCCAACTTGCAATACATATTCCGAAAAGCGCATGTACATAGTATATTTATACATACATATATGTTTTTGTTTTATATATTCGAGCAAACACAAAACAAAATTTTCGAAAAAATGGAAAAATTACTTTAGTACACGAGAACCAATTTCAATATTTGTTATTGTTGTTTTTCGTTTTTTGTGTGCCACAGTTTTCGTTTTACATACAAAATATACCGAAACAAATAAACCAAAAAAATCAAAAAAAAATCAAGGTGATCTCGAACAAAAATAGTTTCTACATTTAAAATAGATAGCGTATTTATTTTATCATAGAAATTATGATTGGTTCGTTTCTCGGGGTATTTTTGATTATAAAATCGTCCGGCATGTGGTTTTTTGGAAATTCGTGGAGTTATAAAAAAAAGTGGATGTCTCGACTTTTTGGTACGTGTATTCACTTCTTATTATTAAAAATTCTTTGCTTATACGTAAGGATTTATACGAATACAACAAATGACTAATCCGCAATGGCAGTTGACGATTCTGATCATTGGATCTATAAAATTAGTAGTATTGGTAAACTTTCCAGACCCCAACATTCCGATTCGTTTGGAAATATGAGGGTTTAACGAATTTTCGTTATCAACCGTTACGTATGGATGACTTAGCAAAAACAACTATATACTTTTAATTTAAATGTCTTATAGGTTAGATTTTATTTAATTTAAAGCTAGCAGAACACAAATCGAAAATCGGAGCAAAACTGAAATTAGAACATATTACAAGATCAATCGACATATAAATAATTTTATGCTTACGATGGCCTAATCAAATGATCCATTAACAGTTTTTAGACACCACTCATTCTTGACCAAAAATTAGGTCACTGAATGCTAAAAAAATTTTTTTTAGCACGAACTTCGTTATAATTTAATTTCCAATAGTTTAGACTCAAATAACTTTGCATAGAATATGATGTTTAAGCACAATTCACCCTAATTTTCCAAAACAGTGAAATAAGAAAACTCATTCCACTCCAGAATACAAGAATCCGCAAAAATATAGACGGCATATAATTTAGTATACAACAAGGAGGGGGCCAATAATCAAGAGTAATATACAAAAACATTAAATTTGCTTCAATCAAATTGATATCTGCAATTGATTTCCTATTTCATCACTTCCGGTTCAGTTATCGCAGTAACATAAATTTTTTTGGATTTTATTATTATTTCGCTCTCGAGCATTAATATTATATAGTCTGGGTTTGTGTTGGTTTCGTTATTTAATATTATATTTATTGCTGTGTGTGTGTAATGCTGAAATCAGAACCAATCAAATTATTGTTCAGCACACAAACATACATCTTAAATCGAATTCCTACAAAAAAATAAAAATATTTGGTTTTTTATGAGAAATGAATTTATCTTGAGCATAATCAGGATATCAGATCGTTATAAAGCATACATGTGTAACAGGTGATGCACCCACATCATATTCGTCATATACAAAACATTTTTTTCGCTTGACTAAAGGTAAAATTCTATACCTCCTTAATTATACACACGTATGTATATCTGTACTATCCGCACCATGCCTTTATAAAAAACAACAATCGGTTACATAAATTAATGTATAATTATAAAAGGTTATAATGAATTGGTCTGGAAACTATCAACAACAGATTCACACCACATTTTCAACGTAATTTTTGTACAACAAATACAATTTTAATATAGTTTATATATTACACGATCATTTTTATCTAATTTATTATATCGTATAATAGCCTTTTAAATTAATACCCCATTTTTCTACTTGTCTACCTCACTCGCTATAATTTATATGATTACATAATTGCACCTATCATTTCACGACTTCCTATCTATTGAATTTTTTTTTTTTTTTTGGGTAATTTGGCCTCAACAAACATAATGCAATCAACATATATAGCATACAACAGTATTATATAAATACATAAAGCATACAAAAAAGTCACAAAAATTATCATTTTTATGATTGTTATTCAATTCGTGTTATATCCCAAATAAAAAAAAAAACACTGACATATGCCAAACGATGTACGTACACACAAAATAAAACGAGAACTTTGAAACTAGTCACGCGTCAAAAAAATGAAATAAAAAAATTGTATGCATGCAAAGTAGCTGTGGGTATACTTTCTTAACTGTCAAATAACATAAAACAGATAAATAACGTTTTTGGTGAATTATTTTCGCAAAAATGCAATTTATTAAAATGATAATAATTCTTGTAATGTTGGCTCTTTTATTGTTTATACCCGATGCATGACGCGATTGTCCAGGTAAGTTACACATTTTTTTTTATACTAATTTCTAAAAGCAGAGACTGGCCACTTTAGATTATAGGGTAGCTGTTTGTTACAGGTGCATCTTTACTGCATTTAATATCAAATATCATAAGTTTAAAAATTTTTTTTTTAACTTTTTCTACGTATGCATCGAGCAATAAATATATAAGAGAAATCAAGTAGTGCAAATTTTATAGGTAGGTTTTTCCGAGGTTAATCTTATTTTATAGTTTTAATATAATTATATACACAAATTTAAATTTTTTCTATATTTAATCCATATAACCGTATCGTAAAAACATATCGGCATAGTTATTTTATAGTTTATTGTTCTTGTTAGGCTTATACAGGTTGCCAAAAGTAAGATAGATTAACCTTGGAAAGTCTACATGAGTCCTCTTATATATATTTTGCTTTATGATGTATGTGAAGTTGGCCCGAAAACCATCCCGAAAAACGCATTTACAATTTAGGTGTGTTTCTCCGCTAAATTCATTAAAAGACTCTTCAGCCCGAAAAATCCAAAAAATATATGGAGAAAATCAAATTCCATCCCGAAAAAATAAAAACAATCTCACGTACACAAAACAAAATTTAAGTTGAAAATCTATTAAGAAGAAATTTACCACACTTTAAATTAAAAAATTTTAAAACCAATTCCCTCAAATAAAATAGATTAAAAAATTTTCAACGACATTAAAGTTTCGGTTCACAGAGGTTGGCAGATATAACGGTATATTCCCAGTTAATACAATGACCATCAGCATTAAGCACACAAATGCTCATTAAGTTACAGCGGGGAAGAGGGCCTCCCCGACTGATTTAATATAAACCGTCCCGAAGAAAACATTTTAATATAAATTTTGCGTCTTCGCTTAATTAGATAAGCCTTTCAGCCCGAAAAATAATACAAAATAACAGAAAATTAGAATCCATCCCAATAAATATATATAAAGTTTTGCTCTGGATCCCAAAAGTTTGATCTTCTAATTTTTAAACTAAGAATGTAGTATGTGGATTAATAAAAATTCTATAATTGCTATAATAAATTCCAAACAAAAAACATCCTTCATATTTCGACAAATGTATCTCAGTTTAAATGGCCTATACATACCACAAATGTGGCATATGTTTAATAAGACACACAATAAAACAGATTCACAAGGCCATAACCCTACCATGGGGAAAAGGTGCCATGTGATGTATCTCTGTTCACAGAGGTTTACGGATATAACGGAATATGTTAATGGCTTGATAATGCCATCAGCAAAACACATCCGCAAGGCCATTTCCATGAAAAATATGAAAGAATCGATTTCGTAGGCCAAGCAGTAATCCGCTAGTACTACATCTACATGGTATTGTTGTATACAGACAATTTTTCAATGTAAGAAATACAACATCAGTCGCGTCGTAATGAGAAGACTAATTGTCTTCTCTGTGAACAGAGATACACATGTTCAAACATGACCGTTTTCATTCATGGCGTAGTCAAAATCTTTGGATAGCAAATTGCTTGTATATGAAAATTTCCCCATGGTATAGTAATGGCCTTGCGGATGTGTTTTGCTGATGGCATTATCAAGCCATTAACATATTCCGTTATATCCGTAAAACTCTGTGAACAGAGATACATCACATGGCACCTTTTCCCCATGGTAGGGTTATGGCCTTGTGAATCTGTTTTATTGTGTGTCTTATTAAACATATGCCACATTTGTGGTATGTATAGGCCATTTAAACTGAGATACATTTGTCGTTATATCTGCCAACCTCTGTGAACCGAAACTTTAATGTCGTTGAAAATTTTTTAATCTATTTTATTTGAGGGAATTTGTTTTTAAATTTTTTAATTTAAAGTGTGGTAAATTTCTTCTTAATAGATTTTCAACTTAAATTTTGTTTTGTGTACGTGAGACTGTTTTTATTTTTTCGGGATGGAATTTGATTTTCTCCATATATTTTTTTGATTTTTCGGACTGAAGAGTGTTTTAATGAATTTAGCGGAGAAACACACCTAAATTGTAAAGGCGTTTTTCGGGCCAACTTCACATACGTACTTTTTCTTTGTTTTCTGTGTCTAGAAAAGTTATAATGCCATTAAAAATAATATTTCGTCCGTAAAGCCGAAAAAAATCTTAAATAAATTAATATCACGGACGATTTACAAAAACTTCTTAATTATATGTGTTGGCTTAGTACACATACACAGTGAGAATTTCCAGAAGTTTCTGGTTTGGTGATATAATTCGCTATATCGATAGGTTCTTGTTTAGTACTATCGGTACAAAGCAAGAGTTTGAATTTTTGTAGTTTGGTCGTTGAAACCTGACGAGTATAGACCAACTTTTTATCAATAAGAAACCAAGCTGCCAAGAAGAGACCGAAGGAAGTTCTTAATTTTGTAAGGGTTTGTTTATCTTTACAAAAGTACCCTGCTCTTTGTTTTCTATGACTAGAAAAATCGTAAACGTTGTATATGTAAATGCCAATATGTCAATAAGAATAATATTTTGTCCAAAAAGCCGAAAAAAATCTTAAATATGATAAGTTAACTTGAAAAATTTCTTACGAAAACGATGTTTTTTTATAAAATATAAACTACAAATATATGGGTTCATTGTCTTATTTTATATGAATTGCGGTTGTTTGGGTGAATTAGTTGTCAACATTCGAGTAATCTTTATTATCATAAAAAATTAACCATTCTTTACATTTATTTTTTAAAGATTATTTCTTTCAAATGTTGTCCGTAACTGCGGCTAACATGGTCCATTCTGCTGAAGTTCCAATTTTCAATGACGCGTTCGATCATTTCGAGTGGTATTTGGCCAATGCCGCGAGTATTGTTCATTTGTAGTTCCTCAATCGTAACCGGCTTATCCATGTAGACTTTATGTTTTACGTAGCCCCAAAAGAAAAAGTGTAAAGGTGTAATATCCTATGATCTAGGTGACTTGCAATTCACTGGTCCGAAGCGTGAATTTAATTGTTCACCGCATTGTTCTCGCAATAAAAGGCATGTGTTGCAGGCTTTGATGAATACGGGCGCGTCAAAGAGTCCGAGGCCTGATGGTTGACCAGCGTCTCTGTTGAAGCTTTGCACAGTTGGTTTGAAAAATATCAAATGTAATTCCAATCTATAAAAATGGATCCCAAAGTGATTTGACTAATTATCGTGGCATTGCTATTTTGCCCTGCATTCCAAAACTCTTCAAGTCAATGGATTTACTGTCAGTTTATCGTGAACAATTTATCGTGGAACAATTTTTCGTAGAACTGTTTTGTTTCTTAACCGATTATGATGGGATTGGGTATGTCGGATGGAAATGGGATTCTTAAATGATTTTTGGAAGAAGTTCTGGAATATGGCTACCTGGGATGGAACTCGGTAGTTTCTTAACGGATTATGATGGGATTATGTTAGATGGAAATGGGATTCTTAATTGATTTTTGGAAGAACTTGTGGAATATGGCCACCTGGGGCGGAACTCGGTAATTTACTAACCGATTATGATGGGATTGGGTATGTTGGATGGACATGGGATTCTCAAATGTATTTTGGAAGAAGTTCTGGAATATGGCCACCTGGGACGGAACTTGGTAGTTTCTTAACCGATTATGATGGGATTGAGTATGTTGGATGAAAATGGAATTCTTAATTTATTTTTGCTGGAATAGTTGTCTTTTGATTGATTGGACGAAAGGCGATGATAAATTGCTGTACTCGCTGTTTAACGAAAAAGCCAAATTCTATTTTTTATTTTTTCTAATAAATTTTCTAGTAAAATGTGTAACCATCGGTGGAGTTACTTATCCAACTCCCAGACCATCTAATCTCTTGTAGTATAACTACTTCCAAGGTGCAAATTTTTGCTTGGTTTGAAAGGTTATGAAGATCTCAGGTGTTTAAAGGCTTATCTCGGTTTTCGAAACCCCGGTTTTCAAAATCCCGGTTTTCGTTTCTTCTAGTTCTAATTATTCAAAACAATTAATAAAGTTTTTTAATTACAAGATTTGGTACTTTTGTAATTGCAACATTTTGTAATTGCAACATTTTGTAGTTGCAACATTAATAAAAAAGCAATATTTTGTTAATGCGACATTTTGAAATGTACTAATTGTAGAGAATAACGGATTCGATAACTCTCACTGGAACACGGAACGTCACTACCACCGTCACCCCCCCCCCCCCCTCCCTCCTCGCTTAGCCTTCCAAGGGGCTTATTAGGCTTGAACTTCGGGGTACGTAGGAGCCAGGATCAGTAAACATGTCGCACTGCGGGCCGCACCTAGGAGCGGATTATATAGAATCTATTAATGGCACCTAAGAAAAATAATTGAACCATTTTGTTATGCGAAATTTTGTAATTGGAAGATTTTGTATTTGCGAGATTAATAAAAAATGCAATATTTTATTAATGCAACATTTTGAAATGCATAATTGTAGAAGCTGACGGCTTCGAAAACTCTCACGGGCACTTAGTTCTCCATCCAAATTCCATCCCTATTAGCCATTGTTAAGACTGTGCTGTCTTAACAAGACCATTTTTGTAATTTTGTGTTTCTATTCACCTCGGTTTTTTGCGTCCGAGTTTTTTGATGTCTGAACGCGGTCCATGGTGGATGGATTCATGTGTGTTTCTTGCTGTTTTGTTGGTAATCATACTGGAATGGGAGAGAGAGAGAGCAATGCGCATCGAGTGTGTGCAAAGTAAAACGTTTTAGAAAAAAATGTTTTTCTTATATGCTTCTCTTTTATATCAATGCAAATTGATATAAAGGAGAAACAGAGAAGAGAGATTTTTTCTTCTAGAACGTTTTGCGAGTTGTGTGGTGCAAGAATTTTTTTTTTCTTGTGTGAGGTAGTCGAGTTGGTGATTTTGTAAAGAAAATAAGTATTTTTAGTTTTTGATTTTTAAAAATTCAGTTTGTGATTTTGGATTAAAAAATTCATTTTGTGATTTTTGATTAAAAAAAAAAAATCAAATAAAGTAAAAATTGTTTTATTTTGATCGTATTAATAAAATAAAATTGAAAAACGATATTTTGTATTTGTGTCGAGTGATAAACAGTTTCGAGTTGATTGATAATTAACAGTGACATAAAAACGGTGTGCCAGAGCAGCACTATCCGGTTACGACTGCAAATAAAGGCAGTCAAATATTTTTGATTAATTGTGGATTCGCGAACAAAACCTTTCTGGGTAGTGATACATAAATATCGGAATCGGGAAGTGGGTGAATGTCACCACAGTTTACAGGCGGTTATCCTCCGCTCGCTAATTTATCTTCGGTATTTCGGCCGGCTGCAATATTGGCCTAATGAGGTAACATTTTATAACGAGAACGGTTTTTCGGCTTGCTAACGCCCAATATATTGCTTTGGAAGGGACGCCCAACGTCGTGGCACGACGGCTACAAGGCCGCCACATTAAAGTTTACTGTTCCGGTGAGCCAACGCCCAAACAGTTTTTGGTGTCCAGGTAAGGCCACTACTAGTCTACGGTTTCCACGAATAACGGCGTGAGGACGCGCAATAATTCAACAATTCTTAGTTGCCCAGCCAGGCAAAATTTTATTATTAAGTCGAAGAACGCCCAACCACAGTTCACGGCGTGTACGGTACCTTATTTATTAACGCCTATCGCATTTTCAACGGGTGCCGCTATTTTATATTTGACTTGTACATATTGGTTTTGGCGGGAAGACGCCCAACAACTATTTACTGGTGACCAGTTGAAGTTACTACGCATTCGACGGATCCGGCGGCCAGTTGAGGCCAGCCGTATTATTCGGGGTCTATTGGCGGTAGAGCCGCAACGGTGCAGTGCGGGAACGTGCCACACTATTTTTCAGGCATTTTTGCGTGTAGCACCTGTGTCGGTCGGACACAGCGGCGGCGTTGAGTAGCTGCATCGGTGTAGCGGGGAGAGGCCCCGCAACGACACGGGTGGCCAGCCGGCCATTGGTGTTTGTTTTGGTATCGGGGAGAGGCCCCGCAACGACTAGGATAGCCAACCGGCTATTCGCTGTTTTATTTGGTAACGAAGAAAGGCCCCGCCACGCACGACCGTACAAGGTCGCACCACCACGTGTTGTATTAAGGTACAATTTTTTTGTTACTTTTAATTTTAATTTTTTTGAGTTTTATTTTTTTTACATACATATTTAAATTTTCCAAAATTATTGTAATCGGGCGCCGCACAGCAGGTGCGATGCGCATTGCTCTCGCTCCCTCCTTTCTTTGTTTTCTACCTCAGGGAAGTGGTGTTTTCTTATATTCCTGTTGATGTTTGGTTGTCTAAATCTAAAACAAAAATGAATTATTAAATTTTTTCCGGTTTAGGTATGATGGGAGTGGAGACTCCCTCGGTGTTGGCATAGTGATTGCGGTCTCTTGGTGCCCGCATCCAATTTCGTAATCAAGGCGTGGCCTTGTTTGAGTTCGAATGGATGCGCGCACCAAGGCGACTCTTTATCTCTTCTTTTATAATTATTTCGTTGTTCGTTCCTCAGGTTCCGGCCGACGAGTTTCGGCGGAACATCCGGTTTATTTATTATTTGCGTTTTATTTTTATTTAAATTTCTGTTAATCACGGTGTAGGCCAGGAGCCATGCATGTCTCAAACCCCACGACCCTTCGCACTTCTCGCAGTGGAGGCCTCTGCATGGGCTTAGTGAAATCTGCAGGTTGGCAGTAGCCAGCCTGTAACACCATTTTCTAGAACTTTATCGCAAACCCATTTTTGAATTTTGTCAAAAAATCATTTAAGAGTCCCATTTTCCCACATGCCAAATTTTAAAAATTCAAACCGGGATTTTTTTAAAATCGGTTTTTTTTTATAAAAAATTGATATTTTGAAAACAGGGATTTTGAAACGCGGGATCTAGAAAACCAGGATTTTGAAAACTTTGCCTTTTATAACTAGGTTTTATAACCAGAGTTTTCTGAGAGCAGGTAGTTGGCTTGCCGCTCAACCCACTTATTCGGTTGACACATATGTGGGATATAGACTAGTGACACGGAGTAGTGATATACATAGCAAGCTCCTTGCTATAAGACAGACGCCGACTTCAGCCATTCCTAGCCTGAAGAATATACGCTGATGTGGTATTTAGTTAATGGCGCCCATAACTCGCCCTGACATGTGTTGTCAAAGGCCATACGCAAAATTCGGCCTGTTCACTTTCTCTCGACTTCCGTATTCGTTTAGAAGTAACCAGCCAGCACCGCAAAGAGTTAAAAAACCTAGATCAGTGCTCCCAAATGTTATCGTCACATATGATATAGCAAGATTGACGATAGAACAGAAACTTATCTATCAATGGTTACTCATTTCACTAGTAAATTTATTAGAAAAAATAAAAAATAGAATTTGGCTTTTTCATCAAATAGCGAGTACAGCAATTTATCATCGACTTTCGTCTAATCGAGATACTGATAAGCAATGGCCGAGATCCGTTCCAGATGGTAACTTTTCCAGAACTTCTTCCAAAAATAATAGATAGATTATCGAGTTCGGTCCCAGGTAACATTTCAGAACTTCTTCCAAAAATCATTTAAGAATCCCATTTCCATCCAACATATCCAATCCCATCATAATCGGTTAGTAAATTACCGAGTTCCGTCCCACGTGGCCATATTCCAGAACTTCTTCCAAAAATAATTTTAGAATCCCATTTCCATCCAGCACACCCAATCCCATCATAATCGGTTAAGAAATTACCTTGTTATACGGTCAAATTTACAAACTACGATAAACTGGCATACGATAAATTGTCCACACGGTAAATTGGGTCCATGGTAAATTGTATCTACGCCAAACTGTTCTACGGTTAATTGTTCACGTTAAATTGAAGCACGATAAATTTTTTACGATAAAGAGACCGTCACCCGAGTCAATGGTCAGCATGATTTCTTTCCGGGCCGCACGGTCACTGATTTGGCAGTTTTTCAGAATAAGTTAATCAATGTCATCACTTCAAAAATTTAGGTCGATGTGGTTCATATCGACTTCGCTAAAGCTTTCGATAAACTCGATCAAAAGATTAGCGATATAAATTGCGACATTATTCCTTTATGTTGGTTGATAAGGATTCAAGTCTTCAATAGTCTTTGTTCTATAAACGACTCTATTAACGTTGGGATTTATTAAACGAAATTGTAAAGATTTTCACGACTCACCGACTTTTTAATCACTCATTATATATTTCTTTCGTTCGTTCTCATCTTGAGTACGCAAGTGCAATATGATCTCCGTTCTATGACTTTCACTGTGAGAGAACTGAGAGTATACAAAACAGTTTCTGGTTATAGTTATAGTTATAGTTATCACCTTACGATTATAGTTATCGATTACGATTATAGTTATCACCTTAACTTGATCGTTGTCGTTTCCTGGGTCTTCAGTCATTCAGTCACTGGCTTAGGCGTGTTGAAATACTTTCACTCTTTAATATGTATGCTCCTCAACGCGCCTTACGCCCACGTGAGTTTCTTCGTAGTCCAACTGCCGACAGTAACTACAGCTACGATGGTCCTGCAATGCGAATCCAACGAGATCTGAACACCGTTGCTGAGTGTTTTGATTTACACATTTCTCGCAAAGCTTTTAAGAGGGGAATCGTTACTCCGGAGTTTTGACTTGATGCCACCACTGTTGTTCGTGCTCATCTTAATAAATAAATGATTATAATTAGAAATTGTAATTTACAATTGTTAGTTATTGTTATATTGGTTTGATTTTAGTGCCATTTTTTGTTTTTATCTTGTTAGAATTTTAATTTTTAATTTACATGGCCTATTTTATTTTTTGTAATTTTAATTATTATAATTAAAAATATTATTTTGTAAATAACCAGTTGACATGCTAGATAGACATGCTGTATGGTAAATAAATAAATAAATAAAGCCATGGTTTGACGGGCTCTGTGGCAAGTAGCGCCGTTTTTTTGGAACCAAATGTCGTCGAGATTACGGGCTTCAATTTCAGGCAGCCCATTTTTGAATAGCCTCATAGAAAATTTTCAGAAAGTTCCACCAGAGGAATGCTTATGGATTGATAAACAAATGTGTTCCACCAAGATCCGGTCATTTATGAAACAATGTATGCCAGCTAAACCCTACAACTGAGGTTTCAAGTTATACGTGCTCTGTCAAACTTCCAAGCATGCGTATAACATCGAAATATATACTGGCTTTTCTTCGCCACAGACCACCAAAAACGGCCACGTACTGAATGATCTAGTTTTATGATGTATTTTTTTTGTTATACTTAGATTATTATTAGATCTAAATTAATTAGTTTAAAAAAATTATATTTTTAATTTTAAATTGGATAAATTTGAAAAAAGCTATCGCGAACTCTACTCGATTATTTTTCACAATTTCTGGACCCAGATTTAGCGGCGATATATGAGTATTAATGGGCGCCTTTCTTATACAACAGACATTGGTTAAATCTGGGTCCAGAAATATTTTTATTCTCTATCGTATGGCAACAAGGTTACCGAATATAAATCAGAAATGATGTAATCGAGTCAATCCCATCAACCAATGTACTCGGCAATCTATGTGAGCGGAAATTTGTGAGTTTGAGTGTGTTTAATTTTGAATTTGGTTTTTATACTTAAATATCTATAAATTTAGGTAAGGTAGGTAAATTAAATATTATGTGTAAACACAACAACACGTCATTATTAAATTTATAATATTTTAGAATACAGAAAAATATGTGCTAAGATTTTCTTTAAACTAATTATATTACTGTTTGATCATTGTACAACGTACAACGTACAACACACTACATTTTTTTGCAACGTAAATATTTTAAACTAATAAAAATAATAAATAGGTTTTTAAATCATTTTTTTTTCTTTTCGGGATAGAGTGTAATTTTGAGATGTTTCATGTTGATTTTCGGGCCAAAAGGTTTTTATCGTATTTAGCGTAGACTCGAACCAATTTTTGAAAAGTCATTTTTCGGTATGGTTTTCGGGCTGTCTTCACATACGCCAACCCAACCCAATTTTCCCAAAATTAGGACTCATCATAATCCATTCCTAACCATTACATTTTTATCAAAATCGATCGAGCCGATAAAAAAAAATAAAGTCCTGCGTTACCACTAAAGTATCATTTAATAGAATTTTCCCGGAATTAGAAGGCATGCTAAAAAATTAAATAATATAACTCGGCTCCCATCGGGTGACCCCGTAAATGAATTTTCGCGAAATTTGGGTCCATCACAATTCACCTCCAGCAATTTTGATAAAAACCTTGCTAGCCAAAAAAATTAAAGGAATGGATCCGGGGCCCGTTGGACGACCCTCTGAACGGATTTTCTCGAAATTATCACTCATTGCAATCGACTCTTGTCACTCGAAAACTCTTCGTCACCAATTTTTATAAAAATCGTCAGGATCTATCGCAATCGATCCCTAGCAATAGAAAAACCTCTTACACAGCCTCCATCGGAAGACCATCCAAATGACTGTTTTTGGAATCGGGACACATCGCAATCGTTTTTTGGCACTCGAAAAGACCTCACAGTAAATTTTTTAGAAGTCGTGTGGAACGAAACTCGGGCCCAGATGAATTTTAGACAAAGTCAAAATCGTTTGAGGCGGAAGACAATGTGAAAAGGAGACCAAGGTTTATTGCTTCATTATTGTTTCTCGAAACAACCAACATTTTAAAACAAATGGCTATTAGTGCAACAATATATAATGGCACCGTAAAACAACCAATACAACATTCCGAATATGGTAGAAAATGCCTCTATTATCGGATGATTCTATATAGTAGCGATAGAATTTTAGTAAAATTCGTTCATTAAATTGGTTGAGTGGCACACTTTGAATAATCAATAAAAGGACATCATATACAAGGGTCTTACTATTGAATTCGACATTAATTTTGGATGGATATCGTTTTCCTATAGCAAGCGTAGAAACAAAAAAGAAACGAATAGTAAATAATTCATACATTTTTCTATTTTCTTCTTTTGTTTACTATAGGAAAACGATAGCCTTCGAAAATGAACATCGAATCCAATAGTTGGGCCCCAGTTTTAGCGAAAGCTAGACAAATACAGATGATACATAAAGGCTGAATCTATCAAATGGTGGCATTTCCAAACAAGTTGAGTATATAACTTTTTGGTTTAAAACTCAATCATACACTTTGTTGAATGGTACAGTTTAAACCACCAAAAACAGATCATCATTCATTGAGTTTGTACCAAAAGTGAGAATTACCAGGTAATTTCTATAAGCTGAATATGAATAGATAGCGAAAGAGTTTATTGAGTAAATCTCATTTATTGACTTCGTTGAGGTTATCTCTCTCTCTTTCTCTCTCTCTCTCTTGCTCTTTAACTTTCACTTACCGTGAAGGAATTTTTGCCAGCACTATAGTCCTCCATCCGTCTCGATCCTTCGTTGCACGACTATGAAATTTTACCCGCACTTACAGTCTGAAGCTAGTAAGTAGTACTTTTTGCATAATAAAATTCGTCTACATTATTTGACGTTTCCTTCATTCGATTGAAATGTCTGTATTTCTGAGCCGGAAAGCTGAAACATATAAATTTCACCCCTATAACTCCACCAGACCCACCCCTAACCTATAACCAAAATCTACCTCTGATTATGTGCTATCGAATCGGCAGTCAGATTTTTTTGTCCATCTGGCAACATCTCGAGTGATGGACAATTTTATCGTTGGAACAATGGAAAATGGAACATTTCACCAGTATAACCTAATGGGTACAGTATAAACCAGTATAACCTAACCCTAGTGAGTTTACTAATTCATCAGCAAAACGTAGCTGCGCCTCATGACTATTGTATACACGCAAAGAAAAATATTTCGCAAATCGATAAGTAAACCTAAAATTGTAAAATCAACCTATTTTGAAGTTAATTTATCCTTCTCTTTGTAATACAAGTTAACATATGCTATGTTAATTTAACTAAATTTATAAAGTTAAATAATAATTTTCGTAAAATAAACTATTTTTTGAAAAATACTAATAGATTTGTAAAATTAACTGAGAGACATGCTAATTTTACTAATCTACAATGTAAAATAAATATTTTAATAAAAATTTTCTCTTGGAATGTAAAGTTAACAAATTGGTGTGTTAAATTTACATCGGCGATAGGTAACAATTATTATTGCATTTTCAATATAATTCGCTAAGTCAATTGATGTTTACTTCATTTAAATTCATGAAGTATGAACACTATTTTCGTAGTTTGATAACTACATAATCTGATGAGGATATCGAAACTTTTAATTGAAAAGATTCAAAATGTTTACCTCATTGTTTTTGAAAAGATGAGACCTCATCTCGACGTGATAACAAATATTTTGTTATCATGCAAAAGAACCCATTACACATTTCAAAATTTGTGAAGTTTACTTTGAGTTACGTAGGCTCAATTTTAATAGAGATTTTAAGTTAAATTTACTTATATTTGTTGTAGACTTTACCTTATTCTTTTTACAGTGTGGGTTTTATTTACTTTAAAAGGTTGTGGGTTTTACTTAATCGTTCGGTTAATTTTACCAAAATGCTATTCATATTTCACTGTGTATTGTAGTAAAATCTACATATATATTGGTTGAATTTACTTACGCAATAGTAAACTGGAAAAATATTTTTTCAATTATTTTACTATTCAATATGTTAAATTTACCATTTCAAAATGTAATATTTACCAAGCAATAAGTAAGTTGGGTTTGTAACAATTTTTTGGTAAAATTAACTTACTTTTTTGGTTAATATGACCAATTATTTCTCTGCGTGTAGATGTCTGTTATTGACATTTCGTTTTAGGAAATTGATGATTCATTTGTAACTTTTGAATCTGTATGCCGGCATTTTTCGGTTTGAATATTGAAGTTAATCTTCTTTATCGATACAATCTGCATTAACGACATTTAAAATAATTGCAGGTGTGATGGCAAAATTAATATCTGCATTACCATCTTTTGGCTGGAAACTTTCGGCTAACTTTAACAGTATGAACACAAGCCAAAAACCAAAAAAAAGTGAATGACAAATACTAGTCAGTTAATAGCAAAAAGGTTGCTCATTTACTTTTTAAGCAAAATATTTTATATTTGTAGGTGTATTTGTAGCTTGGCCTGCGGACCAAGTAGTGCAAAGATAAAAATATTTTAACTCGCAGGGGAATTTTTATATGGAAAAAATTAAGGAGAAATATTTTCAAGCGTTTTGATTAGTTTAGTGTGCGAATCAAACATTATAAATTTTCGCTCGCACTCATGCAGTCGGCTTGAGTCTCTAAGAAATAAATGTGTGAGCTTGCACACTAGTTTTACACAAACATAGATCATTTTTATAATGCAACAATTTGTGAATACGTTTTTTAAAAAAATAATAATCTGGCAAGAAATGGCTTCAGAAAAAAGAAAGTTAAGATTATTGACCATAAAAGAAGAAATTAGAATTATTGAAGAAGTAAACAGTGGTGATAAAAAAACTGACATCGCGAAAAAATATGGAATGCCTATGGAATGCTGGATAGGTACAGCATACTAAAAAAAATCGGAAAAAATACTACAAAAGTGGATGCTTCTGAAAATTTAAATATAAAAAAAATTCGAAATGTGAAGTACGGTAGATTAGATCAAATAAAACGCTATGTAATTTGCAGAAAAAATGGGTATACACAACTCTAAAGTCAGCGATGGCTGGCTAACTGGATTTAAAATGAAACACAATATTGTTTTTGCTCTTCTCCAGACAATTTTGCAATGGTCTGGAGAAGGTGCTGATGCCAATTTGGAAAATGTTGAAGTGTGGATGAATAACTTGCCAAACTTATTGCATCATTACGACCGAAAATGTTCACAATATGGGTGAGACATGCACTATATTATAGATGTCTTCACGACAAAACCATGGACTTTAAAAATCATAAATGTTTTGGTGGAACAGCGAATAACTGTATTACATGGAGCTAATGGCACAGGGTCGAAAAATGTACACTTGTTAGTTGTTGTTTGAAAAACGTGGAAAGTCTCTCTGTGAAATATGTTGCTAACGCTAAATCATGGATGACGTCTGATATTTTTGAAAAATATTTAGTCGATGCACAATTTACCGCAGAAGTAGCACAAGCAAAAGGTATTGTTTTTTATTAATAATTTTCCGGCACATGCCAAATCATCTGTAGAAAAATTGAAGTGATGAAACGAATTGATGATATGGAAAAGAATCGTTCGTTGTTACATGGCATTGAATTTCTTTCAAAAAGTTGGATGATGATTTCTCCTGGAACAATTAAAAACTATTTCGACATGTAAATATTGTAGATCCTTGTGGTGGTGAAGATTCAATTCTACTTGCAAATTTGCTCAACACCAAAAACAATTATGAGTGAGGTTTGGAAAATGTAGAGGATACATTGGAAAAATTTAGAACTGTATGTGTTTCGGAGAATATTAGTAGTTTTAAGAGATTTGTGATGTTTGACAGTGATTTAGCACAAGACCATATGCTTACGGATGATGAAATAAATTGTTTTACCAACAACAGCACCGGATTATGAAAACGATATCAATATTGAAAACGATGAAATAACTTCTTCAGAACGTAACAGAAAGTAACAAATGCATTGACAGTTTTAAACAAGAAACTTTTAGCATCAAATAATACTCCAGAAGGTATTTTTAACATGCTGCATAAAATTAAAAATTATGTACTTAACATTTAAACATTTAAAGTTTTTTTTATAAATTATAACACATGAATTACCGCAATTTTCAACAAATTTTCTATAAAACTTTCTAAAATGTTTATAATTATAATTTAGGTTTTTATAAATTAAGTTTGTCAATAATTGTAAAAACAAAATGTAATTTGTTCCCTTTGCAATGAACTCTTGAAGGATCAGTTTTCAAGATATGCAGTGTCTTACGAGTTTTCGACTGGTAATTTTCACTGGAGTTGCTACATTTATTTAGTCGAGGCAATGAAGTAAAAAAGTTCGAAGTTTTTGAGAGCAAGACGGATCGATTTTCGACGGATCGATTTTGCTTTCGCTTCCAAAAATTATTTGTAAAAACCGCTTTTATTCTTTTTTTTTTAACAAACCGGAAATTGCATTGCTGCAGCCAAAAATGCATTCAAAAATGCATTTTTTGAGACGGTTTTTGGAAGATTAGAGAACTTTGTAAATAAGAGTCAGAACTAGCCCAACTCGAATTCCCTGGGGTTTTCGAGGTCACTGATCACGATTGTGATGTTCAAATTGACCCACAGCTGACCTGGAGCTCAGAAATGCCGATGAACATCATCTCCGTGGGACTGTTCCGAAAATGTTCCGAGCGCGGGGAAGGAGAGAAACTCGGCGCCCTGGGGTTTTTGTGTCGCTGAATCCAAATATGGCATCGGCGAAAACCCCCGAACACCTGGTACGCCCAAACCTGGAAACGGACGTCATCCCCGAGAATTTTCTTGACAATATCGGCAAAAACAACCCGAAAATCACTGTGGGTGCGTTTGTTGGGGCGCTGAATCGGTGTGGGGGCTTTTTTGGGGCGCGGAATCCGAACTGTCCCTCCGTAAACCACCCCCAAACACCTGGTGCACTGGAACCTGGCCCTGAACGGCAGCATCTACGTGAGACTCTCCCAAAATTCACGCGGGGAAGGAGAGAAACTCGGCAGCCAGGGGTTTTTGGGTCGCTGAATCCAAATATGGCATCGACGAACACCCCAGATACCTGGTGCGCCGGAACTTGGACGCGGACGTTATCCCCGAGAATTTTTCTGACAATACCGACAAAAACAACCCGAAAATCATTTTTGGGGTGTTTTTTGGGCCGCTGAATCTAAAATGCACGTCGAAAATGACCCCCTGAACACCTGTTGCATTGAAACCTTTATTTTAACATCGATGTCATTCCCATGAATGTCAACCAAACATGTTGATTTAGAGACGGACATCAATACTACAATATCTGGGTGGAATTGTTGATTCTATTTAAATTATGTGAGGAGGGAAGAAATGAAATGAACAGGACTCAATATTTATGTAATTGACGTTTAAAAAATGTTTATTGAATTCAAATCAAATACTATCTAACTTTAACTTTGCCTTACCTCATTAATTAATAACTTAAATGTTTGGATACAACTATATATCAAATTCTTAATCAAGTGACACATCGCTAGTCTGCTCATTTTCTTCGTCATCGACTGATGTATCTATAAGTAAAACATCTCCCTCATCTAAGGCCTCTCTCTCTGCCGCAATAACGTTTTCAGCTGAATACCTTTCAGTATTTATGCAAGTTGAGCCTTCACAAATTTTACAGGCAAGATTGCAAGGAAGGCCGTGCTTCCTGTAACTATAGGTCTTCATAATACAATCTCCTGCGAATCCACAGAATATTAGTTCCATAATATTCTTGGGCGTAGGTTTTCGTGTCATTTCAACAGGAACCAGTTTCTCCACCCCCATTCTGTTAGGTCCATGGTCAGCTGGAGTCCGTGCAGCCAATGTTGCACTTTAAAATAGACCCTCTTTAGATGCTGTTGAATGGCGTCTACTGAGAATTTTCCCTAAATTTACTCTCCCCTTTACAGCGGTTTTTATATACATTCTGTACCTGTACTGTACGAGTAACTGCTCCCATTTTAGCTTGTCCTCATCAGGAACATTCCGCTTCCTAAATACATTGCCAGGATTAGCTGCGCCCATTCTCAAAAATTTCTTCGCTTGACACACCAGCTTCCTTGAACTTTATAGCATGAGTTTGAAGGTCTGAGAATTTGTGGAAGGTCGTGAAAATTTTTGTCAAAAGCTGTCGTTACAATCGTACGATCAGCATCCACTGCACATTAGTCTGAAACTATCCCGACTGTAGTCAGTTTGACACGGAGCATTTCAATAATCTTATTTTATTGTTTTTATTTTGTAAGAATTTATCCTGTTGTATTTGTAATGCCATATTGTCGCTAAAACGGACGGTTGCTGAACTTCCCCGATTAGCGCGACGGATTCTTTCACATTCCTTAGTATTGAGGGTTTGGTAACCATCAAAAATAACTATCGCGCGTTTGCCGTAATGGTTCAAAATATACTTTATGTTTTTATCCATAATCACCGAGAATGTTTGTCCGATTGTCCATTTGACTTTGTGAATCAGTAATCCTCCATTCAGAACAAAAAATGTCCTCTCAGGATCATTAATATTCATGGAAGTTTTCGTGAACAATGAATACAAATCGGATTTTGTTTTCTTCAGAGCATTCCAAAACTATTGAAGTATTCCTGAGGGAATGGATACAACTCCCACTTGAGGTAGTCTATCATTTCTTCCTCACCTTTTTTTAATGCCCATATTCTATGAAACAGGACGTTGGGGTTAATTTCTATCACTTTATTGCCGACTTTCATTTTAAAGTTGCAAGAGGCGATAGTTTTAACGATTATTGATCGCGACAATTTTAGATCCTTGAAATTTGATCTCGAAATATCTTGCATAACCTTGACACTTTCTTCAAAAGCATTGTGGCAATTGCTTTCCGGACTCCCACTCATTCCACTATCTATGGAGGCATTCTATGAATTCAGGGAGTGGATCGTATTACTGAAAAAAGTTCTCAATCAATTTCAAAGATTTCAAAGCTGCCTTGAGCCTGGAATCTGTTGAATCCTTATGTTGGTAATTGTTAGCAAATGCACAATTCGTGAAGTCCTCTATGCCCTCGATAAGATCTTTGGTGACCAGTAAAGTTTTGATCCATTGATACACAACTCTTTCAGTTACACTTCTACGAAATAAGCCTCCTTCAAACTTCAATAACCTCATAAGTGTTTGCTCAATAGTTTGGTCCGTAAAGATCCCACTAAACAATTTGTTGCTCCTGCGAATTGTCCAATACCCTTCCGTTGTAAATTTTTTTGTTTTCTACACAAACGTGTTTCGAGCGTTGGGAGATAAGTGAAAGGTCGCTCGGCAAACTTCGGAGATCTAGCCGGAGATTATTCTCGTAATTCTCCTCGCGACTGGATCAACTTTTTCGAGGGCCCCAAGCGCGAGATACACATCAATGAATGTGTGAAATTATGAGACGATTTTCGGTTAGTATTTTGCGATCGTGTGAGGAAAACCCTCGGAGACGTCGCCCAGGTTCTGGTGCACTAGGAATTCAGGCGACAATGTGAAATTTGAATTAAGCACCACAAAATACGCCCCCACAATGATTTTCGGATTGTTTTACCGATATTGTCAGGAAAAATCTTGGGTATGACGTCCGTGTCAAGTTTCGGGCGCACCAGGTGTCCAGGGGGTGTTCGCCGATGCAATATTTGAATTCAACGATCCAAAAAACCACAGGGCGCCGAGTTTCTGTCTTTCCCCGCGTGATTTTCGGGAGAGTCCCACGGAGATGACGTTCGTCGGCGTTCCTAAGCTCCCGGTCGGCTGTGGGCCAATTTGAATATCATAATCGTGATCAGCGACCTCGAAATCCCGCGGGAACCCGAGTGGGGCTAGTTTTGACTCTTATTTAAAAAGTTCTCTAATCTTCCAAAAGCCATCTCAAAAAATGCATTTTTTGAATGCATTTTTGGCTGCAGCAATGCAATTTCCGGTTTGTTCAAAGAAAAATAGGGGCGGTTTTTAAAAATAATTTTTGGAAGTGGATGCAAAAAACCGCATTCCGATCCGTCTTGTTCTCAACAATTTCAAACTTTTGGCCTTTTTAGTGCTTCATTGCCTCGACATAGAAAGTCTGAATTGGATTTCGATTCTGGAAGGGATTGCAACATTGGATGTCAATACTTTCGGAAACCGTCCTGCAATATGAAATCAGGTTATTTAGACAATTTTTAATGTTTTCTAGTAGCCAACATATTTATGCGGTGGAGCCGTCATAGCCTTTTTTAATTTTAAAATTTGGTATAGTATAAAATGGAGCAATGTCTATACGCTTAACGGTATGCCTTGTGTGAGTATTAACACTAATAGGAGAAATATTTTTTATCACATTCGCCTCACTAGACTAGTTGGCACCTATCAGCTTATTATGGGAGCTGTTGATTTATTTGTGTTTAACATTATTGATAGGAAGGCCTTTTTGTTGTATGGAAGATGGCCTTTTAATCGTTGGCGACTTAAATTTGTTTTATCTTATGTGGTCGCGCTTGGACCACACTGATACTACATATGAACGCACACAATGTAAAGCAAACTTTAGTCACGGATAGTAAGTTGAATTCAGAATTATTTCAGATCAGCTATATTCAAAATAACTAGGAAAAGCAGCTAGATTATGTATTTTCCTCGAACGCTATTTACTCCTTTCTTAATCTTTTTTTGTTATACACAAGGGAGCGCTGATTTCGACAGAAGTCAATGATCTATTGGCTAACATTGATTTTATTGAATAAAAATAGTGACATTGAAGTTTACACTATCTTACTCTCGCCAAAAGATCATATTTCCAAGTCCTCCGTAGTCCAATAAAGATCTAAGTAGAAACCGCAATTTTAGAAATAAGCATTGGCAGCAATCCCTAAAAATTAAGTTGAAGTCAAATTGCTCTAAATATATCGATGCAAAATTTTAAAATTAAAAAAATCTATGACTAGAATATGGCTCATGGCTGCGGCTTAATTAACTTGCCATTGTGAACTGATTTTTTTAACAGTGTATTTCGTTTTGCAAAACAAATTTGTTTTTGAAAGTATAGATTTACACTTTCTGGGATGTTACAAAGTTAATTGTCATTTTTAATTTGTCGGAAACTTCACTATAGTTAATTAATTTCCAGTCTTATAACAATTCAAGGACAAGTAATTTACTCGTTTCAATGACTGTAAAATTTTATTCATGTGACTTAACAAAACTAAATTGCTCACATTACATCGCCACACCATGTATTATGCAAAGCAAAATGAAACAATCGAGGTGTTAATATTCAACACGTATTTATAGTTAGAAATGTCTTAAAGCTGCATATTTTTATAAATTAAAAAACATTTTTATTTATTTATTTATATATATTGTAATGTATAATAATAAATCTAAACAATTATGAGTAATTTTATCACCCGCACAAAATGGGTATAAAAAATAATGCTGGCTGGCTGGTAGCGCGGATTTTTTGTTTTTGTGCAAAAACGTGACGGAAATATTTGTTTTATGTCTTTATTTTTTTTTATAAACAATACAGCTAAATGTTATTAATATGCAATTTAAAAAATTATTTCTTAGCGGTTTAGTTATAATAAAAAAAAAATAATTTTATTCGTTTAAAATACTTAGCTACTCTTCATATACCAAACATAACTAAAAATCTGTTATATTAATTTTATGCTAATTAATGATTTATTATAAACCAATTACACGTTTTAAAAATGATTCTTATAAAAATCGCGTTAATTGAATATTTTATTAATTTTTTTACAAATCGTGACTTCTGTTAGGTGAAATTATTCGAGCTGACATAACACTTTTGTTAATATAGCGTTGTTGTGTCTAAATTCTTGGTATATTTTGTTTAATTAAATGTATAAAATGTTGTAATTACGTATTGCTAAAGTTTTAAGATGATGTAATTTAATTAGTATGATACTGGTGTCTTCATACATAGGATGTTTAATATTTGCTCACGGGAGTGATACACTTTGGTGGCAAAGGAAGTTCATTTTATATGAAAACTTTGCACTACGAATTGTTGGAAAACTGAACGATCTCTGAAGAGAATTTTAATTAGTTCACAATAATAATTCCAGTTGAAAATAATGGTCAAGTAACAGGCACTTTTTAGCACCCATCTAATTATTTTGACAAACATGATGATTTAATTCGTTTTACCATTTCTGGTGAGCTTACTTTTACTTGCATATAAAAGACCATATATGCTGTATAAGATTGCGGAAACTTGACAGCCGAAAATAATATATTACGCTACTCGCCGCAAGTGGCAGCACTATAACTAAAGAGAATTTATTTTATTATGTAATTACCAGTGGAAATTTTTTATTCATTATTTTGTATCACTTTTTTCACTAAATAAAACATCTGAAAATAACAAATTGATTGATCCCTGAAGTAAAAAAACTCGGTATATGAAATCTTGAAATTTAACAATATTAGGTCTTTCCGCCATTTGTTAATGAATTACGTTGAAATTTGGATTGTCGATTGGATTGAAGTTTTTTACAAAATTCTAGGATCTATTCGTGCTGGACAAAACTGGCCATTTCATAATCAGTCCTTACGGAAAATGGTATCCGTACATTTTTCACGATATAAATAAAATTTAAAATCAAGAGAACTCGGCTATTTCTTAATTAAAATTTGTAAAATTTGCATCAATACAGGGATAAATTGGTAAAAATTTGTGGATTACAATTTTCACTAGAATATTTTGATTTTTGCAGCCGTAAAAGTTATTTTAGTTTTTGCCCAAAATCTCTAAAACTTAGAGTAACCAATACTTTTGGTTGTTTTTCTAGCTTAGAGACTACAAGGAAAATATGGGGAAATTTTATGGGTTAGAATTTTTATTATACATTTTTGATTTTCTGCGGCAATATAAATTATTTTCTGTTTTTGGATAATTCTCAAAAACTTCTACTAGTAACGAATACTTATAAAAGATGTTTTTGTAAAAGATTAGCTCATACTGACACTACATGAAGCAACTCTTAGAAAAATCACCTAAGCTATTAGAAAAACAACCGAAAGTATTGGTTATTAGTGGACGTTTTTGAGAAATGGATCAACAACTGAAAATAACTTATATGGCCGCAAAAAATCAAAAACTTTTAATTAAAATTATAATCCATAATTTTTTCCGAATGCGATGCAAATTTTACAAAATTTAATTAAAAAATAACCGAGTTCCCTCTAGTTTAAAATTTATTTATATCGTGTAAAATGTATGCTGTATAAGATAGCAGAAAATTTCCAGCAGAAGAAATGTGTTTTGCTATTCACCGCTAGAGGCATTACGATTACAAAAATGAAATTTTTTCTGCTGATACTTTTTGAAACCAGCAGAAATATTTTGAAATTTTTATGCAAACTAATAATTTTCAGCAGAAAGTTTTATGAAAAATCAAAGTATTTGTGAAAATGAAGAGAAAATGGGGTCGATTCCGGGATCTAAAATTGTATGTTGTGCTATATCATTTTTGTTTTTTCAATACAAACTCCAATGGGAAGCGGGGAAATAAAATAACATAACATAAAATTTTAGATCCCGGAATCGACACCAATTATTGTGCGGGCTGCAAAATCCCTTCATGGGACGTGAAAGCCAGAGAGAGAGAAAAATCGACACCAATATATGTTTAAACATTTTGAAGCGAAGAAAGTTAATTTTCTTTAAATAACGATTTGCGTATACCATAATCATCATTACGCAAATACAGGGCAACATCAAATTCACACCTGGCGTCAGTAGTCTTCCATACATTTCTGAGGTCATTTTAATGTGAAATGTTTTCAGTTTTCTAACAAAAGTGGTGGAAAAACCGCCTTGTAGGTTAGGTTAGAGTGGCTGCTATCGCACACTTAGGCCAATAATGGCCGATTGTGTAACCACAGGATCCTATCTCACCTTTACTCCCGCTGAAACCATCCAGAGCTACTTATGTAGCGTAAAATATCTCGCACTCCACAGCCCGCGAGGTCCGAAAGGCTGTCCATACCGTACACACTTAAATACTTATACCATCTGCATGATAGTGCCGGACACGAGCATAGGAAATGATCTAACGTCTCTTCCTCCTCTTCAGTGTCTTGTCAGTATCCCTACGACCAATCCTACCTCTAGTTTTCTCAGGGATACTAGTGCTTTGAAGCGCCGCAGGTACAGTTTTGGCCAAACCTGTTTTGTTACCCTGCACGTGAAGGTTTTGGCCCACCTCTCGTTTGTCAAGGCGATTGCCTTTTTACTGAGAGCCAATTTGAGCGCTGCTAAAGGCTTCCCCGGGTGCCCTTTTCGGCTGCATCTGGAGAGTCGTACACTCGAAAAAATAATAGGGGAAAATCTACAAAAAATTTAAGTAAATTTAACAAAAATCTCAGTTGAAATTGAGTACTTAGGCGCAAAGTAAACTTCACAAATTTTGAAATGTAAATTTAGGAAGAAGTAACTATAATGATGATTTTTGTAAGATAATGATTTTGATAAGATATAATGATGATTTTTGATTTTCACGTATGATATAAAGTTTTTTAAACTATTTAAAAGGTTTTATTTCGATAAATTGTTTTTACATTTCAAAAATTGTTATTTTAACTTAGGCTAAGTAAAGATAACTTTTTATATTTTTACTTATCATGGCTAAATACAGTAAAATATCAGGGTAGTTTTACAATTTTAAACTAACCTAGCAGATTAAGCAAAACTCGAATCGATTATTTTTGTCAGTGTACCGTACCTAGCTAGTCGTCTGCCCTGCAGTTCCCCGTGACGTTCGAGTGAGCAAGGACCCAGATTATCTGGATGCTGAATTACTCGCGAATTCAGATTTCATCTGGATGCTGAATTATCTCGTTAAGAGATGATAGGTAATCCAGCGCCACCCGTGGCATCAAACAAACTGCCTCTAGTGACCTGACCGCCGCCTGGCTGTCCACATAAATTGCGATATCCCTCACGGATACCACGTTATACTTCAACCATGCCCCGACTTCGCCTATCGCCACCACTTCAGCCTGGTACACGCTGCAGTAATCAAGGAGACGAACGGAAATATTAACATTAAGCTTTTCACAGAAGACTCCGGCTCCTACCTTGCCGTCTAGCTTAGAACCGTCCGTGAAAAATTACAGTGCCCCGTTTTCTAGTATTGATCCGTTCCTCCAGGATTCTCTCGAAGGACAGATGGTC
This sequence comes from Nephrotoma flavescens, assembly GCA_932526605.1. Lineage (NCBI taxonomy): Eukaryota > Metazoa > Arthropoda > Insecta > Diptera > Tipulidae > Nephrotoma > Nephrotoma flavescens. The sequence goes on along the minus strand of OW052221.1, from coordinate 47,618,613 downwards.
CGGAAACCTTTATCGAAGCACATCGTTGGTTTAATATAATCTAGATTCGCCAGTTCTTCCCTAAGCGATCTAAATATCGTCGAGTATCCCGCCTGAAGACACTTCCACTGAGAGACAGCCGAGAGTCTCGTAGCCACATTGGCTGCCATCTGCTTACCAAAAAATTCGATTGGAATAAGGTGGAACATATAGCGTGTAGGTGTTAACCTAAGCGCCCCGCTTATAAGCATACAGGCCGTTCTTTGCACCTTCTCCATCATCTTTCTATATGTTACCTTCTCCAGAGATGGCCACCACACGCCTACCGTATAGAGCCAGTGTACCAGCTCTGGTTTCAGACCCCATCTCTTCCCTATGGCGTTCCTACCCGAGTAAATGGCTACATTAGCCTTATCCACCTTTTCCACAATGTTAGGCTTCCAGCTGAGCTTACTGTCCAAGATTATGCCCAGAAGTCTCGCTTTGTCAGCCAAAACCAGTCTAACACCGTTTACGGTAGGAGAGCTAACTACCGGAATCTTATATTTCTTAGTAACTAGTACCGGCTCTGTCTTGGAAGGGTTGATCCCTAATCCGCATTTGCTGGCCCATTTCGTAACGATCAGGAGTGCATTCTGTGTAACATCTCTAATCATGTCCAGATATTTGCCTGAGACAGCTATCGCTACATCATCCGCATATGCTACAACTCCTATCCCCTTCCTCTCCAGTTCCAAGAGCAATTCATTCATCACAACACTCCAAAGAAAGGGGGAAATTACACCTTCTTGCGAGGTTCCTCTAACCACTCTCTTTCTAATGGTGGCCTCCCCCAGTTTTGAGGTAATAATCATCCTTACCAGCATTTGATTTATCAACCTACTTATGGGGTAGTTTACGTTCAAAAATAAAAATCCTTCCATGATCGCCTCCGTTTTTACATTATTTTTAAAGGCACCCTCAATGTCGAGAAATGCTACCATACAGAATTCTTGCGAGTAAATTGACTTTTCAACCATCCGTACCAGATCGTGCAGAGCTGTGTCTACTGACTTCCACTTAAAGTACGCATGCTGCGACATTGCCCAACTCCTGGGCTCAATTTTTGATCGAATACTTATATCTACCAGCCTTTCCAAAGTTTTCAACAGAAAGGATGATAGAGTTAAAGGTCTCAGATCGACGGAGGGGAAGATGACTGCCGGGTTCTTTTGGATCTCTGCTGGTATAATCTGATCCGGGCCCGTTGATTTATAAGGCTTAAAACTATTCAGCGCCCACCGGATTCGCTCTCTATTCACGATGATCTCCATCTCTACTGAAGGTGTTACTCGATGAGCTCCAGCCACCATCGAGTCATCAAAGCTTCCCGGGAAATGGGTCTCGATGGGGAGTTTCAATGATTCTGCACTTGAAGCTGTCCATGACCCGTCCGGTCTAATTAAATAACTAGGAGTGGTTGGGTTATTAGCTAGAGTTTTCCTAAGGCGCGAAGTCGCAGGGACCTCCTCCATCGTACAACAGGTGTCCCCAGAACCACCCTTGTGCCTTCCTCAACTCTTTTTTGTACTTCCTTAGGTCCTCCTTATAGGAGTCCTAATCCATACCCTCCCTTGTGTTCTTAGCTTCCTACACACTCTCCGATAGGTTTCCAACTCCTTGGTTCACCATATCGGTTTCTGCCTGCCACTCGATTTTATTAGAGGGCACGCAGCATTAAATGAAAGAATGCATGCTTTCGTGATAATATCAACCATGCAGTCCAACTCTTCTACCTCCAGCGGCAATTATTCCTCCAACACCTCCCCATATTTGTTCCAGTTTGTCCTTCTGAGATTCCTGAAGGTTTTCCGGGCAACAGGTTTAATGTCGAGGTTAAATGTTACATATCGATGATCAGAGAATGAGTGCTCCTTCGCCACTTTCACTAAAATACACACACAATCCAAAGTTTTTGAATTAACATCAAGTCCTCATCTGATTTAGTCAGTCTGAGCACGAGAGCTGCTTAGGCAGCCTTCGTGTGATGTTGACAATGCTTACCATTATAGTCAACCTTACTCACCTCTTCCTGCACTCCCTGCATCGGGATAGTGCCATCTGGCTCGTTCTTCCGGCCACTATCTTCTTCTCGTCGAGAGCTTGACAGGATGTCCCCATCAGACTCCAGAGAGAGGAGGCTGCCTCCTCTCACTATGCTACCCACGTTCGAAGCATCACTCTCACGGCCGTCGTCAGCCCGCTTGACCGTCTTCTGATGGGTCCGTTCGCCGCCATCCCCAGGCTGGTTTTTCGCAGTCGCATCCTTTTTATATATTTTAAGGGTGATCAACCTGAACCCGAGGTTCATCACCCCCTTTAATTTTGCAAGGAAAGCCAGGTATTCTTTATTGATCAGCATTATTGCCAATCTAAAGCCTCCCTTAGCCTCCTCTTGCTTTATAATCCTCCTGTATTCCGTTTGAACATCGGGATTGCTGGCCCGAATGATCTCGAGCAACTCTTTTGGCTTATCCGGCTCGGTTGGCAGTCATACACGTGCTCTCGGCCTGCTCGGGATTTCCTCCCTGCAGATTGCCTCAAGCCTCGCGCCCTGCGACACCTCGCCTAATTCGGCAACTGCCCTTTTATAAAGGTCGACCAATCTCTGGTCTAAGCACGCACCCCTGGTATCACCTTCACGCACCCCTGGTACCACCCCGCATCTCTGCAGAACGAGGGGGATCCCGGATTTTCTCTCAGGATCCGCAGATAAATGGTGTTTAGTGCATTATAGACTACCCTCCATTTCTCAGGCGTGATCTTCCCATCTTCCTGACTTCTGTCAATGACGGCTAGCACCAACACGTGCTCCTTTAGGATCCCACTGAATAGCTTCAGTTTTTGATCCCTATAGGAGCACCCGACGTGGTGCCTGCTTCCACTTTGGCCCGCCTAATGACACAATTACCCTCTTCGAGCTATCGCAGCCGACAGTTTTCTTATAGCTACATATTCCTTCTGCTACAGATTACTCTTCTGCTCTACTATAAGCTGTCTCTCAGGGGTCGCAGCCAGTTTCTCCAGAATTCTAAATGCCGACCGTCTCTCCCTGTACCGTGGCTTTGCTAGAGGGATCTCTCTCAATGCCTCGCTCTTCGCTCTGGCGGCTCCGCTTCCAACTGGATTCGATGCCAAGGAGTTGCTTAACCTTGCCCCTGATGATGGAGCCCCATCTTTACGGTTAGAGTTGCTCCCTTCTTCCGGTTTTTGAAGGGTGCCGGCCCCTTAATTTTCTTTTGTTTTTTGTTTTCCATGTTTCTCCCACGAGTATCGGAGAAATATAGGTTGACCTGCGCAGAGATCCGTGTACACAGGCAAGGATAATACAACTGGAGGTTACAAGGTATCCAGAGGGTTCCGTTCACCACTGTGCTTTGTTAAATGGGCCCCCAGTCTAGCCGGTCATCAGCACGGGTCGCGTAACACCTTAATCCAGACCATTGGCTCACCGAGCACCCCGCCCTCCCCATCTCCCAGACTTACTCACTCATTCACCCATTCAAATGGATATGCCATCAAATGGGGCCCACTTCATTCATGGGATTACCGTTTAAAGGGTTCCCCACTCACAACCTGGAGGCCCGGAAGCGCTGGGAGACGTGGCGCTCAGTTCACCGTGGTTGTGGGAGATGGTTTTTTTGCCAAACCGCAATTTATCGCCATCAGTTCGCCTTTCCCTACTATATGGGTATCCTAGACACTCAGAATTTGATAAACAGAGGTTAACCACTCCCCCGTTCTCTGAGACTCTCCTCCCAGCATAGCTGCGGATGGGGATGGCTTATTTAATTCGCCGCTAACCTACCTATCGAGAGGACGTTCACTATCCACCACCTGTGACCACCATCCCCGATAGCTGCAGCTCGCCACGGGAACCCCCCTGTAACTACCCTGGGTGTATGTTTTTATGGTAGCCTAGATCATAATCTATATATATGAGCATCATAAGATTCACACCTGGCGCCAGTAGTCTTCCATACATTTCTGAAGTCATTTTAATGTGAAATGTTTTCAGTTTTTAACAAAAGTGATAGAAAACCCCCCTGTAACTACCCTGGGTATATGTTTTTATGGTACCTGAGATCATAATAACTACTCAGGGTAGTTACAGGGGATTTTCTAGCACTTTAGTTATAAAACTGAGAACATTTCACATTAAAATGACTTCAAAAATGTAAGGAGTGCTATCAACGATGAAGGTTTTTTTGATGTTGAGTCCTTACACTATACATACGCAAATCGTTTTTTTAAAGAAAATTAACTTTCTTCGCTTCAAAACGTTTAAACGTATATTTTCTCTTCTTTTTCATAAATTCTTTGAGTTTTCGGAAAAATTCCTGCTGAGAATTATTAATTTGCATACAAATTTCAAAAATTTTCTGCTGGTTCAAAAAATTTCAGCGGAAAATTTTCATTTTTGTGTTCGTGATGCCTCTAGCGGTGAGTAGCAAAATAAATTTTTTCTGCTGGAAATTTTCTGCTAGATTATGTAAAATGTACAGATACATTTTTCGTAATGACTGGAAGGAAATGGCCAGTTTAATCCAGCACAAACAGATCCTAGAATTTTGTCCAAAACTTACATTAAAATCGCTGATCAAAACTACTTACTATCGAAATTTCATCGTAATTTGTTAAGAAATGGCGGAAAGGCGGAATATTGTTAATTATGAATAAAAAATTTCCGCGGGTAATTGATAAATGTCTTTTCTTCCGGTTCATCATCCAATTTGTTTACCTTTTGAATTCATGTTCATCCGGATGGAATGGATTAATGCCATCATCTATTGTAGGTTTAGGTATCATCCCAAGTGCTGCACGTGTTTGAACAGGTTTTTTGAATTCTTCATTCGCATTCTTTAAAATTGCTCCAATGATTAGCATGTATCTCTGCTGCTGTACCACCTAGGGTATTATATTTTCCGTATTTTTTGTACTCATTGCTTATTATCTTGCCGAGTAATATCACTGGCATTTGGTCCATGGGGGGTCTGGATTATTAATAAAAATTATTTAAGTAATTATTTTATTTGTTTATTTATTAATGAAACGAGCTTAACGTTTCTGGCCCTTCCTGATATATATGAGTAATATTGTTCCCAAAGATGGTCAGCCAAATATGGGTAATTTCTATTGGACTAATGTAGTGCCTTTCGCAATCTCTGCGTGTAATACGATTGTGATCTCATTAAAAAAATTCAAGTATTGCATAATTCTGAAAATTTTGTTTTCCCCACACAAAACAAATTCCTTCTTAGAATTAATATTAAAACTGTAAAGGGTGGCAACAAGTGCATTTAACACTCTATATAGACTATAATAAAATTTACTTCCGCGCGACACACATGACCTAAGATTGTTTCGAGATTATAATCCATCCATGGTTATAAAACATAGAACATATTTTTAATATCCTTTTTATCAAGCATCGTGGCGATAAGCATCTCCCAGATCTATATGCAGCAATAAAAAAAAACTTATATGATATCATGTGAGACTCATAAAATAGGAAATGCTTCTAAGATTTCTAAATGAATAAATAAAAACTAAATAAAAAAGCAAATGAATTGGTGTCATATAGACCAGCCAACATAATTTTTTATGATTATTATGATCTTTTTATTGTCCAGACATCAGATTTTGGGTTTCTTGTTCTTATCTATCTCTTTATACGACATAACGTAGCTGTGCTTAGTTAGTCTGTGTCAAGACGCTGTATAAATTTTTTTTTATGATTTTCAAGATTCTGAATATCGCTCCTCTGTATATAACAGTCAAAAGACAATCACATTAAAATAATAATAATTTGAATTTCTCTTCCTCGTGTTTTTGTTTGTCTATATATTTGGTAATTTATCGTTAAGTTTATTATTTCTCATGAATGAATTTAAAAAAAAATAAAATTAGACGAGCATATACGCAAGGCGAAACGACAAAAATCTTACATGTACGTAATAGTTTCTTCTGTATGAATGAATAAATTGGTTATCTAGTTATGGTGTTCTCGAGTTGATTACTAATAAATTTTATTATGTATGACAATATAAGATCATAGCTCTAGATGCTAAATAATGTACGGAATGCATTTGGTAGATTTGTTACGAATTAATTTGACCAAACCGCAAACAAAATTTAAATATTGTTGTGCTGTTATTTTTTTGGCCATCTAAAGACATTAAACTGAATACTGGTTCCCGCAGTTGATTTATTAACTGTGGTAATTTTTTTTTTTTATTACGGAAACCTTTTATTTATACACGAATATATTTAACTTTATTTTTTGTGTCTTCTGACGATCTTACATAAAATTTACATATATATAATATATAAAGTTGCTTTTTGTTGTTGTATAATTCTAAGATTTTGTGAAGTAGACCGTTATTATTTTGCGCGAATCTTTTAACCATAATTATGATAAATGGAAATTATGGTTCATAAATTTAGAATTTTTATTTTTTGGTTCTTTAATGAGAAGATATTTGAAATTTATTTTGGTAGGTACCAAGATTTAATCAATCATTAAAATTATTTTTGTGCTTTTATCGAATTTCATCTCAAATTACATTTGAAAAATTTTATGTCGCCGCAATCATTAAAAAATACATTATTTGGTCGTGAGCGTCCCACAGTGCGCTTCTTGCCGTTAAACTAAAATTAATCAATTTATGTATAGTTTTCGATATCATGGTTAAATTTATTGGCCTATGCCATTCACGGTTCTTTTTCGGAAGGTTTTATTATCAAAAATCTTGATAAAAGTAGGATCGACTCAAAAGTGCTATCTCGAATAAGAGCTTACCAATGGCTTAGTATTCAAACTGAACGTATCTATCGAATTTTTAGATTCAAGCAGCCAAGAGCCTTAATCTATAAGACCTCGAACCTAAACGATTACAGTTCTCTTTTAACTTGGCAAAGCAGATTTTTTTTTTATAGCAACAAAGCTTACCATCGCGCATTTTCTGAGCGATTTGAGCTAATTATTGTTTTCCAAAACGAAAATAAAACATTTTGGTATATTGATGCACGGATTGGGTCAAACCGGATATTTACCAACAAAGGTTTGCGCATTTGAGTTTTGTAAATCAAAACGTAAAACTGTGAGATGAAAACATAGTTTGTATTTAAGCCAAAAAATATAGCTAAAGTGTGCAACGGGCCTTATAGGGTTCACGCTTCAAAAAATATAAATCAAAAAGAAAGAACCTAGCTGATGTGACATTTCTTGCAGAACTCAAAAAGTGTAACTACACAAATAGATTAAATGTGTCGTCTATACTTTTTGTTTTTAGTTTAACTTGAACTAATAACAAATATAGTGTATAATATAGTTGATTGTAACAGCTATAGATAGGGTTGTCCATTTTTTTATGGGAATGACATGTGCCAATTCGAAGAGACCTTGATTTCCTCTTTTTTTTCATAGAGTTTTATAAATTGCATTGTGTTGGACTTTTGCAATCAACTTTACTACAATTCTGGACTTATTCTCTCTGTTAGCATATTTTGCTTATAATTTCAATTTTAACTAAAAGCAACGAATACATTAGACTTTTCTGTCAATTTGTGTAGCTACACTTTTTAGTTTAGTCAAAAACTTCACAACGATACACAAATCACCAAAATAAAATAACCTTTAGAGGTCATTTTTCGTAATTCGAAACTTTGAACGAGTTTTTGCGATCAAATTCAAAAAATTGTAGTGGGAATTCTAAACGATAAATTTTTCCAAAAATCCCAATGTAACCTGAGAGATTGTCGATAATCTGAAACGTAATTATTTGGCCACAAGAAATTAAATCGTAGTGAATTCTAAACGATAATCTTCTTTAATTTATCATTTAGAAGTTTCATGGATGAAACGCGATTGGCTCATTTAAAAACGTGGTTCAAAATGGATATTACAAATACTTTATAGACCTGCGATGCAAATTTCTCAATTATTCATCAATAATTAGCCGAGTTCTCTTCAGCATAGCCAATTATAAGAATTTCCTCTGGTAAAGTTAAGTCCATCATGAACTAGCCCAGAAATTTGTTTCAAATTCAGTTTTGAAAATTTAACATTCATTGCAAAAATTGAACAAGCTCCTATGGAAGCTGTCACATCTGATAAAGTGGTGTCGATGTTGATTCCGAATGGTCAATCCCTTTGGACTGTATATAACTAATTTTGGTGAAATAATGTTGTTTGATCAAAACTCGTCATTTCTAGCAAAATTTAAAACAATGTCAACAAATTATGTTTGAAGCTTAGAGTGTTTTTCAATTGATTTAAATGCCGCATAAAAAGGTGTAAAGTTTAAAATTTTTTCGTGGTAATTTTTCTTCTTAACTTTTCAACTTCTTATCTGTTTCAATTGGTTAAAATTTTTTGACAATTGTATGGTTCTTTATTTAACGTAATTATGATCGTATAAAGAAAAAAAAATGGAAAATAATTAAAATTAATACTATTTTAAAATATATCTTTTAATTATGGTCAGTTTATTACTAAACATTATGAGTTTTGTCAAGTTTTATACATTTTAAACTTCTGTTTAAAAATAACTATTCTGTGTCAGGCAAAAGTTTCTGATATAAAAATTCTATCAGCTTTTGAGGCAGATAAACCAATTGAAACATACTCTTAATCTACAAATTTTTTGTTTTGTTCTATGAGATCAGCCGCTTCAGGTCCACTTGATTTCGTCCAAAAATAACTGGGATCCCCCAATTTGTAGAAAAAGCTTATGAATTTTCAAGATTTGATTCATTTAAGATTTAATTTTCTTAAAACACAATGGGTAAATTCAAGGGGTCCACAACTAATGCAAATTTTGTACACCAATTACAAACACCTGAGTGTTAGATTATTTAATTTCCATCCGATTATTCCAAGAAGATTATAGAGATTATTTTTAAACTTAACTATTCAAAAATAATTTTTGCGAAATAGAAAAACCATGGCTTGAAAACGTCCGGTAAATTGTACAAAAACGATATGACATAAGTGCATGACCATTTAGCTCTATACAATTGTAAACATTAAATGTTGCAAAATTACCCATATTGTATTTTTTATGATTGGTGGTCCAATTTTTTCAAAGTCTTAATAGAATTACCAAATTTGATGGATTCTTTTTAGAGATGACAGTTCTTTATCTAAGAAAGAATATACGCTGTAATTCATTAATTTAAGATATTCGATAGTCCCCTCCGATTATGCAACATTTTTTGATAACTCTGCACGAACAACTTCACATACAAGATTTTTGACAACATTAAAAATCATTATAGCTTTGCTATTTATATCTGTAGAATTTAAAAGAAGCTTATCTTTTGAAACATTATCATCATTAAATGTTAAGAATTTCCCTAAAACCAATTTTTTGTTCTCATTTAAATGACTTGTGCGCATTTTGGTTCCGATATGAGCGGAGTCTTGAACATATTGGGTAGAAGTTTCAAAATCACATTTAAAATACTCCTTCCATTCATTGTCTGTTGGTGCTAAGTGATTGGAATTAGCTAGCAGATTGGCCATTTGATATGAAGTTTCATAGCGCGAAGCAAATGATTATGCATGATGGTCAAGCAAATGATATGTTAGATAAAATAGATAAATATTAAAAACTAAAAATCGGTACCTAAAATATCAATGTTACATTTAAACAAAAATTATACCAGCATTGGTTATTGCCATTTCTTTTAAGTTATTTAAAAACATCTGAATGGATTCCATTGAGTTTGAATCATAATTAATATTATAATTATTGAATTGTCGTTCCAACATCTTCTTTAACTCACTTTTTTCTTTAATTTAAATTTCAATTTTATTTAAAATTGGGAAAAAGTCGTTAATGTTTGTTTGATTATTACAAACAGTGTTTTCTTGTTTCGACGCTGACGTTCTATTCTTGAAAATATTGGATTGGACTACTTAGATGTGTCTAGAGCCTCATTGAGGTGGATGGGGAAACTGGTTCCAGCGTCTACCCATATCCATTGCTTTCCCCAAAGAATTGTTGAACTCCTCAACCCCTTCATTAAGAGATTCGGGGGCTTGCAAGTATCAATCGGCGAATGCGTAAGCCGACAACACATCAACGGAAATCAATTTGAAGGTTTTAGTATGCGAAGGTTGTTGTAAAACCTAATTCTATTTATACTTGAGAAAAACAAATGTTTACATTAACCTTGCTCCAAATGAACACAAAATAAGATGGGGATGCCACTATGGGCATTTGATATATCATAATTGTTGGTCAACTTTGGCCTAATTATGTAGAAATTCTGAAGGGGATAAGGAGGTGTAATTTATCAAAGTTCCGCTAATTCAATATATCGAAAAGGCATTCAATGGTCTGTCGTTCTAGGTTTGCATACCTTATCATTGATGCCACTATGGTCACTTGATAGGCCATCATTCTGGCCAACTTCGGCCTAACTGTGGAGAAATATTGAATTAGCAAAGTTGCGCCCCCCCCCCCCCGTATGCGAAACGAAATTAACCGGTTAACAAAATTCTGATAGGGATAGGGGGGTCCAATTTTACAAAATTTCCATAGTTTAATTTCTGAAAAATTCATTGAATGGCCTAGCGCTCTTTTTAAACCTAAATCCGCATTGATTCCACTGTTGCTATTTGATAGGCCGTAATGTCTGTTAACAACAGTCAATCTTTGAAGAAATTATGATGGGAATACGGTGGACATTTAACAAAATTTCCATAGTTTAATTTCTGAAAAATACATTGGCCATTCGATGAACTTTCAGGCCCTAATGTCTGGTAACAACAGTCAAATTTTGAAGAAATTCTGATGGAAATACAGGGATGTAATTTGAATTCCATAGTTCAATTTCTGAAAGAATCATTGAATGGCCCGGTGCTCTTGCTTAGCCTTAATTCGCATTGATGCCACTATGGCCATTTGATAGGCCCTAATGCCTGCTAACAACAGTCCAATTTTGAAGAAATTCTGATGGGGATACAGGGGTGTAGTTTGAAAAAAATTCGATCATTTGACAACAACAGTACAATTTTGAAGAAATTCTGATGGGGATACAGGGGTGTATTTAGACAAGATTTCAATAGTTCAATTTCTGAAAAATTCAGTAAACGGCCCGGCGCTCTTGCTTAACCTTAATTCGCATTGATGCTAATATGACTATTTGATAGACCCTTGTTAGGAGGCGTTAGGGCCTATCAAATAGCCATAGTGGCATTACTGCCAATTAAGGTTAAGCAAGAGCACCGGGTCATTTGATGAATTTTTCAGAAGTTGAACTATGGAATTTTTTTTTTTCAAACTACACCTCCGTATCCCCATCTTGTATCCTCAAATCTTGTCAAAATTCACCCCTGTATCCCCATCAGAATTTCTTCAAAATTGTACTGTTGTTGGCAGGAGTTAGGGCCTATCAAATGGCCATAGTGCCATCAATGCGAATTAAAGTTAAGCAAGAGCGCCGGGCCATTCAATGAATTTTTCAGAAATTGAACGATGGAATTTTTTTATCAAATTACACCTTTGTATCGCTATCAGAATTTCTTCAAAATTTGACTGTAACTTTCGGCTGAAATATATTGATCAACGTTGTTGAATTTTTCTTTTCGGCTATCAAACCAAAGACACAATCTGCATTATCATTTTTGTTATTTTCGGCTGGCAACTTTCGGCTAACTTTAACAAGGTATATCATGCGCCTCTACAGGAGAGTTGTTTTGATCTGCTCCTGTTTTTTCTAATACATATTTCCGTGCCCGTGAAAATCGCCTGGTGTTGGATAAGCGGTTATATAATGGTGTGCGCTGTTCCATGAACAATTCGAAGGTTTGTTTTTTCATTTCCACTTTGGCATGCGTATTGTAGTGCCTGTAGTAGAATATGTACGCTGGATTTTTACTGGCTTTATAAATTTGGCACAAGTTATGTGTGCAATGTTTCCGAATTTAGTTTTTATAAAATAACTTTTAATAATTTTATGAAATAACTGGGGTTGTGTTTTTCGGTACATGTGAAAGAATCCTTAATCCATTTGTTTGTTAAATTTCTAATTTTATTTTCATGTTGAGCTACATTTATATTTTCCAAACACATTACATTACTGCCTAAGTCTGTACCTGAATAAAAACCACACATTAATTTTAAAATTGTGAAAAAGTAATAAATATGTACATCAATTATTTTACCTCGATTGTGTGCTTCTTCTGTAGTATTTCTTGTAGTGGCACAAACGGTCACGCTTGAAGCTAAATGGTCTTCTTGATAGTCTTTTTTACTATTATTTGAATAATCAAGATGTTTTTTATTTAGCTTTTCGCAGAAATAATCCAAGCGTTTTTCTTTTATTAAATTACTCAAACTTTTCAAATATTTTTTAGACCCATTATACATTTTAAATTCACTATTTTTAAAATCACTTGAGAAATTCGAATTTTCGCCTAAATTTAATTTATTGTTACTATCTTGATTTGCGTTTATCGCTTTGCAAACTGATTTTCCATAGTTCTCCATTTCTTGAATATCGTCATCATCTAGTGATTGCAAAACGATGAAACTTGCGTATCCGTTTTCCTCCATTATTATTTTTATATAATCTGGCAACATGCCAACCACTTCTTCTTCGATAACCGTCCAAAAATTTATTTTATTTTTGTCGTCCATAGTCGTGTTTTAATATTCGAGCACTATCCGGAGCCGAATGTCAAATTTCTACTGAAACTGCAGCTATTATTCACTGGTGTCGCTATACCATAAAAATAAAAACTAAATGCATCCATAAAACAAACATATATCACCTGAAATATACTAATTGACATTTATTTTGACATAACGTTATACACAAAAAATCCATCTTGCTGCGTTTTAAATTTTTATAGTAAGATTTAGTTTCTATTGGTTTCAGGGGTTTACAAAATAAAGGCCTTTTCAAATTTGCTATTGAAATGAATAGCGCTCTCGATAGCGGCTCCCGATAAATAAGTGAGCCAAGATATTTTTTTATCGATTTTTAATTAAAAAGTTGAATGAAAAATTTTAGTTTAGAGTTAAGTAAATTAATTATATGCAATAATAGCGCGCTAAATATAAGTTTTGACATAGAAAATTGGCTGCTCCGGATACAGCTATCGGGCGTTAATAAAAAAACACGGCACATATTGACTTTCCTTACGCACTGACTACTTTACATAAAAAATTTTTGTCTTGCACAAAAACAATGCCAAAAATAAAAACAGAAAAGAAAAGGATAAAACGATTGTTTTTTACACGGTTACTTGGATTGTTCCAGATTATATCATGATTAAATTGACTATTTTCAAAGATTGTAGTGATTATTAATTTGATTATGCGATTTTTGTAGTTTGCATATGGTTTTAAGGATTATTTTGAAGATTCTTAAGACTTAAATGATTAAAAATTAAATTTGTACTCCGATTGTGAAAAGTTGTGTACCCCTTGGGTAAATCAGAAACTGAGATTACCTAACATCGATTTAAAAAAAACAAATATGTATTTATGGTTTTGTTGGATTTACTTAAATTAAACATTTTTACTCTAAACTGGAGAAACTTTATTCCATATTTAAGAATGAATCTATTCTTGGTAGAGATTTATACAATTTCCGCTTATATTCTAATTTCTTGAATAAAACCAATTTTGATGATTTTTGGAAAGAAATTTATTAAAAAATAAATGTTTATACATAAGATTTTTCACAATAATATTAAAATATTGGTAATCTGACGTAAATTGAACCATCTTCTACTGTTCTTAATGTAATTTTTAATATGATTGATTTTTATTTTTAAATAGATTTGCTATTTACGGTTCACAGTCAAAATTCATCTATCCAACTTAGTTCAAAATTAAAATATATTTGCATAAATTGCTTTAATTTCTGTTGTTCGATTTTTTGGTTCGTAGTGCACAATTTTCTCATATTATTTTTTCCATGCCACGAGTCCTTAGAATCGAGCACCGCTTGTCCGCCTCCAACTATTTCAGTCGTCGCACCGACACCCTGTGTACTTAATTCGTAGTAGAGTAAATTTGGGGATAATTTTTCTAAATAGTGTCTGGGTCTTGGGCTCGTATTCTTAAAATCGGTGAAAATTTCCGCATGCGGAATTAAATTTGCTTTAAAATTTTTTATAGTATCCGAATTTTTTGCCGGTTACTTTAATCGTTTTTTCAAATTTGTTTGTAAGTTTTATATTATTTATTTCCTTACTAAGGCAATAAATCCGCATCGATTTACCCAGTCGGAAATTTCCACTGATTTTTTTTAGTAGGAAAATAAATAATAGAAAGCTTGCAAACAGATTTGAAAAAACGATTAAAGTAACCGGCGAAAAATTGAAATACAAAGAATTTTAAACCAAATTTAATTCGCATGCGGTTTCCATCGATTTCAAGTATACGCACCCAGGACCCAGATACTATTTATAAAAATTATTATTATGCAGGGCGTCAGTTCGAAACCGAAATAGTTGGGGGGACAGGCGGTGTTTGATTCTAAGAACCAGTGGTATTGAAACAAAAATTCTAATTTGTACTAATTTATGCTTAAAAATTTTATTTACTAATTTCAAAATTTTTTCAAAATGAATCCAAAGTTCTACTTTTAACAAATTGCATTTGGAAACAGTAAAATAAAAATTAATCAAATTGAATAATGTAGCAGAATACAGTGCTGCAATTATTTTAATGTCGATAAAATTGCTATGTAGTATATGGAGCTTGATAAATATTGAATTATATACAAAGCTTATGCTTAATAACGCGAACGAAACTAGTATTGCTGTGCAGATTATTTTGTTAACGTGTTGACGATATAGCTACATTTTCGAAATAATTTATACTTTCTACATAATTGCCTACTAATAAACGCGTAAATGCACGAACAACACGGCTATCGGGTAAAAAATATTTCTTTGAATATTATCAGAGCCATCTATGATTTTAAAGAGCCATAATATTAAAAAGAGAGCTTTATATAGAGGGGAAGCTTTTCTTGAGTTACTACAAGAAACCGTGGTTATTGGAAAATTTTTGAACATAAATTTATGAATAAAAAATTAAACAAATCATATAAATTTTAATTTTATATTTTTAATATAATATTTAAAGAACACATATTTGAAAATCAGCCATCAAGCCATAATGTGTAGGTTAGTAATGTGAGTTAATAAAGGGTGCTGCCGCGGATTCCTCTTACATCCCATTTAAAATTTAGTTTTATAAAAATTTAACGTGTTTAGTAAATTTTCGTCCCATGCACATCAATATTTTCGAGATGAATGATGGATTTAATAGCAATCTAAACGATCACATTTATAACAAAATTAAAGAGAGAAAACGTGAGGTGAAACAAGATTTTATGAATCATCATGTAGAAATAATAATTATTATTCATATAATAAAATTTTTCATCAAAATTTATTTATTGGAAATGTATACAACATCGTTGACATCGTCGATTTTATTAATTAAATATTCTTACTAAAAACAACAAAACGTAGAAAATTTCAATTTTTTACGATTGCAAAACCGAGCTTACTGTAATTTCAAAATCCGTTTACAGTAAATCCGTCTCTATAGTAAATTTACTTGAAATTACAAAAAAGAATAAAATAACTAAACAACAATTTTCGAAATAAATCATTATTAAGTTAAGCGCGAAATTTTTTATATAATAATTTAACATAATTAATAAAACTCTTTTTTTATTTCAATCCAATTCGCTAGTATTGGGTTATATCCAGTTCCAGGATATTCTATTGAACCAGGCAGTAAACATAATAAATTGTTAAATTTTCTAAACAAGCATTTGGGTTTTAATACTTAGCTTTAGTTTATACTTAGCGATATCTTTTGATTGGTTTAGTTGGTTTGGTTTAGTTGGTTTAGTTTTTATTTGTGAAGCTCTGTGTTGTTTATACTACAGGATAGGCTGCGAATTTGTTGCGATGACAAATCTAATTTTTAACAACGAAAAAACAGTTTCCGAAGTTTGTTCAGCAACAATGACAGCTCACGGAAAAAATGGCGGAATCTTACGGCTCTTATGTTAAGCGAGGCTCTGATATTATAAGAAATATAACTTACTATTTTCCAACTCTCCAGCTAATCGTTCTAAAGGCGACTTTAGTGTTGCATTCTTTCGTTCCCTCCGAAGTTTTAGAAGGAAGGAAGATACGAAAGAACGCAACGCTGAATCTGCCTTAACGCTTAATCGTCCTTAATGTTTTCCTTTACGATGTTAATCAACGTCGTCTAAGTCTTGGATCCTATAAATAAAATATTTTTGTTTGGATAACGAATTTCAAAATCAATATCGACCTATAACTAAAAATGCGAATGAACGATTAGTAGAATAACATCAAGATTAGAAATAAATATATTTTGTACATAAAACTTATAAGTCGATATGCATTTGCAGTTGGCCATTCTGACAATATTGCTGTAATTTTTTGTACCTCGAAAAATTTGAATCTATCTAAGCTGGCTGGTTTCCACTTGAACTCTACAGTTTCACACGGCTTATGGAAACAGGTGAACCACATTTTGGCCGTAGTGAAGTTCTTGGACAAAAATTTGTGCGATGGTTGTTTTGAAGTTTTTGAACACAATTTTATTTTTTGGACAAAACTGTATGGAAGTGTGCAATTTTAACAGTGCATATGTTATGTTGAATTTTGCTTTCTTACAGATATCTTTTATTCACTTATTCATGAGTGACTGACACTGGTTTTCGTCATACATTCATTTGTATTTGTTATTGATTGTTTTATCGAGTGGGACGAAAATTTAAATAAATTCCAAGGTCAGAGTTCATTCGCTCTAAGAGAAACCCGATGACATGCATATACCAAGAGTACTCTCCTCAGAGAGAATTTTGAAAGGTCTGATCAAATGTCATATAACTGTTTTTTATATTATTTCAAACAATTTTAACAAATTCGTATGGTAACAAAGTGGTTAACAAACGTGGAGTGAAACATAATAATTCGCTAACTTATTGTGTTTATACTTTGAATAAACTTTAAAAGTTTTCTAAATATTTTTGTACTTTGGCTACTGCGACGATGAGACGACGGAACCTTTTAAATTAAAATAGTTAAAATTCTCATTAGTTTCAGACCCAACGGTCAGATTACTTCTTACTCTTACCTCGAGGTAAAACCAATATCTGGCTTGTTATCCAGAATAACGAAATATTTTACGAAATATCAGGCTAATTTAGGAGATCAATTTTTTTTTCTTATCGAAAAATCGTTAGACGCAAACTCGTAAAATCTTATTAATTGCAATATTTTTTATCTGTAGTTAAATCGCGGACAAACTGTTTGTTTCGATTGTACGTGTATGTATTGCATACACAACATTTAGGCGTACGTAAGAAAAGTAATAAATCTGAAACAAAAATTTTTTTATCTTAAAGCTCAAAAATTAAAATTGGCATTAGCTACTTTTATTGCTCTAGAGATGTTATTGGTAGCAACATATATATCCGAGTTATTATCGCTATCAAAATCCTGATAAGTAACTTTACGTCATCAAATATGATGTTGCAAAGTTACTGGACAAAACTTCCGTTTATAGAGCCGTGCTACTTTATAGAGCCGAGCTATTTAACAAGAAATTTTACAGTAACAGATCTTAAATAGAATTTGTGGATTAGACCATTATTTGCCAAAATTCACATAATTTTTGATAATTTTTTTTTGCTGAAACTTGCATGTTTAGACTATAGGTAATTTGAAAAATTTAATTTGATTCTATCTGATATGTAAATTTCATCATTTAGATTCAACAAACGCCTAAATGTCCGCTTTTATGCAAATACATGGACAACTCGATTATTGTTGTTGGTTTATTTTTAAATTATAGAAATTTGTAATATTTTCGTTAGTCATATATATAAACGAACCTTTGTCTATCGCATTTACCCTTAAATTCATTAAAATTTTCTTGAAAAACAGACTTCTGCAATTTCTTCATTAATTTCGCAAGTTCCAGGGACTAACTGACATACTTGAGGTGAATATAAAGTTAGGCCAGTACAAAACATTAATTGGAAATTCAAATAATTTGTTTATTCTGTTATTCTAGTTAAACAAATATTCTTTATTTAAAAATTATATCTCAACGACATAACAGATTTAATTTTGAGGATTACAACAATACAAAATTGCAAACAAGCTCTAAAATTATATTGAAAAAAAAGTCAGATAACCAGCAGAGAATACACAAAGCACATATTGTAATTTTTCCATTTCAACCCCTTTCCCAATTTTATACTATTAGAAAATTTTATAGATATTTTTTGGAAAAATATTATTAAATGGACTGTAAATTTTTTATTTTTTTATTTTTGGGTAACCATCTCGAACTATACACACACAGCAGTACCAGTACATAGTTTTATATAAAAAAATACCCAAGCCAACATAGCAAGCAATTGAATGCAAAAAATGTTATGTTCATTAGAATAAAATGTTGTTAGAAACCAGAATTTTTCTAACAATATAAACTAAATTATAAATATTGAATAAGAACAAAACTATACAACAACAACTACCAAATAATAACTATTTGGACAGTTATAGTTTTTGTTGAGATTTAGGAACATAACATTTTTTATGTTGTTCATCGTTCTCGTGTACGAATAATTTGGCTTGTACGGAACATTTTGCCTTATGCTTGTACGAATACAATATGGAATATTGTTTTATGTAGATAAATTTGGAATATGAAATACATTTTTTTTTTGAAAAAATACATTTTTATTATGTTGTCAAATGAAATTTTTATTATTTTTATTTTTAATTGCAGATAAAATACAACATTATTTAGTTTTATGGATGTACGGAATAGGTACATACCTCTATGTACTGCATTGTGATTTGATTTTTGCATATACTGCAGTATATTGGAAATGTTTTATAAAAAGAATTAGTGCTCCATATGAAACAAATAAATTTCATTAATCAAATTTATAAGGATATGGTGTAGAGAACTACTGGACTGCCATCGGTGAACATCGATATTAAGGTAAGTTCCTAAATATTGCTATTGTTGTGGGCGAGTATAGGTGCACAGCCAAATAGAACAAAATAAGTTGCCAATTTTATTACAAATTTTTAAAACCAATATTTATTTCACCATAACAGTACAGAATGAATGCTAAATTTCAACTCCCCGTTGAAAAAAAAAAAACATTTTAATCTGAAGAATTAATTATACCAAATTGCATATGGGTTGTGGTATACTGCTTTATACCATTTATTATTAATTTAGTGGTTGTGTCACAAAACACCCTTTCCCCTTACAAAAAAATTATTTTGTAAATTAAATAATATACATATATTGCAAAAATGATTATATTCTGCATTAATTGATAATTCAAAAATTTAATTATTAAAATCTTAATTACAAAATTATAATCTTTTTTAACAAAATCTTTAGTTATTGCGATTATTTGTTAAAATTCAATTCGAAATTATGATTTATCTGTGGACGGTTCTTAAAGATTTTGCGATTTTAATAATAGTATTTTATTCTGAAATAACTTTCTTAACGGAATATGAACCCAACCAAAGGGTTGGGAAGAGAAACCAAATTTTGACATCAATTTTACAATGGATACGCTGCGTTTATGAGACGTCTTAATTGCATTTTTATTAAATCACATTATTGTCTTTCAAAAAATCTTTCCTTGCTTCGTATATATGGCTAACGTCATTAACAAATATTGTTTGTTCAGTTATCGGCCCAGTATGAAAATCTGGGCTCACTGTCTGAGCGAATGCAGTTAGTAAACACGACTTGGTTTGCAATTTCCTTACCATCCTTCGGTTTTCTTCCATATTTTTTATCACTTCTTTTAACATCGGTTCCATTGGATTTCCCAGTTTAAGTTGTTTTATTGGTGGTATTGGTGGTGGGGCTATGGCAGTGGCTTTGCCACTGCTGTAAATACATTTTAACTCTCGTCAACAGTGATATTATCGGATAAAGTTTCGTTAGCGCCTGTATCATACAAATGTATGTATGCATTTACCGACGTAGATTTCTCGAAGGTCAAACTGCTTTCGTTTGGTCTAAAATAAAAATTTTAATTAATTTAGTTTGTGAATTAACAAACTATTTATTTGAATTTATAGAATATGAATTGTTTTTCCTTGATAACACTATGCAAAATGTAGTTGAACATTTCAAAGACAGTTTTGCCAGTTGAATGTCATCTTCGGCTACCGATAAAACTTGAACAGTTCTTTGAATTCTTACGATAAAAACTAATGGATCACATAATGGGTGATTCAAAACTAGAAATATTTTAATTTACAGTGCAAAAAAAAAAAATGGTCATACTGATATAGTCTCTTAAAAAAATCAAATTTTCGTATCAATAGATCATTTTTATTAGATGTTCAGATACTTCCACTTTTTGATTGCCTTACCACCTTTGAGTATTTTGGTCTCAGAAGTTTCCACCGTTTCATATATAACTCACTAGATGAATCCATTTCTTTACCTATTTCAGCCCAACAATTCTTTTCAGTGCAATGTTTTTATAATTTTTTTTTTCTCTCTACCCCCGTTCTGCACCGCCTCAATTAATTCGTTATTTTTCTCATCTGATGAACGATGATCTAAAATAACAAATATATGGATTTATAAAATCGATTAAACGAAAAAATTAATTTGAATAAATATTTTAAATTATAAAATAGAACTTTAACTGAAAGCCAAAAAATGATAAAATGATAGTATTATAACCTCAATTTCATTTATTATTGAAAACAATTTTAATAAATTCAATTTACTTTTGCTGTTATAGTTAAGTACGTACTTTGTACTAAGAAATAATTAATTTTATTTCCACAATATTTTTTATCGTTATTAATAGTTGTTTAATTATTTTTTTATATATTGGGCACAATGTGGCTCAATTTTTTTTATGATTTCGGTTGGTCGTCTGCTTATATTTTGCTTAAAGTTAAAAATATTTTATCTTTTAAGGGCGTATTAATTTGGACAAATGAGTAATGAATATAAAAGGAATATAAAAAAGAAAGAGAGGGATGCTACATCTCATGGAGTGTGTTCATAACCGCATACAATATGTACTGGATTGAACGTAACTGCAAGTATAATGTGAGATGCATTATTTTCCCCTGCTTAATTTTGCCGAAACCTCAATGGTATATTTCGGGATCGCTGTGAGCGGCCAACATCTACGGGTCTATTGTTTATCTTTATCTCACTGTTGTCATCTCCCAATGTGGAAGGTTTTTCTGATACCGCTGTTGTGGCTTCTGGTGCTGGTGACTGTTTTGTTATCTCCAGCGATCTACCATTAATGGTACTTGACTCTCATCAAAATTACATTCATTCGAAATTCTAGAAGTTTCCCGAGTTTCTGGAGACCTTATATACAAATCTGATTTTGGTGACGCCTACGAACTCCAAGTGATGTCTCTATGATAACTATTTTTCGCCCAATAACTTTAGGGATTGTTCCCGATACTTTTTCCCACGCCCAAAATGTCTGGCGTGGACTGTTGACCTGGGTAAAACTTCGACGTCTTTTCATAATTCTGATGTTTTGGATTCGGTACTAAGACAGATATTAGAGAACGCGGTTGTCGTCCGAGTAGTGGTTCAGCTGGAGATTTGCCGCTGACTGGATCTGGTGCCGCTCTGTAAGTATTGAGTTGCTTTAAAAGAGCTTTTTGTCGATTATCCTCATCTGCCATGGTTTTAGTGAAAGCTGACTTGAATGTTCGGACGAACCGCTCAGCTTTCCCGTTCGAAGTTTAGTGAAACGGAGCTGTTTTGTTCACAATTGCGAAATTATTCTGACGTGAATTGAGTGCTGTTGTCGGACATTATTTTTTCTGGCAGACCCTCAAATGAGAAAACTTAGAGAAAGCGTCCACACCGATCAACCACATTTTACTGAAAAAAGAACCAACTGTAGAGTGTCTTCTTGGGATCACTCATATTTGACTGGCAGACTGTACGCACATTCTATATCTTTATCAATATTCGGAAACCAAATATGTATGTCTCCGGGCCATCTGCTTCCCTAATGATCTCGGTCAAGAAGCTTAAGCACCTTTAACTGGACGGCCGTTCTGTTTGAAGAAATATACAATTTGACTTCCAAGATAAAGCACAATTTCGATTATGTAATATTGGTTGTAGGTCGCTATCCATATTGGAAAGAGCACTTGGCCATCCGGTTCGAATGAAGCTTTAAACCTTCTTCAAAACTGGATCATCGAGGGTAGCCCTAGAAATCAACGATGAATTTATAGGTAAGTCATCTAAAGTCATTTAACTTATCTGGTCCACATATGTCAATGTTTTTTCGTAATAATCAAATTTCTCATCTTTGCCTAATGGAAGTCTGGAGACGCATTAGTCTACATTGGCATGCTTTTCAGCTGAGCGATATTCTTGCGGCGTCTTTGGAGTGTTACAACTGGCAATTTCTTGTTTGGATGAAAAATTGTCGTCAACGGATTATGATCCATGATTAATTCAAATTTTCTGCCGTATAAATATTGGTGAAACTTTGCCACACCATAAATAATGTTTTACTTTGGTTTTTCGATTGTAATGATGTTTGTGATTGTTTCGTATATTGGTCTATTTCATCTCAGCATACTCCCGAATAAATAATGGAATAAATAAATAATGGAAAGAGCTTCCTATTCAACTTGTCCATAAGCTTGTGTACTTGTCGTCAACGTTTTTGATGCAAAAGCGATAAGACGTTCAGATCCACCTTGGAAACGGTGCGAAATTACGGCACCAACGCCGTACTTGGATGCATCTGTAGCAAGAATGATTAGACGATCCTCACTGTAGTGAACTAATTTGGACGCAACTGCGATTTCAGAACTTGAAAAGCGGTTTCTTGTCGATCAGTTCAAACAAACTTTACGCCTTTGTGGTGAAGCTCATTTAGTGGGGCGGCAATTGAAGCGAGATTTTTAACGAATTATTGTAGTAATTGATTTTGCCAATGGATGCCTCCAACCGCTTTTCTGATGGGGTTATACCTTGTTGATTGGTGATATGTCCCACGTATCGTATATGTCCCATTCCATCAAACGTTAAAAATTTAAGGAGCACTGGCGACGCCGAAAGGTGAACGCTGGTATTGAAAAAGCGCAGAGGGTATATCAACTACTGTTAACTGCTAAGATTCCTCTGAGAGCTCAACTTGAAGATAGGCGTCGCTTAGATCAATCTTAGTGAATAATTGCCCTTCTTTGAACATGTGAAATAATTTTTCTATCCTCGGAATTGGGTATCGATCGATTTCGATTTGTGAGTTAATGGTCACTTTTAAATCTCCACAAATCCGCACATTAACATTTGGTTTTTTTACAACTACAATTGGGCGGCCCATCGACTGAAATTAATCGATTTAAGGATGCCGCTATATACTAGTCTCTGAATCTCCTTATCCGTCTTCAAAGCAAATGGCAAATTGCAAGGCTTGACAAATTTCGGGCGAGCGTTAGGTTTTAATGTAATTTCCGCCAGGAAAGAATTGCATAATCCGAGAGTAGGCGAAAACAGATTTGGGTAATCCGCACAAATCTTTGAAGCACATTCGACTAGGTATTTCTAAAACTTATTCATTACAGGACATACACGGGCTAGATCACGATTTGTTGACATCCATAGTTCAAAATTTAATGTATTGAACCAGTCTAAACCAAAAATATTTGACGCTTTGTCGTTGTCGACGACCAGGAATTATAGCATGCACTGCTTACCTTCCCATATAACTTGCAACGTAACACACCCATAAGGGGAACGGTATATTGCCGTAAGCCTTCAAGACCTTATTCTTCATTTCGGATTTGAAGAGCCTAATTGGCGGTATCCCTTAAGTCGAACCATCGAACAAGTCGCTCCCGTGTCGATTTCTTTAGAAAATTATTTGCTTACTATTGACGTAAAATTCGATCAAAATGAAGATCATTCACTTGGTTAACTGTTTCATTCCACGATGATAGATGGTTTTGAGCTCGACCTCGTCCACGGCCATATTTCTTCCTAACCGCTTATGATTTTACTCAGGCTCCCGATTTATTGACTGGCATACGCTGGCAATGTGACCTTTCACGACGTTCATGAGTTTCATGGCACCCATGACACGATTTAAAACTGTTAAAATATTTATTACCAGCATTACGTGATCGGCTATTGCTTCGGCTTCGACCTCTTGATTTGAACGTTGTTGATTTTGACCCTCATTTGGTTTTATGTAATTAACCGCAGCTTCGTCATCTAGATTAGGGTTAGATTTTATCAATGCGGCATTGCGCTTTTCCGCGTAAATTGACAACCCAATCTGCTTACATACTTAGCTACTCATAACTAATCAATAAATTTTTTATTTTATTAAGAAAACCTTACTCACTATTTGACATCATCAAGCATAACGTGTACAATTTCGAAAGAAAAATTCTGTGTGGCTCTAATTTTGACATCTGAGCCATCAGAGGTGAAAACCTCCACAAGGAGCTACAGTTATCTTCGCGCCTGAAGATTATCCAAATTTTCTGCGTATGGCTTACGTAAAATTTTCAGAGCTTTTATAAATAGTTACCCCGATATTAGTGAAGCAAGATTCAATTTTAAAAGCTGCGATATCGCCAGCTGAAAGATTATTCAGCACATTGCGGTTTGTTGCAACAGATTACAGTTTTGATAATCTCAAAATGACATCAGTCTTAGGAGGAATTATACCGTAAAATTCTTTATTTTAATTCATTAATTATTAAAAATTTTAATACTTTAATTTTAATTTTATTAAATGTTGTGATTTTAACAACTATAATTGGAAAAATATTAAGCAGTTGTATTTTAATTTTAACCATATCACAATCATTATATCCGGTGCATGACACACAAGTTCATAACCTGGTATTGACGTATAAGTGACAAATGAATTTGGGGTTGAAGTTGGCCTCAGATATGATGAATTGTGCTAATTTATTTTTACACGTGTTTGTATAAAGTGCCTAATAAGCCAACTTCAAACAAGACATCATTAATCACTTTTCGTGTGAAAATTTGCTGTTCTAGTTTCTTGTTTAGGGTTCAGTTTTAATTAAGCCTTATTCCTGTTTTGTGATTCTTCCGTATATTGGTCTATTTTTCAGCACTCTCGAATTAAATACAACACAGCCGTAGGAAATTCTTCCATTTAGCGTCAATCTGTATGTATTGTAATGGTTATTTTATTAATATTGGTTTGCTTGAGCGCACGCGCGTCATTTTGTTTATATATATATATTTTTTTTAATTGATCTGTCATATGCGGTTTCATATGTTGTTCAAATTTTTGAAAATGAAAATCAATCACATAGCAAACAATCGATTCCACTGCTCAAAAGCAAGCGAATAGAAGACGTGAGGTATAGACAACTATAAGTGGATCTGACGGCAAAAAAAAGCTTGTTCCGGATATTTTTGTATGTTAATTTTTATTTTGATAAAGTATGCCGTGCTAAAATTTCATAGAAAAAAACTCGCAATGAGCTTAAATTATCTCTCACCCCCAGTGATTTGGACTTAACTTGCGATAGTACCTGCATTGGCTTCATTAGCTTATTTTCTGTTGTAAGGTTACGCGCTTAAACAAGAAACCGCTTTGATCTAAATCTTTTATGGGAAAATGATGAATTGAATACAATAGTAAACTTTTTCCACTAACTATAGATGGTTTCTGAGAGGAAATAAAGAAGATAAATGTCGGAAAAGAAGAGTAAAAAGGGAGTAGTGTTATCCTGATATGCAAAGCTAACGGAATTCCATTTACATTCGCGTTCTAAAACCACACTCTTTCTATAAAAAGAACCATGTTGAGTACCCGCCAAAGAAAAGTGTCACAAAAATTCCTGTATTGGTGTGAATCCCGACTAAAAAGAGAAAAATAAATTGAAGAGAGCAGATAAAGAGATCAGTTAGAGATAGCATATAGAGAGATTTCTATAGTACTTTTCACATTGAGGTTTTATTTTGAAATTAAAGAATATTTTTTTTTTTCATTTTTTTGTAAATATATTTTATTTCAATGTTCAGTACAGGAAATATTTGTTTATATTTTTTTTTATCCGCCCGATTTGATATCTTTTGATATTGAACACCTTAAAAAAGTAAGAAGAAAAAATTTCATCAACAATTTTCGTCGTCTCAAATATACATATTTACATTTTATAAGTATATGGCGAATAGAGGTAGACCCTTAGAGTTGAAACTTAGTTGTTTCCCATATAAATTTGGCTATTTCATTTGAGGCACATCAGAGCAGGATGGTTATATAAAAAATACATACGGCGATCTCATATGTCAAAGAAAAAGCCAACCAAAAAACTTTTAGTTTTTATAAAAGGCGACGTACTAAATTTTGTGTTTTTAAAAAATCGTGATATTTTTAATTAAATTAAATAAAATACTATAAAACAGTTAGTGAATCGTGTACGAGTATTAGTGCATCGTTTGTTAATAAACATTCAAAATTTTGAACATTGAGACATTGAAATGAAGTGTGTCTTACCATCTATAAGTGTTTGTATAAAATAAAATGAAAATTATGTTAAAAGGAAAGTGATTTGTGATAAAATTATCCATATTTTAATTTAGAAATCAGAAAAAATTAATGAAAAAAATTTGGTTGTTGTTGTTGCACTTTTTCTTTTTGTAAACAGATGTTACATTACAGTGTCGCATTTTTCATATTGCTACGTACATATTCTATGTGCTTTTCTTTTCATAATTACTTTTTATTTTGGAATACTATAAGTAATAAACGTTTCTTTTAATAATTAAAAACATTATAGAAAAAACAATAAGAAATTAATACATATATTGTTCAAAAATTTGCACGCATAGCTGTGCGCGCGCGTAGTTATCCGCCAACTTGTCAAATGCAACTGAAGAGGAGAACAGATACAAAATAAAAATTTATAAAAATAAAACAAAACCGTGAAATAGAAAGATAAAGAAAATAATTTCTCTCCAAAACCAATATTTTTCAAAATAATTTCTCTTCAAAATAAATATTTTTGTGTCTTTGATATTTGGTAGTATGGAATTTGGTACTATTTTTTCCACACCGTGGGAAAATTGCATATTGGGATTAGACAGACAAAATGGGGATATACAAACCATCCGTGCACCCAGAAAAAAAAAGTTGTTGAAGTAACAATTTTCATATGCAAAATCAATAAAACACATAGGTTGTTTTTTGCCAATAAACGAAGTTTTTGCCGCAACATTTTTTTATTTATTGATTTTGTTACCTTTGAGTCGACACAATAATTGTAATACCAATAACTATTTAGCTCTGCTCAATAACTTGCCGTTTTAATTTTAGAGTTCGTTAGTTATTATTTCACAAAATTAAATTATTATTATGTACAAAGAACGTAATAATCCTAATAAAAGAGTAACCCGAAAATTATGTGCAACACAATTTAACACAACCACAAAAGTGCGACAAACAATTGTTAGAAATGAATTCAGAGAAGGATAATTGTACTACAAACAATTTTACACGGAAACAATTCTACACTGAACAATTCATCGAAAAGACTCGTAATTAAAAAATATTGATCAATTTTCTCTTAATAGTTCAATTGTGTGGTACGGAAAGCAAAGTAGGACATCTCTTCATTAATTGTATAAATTCTTAAGGTATACAACGAATTAAAATTACATTAAAAAATAGTTTATATTTACAAAAGATGATTTTTTAACGTTTGGGGCACTATCAGAAGAAGCGTCTGCAAGGTTGACGAAGCAATTATTATTAATAAAAATAAAAAAAAGATGGCAAAAAATTAGCTGAAAAATAAATTATGCACAATAATCCGGTGCATTACAGTGAAAAATTTTGTTACGATGAATTGTTGTGTGCACAATTGTTTTTACGCACACTTGGTTATTGTAAAGTTGTAGTTTTCATATTTGTTTTTCGATGAATTGTTTGTTGCATACTTGTTTATGGCATAATTGTTTGTCGCAGAATTTTCGGGGAACTAGTAAAAGATCTTCTGGATAATAGCCAGTTAGTGTTTTTTACATCAAGGTGAGGTTACCAAGACGTTGGATTGGTTTCGAACTAATGAAACATTTAAATCTTTCAATTAAAAAATCGGTGCATAACGTACCGGGCCATATTGCAACCCATTCGTCAAAAAATTCGCAGTAATGCCGACACAGCTCTAATTTCTAACAACATCTTTAATGAGGAATGGACGACAATTAAAAAATGCCTGTCGTTACATTATGCAGATAAAAGGGATCTCCACACAATGGAGCACCAACTAAGTACACTATTGCAAAAACAAACAAATGACGGTGGATAAATTCTATGCCAACGTGAACCATTAGTTCTCGTTAATAGTCAACAAAATCAAAACAGAGGACAACTCATTCAAAACAATCAATGTCTTAGTTGAAACATATCGTAATCGGGCAATATACGTCTTCATTCGTGGGTTAAACGGATACCTATCAAAGATGCATATGCTACCTGAAGCATATGCATCCTGCCTTGAAAACCAGAACCTGAATTTTACGAACATGGCCATTCATAAAATAGATCTCAACAATGTTGTAACGGCTCCAATAAAGAAAATTTCATACACACACACAAAACCATTGCCTAAAAATAGTGAAGCATTAACACTACAACGAAAAAACATGGCATACAATATTCAGCATCAGAGGTCAAACAACGTCCTACCACCAAGACCGAACTATCCTAAACCGCCAATACCGATGGAACTTGATTCATCAATTCAAACGCGACAGGTAAACTATATTAACCGTCCCACTTCTCAGGATCCAGTTATAAAACCAGAACATTCCTATCTCCATGAGCCACGAAAACAACAACGAATAAATCATTTGGAAATACAACTGGAAGAGGACCACTACAGTCAATTAGCATATGACAACACCGAAAACGAAATAACTTACGAAAAACAAGATATGGGAGATGAATCAGAAGTAAATTTTATGATGGAAGCCTCTCTAGCGTACCATACCTAGAGTACCGGCTAAAAAACGGAAATATACTAAAACTCCTCATCGATACCGGTGCCAACAAGAATTTTATAAAATACGAATTAGCTGTTAATGCCAAACCAAGTGAAAAGCAATTCCAAATCAGATCAGCATCAAATCTCGGAAACTCAAGGTATTTTACCACTATCGATTTGACTTCGGGGTTTCATCAGATTAATATGAATGAAGCTGACATTCCAAAGATCCACTATGAATGGAAAATATGAATTTCTCAGGCTCCCATTCGGGTTAAAAAAGACCCCCGCAATCTTCCTACGGATGATAGATAATGTCTTGAAGGAATTCATTGGTGAACTCTGTTACGTCTATCTATATAGATGACATTATTGTCTTCGGAGGAGAACAGCATAAGAACATCTAGCTATAAATGTCGAGAAAGTGTTTTTAAAGTTAAAGAAGGCCAATTTGCGCGTAAACATCGACAAAACGGCGTTCTTAAAAACCGAAACCGAATTTTTAGGATATCTCATAATGAACCAGGGCATCCAACCGGACAAAAGGAAAATATTGGCGATTCAAAACATCAAGAAACCTGAGAATTTGAAAGATCTTAAATCCTTTCTGGGACTCGCATCATATTACCGGCGATTTATACGAGATATTGCGTGTGTATCTAAACCGTTAACAACTTAACGAGGGGAGAAAATGCGCAAATCAGCGCATCACAGTCCAAGAAGATGAAAATTGATCTGAACGAAAAAGAGCTAGAAGCGTTTAACAATATAGAAAAGCTTCTGTCTTCAACAGAAGTATTGATCTTCCCAAACTTCAACAAGCCTTTTGTACTAACCACCGACGTTTCTTCGTCCGCCATTGGTGCTGTATTATCGCAATTGGAGATCGGAAAGGACCGGCCAATTACCTACATTGGATAAAACAGAAGAAAATTATGCGACCAATGAAAAGCGGATGTTGGCCATAATATGGGTGCTGAACAACCTTCGTAACTACCTATATGGAGCAAGCAAAATCAAAATCCTGACAGACCACCAACCGCTAACTTTTACATTAAGTAACAAGAATAATAACGCCAAATTAAAACGTTGGAAGGCTTGATTGGAGGAATACAACTATGAGCTTATATACAAGCCTGGTTGCACCAATAAAGCGGCCGATGCTCTGTCGAGATTTGAACTCGAGGCGAACATATTATTCACCACCGGAACCATTCACAGTGCGAAAAAGGATTCTACCAACTTAATCCGATACTGCGACGCACCCATCAATATCTTCAGGAACCAATTGATATTCCAGAATGGTCAAGACATCTATGTTCATGAAGAGCCACATCCCACTTATCACAGACACTACATTAGCTTACCAGAGATTAACAAGGAAAGTTTATGCAAGGTCCTACTGGAAAGATTGCATCCAACTATCATCAATGGAATTAAAATCTCGGAAGAGTATATCCAGCTTTTGCAAGAAGTGTTTAAAAAAAGTTTTTCTAATTACAAAGTACGCCTGACGCAACGAGTCGTTGAAGATATTCGGAACGAAGAAAATAAATTCACCATCATAAAAGAAGAACACAAGCGGGCACACAGAAACCACATGGAAAATCGAAAACAAATTTTGGAACATTACTATTTTCCAGGGATGGCTAGTTTGATCAAAAAATACAACCAAACCTGCGACACCTGCAACACAAATAAATATGATCGACATCCCCATCATGTTGCTCTCCAAGAAACACCTATTCCAAAATACCCTGCAAAAATTCTCTATTTCGACATAATGGAAATAAAAAAGGAAAAATTTATAACCTGTTTGGATAAGTTTTCAAAATTTGTACAGTTCTTTCGCATTAAGAATAAATCAATTCCGCATGTACGAGATAAAATTATAAAGGCGTTACACTACTTTACAGTACCTCGCATACTCGTGATGGACAATGAGAGAAGCTTTGTGAGCCCCTAATGTATTACCTAAAAACCTTGGGTATCCAAGTTTACCTTACACCTTCCCAGGGAAGTGAAGTAAATTGGGCTATAGAGAGAGCTCGCTCTACCATATTGGAAACAGTTCGATGCCTTCAGAACGAGTATAAGGAACTATCTACAAAAGAACTCATTAACATAGCAGTGGATAATGAATCCATACACTCGGTTACACAAAAGAAACCCAATGACATCTTTTTTGATAGAACACAGAGAACCAATTACCAACATCTTACGGACTTCAAAACAAAAGTGCACGAGGACCTGATCGAGAGACTACACAAACATCAAGATTCTACCATTACAAGAGAGAATAGTAGGAGCGTAAATCCGAAGACCTACGAAGCTGGCGATACCATTTATACGGCAATCAAACAAATCCAACAGAAAGATAAGCCGAAATTTCGACAGGAAACAGTGGCATAAGATAATAAAGTCACTGTAACAACTACCTCGGGAAGACGCATCCATAAGACACAAATTAAAAATTTATCACACTAACTTTCCATTACCACTACAATACATTTAACAAATCTTCCTTCTCTTCCCTTCTAGCTCCTGCCTCTGGCGCTTAACCATGCCATTGAGCATCTATGAATACGATACTCCTCCACTCGTAACACTAAAACAAGGAAATAAACGAATAATCCAAGGGAGTTTCAAGTTGATCCATGTCATTAACTTAAAGGACTATGAAGAAGTCATCGACCAAATTACACCTTCGATCTCTCGCATTCACCAAGACAGCCCCTCTTCAACCACAATTAATTCACCAAGCAAAAGCCATAACGCAGGTGATATCCGAACTTAAAGGTCACACGCGCAACCCAAGATAGATAAATTGGATCGGTAGTGCCTGGAAGTGGTTAGCCGGATCACCGGATGCCACTGACTAGGACCAAATAATGACTAGCCAAAACGAGATAATTTGCAACAATAACAAACAGTATAGAATTAACAAATACCACTCAACAATTGCTTTCGGAATACAACAAAATTATTGATCACTTACATGACGAACCGGAAGAAAAAATTCAACAAGTTTTATTTAATCGATCCACTATCCTCAAAGATGAAATATACGAAATAATCAGAGCTGCGCAATTAGCCAAAGGAAATATCGTCAACACCAATTTGTTAAATAAAGGTGAAATTAGTCGTTTAATCACGGAAATAGAAACATTGCCATATGCCAACGAGATAGGGGCAATTGAATATACTGAATGATGATTGTGAAGGAATCTATTCTCATTTACGCTCTCAGGAATCCACTCTCATTAGCAGACAAGACTACAATCACATCATTATAAGATCAACCTCCAGTCACAACAAACGCATATTCTTAGAATTCAATGAACTTCTTCTCAACTAGGATGAGATATTCGGAATTGTGAAAAAATATCACACAATTGGAGAGTGGACCATTTGTGATTTAAGCGGATTAAAGAAAATACCAACAGATCATTATATCTATCAGCTGATCAAAGGTCTCAACGCTAGATGTGAGTACCAGTTCCACAACCAACCAATCATTGAAACTCTCAACGAACATACCATACTTGTGAGCAATTTCAACGGAAGAATATCGTACAATAATACGAGCCAACAATTGTAAGGAAGCTTTTTGGTACAATTTGCTAACGAAATGGTTCAAATCAACAATACGACATTCGAAAGTAAAGAAGCAAAAACATTTCAAGTTTTACCTTCGGTACTACGCACAAACATCGCTGAAAAGGGCTTCAAAATCGATTTGGGATACCTACACAATCTGTATCTGGGTAACATAGCACAGTTAAAAGAGCTATTCAATGACCATAAGGAAGCGGTTGCCATTGATATTGGGATTATAAGCATCATTTGTGTTTTGGTTTTCATCTTTCTCATACACAAGGCGAAACTCGCGCATCGTAGGAGATTATTGTTCTTTCCAAAACCAACTGCCCAAGAAGAACTCTCCAATCAACCAGGAATTCAGCCCATACAGCTAACTTTTTGATTCACGAGCCGTGGATTCTAAAGGAGGGAGGAGTTAAGATCACCAGTTATGTTAAATCAGCACGACGTGCCCATGTTAACATAATATTTAATTGAAGATCAGTACAACGTGCCTAAGTTGACACCATTAGGAATGCTTCGTCAACACAACGTGCCATTAGTGCACGCGAAACCTGAAAGTGTTGACTCAACAACAATAAATTTTATTTTAGATTTAATTTTATGTTAAATTTTAATATTTAGTTAGTTCTAGTTTTGAAGTGAATAAATAAAGTTGTTTTTTAAACAAAGAATTCAAACAGAATTCTTAACTTCCATGTTGTACTACTTCCATGTCGTCAAGTTTCCATTTTATTAATGCACTTGTCAAAGAACAGCACGCATACTATGGAGAAGTAGCAAAACCGAATCACAACTGGGTCATATTTTATTAAAAGATCTTATAGCTCTTATCAAGCAACATTTTTGAAAGATCGATCAATAGACGACCATGTGTTTACTATAAGAAGGGTAATGTATAGGAAGTGTGGAGAATAAGCAGAACGCTGTATGTCTTTTCGTTGGATATTAAGTGTGTAAATTTAACGTCACTGACGTGAAATCAACACTTTATGTTAGAGATTGGGAATACACCAGCCTATGTGGAAGAACGTCGATTATGTGATGTCAGTAACGAATAAAATCACTCACTGAGAAAAAAAAACTTGTTAAAGATCAATAAAATAAACATATATTTTTTTGGCAAACAGTGTAGTTTTAAAAACAAAATAGTTTTTAATTTTCCAAAAATATATTTTTCAGATATAAAAAATAATTATTTATAATCTTTTTTTTAATAATAAAAACCAGATTTTAAAGTTTTAAAAGATTTATTTTAATTTCACAATAGTTTAATAAATGTCACAATTGCACAATCAAATTTTTGTTAAATAAAATAATCCAAAAATTCATGTTAGTGGTTAGTCATGAGATTTACCAAACCCAGCTCCTGTTGCTCTTCAATCGTCATTAAATTTCCTATAAACAAAAGCATTTTTTTATTTTATGAATTAAATACACTTGCATTTAATTTTTTAAACCGAATCACATGCATTACACAATTTTTTTTAAAATTGAAATACTACACTATTCAAATAATTAAATTAACTATTAAATTTGATATTGCACAAAAATATTGCACAAAAATTAAATTTAATAAAATCTAACATATCACGCGCACGAGAACACTTTGATCAAATTTGCGACACGAAATTTTTTGTATTACTATAAAAAAATGAACAACAGGACTTAATTGTTTTTTTTTTACAAAATGTAATTAAACAAAAAAAGTAAAATAAGGTACCATTATTATCAAACAAATGTTTTTTAAATGCAAAGAGTCTCTTTTTAAAATTTATTTTTCTCGTCAAATAAATATTTTCTTTAAATTTAAAAGGTTTTTATTTTACAAAATATTTTATTAAAGTCAAAAAACTTTTTATTAATTTTTATAAATTTTATTTATTAACAAACAAATAATTTTTAAATTCAAAAAAAATTTCAAATTTTTAGAAATTTGTTTTTCAGTTTTACAAATAAACATTTTTCTCATTGACCAGCCAACAAATCACCCGCATTTGTTTAATGTAGTTCTAGCCAATGAACTATACCAGAAATACGCCTAACATGAACAGATACGACAACCTTGATGTTCTGAAATGCTCATGATATGGTTTCTCAGCGGCACAAAGGAATCGAACGATTCCTAGCGTCGGCGGTATAAGGAAGGGACCTTTTACAAAGGAGATGTTACAACAAATTGCATTTAAGAAATTTATTCAACAAATTTCAAAAGTTTGACGTGTGAATAGGTTTTCTGGAATGATCATGATATGGTCTCTTTCCGAGATAAGCGAATCAAACGATTCCTGAAGTACACGATATAAATATAATTTTCAAAGAAATTCTTGCTACAAAATTCAAATAAGAAATCTGTTTAAACAAAACTTATCTTCTTCATCTTCATGGTGAACAAAAGAGATTAAACAAGAAAGTTATTGTCAATCTGAGCTTGATACAATTTTTGCGTGATTATATGTGATAATCGAATGCGCAGTAGTACAGTAAATTGTTTTTGCTCATGTCAGTTAGTCGCTGGGCGACGAAGATAATAAAATTTATTAATTTATGTTTTGCTTCGATAAAATATGACATGTTTAACGCGTTTTTTACGCAAAACAATATCGCACCACCATCCGAATTTCACATCGCGCTCATATACCATATGGGAGACAATCTTCGCGCGATCACACCAAAGCAACATTTCATATTACAATATTTCACATGTTATAAGACGACAGTTTTATGAAACATTAAAAATACAATCAATAACGATAATAAAAACACATAAAAAGCCAACAACAAAAACGTATTCGCAGAAAGACCCCCCCATGGGGGTAATTTACATTTCAACAAAAATAAATATACACAATCACCATTATCATCATCATTATATATCGAAAAACCATTTAATTTCTAAGACATAATGTAAAAAGGCAAAAAAAAAGTAAATTTTAAAACAGGTTTCGAATACTCGATCAAAAAATTTCTTAAATCAAATAAATTTTAATACAAATCGGTTCTCCCTACATTCTAACGATAAGATCCATATTATATATAGAAGACGTCGACTATCAAATAACTTCCTGGGACTATTTTCTTAAATTCGATCATATAATAACCATAATAATAATAATTTCAAATCAACAAAATTTCTCACACCACAAACTTCTTGGGTTCTTGGACTTTTAAATTTTTTTTTTTTTTTTTGGTTTGGTTAAGTTCAAAGAATAAAATTTATCGTAAAATATCATCATCAAATGTATACAACAAAAGACATTTAACCAATTAATAGGTTATAAATATTATTAAACGCCTCTGCCGGTAAGATTGAATATCCAAATTTAGTATCCATCGAGAGTCGTTCCAAAAAGAAGTAGAAAATAGATAAAAAGATTATATGACGATTAGAGAACATAAGAAAACGACGACAGCAGCAGTTTCAATTCGGATGTAAATGGTTTTGTGATCTCAAAGAAATAATCGTGGTAAGTTGTTTTGGTTTGTTCTTTTATTTCGTGTATCTGAATGATTTGTGTTATGAGTGTAGCTCTAAGGATTATTAGAGACTTAAGTGGTGTAATATAATACTTCTTTAAGGTGATTCGCACGATTATTTTATTTATTATAAACTATTAAGAGTTTTTATTAGCAGCACTATTGTTGAAACTGGTTTTCTAAAAGCAAAACAAAACGTCCCGTGAAGACGGTTTCGGTTTTATACCAACGGTTTGCTTATTACGGCTGTCATATGCTGCTAATTTTAATTACCTGTATATAGATAGTAATTAACTGCTGTGAAATTTTATCATCTCAAGGTCGACCTAAAAACATTTAATACCAATTTTGAATAATTAATTTGTTCCTATTTCTCATATATAATTAATATTTCGCCATCATTGGCATCAACCGGCTTATACAGGGTGTCCCAGAATTAGACGATCAAACGAAGCATGAGTGATAGGGGTATTTCTATAAGCTATGTATAGTACCTTGTGTCAAATAAAAACAATGGTTGTGTAAAGTCTTTTTGTTGCTCAACGATTTTTGTTGATGTTTAAGTGAGGCCAGCGGCAATAATGTACTACAGAACGTTGACCCACTATCAGAAATATATGCAACATTAATGCAGATTTTAAAATGGTATCACACATAGGGTTATTTACTACAGAATGTTTTTTTATCAATTTTTTCACAAAGTAAGTCGTGTTTCTTAAAAAACGCAATTTCGATTTCTAAAATCGATACTTTGTCACAAATAAAACAAAATGATGAACATTACATACCAATTGTTTTAAGTAAATCTAGTAGCCCGAATTAAACAAAATTTGTGGTATAAAAAAAATATTTTGTAATTCATTCATATTAGTAGTTCCATATATACTCGAACGTTTATAATTAAAATGTCAATACGTCATGTGGTTTATTCCAACCGCGAATATGCAGAAATGCATTTCGTTTATGGTTTATGTAATTGCAGCGCCCGAGCTGCAGCAAGAGAATACCAGAAACGATATCCAAATCGGGTACGCTTTCCCGATTACAAAGTATTTCAAAACGTACATGAAATGTACAGTGAAGGCGAAGTTCCTGGTCATCCGATAAGTCAGATATATAGGAATATAGAGTAATTGGAATGGTGACAGACGACCCATCTATAATTGTTCGTTGTTTATCAAGGCATTACCATGTGCAAGGTGTACAAGACCTTTTATCTGCTGACCATGAAAAACGGGTGTAATTTTGTCAAGAAATGCTGCGTCGATTTAAAAGGGAGGAGATATTCAATAGCCATAATTTGCACCATTGGGCCCGCGTATGTCCACAAGTAGTGCGGCGTAATCGGTTTCACCACCGATTTGAAGTGAGCATGTGGGTGGAAACAATAGACGGAAAATTTATTGGCCCATATGAACTACCACGTCGGATAGTCGAGACGAGGAAGTTTCTCTAAGTTTTCTACAAAACGACTTTATGAATTACTTGATGGCGTGTCTCGATAAACATGTGCAAATATGTTGCTGCACCATGATGGCACTCCTCCTCACTGTGCACCAGTAGTTAGACAGCACTTCAATGTAAATTATCTAAGCCGCTGGATTGGAAGGGGAGGGTCAATTGCATGGCCAATGCGGTCTCCTGATATAAATCCTTTAAACTTTTTTTTGTGCGGAGTATTATAAAGAGCTGGTTTATGAGTAAATCAGACCGAGCAGGAGATGTGGCAACTCATAATCGGAGCGTCAAGTTTTATTAAAAATAATGAACATGCATTTCGACGGATTAAGCAAAATTGCATATGGCGATGCCGATAATGTATTCCCATTTTGTTTAATTTCTAACAAAGCATTTATTTTAGAACTCGCAATTTTGTTAAGTGCATTTTTCGTGTAACAAATACGACTTGGTTTGTGGACAAAATTGCTACATTCTGTTGTGAATAACCCGGTGTGTGATGTCATTTTAAAATCTGCATTAGTGTCGCATATTTTTCTGATAGTGGCTCAACTTTCTGTAGTAAATTGTTTTCCCACTGGCGTCACTTGAACATTAACAAAAATTTTTGAGAAACAAAATGACTCTATATAACCATTGTTTTTATTTGACAGACGATAATACAGCTTATCAAAATGATTTTATTTTAAAGCGGTCCTGTTCTAGATCACATTAAAAAAGAATGTTAAACAAAAGAACTGAGGGTTTGGTTTAAATAAAATTTTTGTTGGATGCGCATGCGATTTCACTAAAAAACACTAAAAGTGGAATAACTTTTGCACCATCAATAATTCGAAAAACTTTACTTGGCTGCTTTTGTTGGAAATGAGTTCCCCTATCACCCTGCTTCATTTGATCGTCCAATTCACTGACACCCTATATACTCGTACATATGAGTATTACTGTAAGCCGTATAGTTAAGCTCCCACACGTATCAGAATTTATTTTTTGTTTTATGTTTCAATTTACGCAATCTGTGCTGGGGCCAAAACACTTAACTCTTTCGTGGTTCGCTTTTCACATCCTACCTTACGCGTTGCTTGCCAAATCGAGGACGTACGGCTATATATAGGTAGGATTTACACAGAACCATTTCCACGTCAAGTGGCACTATTATGGCTTTCCCTGGCAATATTGAATTGGGGAAAATACTTTCATAGCATTTTTGTTTAAATTGTAATTTTTTGGCCTACTGAAGGAACAAGTTTGGTGTAAATATTTTAGACGCAAATTTAAATGGGAAAATATTTTGCCTATAAAAATTTTATGGAACAAGAGTTTCCCAATTAACGTCTTGAAAATTTTTCCACTAAACTTATTCCTTCAGTAGGCCAGAAAAATACAATTTGGACATATTCTCCAGATTTGGCTCCTTCTGATTACCACTTATTCAGGTCGTCTTCATATTTGAAATACCAGTGGTCTACGAAAGCTGAAGTGTGGAAAAATGGATCGATGTCTATTTCGTGAAGACATTCATCAACCACTAAACATATTATTCTCATAAACATATCATTTATTATTCTCCGGTTCATTACGAATGAAAAGCGATCCCATTCCTGTAAATTGAAATTTATTTTGTTTCCCAAATCTTGTTGGACAAGTTTTTGCATAAGTATTGGAATTGTTTCAAGAATCATTTTTATTACCATATCGGTAAATAAGCATCCACCGGTACAGCCCTAAGCTTTAATTCCACTACCGTATATCACGTACACCTTTGATACGGATACTGTGTCCACCTTCATTACCCAAGTTGAACATCCATTTCTTAAGCAAAAGGGTGGCATCAGATATGGTAGGCCACATGAAAATGGGATGTGTATGTACAATGGATTTTTTTTACCTGCTGCATTTATAATCTTTATATAAATATCCGTATTTGACTGTTTTTTTCGGAATAACATATGTACTATACGATAGCTGTCATTAATTCTTTCATGAGCTGGGTGTTTAAAATTTCATTGCGTCGTCAAGATTTTGCTCATTGAAGTACCACCACTCAAAGTATAGTATTATTTTGACTGCACTGTACTTGGTTTAAGAACTTGTACCTTTTAATAATGGTTTCTGAAATTTTTCGATTTTTTACAAAATTGTCTAACATTGGCACTATTAAAATATTTCCATTGCTGACAGTTCTACCATCACATTTTCGATACTTTATCGTAGATTATGTCTCGCTTCTTTAGAATAAAATGTGACACTATTTCACATTTTATATCATTTACCAGGTTACTAGATTGAAAAATTGTGATATTCTACTCCATTTCTATCAAGAAATAATTTGTTTTCGATACTTGAACGCAATTAGAGATAGACAATTTGTTCGCATTTGTACTAGTAGGTTGTGATAGCGGAGTCGGCATTTGTTTGTCATCGAGGAACGACGTGTTTTTGTCTCTCATAAATAAAGAATTTAATTTAAATGTGTTGTAATAATTAATTAACTAATAAATAAATAATATATAGTGTTGATGGTTAAATAAATAAATAAATAAATAATAATAATAATAATAATAATAATAATAATAATAATAATAATAATAATAATAATAAATTGTGTAATTTAATAAAATTAATTTTTTGTATGTTTTTTGACATCGTTGCTTTAACGCTTCATACGCATTGTATGCAAACCTTCAATATGTAGGACTATTTTGATTGCAGATGATGTATAAGCTAAGTATTTTTTCATTTTTTCATTGTCTTAACACAAATTTTACTACAAATTAATTATTAATACATATTTTTTCAAATAAGTTTTAATGTATATATAAACTTTTAACTGAATTTTGTAACACATAAAGGTGTAGAGTACTAGTATTTTCATGTCGATAGTATTATTCGAGTATTGTTTGCGCGAGAAAGTGTTCTTCAATTCTGTTCTGTTTTGTTATACTCGCTAACAAATTTTGTTGTTGTTTTGCGACGATTATTTTTCTGTTATTTCTGCTATTGCCATGGTAATTTTGAATCCTGTCTTTTGTTTTCTATATATATACTCGTACGACGTATGTACGTACATTATATTTTGCATGGAGATTAGTATTGGAGGTGTATAGCGGGATATACATTTCAATAATCACCGAAAATGTGGTTTTGCGATGTATATAAATAGGCTGTGTCTACTATGATTGGGTATGTATGTATTGATCACGAACAAAGTACAAGATCAGGACAGTTTTTGTTTTCATTTTGTTTCATTTATATCATTACATAATTGTTATATATTTACTATTTGTGCTTGTGTGTGTGTAGATGTTTATATTCATATGAAAAAACGATTGAAACATGGATTTTTGTTGTTATTTGCTACCGAATGCACTATTCAAATACGCATTTTTGACTTTTACATTGATTTCATTTTGTGTGATAAATTTGCGCAGGGGCGACGAGGATATAGTGGACCTGTGTTGCAATAAATTTCCTTTGATATTTATGGAGGAGTGCTTTGAATTGGTTTCGTTCATAATGAACATTGTGTTTCTAAACTTACAGAACATTTGCAGTTTTACATAGAACCCTTGTCTGATTTTTAGATTTTTATGTTCAAATTAGTCTCCGCTGAATATTATAGATGTTTTTGTTGAGGTTTGCCATCAAATTGGAGTGGCATCATTTTGGAAATTTTAGGATGATCCGTGATACCACGATACGTTTATAATCTATCATGGATTCATCACGGCTTTGTAAAGCATAAACGTTCTTGATTAGAGATGTTAGCGGGAGATCGCATGGTTACCGTGTATTGGGATTCGAAAATGACTTTAAGGTTGGCGTATGTTTGGTTTTCATTTGAGAAAAGCGAGTATCGAGCACTCCTTTATAAACGTTACATATTTTTCTTGGTACATTTTACTATGATTATTTATAAAAATGATTCTTTCAACAATTTGATTTTAGAGATTGACTAAATTTACTAATACTCTTTCATCTAATTTTATTCAACGTTTGAGTATTAAATTATTATATTTATTTGTTTTGATTGCAATTTAGAGTTATCGAGGTTTATCAAATCTTTATTATTAATACTATTATTCATTGCAGTTCCTGATTAAGCTTATATATTTGGTTCTAATGAACATTTTTGATTACTACATTTTAGATAGTTTTTCAGGGATCTTTAATTAAATGGTTTTCTAGGTTGTTTCGGGAGACTGTAAATTGGTGAAGGTTTTGATTATATTGTTCTGGGTTGGATAAATAGTTATCGCTGGTTGTTGTTTTTATGATATATTTAATACAATTAGGTGATACGATACGATGACGGATCCTACAGTTGTGTTAGTTACTTATTATTAATTCTATCAACTTACAGATTCGTGATTGCTTTAAAAGTTTTATTTAATTTGTTTAGGTGTTGGGGTTCTGGAGCTGTGCCAAACATCTATTATTGATCTTACATATTGCAGATTAGCTGTTTTTGAAACCATTTGGAATTAGCTACACGATAGATATGCTGTTTTGATTAAAAATTAGATTCCGATTTCAGAAGCAGTTAAAAACTTTTAATGGACAATTTTGTAGTATAGAGGCCTCTGTTTTTGCAGTGGCTTGGCTCCTTTTTTAGTTAGGCGTTTTAGTAAGAATTTTCTTAATTATTAGTATTGCATCCAATGGGTGGTATTTAATAATAATTATTAATTTTAATTTTTTATTATTTTAGATCTTTCTTTTAGATTTTATTAAAAATAGCTTTTAACGAAAATTCAAGAAGATAAGTTTGCAAAATTAAATAACAATTTTTAATTTTCAGATGACCGGAAGTTTTTCAGTTACATTATTAATAATTATTTCGTAGCTAGAATTGTGTCGTCATTGTGTTACTAACTATCGACTACTTAGGTGTCTGTAACCGGGTCGAGTCTCTCCTTACTAACATATAACCTTTCCTATCCGTCGATTTTGTTATGTGTAATAAAGGTGTATGGTGGGTCCCGGCCATATCTGGGATTACTTGTCAAATGACTTGGCCGTACATCTCAATCAAATTTGTACTAGTAGGTTGTGATAGCAATAGTAAAGAAATAATTCATAAATGAAACAGTTGTCTATTTTAGTTTAGGAAAATGAGAAATAAACTTCGATAAAGTATCGAAAATGTGATGGCAGAACATGTCACCCCATGTCATTTTTGATTGAATTGTATTTTTTGGCCTACTCATGGAATTCGCTTGGTGTAAAAATTTTCGAAACAAAAGGTGCGTTGCTTTTGCAAAGCCGGAAAATTTTACAACACCAATTGCATTGTATAAAGCTGAATTAGCCTTACTGCCTGAATTCCACAGTGAAACAGTTTTTTTATTAAAATTAACGCGTGATAAAAATATAAATCCTTTACTTGTTAGAGAGAAACAAAAAAAAAATTTCAGTAAAATTTACTGACAGTAAGCGGGAAAATGTTGCCATAAAATGTATGAAACTCAATACATTTTATGGCAACATTTGTTTGTCTTTATCACTCTAATGTAATTTTAATATGTATACTCTCCTCTTTTCGGTTTACCAGTATTTTTTACTGTGGAATTCACGCATAATTAAAAAAAAAATTAGTTTAGGGAAAATAAAACCATTATATGCGGTTATGGTGTTTACAGCAAGGCGGTTATTTTTCTTTTTTTCGAAGGGTTGTCATCTTGTAAAAAAACACATTTGGCATTTGTTATTTCAAAGCAAAATAACGAATTTAATTTGTTCTATTTCATAAAATAAAATAAACTAAAATAAATATTAATAAAATAAAAAAATAAAATACCGGCGGTCATATTATTAAGGTTTTATTTTTACATTTTTATACATTTCTTTATATAAATTTGTCTATATTTTTAATAGTTACTTGGTGGTGGGATTTAGTAATTACTAGGGCAACCAAAAATATGCTCTTAAAAATCACATCACAGGACACATTTTTTTAAAATTTAAATTTGTTTTGCGATTGTAAAGTAGAAATACATGAAAAGACTGCGACCTCGGAAAATGCGTTCCGTTAAACAGTCTTGTTGTGTATTTCTACTTTATAATCGCAAAAAACGTTTAAATTTAAAAAAAATGTGTCAATTGATATGGCAAAATAAATCTAGTAACCATATTTCGCCTCGCAATTAAATAATTTGCGACCGAATAGAGGATATACCCCTAAAACCTATTTTTAAGAGCATATTTTTGGTTGTCATAGTAATTAGTTTTCATAAATATTTTTTGTTGTTGTTGTTGAAACTAACCTATTAAATTTGGAAACATATATAGGACGTCCTTTAGCTTTAGTTAATTGCATTTAGTGTTAGTTTATAACTATGAATTCTTAATCTTGATTCTTTCTATATTAATTAATTTTGCTTCACTTACTTTGATTTATGTTAATAAATTTAATGATCTTATTAGAATTCGAAACTTAAATTCTTTTACTGGGCCTCACTGTTATGTTGGGTGGTAATTTTCGTTTATCATTTCTACTTGTATAATTTCACCAGCTTGAGTGTAAGAATGCGAAACTAAAAGCCACATTTAAAAGATGAGATGGTAAGTGTGATCGCGATGTGATCGGGTAAGTTGGTCCGAATCATATCCTCTTCCCTATCCATGTCCATTCCCCGCGTTCAATTTCTAGTTTTAATTACAGTTGTGGACTAACATGCATCTCTTGAACCTCGGTAAACCCCACCCCAATAGCCGGCAGAACCTAACCACGCCGGGGCTCTCAATTTGATGACCAAATGAATTTTCAGAAAGTGACAAATTTTAAGCCTTCAGCT
Source organism: Nephrotoma flavescens (assembly GCA_932526605.1). Classification (NCBI taxonomy): domain Eukaryota; kingdom Metazoa; phylum Arthropoda; class Insecta; order Diptera; family Tipulidae; genus Nephrotoma; species Nephrotoma flavescens. The sequence continues at coordinate 47,574,186 of OW052221.1, read as the reverse complement.
CATGCCAATTAAAATCGTTACAGTATAAATACGAAAAAGGTACCACTGGATAGGTATTGAAATAGACTTTGGATCTGCATTAAAAAAATTAATCAAAGATTAGATTTTTTGATATCTTTGAATTTTTGTGGAAAATTGAGCAATGTGCGATTTTTTTGCACCTAAGTGTAGTTTTAAATTTTTGTAAGTGTAGTTTTACATTTACAGTGTGCTATTTTTTATGTTTGGTAAAACATTTAGAGGTCTAGTTTTGGGTTGATGTTATACGCTGCGTTGAATACTGTTATGTTAAATGTTGCGTTAATTTGTTGCGTTGATTACCTGACATTTTAACGTAAAATGTTATAACCACATGCCTGCCTGCCTACACAATTGTGTAGGTATGGCAAAAGAATTATGTCAAAAATTTATTTTTGCATGTGTTTTGAAAAAACTTACATATTTGTATATCCCTTTCAAACATATTTTAGTCCGAAAAAACACTATAACTATACACACAATTGTGATGGTTGTACTTCAAATGAAGCGAATTTTTTTATTAAAAACGCCATTACATACTATGCTATTTTATTACTCACACATTTGTGTGGTTTGGACTTTACCTGATCCAAATTTTTTTTTGATAGTAAAAGGGATACAGAACAACCTCCATTTAACAGACTAATTGACGACTCCGTTAAATCCGATTGTCCGTTAAACCCGAATGTTTTTAAATTTAATCTATTCGATCAAATTTAATCTGGGACGAAACTCTGGCATTTCTTGGCCGATTATGTATGTTGTATGTAAATGGGATTCTTAAATGATTATTGCAAGAAGTTCCGGAATATGGCCACCTGGGACGGAACTCGGTAGTTTCTTAACCGATTATGATGGGATTGGGTTTGTTGGATGGAAGTGGGATTTTAAAAAGATTTTTGAAAGAAGTTCTGGAATATGGCCACCTGAGATGGAACGCGATCAATTTTTAGCCGATTATGATGGGATTGGGATGTTGGATGGAAATGAGATTCTTAAATCATTTTGGGAAGAAGTTTTAGAATATGGCCATCTGGGACGGAACTCAATCAATTCTTAACCGATTATGTTGGGATTGGGTATGTTGGATGGAAGTGAGATGAGTTTTGGAAGAATTCCTAGAATATGGCTAACTGGGACGGAACTGGATCAATTCTTATCTGATTATGATGGGATTGGGTATGTTGGATGGAAGTAGGATTCTTAAATGATTTATGTAAGAAGTTCTGGAATATGACCACCTGGGATGGAACTCGATCAATTCTTAACCGATTGTGATGGGGTTAGGTATGTTGGATCGAAATAACATCCTTAAATGATTTTATGAAGGAGTTCTGGAATATGGCCACCTAGGACGGAACTCGAGCAATTCTTAACCGATTATGATGGGATTAGGTATGCTGGATGGAAGTGGGATTCTTGAATGATTTTGGGAATAATTTCTGGAATATGACCACTTAAGACGGAACTTGATCAATTCGCTTACCCGATTATGATGGGATTGGGTTTGTTTGATGGTAGTTGGATTCTTAAATGATGACCTGGACAGAAACTCGATCAATTCTTAAACGATTATGATGGGATTAGGTATGCTGGATGGAAAAGAGATTTTTACACGATTTTAAGAAGAAACTTTGGAATATGGTCACCTGGGACGGAACCCGATCATTTTTCAACCGACTATGATGGAATTGGGTATGCTGGATGGTAATAGGATTCTTAAATGATTTTGGGAAGAAATTCTGAAATATCGCCATGAGGGAACTCGACCACGTTCCAGGAAAAGTCCTGGAATATGGCCACCTGGAATGGAATTCATAATCGGTAACCGATAAATGGAAAATAAAAAATTGTTGGTTATACCGGGGGTCCATTAAATCGAGCGTCCGTTAAATCGAGCGGCCGTTAAATCGGGGTCCATTAAATTGAGGGTTTACTGTATATTGCTAAAACGATTTCAAATTTTTCCATCGCCTCTAAAATCACACTCCCAAAATGCACGAACTTCGCAAAAAACTGCAGTGTTTGGATAACCATCGACTTCTTGTAATTAGCGATGATATACGCGATTTTTAATTTTTGACCGTATGTTTTACCAAACATTTGCGGTTGAGGTGGAGCTTAAAACCCGTTCGCTTTTTTTTGCCTACAGACTGATATACGAGTTTTAGAGTAAATTAGTATTGTCACGTCCAAACTGACATACGAGTGCAAAGGGTTAAATGTATTTGAATTTACTCTACATTTAATTGAAGTTACTTTGAAAAAAACACGAATTTGCTTTGCAAAAAAATTTAGGTTGATTTACAAAAAAATGACAATGAAGTATAACAAATTGTGGTTGACTTGTAAAAAGTTGAAAATGAAATAAAAATAATTGAATATCATTTGCAAAATGTGCAATCGTATTAATAAAGTCTTTAAATGGTTGTTTCATATTTTACCATAGGTATTTTTGTTTTCTATATAATGTATAAATTTATATTTTCATTTTACTTTATTTAATTCTGCAATAAAAATAAAGAAATAACTTTAAAACTTAATTTTTTGTTACAAATTTAAGCAAGGTTCAGAACCATTTCATTAAAAATATGTATTTACAAAAGTTTTGTTGAAACTCTTCTTTAGTTGCAAATCCTTGCATGGGAGTTTAAGTAAAAAAAAAACTAAAATAAAAATATTTTGTTCTTATTTTCTTATCTGATAGCTCTATTGTTTGTGCTATAATAACTCAGCATCAGAATTTTGTGAGCATGCTACCGGTATATTGAATTCGATTATAACCTAATTATTCGAGCTCACTAGGAATCCTGGACCGGCGAGGGTCTCTAATATTCTACATCAGAGTCAAAGTACGTGCCCGAGATATGCCATGTATAGTGATAGTGATGAATGGCTTGGTTTCGTCCAACTTTGATTCTTCTGTCTATCGGTTGCGGGATACCAAGCTTATAATACTCAGTCAGGTATTGTGAATTACTTGGTTTTTAATTGAGGCTTGTTCTTGGATGCATGGTCTTTTTCAGATGTTCCAGGTCTTCTATGTTTCATCTTTTTTCAGTGTCTCTTGGGTAAAGGGTAAAGGTGCTACCCTCTGTATGCGTCCTTGACGTTCAAATTGCAGCTCTACAATTCGGCCGAGTTTCCATTTCGTTAGTGGTTGTAGTTCGTTGCGAGACACGATCCTACTTTCTGATTTGTCCCTGGTTGTTGCCACTTGGGACGTTGAGCTCTCATCGGGACAGGACATATACTTGTTGGATTGATGGTGCTTAATCTTTTTCTGGTGATGCTAGTAAGGAATCTCAAATCGGAAAATGGCTGGCGATTCAGAATCCTGACATAGAGAGCAAGGCCGCCTCGAATTAAGACAAATTTCTATATGATTCAATAAAGATGTTGTCTCTCTAATGGTGGGCTTGGTTTGAGTTAACTCTGTTGATAGCTCGTCGTTCCAGTCCAGATCGAGACTATATAGCTTTATCAATTTTACAACCGGCATTTCTAACAAAAATTGACGTTTCGCTATTTTCTTGTCATTGGCTGGTACACGTATTTGGAATACTCTCTTACTTGGGTAACCGCTTTAAGAGGTCAGGATATGATTGGTTGATCCTTGCTCAATTCTTTTCCCCATTGCTAAATTAGTTCTATAATCTGTAATTTCACTTCCATGGCATCTGCGCCGAAATCACCAGATAGTGTGCGGGCGATGTTCGGTAGATTAATGTGATTAATTGATATTCACCTTGTTACGGCTTGGCGGTCCTAACAATTGTTTTTACTTTATATTTTATTTGTCTTGTTTCTTGATAACCGGTTGGGTTTGTGTCTTTGCTACCATTTTATCGGTTGATTGTTGGCGTCTGAACGCACTCTGTCGTGGTTTGGGTTTTGCGTACCTTTTTGTGGTATGGCGCGATGGCGACAAAAATGATGGAGAGCGAGACCAATGTGCATTGGATGTGTGTGCGAAGCAATACACTCTACAAAAATATTTTTTCTTATATGCATAATATGAAAAACAGAGAAGGAAGAAGATTCTTCTAGAGTGTTTTGGCGTTATGTGGTGCGAGAAGTTTTTTTAGTTGAGTGTTGTTTGGAATTTTTAAGGAAAATATCAAAAAGTTTGGTTTTGTATAAAAAAAGTCGAGTTTTATTAAGAATGAGTTTAGTTTGGAAGTTTATAACAGATAGCTTGTACAACCGTAAAAATATTTGTACCTAATATATTGTACCTAATATATTGTGTATAAAATATTGTATTATAAGAAACGAAATATATAAAAATTGAATTGTTGTTGAAAACTACCCAAATTAGTTGTGTATCGCTTGTTATTACAAGCATTTATAAAAAAGCTAATAATTTATTGGTGGTGTTTGATCGTAACGCATCGGTACAGCGATCCACCACTGGACGCATCACCTATATTTTACGGGCAGCCAATTGAGGCTCCCCGCATTCAACGAGTGCATCGAATTATTATTTTTTATACGGTTGTCGTGACGAATATTACCGGCAAAGGGTGTCCGGTACGCAAGTTTATTTCTGCGGGTGGCCAGGTGAAGCCACTTAAATTTTTTTACGGTTGACAAGACAACGCCCAACGTTTTGTTGTGACGGCCTATTCCGAAAATTTTTTGTAATAGAGCACCACAAACATCGGTGAGGGTGCTCATGCACTTGGTGTTCACATTGGTCTCGCTTCTCCATTTGCGATTATATTTTTTGTTGTGATTTTTGTTAATTAAAAATGAAATACTAGATTTTACGGGTTAGGCATGATGAGGGGGGACTTCTCTTTCTGTGTCGGCGTAATGTTGGCGGTCCCTGACTGCCCGTATCCGAAACTGAAACCAGTGCTTCCTACTTGCTGAGTTCGAACGGATGCGCGCACCAAGGCATCTTTCTTCCGTTATAATTATTATTTTTTTCTCTTGTTCGTTCCTCAAGTACCGGCCGGCGAGTTTCGGCGAAACTCCGGGCTTGATTATTTGCGTTTATTTTTTTTCAAGTTTCTGTATACGGTGTAAGCCAGAATACACGCAAGCCTCTAACCCCACGACCAATAGCACTTCTCCCTGAGTTGTAGCGGGCAAAAGATCACCGTGTGAGGCCTCTGCGTGGATTAGTGAAATCTGTGGGATGGCAGAAGTCATCCTGTAACAACCTATTGGACGGTTGCTTCCTCTCCATAAAATTCGTTAATATTTCTCATATTCCTCTTGTTTGGCGATACATCTTTTTGTTGTATGCACAGAAAATTATCTGATGTTTCCTCCATCTAAGAAGGACCGCCCATGAGCAGATCCAATTGGCCTTTCTTCAATGGTAATTGTACACTAGTTTGACCATCTTTACCTCGCTTGTTGGTTTGTTTTAAGAGTGTTACGCATGAAGATTCCAACCAGCTCTTGCTATCTTTCTGAATCTCTTGTAATTCCCAGAATTTCACCATGCCTCCTTCCGTTTTGTTAATAGTATCACCCGTTACGGTCTGCTGCTGGACTGTGATTTGTGACGGACAAGAGATTATGCATCCTAAACTGGTGCTTATAGCGCTTGGTCTGCCTGTAAACGTCCGCACCTAACAGCAGATTAATTGGCGCCGGGCGATCAAAACTTGGGTTCGTTAAACATAATCCACTCTACCTGTCTTTTATGTGGTGATTTTTAGTAACACTTATCGATCTTTAGTCTGTACGAGAGATCAAAATGAGGTTGAAGGCAAATCTAGACACTCGCATTTGCCATGTTAGTTGTGTTAGCTCGAACTCCTGAGACTCTAACCACCGGTTGCTGTAGTGGTAGGCCTAGCCTTTGAACACTTCCTCCGTAATTAAAAAGCCTGGGATCCTTAATCTATTGACGTTCATACATGTTTATTGCCATCCAACGTGCTGACAGACACTGTTTTGATAGATCACGGATCTGGTTCATGCAACAACTGGTGATGTCGATTACTGGTGGTGCTCCCCTGAACTCGTTGTTTGTTTTGACTTGTGTGGTTTTTTCAACGGTATGCTTTAGAATCTGGATCCATACAGCTGTGTAACGCAATTGTTGATGTCCTCAATTGCCTTTTAGTTGCATCTCCTTTTTCTCTTCTAGATACTGATGTGGCGGCTTGATGTTCTCTTAATGAACATCTTACTATAAAATCTAGACCATGCATTTTATTGGCCAGATTCATAAGTTGTAATTTGAAAAATCATAAAGTAGTTTAAGTTGGTTATTTTTTCTATGTAAGCGTGAGATAGAGAGTTCTAAATCAATGTAAGATTTGATTAAGGTTACTCATAATTAACCACAAACAGTATTGGGAGTTCCATGAAAGAAGCATTGGCGTATCCTAAAATTAAAAAAAAAAAAATAAATAATTTCTCTCATTAATTTCGAAAAGATAAATCGTGTTTCTTTTTTTATTTTCTCATATTTTAGAGGGTCCGGACTCCAGAACTACTGCCCTTGAGAAACCAACAAAAGATATGCTAATCGCAGTTTAAATAAAATAAATATTTTTAAATTGGAATTAGTTTGATAAGGAATGTGTATATAAAGATCAGTAGAAAAACAACCACAATATAGTTTATTCGTTGACTTGCAGAAACTCAAATCGTATAAAATGAATTTAAAGTTGAAGCTGCTAATCGGTTTAGCGATCTGTTTAAAAGTTAGTGTTGGTGTCACTTATTACGAGTGTGACGATAAATTAACCATGTTCGATAAAACTGAGTGTATTGTGCGAAATTTAGATTTAACGGAATTTAACGATGTGGAGCTAAAGAACTATCCATTTCCACTTTCAAAATTAATATTTGAGAACTCAACTATTCCGTATATAGACTCGAACTTTGTTGAAAAAAATGGTGGTTATTCCTTCAGCACATTAAATTTATCAAACTGTCACGTGAAAAATATATCACAAGATAATTATGGTTTGAGGTATATACAAGTGTTAGATTTATCACATAATAACTTAAGTGACTTAAATATGTTGACATTTTCCGAGCTTAGATTCCTAACGGAGCTTAATCTATCCCATAATCAGTTGGGCAATATTTGTGAAGGTACATTTTCCACGTTAACGCAAGCACGCAAAATCGATTTATCTTACAATAGAATTATGAAGTTCTCATTCAATGCGGTGTTCCCGCCCCATTTGTCACTGAACAATGGACTGTACGTTGATTTAAGCCACAATGCCATAGACGCCATATACGATTCGGAAGAGTTCACTGACCTTAATATTCTCATACTAAATTTAAGTCACAACAAAATATCATCGTTCAACACTACGCTACGCAAAATAAATTTTATACAAAACTTCAATTTGGATCACAACAATTTGACGTATGTGTCGTTGGTCAACGTTATAAATATTGAAAGTCTATCGATGAACAATAACGAGTTGCAGTATTTGGAATTAAACGGAAATCGGATAAAAAATTTACGCGTCGATCATAATCGTTTGACAACCCTGCATATCAACGATATCGATCGTAATCTAATCATATTATCGCTCGCAAATAATTTATTACGTACGATTGATTTTGTTAAATATTTGCCCAATTTGTTAGAATTAAATTTGGCAAATAATCCGATGATCACCATTAACAGCGACGCGTTTATAAATTTAAAACAATTGGGTTCGCTTGGTTTTAGCGGGTGCAATTTAAAAGCACTGGACTATGAATTATTAGCGGAACTAACAAGTTTAGAAATTTTAGACTTATCGTTTAACAGTTTAAGTCGCCTTAATTTACAACGGTTATCTATATTGAACAATTTAAGGTCATTATTGATTAATGGTAATGGTTTAAAATGGGAGAGCTTCACAGAATTAGAATATTTGCTACCAAACTTAAAATCGATCGATATATCGGACAATGACTGGAATTGTCCAAATTTGGAGAATAATTTGATACTTTTAAGGCGATTGGGTATTGACATTACAATTGGTGATGACAAATTGGTTAAACACGAAAATAATATTCGTGGGATTTTTTGTAATCCATAAGGAAATGTATTTATTCATTAATGTATCGAAATAAATTTTTTTTTATTAAAAACATAATATTTTGGAGTTTGAGAAAGTCCCGGTGCCCCAATATATCAGTATTCCCCTTTCAATAAAATTTGTTATTCGTTCTTAGGTTAAAGCAAATGTTTCAAATACTGCACGGAAACATGACCAATATACCAACCGTTATATAGTTCGATGCCATCGATGTATGTATGCCACAATTACTGATGCGAAACTACAAATGGCAGACCAACAGTCACTAGAGTCTAGCATGCGTAATGTTAAATTTTCCGATGTCGGTGATTGACCAATTTTATTTTCGTCTGCTTATCTCGTTTCTTCAAATTGCGATTGTTCATGCGGGCCTTAACTTCTTTATTGATTTTACCCAAATCGGGCCTCAGCACAATAGGATGAATGCGGTAAGACTGGAAAATGATCTTCACTAGGCATTAAATGTGAAATGCCACCCTTACTATGTCTTTTTTATCACTAACGTACTCCATGTGCTTCCGTAATGATAGGTTTGTATTTATCTTGATTCCTAAATAATTGATACGAGGTTAAAAGATAATCTTAGAGTTCACCACATGGATGGAGATCGTTCCCTACATTTTTTGCTGGTGATGACCAGCAAAAGGAAACAATCACAGAATTATTACGATGGAGTATTATGTCTGTCATAATACTCCATCGTAATAATACTGCAGAACGTAACCCTGAGGTGACCCAATGCCTTTATGATGCTTATTGTAACGATAGTGGAGTACTTTTTGCCTTGTATTGTTGTACTGGGCATATGTATACCACCAGGTTAATAGCATCGATCGTTAAATGGACTCGAATCTGTTGCAGATGGTACATTTACATAATTTTAAGCTCCCTTTGGGAAGTACATGACATTACGATCCATAACCTACCTCATGGATCTTGTTTAACTTTCTTACATAGATTTTTCCATGCCACACGCCACACACAGAAAATGATTTACTGTTACAGTTAGCCGAAAGTATTGATCATAAAAACTCGGTAATGTATATTAACTTGAAACAACCAGCACAAAATGTCGACAATGCAGGTTCAAATGAACAAAATGTCGATAATGTAGATTGTATCGATAAAGAAGATTACCTTGAATATTCAGCCGAGAAATGCCGGTAATACAGAGGTATAAGTATTAAGTATCAAATGAAACAGAAAAATGACAATAACTAACATCTGTGTAATAGCCAGGCAATAAACCCGTTTAACTGATGAAAAGTTTGTATATTAAACTTTGTGTAGCTGAATGCTGATCTTACTATTCCAATTCGATGACCCACAAGCATAGGTATATTACGATTATAGCTTTGGGGGAGAGGGGGGTAGGTCTGATGTGGTTATAGGGGGTGAAATTTTGATTTTTTTTAGCGCAAGTATTGAAAATACGCCGGTGTCAATGTACATAGAGGGCTTTCATCATCGTCTCTTGGGGTGAGTGGGGAGAATTGAGTATTGCCCCAATTTGTGTGATGATAGTAGACAACTCCTCATTTGTAAGCCTTGAATTGCCTCTCGGATTAAATGGTGCTACGCTGATTTGACGGGGCTTTTCCATAGCCCGCTAAACCACGGACTAGAAGGTGGATTACATTTCTAATAAATTTTGAGATCTGTGATGTGGTTCACGTTGTTATTAGGGATATGGTATCGAAACCAAAGTATCGATACTAGTACTCAGTATCGGTATCGTAATAGAAGTATCGATGCCATTAGTAGTATTGCCATAAAAGTATCGTTATTAGTAAGTATCGAGTACTATTTAAAGAATATGAACACAGGCAGCTAGGACATATTTTATTTGTATTCTGAAGAGACGTTTGATGTAATTGGAGGATCGAGAATTATTGAAATTGCCATAATGGAGTCATGTTTGATTTGACCAAATCGGTAGTTTAGCTCCTTGAAAACACGTTCTTTCGATGTTTCGACGAACAATTTTCCAAGAAGACAATATAATGTTAGAATTATTTTGCAAGTAGTCACGTAGTTCTCACCGCACATATCTTTAGTAACATATCAATATACAAGATTGACGGGTCTCTTGTCAATATATCTGGCGCATTTCACTTTTCCAGCAAAATCTAGCAAACATATATAATATTTAGAATTCCATCGCGTTGAAAATTTTACAGTGCCCCGTACTTTTAGAAATATTTTTTTTACTTCTTATTGGCTTGTTACATTTTCAACTACCAAATTAATTTTATGAGCAAAGCTAGCCAGGGGTTTGGATGAATCCAGAAATATATTTACGGCACTAACTATATTAGCTGTATTGCATTGGTACAAGTGGATTAAGATTTAGTTTTGGATTTATAGTTTTCCAAATCAACAGTCATTTTCGTATTTAGTTTTTTGCTGCAAAATTTGTAAGTAAAAGTGTTTTTTCCTATGTATGTTTGCATATTCTGTGATTTTATTAATATTTTAGTTTTATTTTAAAAACATAATAATATTTATGTCGATTTTGTAGTTTAAAATATCAGTTTCAATATTTTAGTACAACCCTTTAGTACTAAAAATTGGATTGGATTTATGTAAATCCAAAATCATTTTGGACTTAGATGAATCCATTTGGTTAAGTTTTAATGGGGGTGTTGTTGTAAATGACCAATGTAATACGCTAATTTCTAACATTAACAGTTAACTATTGCAACACCATTTTCTTTTTTTTATTTTAAATTTTTCACAGCATTCTTTTAAGTGTTCTGTTCTCGATTAACTAATGTTTTTCATTAGAATTTTAGATTTTAGCTCGTCGCCTTGTACGGTCGCTCCTTGAAAACTTCGTGTTCACATCATATCCGATCATATGTTACCATCGTTAAATTTTTTTCGTATTTGAAACAAGCAACATCATATACACATCATCTAGTCAACGTTTCAGAGTTATTACCGAACATATTTTAAAAGTTGGTGATTTAGTTGCTGCTTGATCAGCATTTGATGGTGCGTTCTGCCCTCTGAACATTTTCGTTATTATTAGTAACACCTTTATAATTTAAATAGATTGAATGAAGATGTTTCACTAGACAGGTTACCTGAATATGAGGCCATTCTTTGTTGTGACTCACGAATTGTCAACTGATTTGAACTGCTCGTTCTTGTCGTACTGGAATTGTCTTTATTCGGCGGCGCTGAAGGTGCTAATTTATCGGTTCCGTCAGATTTATTTCATACCGAATTTCTTGAGCATGATAATTTGGTGATTATAAAACTATCATCTGTAGTGTCAGTGCCACTTGATAAACTTCTTTTACTTCCGCTATTAATCCGTATTTTTTTAAACTAAAAATATTTATTCACAAAGTTTTTCGATTAAAAATTATTTTACCCAAAAATTTGATATTTAGTGTTTATCGAAAGATAAACATATTGTTACGGTGACACCTGGATTAGAATAGAATAACTTACAACTTACAGCACATTCAAATATGTCGGCCGATTACATGGAGCGAATTAAAATAGATGCATTCATTGACGGTATTCGAGATCCTGAGACGCGCAGAGCGGTGATGTTGTCACCTAAGGCAACTTTCACGGAAACCATCGCTTGTGCGTTAACAAACGAAACTGCGCAAACCATCATCAAACCAGCAATGAAAATTCGTAGAGTGGAGATTGATTCCAGAATAGACACCGCGCGGGCTACGCCAAGGTTCAGAGATGGAAGTGGCAGGATTAAATACTGGGTATGTGATAGATCCATCCATGTTTCGAGAATAGCAAGGAGCGGTGACAGCTTAACAATTGAAGCCGATATTGCTGGGAAGAAATGCATGATCACGCTGGATACGGGAGCAACTCATACGATTGTTCGTGAGGATATTATCGATGGAATTATGGAACCAGCTAATGGAATGAAGTTACGAACGGCGACTGGAGAAAATTCAGCAATAAAAGTGAAAAAGGTCGTAAAAATAAGGATTGGGCGAAATCACTTTCAACACGAGGTGCTGGTTGCAGATATTGTAAACGAAGTCATCTTGGGGATGGACTTTATGAGAACGAATGGCTTCGTGGTGGATGTTGGACGGGGTGTATTAACCTACGATAATATCGAGTTGCAACTTCACGTTAGCGCCGCTATAGGAGAAACGAGCAGACAAATTATAATGGATCATCGGGAGAAGCTGCCACCGAACTCGGAAACAATAGTATGGGCAAGATTGGAGGGAGATTCTGGGTCACCCAGGTTGTGGGTTGTGGAAGCCAATGAAGCGGAAAGCGGAGCCAGAGAAATTATGATCGGGAAAGTCCTGGTGAAACCAGACAGCGATAATAGAGTACCAATTAGGACTCTAAATCTCTCGGATAAGACGAAAACCATCAAGAAAGGGACAATAACCGGAAAATGCGAAGAAATATCTGCGATTGTGAAATGCGAGCAGAAAAATCCGATTAATACGACTAACTTGCAAGGGCAGAAAGAGGTTGTAGAACAACTCATGGAGAAATGGACCGAAGATCTTACCATGGAACAGAAAAATTTGGCAAAACAATTGCTCGAGCGGTACATGCCAATATTCTGCAGTACATCGGACAATAATGGGAGAACCACAATGGTAAAACATCGAATAGATACAGGAGCAGAAACGCCGATTCGCCAACCACCCAGGAGATTACCATTGGCAAAGCAAGGAGAAGTGGATCGAATGGTAAAAGATATGCAAGTAGCAGGGGTAATCGAAACATCAAGCAGTCCATGGAGTTCACCAGTGGTTTTAGTCGAGAAAAAGGATGGTAGCATGAGATTCTGCGTGGATTACCGAAAATTAAATGCTGTGACGAAAAAGGATAGTTACCCCTTGCCAAGGATCGATGACACGTTAGACACATTATCGGGTGCTCGAATATTTTCGACGTTAGATCTGCAAAGCGGCTATTGGCAAGTCTAAGTCCAGGAGGAAGATCGCGAGAAAACGGCATTCAGTGTGGGTAACGGATTAAGGCAATTTGATGTTATGCCATTCGGATTATGTAACGCCCCTGCGACTTTTGAACGGCTAATGGAGCGCGTATTAAAGGGATTACATTGGAAGACGTGCCTCGTATATTTAGATGACATCATCGTTATGGGCTAGGATTTCGACGAGCATTTAAGGAATTTGGCAGAGGTTTTGGATCAGATACAGGCCGCCGGATTGAAGCTAAGCCCGAAGAAATGCAAACTATTTAGAACGGAAGTAAAATATTTGGGTCATAAGGTATAACAACCAATGGAATCCATACCGATGAAGACAAGATCGCAGCAGTGAAGGAATGGCCACGACCTAAAAACTTACATGAATTACGGAGCTTCCTTGGATTGTGCACCTATTATAGACGATTCGTGCCAGGATTCGCCAGTATCGCAAAGAGTTTACACGAGTTAACCAGGAAGAACAAGGCATTCGAATGGAAGGATGATCAGGAAGAGGCATTTGTGGAACTAAGACGACGATTATGCGAAGCACCAATCCTCGCATACCGTATACCAAACGTTAAATTCATTTTGGACACCGATGCCAGTAATGATGGTATAGGAGGAGTATTATCACAGGCAACAAATGGTGAGGAGCGAGTTATTGAACATTACTCCAAGATGTTATCAAAACCGGAACGGAATTATTGTGTAACACGGAAAGAGTTGTTGGCTATAGTCGAATGTGTTAAGCACTTCCATAAGTACCTCTATGGCCAAAAATTTCTTCTACGGACGGATCATGGAGCTTTGCGCTGGTTGTTACAATTCAAAAATCCAGAGGGACAAGTCGCACGTTGGATCGAACGTTTGCAAAGCTACGATTTCCAAATTGAACATCGGAAGGGAAGTGCACATGGAAATGCCGACGCATTATCAAGAAGGCCATGTCCCGTGGAATGCAAGCATTGTGGGCGTGTTGAGGGTAAGGAAAACATCATCGATATTCGGCTTATGCAAGTGCTACCTGATGAAGAATGGACTGATGAAATGATCAAGAAGGAGCAATTACGGGATGCTGACCTATCATTCATCATGAAACATAAGGAAAAGGAACACCGGCCCACATGGAGTGAGATAGCTGACAAAACTTCCATTGTAAAAGCATATTGGGCTCAATGGGATAGCCTCCACATAGAAAATGGATGTTTAAAACGAAAGTGGGAAAGCACGGATGGTAAAGTAAAACAATTGTTGGTAGTGGTGCCAAAAGATCGGATAGCGGAAATCCTCAAGGAGTATCATGGAGGAGCAAGTGGAGGTCACCTAGGGATAAATAAAACATTAGCCAGAATTCGCCAACGTTTCTACTGGTCCGGATGTAGACAGTCAGTAGTAGAATGGTGTCGAAGATGTGACCAATGTGCGGCAGTAAAGGGACCAGCACGAAAAAGCCGTGGAACCATGAAACAATATAATGTCGGGGCACCATTTGAGAGAATTGCAATGGACGTGGCGGGGCCATTTCCGACCACCGAGAGCGGAAATAAATATGTGCTAGTAATAATGGATTATTTCAGCAAATGGCCGGAAGTGTACCCGATACCCAATCAGGAGACAACAACAATAGCTGATGCCGTGGTCAACAACTGGATTAGCAGATTTGGTGTACCGATGGAAATTCACACGGATCAAGGAAGGAATTTCGAATCGGTGGTATTTCAGGAGATATGTCAGATGCTTGGAATCAATAAAACAAGAACGACGCCTTTACATCCACAGTCGGACTGTATGGTGGAAAGATTCAATGGCACATTGGAGGAATATCTAGCAAAGGTTGTTGAAAGGAACCAACGGAACTGGGATCGACATATACCGATGTTCCTGATGGCCTACCGATCAGCGGTACATGACACAACAGGAGTGACACCAGCTAAAACCATATTTGGGAACAATCTGCGATTACCAGGAGATTTAAAGTTTGGATCAGTTCCATCAGCGGCTCTATGCGGACAGGATTACGTCGACCGGATGAAAGAGGAACTTAACGAAATACATCAATTTGTACGGGAGAAAATTCGAATATCAAGTGATCGAATGAAAGCTCGATATGACATACGAGCAAATAATCAAGGCTTCGAGGAAGGGCAATTGGTATGGCTTCACAATTCGCAACGGCAGAGAGGATTATCACCGAAGTTGCAACCCACATGGGAAGGACCTTACACTGTCATTAAAAAGTTGAACGACGTGGTTTATCGCATACAGAAAGGACGGAAAGGTAAACCAAAGGTTGTGCATTTAGAACGTTTGGCGCTCTACAGAAGAGGTGATCTGGATCCTGTTCGGGACGAACAGGCTTAGGTGGGGGGGTAGTGTTACGGTGACACCTGGATTAGAATAGAATAACTTAATTTCATTAATTGTTCAATGCATTTATGATTTATACTCAACATTTAGGCGTCATTTCTATACTAACATATTTGCTCGATGCGCATTTAGGATTATTCTGGAAACAAATCTTTTGGTATATAAAGGTGCGCGTTTACGTGGAATGCTGAGTCTTATTTTAAACGTGATACAGTGAAGGTTAAATAGAAAGATTATTAAAGTGATTATTAAAGCGATTATTAAAGTGATAATTAAAAAGTGTGTTATAATTATAATAATTAATTGTGAATTTTGTGTTGTATAATAAATTGTGTTGTACATTGTGTTGTGTAAATAAATTATGTGAGTTCAAATTTGAAGCAGTTGTATTTATTCACAATCCAGTGATTCGAACCTTGAGTGACAAGGCAAAATCGTAACAATATTATATAAAGATGAGTATTTATTATGGCACGACGATGTGCACTAAATAAAATCGATAAATGTGTAGGGAAAAAAGTGTTTAGCTCAAATGAAAAGCGCAGCTATCATTTTACGTTGCTCGATATTTTCTCTTTCTGCCGAATAGTATTTCCAATATGATCGAGTAAAAACAACAAACGAAAACAATAAACAAATCCAATCCATTTATTATTTTCGTTTGGAAATATCTCTCTCTACGTATCATTTATATTTAATAAAACTGAATGAAACGAAAACCCAAAATGCACATATTATGTATGTATGTAGATATCCTCGTATAAAAATACTATTTAAAATATGTACACGATGTGTACACGATCGAGAATTCCTTCTCATTTTAGATATGTCAAAATTAAACACGTGTCATGAAAAGAAAGATGATCATTTAGGTGTATATTAAAAATAAAATACCTAGCAATTTTAGAAATTAGTATTTTTTTTAGAAAATGAATGAAATCACCTTACAACGGAAAGATAGTAATTGGAAAATATGCTATTTAGATTTGTTTCCAAAAATTTATCAAGCATGGTAGTAGTTAATTTGTTACGATTATTGATTGATGTTGACTTTTTATTGATTTTAACAATATTTGCAAACAAATATAATATTTCGCTGTTGGCGGTGTACATAGTTATGACTATGAGTATACTCAACTATACGTGCAGTTCAATTTCTAAACTGCTAACGCGTGAAAACCACCTTAAGGTTTTCCAATGGCAATAAATATATACTTCGTTGTTGGTTGTGGCCAGTCGATTGATAATTTCGATTAATGTCGAATAAGGTATATCGATTTATTGGTTTCACCAGAAGTGCAATTCTATTTTTGAATTATTACTTTTAGGCATAAAACCAATTTATTTATTATTGTTCAATGTATTTAGCCACCCCACTTTATTTAATTAATTTCATGCCGAACTGAACGTCTCAAAATTTTTGGTTTGCGGAGTTTGAGATTTCATATATCCTGAGCTGGTTATATTTGCTATTTATCAATGTTTAGCGGTTAGCTCAACAGGACTAAATTTTAACAGCCGCGAGGCAGACAACAAAAATGTTCGGATACCGCCTAAATATAACAGGACTCTCGCTTAAAAATCCGGACAAGAACGATCAGCACGTAGTATGGTAATCACATGCATTAAGGAGTATCGGTTGGAACTTGTTCGTGGTCTAATAAATGTGGGAGAAGTGTCTTTTGGACTTACGTTTCCTTCTTAATCTTGTGATTTCTTTATTAAGTGGACTAAAATACCATTTTGGATTTTCAAGCGATGTAAAGAAACGCGCAAAACTCACTGCTGAGCTTGCAACGATTAGTATACTGAATTTATGAGTATTGGTGATGTAACACTAAATAAAAAAAGGAGTACATACATAATAACTCATTTACCTTAAAGCACCTCAAATCGATTCGTTTTTAAAGCCATTGTGTTCATAGTTTCATAATTTCTACAGATGAACTTGGATTGTAAATTTCTGTTATTATTCGCTCGATACAATTTTTTCATTCAATCATTATTGTTGAATACTGGTCGAATTACTGATCGAATCATTACTGATCATTATTCAATATATTAAATAGACATTTCTGTTATCCACTCCTCAACCCACATTATTCTCGAAAATACTCTTATTGGAAAAATTAGGCAACTGTATAGATCGATCGCTTTTGTATTTTATTCCAATAAAAAGGTTAGGGTTAGATATATAGATATAAGACACCTAGCCCTATTTGACATTATGAATATACAGGATGGCCTTACCGTCGTTGGTAAGGTCATCCTGTATATTCGTAATGGTCAAATCGGATGATAAAACTCACTAAGTGCGCATTCAGCAAATGATACGTAGGGCGAACCAGCTGTGACAATTACTTCTAGGATAGTATAAAAGTCCCTGCAGCCAATTAAAAATAAATGTAATGAAAGAGAAACGCTTATTACGGATAGTATGGCGAATTCTTGCATGTTACCATATAGACCAGTAACACCAAAAACAATTTGGACAGGCAATTCGACCATGTGTTTTATTTTAATGTCAGTAATTGCGTTGTTGCAGAAAAAAATTTATTTCTCTCTACTATTGCTGTACATATATGATTGACCGATTTGAACCACATATTGCTACGATTCTAACAATGTTAAAGCAAATTCTAAGGCTCTGTAATTTTAGAAAAACTGGACATCAATTTTGTCGACTTGCAATATTTGAGTGTATCGAAAAATCTCTACCTCGCACTTGCAAAAAATATTTCGTCATCTTCTTCATGGTACATTGAATTTTTATGCGATATGTTAATAAACGAGCTCACAACCCATTAATTCGGATCAGTTCAAATTTTATATGGGAAACATCCATCCAAATTTGGTTTTAGATCACGCATTTTGATTTGAAATCTAGTCTCTTGGCGTTGTTTGAATTGAACTGGATCAGGTCAAGAAATACGGGTAAGTCTCAACGAATTTTGTTTTCAATATAATGCATAGAGACCGTAAACAAGGATATCAAACTGCTGAACTAAAAAAAATTAATTTGATCGAAAATTAATGGAAAACGTGCTATACATAAAAAACTGACGAAAAACAAGTAGGATTATATGTAAAATTAGGTAGAATAGTTCAGCGAGATACTTCGTCGCCGTATAAAGAAGAAAATGAGTAGTTGGGTCTGCTTAAAACAAACAGATTTAAAAAATAAAAAAGTGCAAAAAATTAATAAAAATTTTGCTAATTATTAGGAAATTTAAAGTAAAATATTTTAAAAACGTCATAGGTTTAACAACCGGTAGGGGATTTGTACATTTGCCTAATTAGGATTTCCTTTTTTTGCTACCTAATAAAACTTGCTAATATTGAAGTTAAAATTTTGGATGTTTTCATTATCCTCGCGCATCATTATAGTGATGGCGCCATTCAGACCATAATCCTCCTAAGAATTTTTTTTTGAAGTAAAATACGAGAATCGACCACCAGTAATAGGGGGACAAAAATAATATCTGCAACAGCTCGACGCTTACTAAGCGGATGAATGTTGATTAGTTTCAAATAATCAAAGCAAGGATGTAAATTGTAAAAGTGCGGAACTGCTTCAATTTTCTGTATGTGGACTACGTGATATGCGGAACAGACTTAACAAGCGTACTCGAGCAAAGGTTCGGATAATAGTCGTTCCTAAGGCCTTCCTAACATATAAGGATCAACAAATTCTGTTGACTAACGTTTCAAAAACCAAGTACAGAGTTGGCTCTGTTCATGATATTTTCGATATGTGCTTTGAAGTTCAATTTGTTGTCACAAATAACTAAGATCATGAACGAAAGTAACACTTGCAAGAAGAGAAAGAGAAAGAGAAATACTCGCGTTTGTTAGTGTACTTGAATAAATGGCATTTCCCCACATTCAACTGCGGGTTTAGCAATCTTAGCGCGACAAATGGCCAATTTGTGATAATGGGTAGTTAATATCGGAAATCTAGATATAAACATTTGTACAGTGTACCGGTCGCCTATACTGATGATTTTAATATTTAAAACTTGTAACAGTTATATCAATATTGAATAAAACTATTCTCATTGGAGATTTCAATATCAATTTAATGAATTCTGAGTCTGATAATAGTGTCCTAAAATACATTGAAGTTCTTACATGCCATGGATACACACTGCTAAACAGATTACAACTAAAATATGCTACACGAGTTAGTAATGGAACAGTTATTGACCATGTTGCAACAAATTTCAATAATCTTAGATGTGCATTTTGTCTAGAAGATACATCTACTTCTGATCATAAATTTATTTATTTTAGATTTAGCAAACATAAACACCCCTATTCCACTAGTCGCATCACTTCAAGTGACGTCAAGTGACGTCATCTTCCGGGTTACTAGATCATTAAATCGAAACTTACAAAATAATTGTTCAATAATGTCGTTCTGGCTGTTTTTTTAATCTTAGTATGCTGCTTTATATATTTCCTTGTGATTGCTATCACTCCAAATGACAATTTCTATCACTTGAAATTTTGACGTGACGAATAAATAAAAAAAAATTCAACCTAATGAAGCCAACTAAGATTTAAAATAATTTTATTGATAGCTTTACACAAAATTATTTAGTAAATTTTGACTTTAAAATCTAGTAACCAGGAAGATCCATAGTCACGTCGTATGAAGTGATACGTCTAACTGCGAGTTCATACGACGGATAAAAATCTCGGATTTTTCTATCCCAGATTTTTTTTTCAATATTTTCAACTTTTTTATATGAAAAGAGGCGTGCCCGTTGTATAATTTACGTGATGTAATTGGTTAAAACGATGGGATAGTAAAATCCGAGATTTTTATCCGTCGTATGAACTCGCTGTAAGGGAATTGAGCTGAAAGATATTAAGTCATCTTTTAAAGATCATGTTAAGGAATTATTAAATTATGATCTATCAGATAAAGATACGATTTGGAGTAGAATAGATAAAATCGATACCTTTGAAAGTGTTTCTAATGAGCGTGGCGAACTGATTAAAAAATGTAGTTATAAAATTAAATCGAAAAGAAGCAAAATCTTTGTGAAACCTTTGATGACAATTGACATTCCAAAAATTATAGGTTTAAGAGAAAAGTTTCACAAAATAAGAAAAAAAAATACTAATTCGAAATATTCGAAGTATCAAAAAATAAAAGCTTTACTCAAAATTTAATTCAAAATTAAAATTCAATTGTACTAGAAGTTCTTATAAAATTTAGAGTTTTTATTGGGAGTAAAACATACAAAAATAGACGTCTAAAAGTCCAAAAGGTACCCGGGGTACCCACGACTAGCCGGTGCTAGTCGTTATCCTTTCTCCCCCATCTTCAACACTCTGCTGTTCAATTTCTACTGGTAAAGGACATAGGTTTACAATGGCTCGTTTAATTGTTCCAGTTGACGTTTATACTGATGCAATTCGTACTAGGCTATCTGGACCAGTTTGCAGCTGTATAATTCTTCCAAATTATCATTTGAGAGGGGGTAAATTTAATTCCTTAATGATTACGATTGTGCCAATCGGAATATTTTTATGTTGATTTTTCGAAGTGTAAATGACTGATCAATTCCCCTCGTTTAACATAATTTATGGTCCCAGAATCTGTCTTATTTAATTCCGGTATTATGGATAAAGGTCACCCGGTGAGAAAATGACCCGGCGTTAGTATTTTCGTGTTGTCATCGGTAGTGAGTGGAGTGATGGGACGTGCATTTAATATTGCCTCGCCCTGTTTCATTAAAGTATTAAGTTCTTCGTAGGTCAAGTTGGCGTGGCCCATCATCCGTCAAAGATGATATTATGCCGTCGAATTGTGGTGAACCTGGCGGTGAGAACTTCCAGATAATTTGGTCTTCAATGCTTAAAAAATTGATTTGCTTTTGAAGTTCTGAATTATGAAGCATCTGATACAAGCCATGTAATTCAGAGTTGGCGGCCACACAATTACTCCCAACCCCCACAGTTGGCTTGCGTATGATAATGAATGACTGTATATTCAAACCATTTTGCAATTATTCTACATTCAAAGCCCCGGTTATCCTTGAATGTTTTAATCGACAATTTGATGAAACGAATGAATTGTAACTAAGCTTAAGTGATCACATCTTTTGTAATAATAACTTCCCGACGACTACTATTGGGGCTACTAATCCAAGGGGATCAAAGATTTTAGCAGCTTGAGATATGATGATTCTTTTCGTAAAACTAGAGGTACTAGCAGGGCCGAAGTTGACATTGATACGAAAATGATCTTGGACAGAGTGCCAGTAGAGACCTAACGTCTTATCATCGAGAACAACCTTCCCTATCTTCAACACTTCAACCCACTGCAAGAAGCTCTAGACTATTTGAGCCTGATCGCTTCTTCCAATGTGTCGGACCTAGTTAGCAAATCGTCGACATAGAAGTCATTTTGAATAGTTGTGCTTGCTTTTGGCTGACTACCTTGAAAGTCAATAGCAAGTTGAAGTAGGCAACGTGTTGCTAAGTATGGAACTGATTTAGTACCGTAAGTTACCGTCGTTAACTTGAATGTTTGAAGCTCATCGGAAGGGTTGTTCCGGAAAACCATATATTGGAATTTTTGATCAGTCGAATCGAGAAGAATTTACTGATATAAATGTTACATATAAATGAGCACTAAACACATACATATGAGCGCGAAAACGAAGCAGCACAGCGAATAATTTGTTCTGTACTTCAGGCCCGTTTATCAGTAGATCATTCAGTGAATAACCACTGGACGATTTTGCTAAATCGTCAAAAACGACTTTTAGCTTAGTTGTAGTTGAATCGGGTTTAACTACCGAGTGATGGGGTAAATAATAATTTAAAGGTTTCTATATTTTAAACAATTTCATATGGTTCAGTGTCTCGTACTCTGACATGAATGATTTATATTCATTCTTAAGTTCTGGATTATTATTGAAACGTTTTTCCATCATTAGAAACCTTGTCCTTGTCCAAAATGAAGAATCACCCGACAATGATGAACTTTTAGAGCACGGAAGTCTTACTGTAAATTTACCGGTTGTCTCAGTCCGAGCTAAATAATGAAGGTTCATCCGTTTGGCACTCCTCGACGTTCCAGAACCGTAATAATTCGTTTAATTGATTTGATTCGGAGGCAACTATACGACAGTTACTATATTTTGTAAAGAAACTGAAGTTCCAACCGGAATTCCCTTCTTCTTCTTCGCGAGATCTTTGCTGGAAGCAATCCATAATATAATCGATCTACCTTGGTTCGGACTTTCGAATCTAACTGTTTTCGTCTAACAATTCGTATTGGCTTTGATTATTCTTAAAATTCTCATAATTGAGAATTAAATCATTAAGTCGAAGCTGAACCTAATACCTGGGTGCAGTTTTCAATTTAGTTTCAACAAAGTCGGATAATTCAGAAAGAAACTCATCGAAATTAGACTTACACTGCGTCCACCGTTTTAATTGGGTGTCAGTAGCCCTAATGAAACAGGAAACAACTAACACAACCACGAAGTATAACTGAGACTTGAACCGTTACACAATGAGACCGTTATCTGACTAACCACGTGATTTCAAAATCACTCAAATAATATGCGAATATAATTATTGCACAAAAAACATTTAAATAAATAAAATCGATACTTAGCTGGCTGTATGATGATACCGTATAAATGCAATGACCGAAACCCCACTTATGACACCAATGATATTGTGAACGAATGGAACCGTTGCCAATAGCGAGAAATTTAGGGCGAAATTTGGAAAATGCCGCCGTCAAATTTTAAGATAAAAATGTTGGTGATAGTACCATATATTAAATAACATATATATAGGACGTTCGTGTTCTTTTTTTTCTCTTAGCTTATCGCATTTACCGTACTAAGCTAAACAGTTGAAGCAGTTAAATTTAGTTTTACTTTTCCACCAGCTGTGTTGATTTTCGAGTTTTTTTCGAACTTGTACAACAAAGTCATTCTTGTCTTATAGAAAAAAAAAATTCGAACACGATTTTACAAGGCAATGTCCTATATTGATACTATTTAATATTTGATAGTACCACAAAAAGTGGTGTTTTCGAAATACACGTGGATCGGGCCCTTAAAAATCGAAAAGGCTTTTGTTATCCACCAAGAAAACAACCATATGTCCATGAATATTTATGCATGTATTGAAAAACTTGTAACCTATTTACAGCAATATAAAATTAATAAGAAGCAAAATGAAAAAGTTAATTGATTTGGCGAAGAAGAGGGCGAAGAAGCACGCGGCACCATCAATATCTTCTTTATACTATGCACTCGATCGTTTTATTATCGAATTGAAAATTGGCACATAATTGTTCGTTGACAGACAAATAAAATAAATTTATTATAAAAAAAAAATGTGAAATGCAAATAAAAACATTTTATTTTGTACAAAACTGCGTATAATGTTGTTGTTGTTGTTATATGTTGCTGTATAGAAAAATATTGAAGACACAGAACACATGTTAAAATAAAATATTAAAATATTTATGGAGAAAAGCCGATAACTATGGCTTGAGATATAGTTATAAGACAATGCACGATGTAACACATAACCAAATACATAACGCATTAAAAACGCACAGTCGTAACTTTTTGTCACCACCAGGAATCGAACCCGGGACCCCCGAATTACAAAGCAAGCTCTCTACTTACTATGCTATCGAGGGCGACAAAACATGTGACATTTGGGGCGTGTTTTCTTTTTTTAGTTAGGAGAAAACAGAGATTATTTTGTTCTTATCGACAAAAGTAGAACAGTGCGTTATTCGCAAGTAGCTACCGTTGCTCCAATTGACTGGTGGGTAGAGCTGTGATAACTGACACTTATGATGTGTTGGAAGTGTGGAGCACATTAACTATCGAATATTTATTTGTGTTTGAAGTAGTTAACAGATCAAAACCGTTGAAACTGCTGCATTTATTATGGTTTGAATAATGCCTAAAACGTCGAACAAGGATTTGACTGACTCATACATTTTTCCATGTATTTTGGATGTAAAATAATATTTCGCCTAAATTACAATCAATTAAAAACGTACTAAGTTTACTTATCTTTTAAATCTTACACAAATTAATGTAAATGGCAAATAATAACGTAAATTCAATGTACATACACAAAACTACTCAATTCACGATTGTAAACCGCAAAAATTGTTGTATTTAGTGCGGCGCCGCATACCAAAAATTCCAAATAACTATTTTATTACAAAACAAATATTCATCAAAATATGTTTTATGATTAAAAATTATCAAATTATCGTGAACATAATTTTTTAGTTGTATATCGTAACATTATGATAATCGTAGCATATACAGTCAGGCACAAAAGTCTACATACACTACTAAAATTCAAATAAAGAAAATTATTATTGGTCAAAAATTTATATCACACAATTTTACATACAGTTGCACGTTTCTATTTATTCCTGAATTATTGCAAATTTCCGTTATTTTTTTATATAAATACCTAGGCACGCCTATCGACACTTTCAGTATTAACTTTGCATTCGTCTTGAGTGAGAAAATATTTTCGGCTTTGGCATTAAAATATGATGCGTCGAACAGAAGTGTCAATCGAAATACGAAATTTAATAATAAAGCTACGAAAACAGAATAAGAGGGGAAATTTTGATAACAGAGGAAATATTTAAAATAAACAAAATCCGAGGATTAGTGTTCCAAAAATAGCCGATAAGATTCGAAATAGCACTGGTAATGATGTTTATCCCGAAACAGTTCTTAGAATTTTACGATACCAAGGGTTTAATGGAACAATGCCAAGGAAAAAACCATTTATAAGCCTAGTAAATAAGCACAAAAGGCTTGAATTTGAAAAATAATACGTTATTGAAGGCAGTGAATTTTGGAGCAAAGTGTTTTCAATATATTCGGATCTGATGGAGGGGGACAAATTTGGCAAACAACCAAGATATAGCTGCAAAAAATTTGCTTCCCACTGTTAAACATGGTGGTGGCAATGTAATAGTTTGGGGTATTTAAAACTAATTTACAACCGTCCGTCGAATACTTAGGACAAAACATACGATGATGACAGTAAGACAATGGCTTCCCCAGTCACTGGATCTAAATGCAATAGAGCTGGTATGAACTGGAACAAATGATCTAAAAATATAGGATTATCAATAAAATTAAATATTAATATTAGCTCTTAAGTGTGCTTGACTGAACATGATCGTTTTGATTTTATTTACTGTATGTAGACTTTTGTGATATAAATTTTTTGAATTTTTTGAAAATTATTTATTTTTTTTTTGTCCAATAATAATTTTCTTTGTTTAAATATATTATTTAATTAATATTACAATATTTACTTCGTTTCATTTATTTCGATTTTGCAAATTTTAGTGGTGTATGTTGACTTTTGTGACTGACTGTAATAATATACTTGTGGGGTACCTAGTCGAAGAATTACTAACGTTTTATTAATAAAATTATTAATTTTATTTTCATTATTCATTTAAAATATAAAGAGCTTTCGGTTTTGATATTATTGATCTAATATTTTTAGTTTTGCTTTTTGATTAGAAATTACCGTATTAGTATTACCATAAACCTAATTTTCATTACACATTTTAGGGTTAATACAAAATGTAGATTCTGTAGATACTGCTCTATAATAAAAATTTTCAGAAATGAGTTAGAATAAGGTTAAACAATATCTGTCAAATTTATGTCATTGGTATGTGGTCACAATTTCGGTTACTTTTCAAGAAGGCAAAATTAAATTTGCATTTCATATTTGATAAAAAGAAATGTTCTTGCTCCATTTCGATGACGTTAAACGTTTTTGTAGTGCCACATGTCCTAACAAACTGATACCAGTCGCGCGAATGGTGAATTTTGACTCCAGTTGTCCTCTTTTTTCTTTCGATTACAAAATGGTTCGAATCGCAATCCATGTGAGTATGACATTGCATTTAAAAATGAGATTTGGATCTGTCCTGCACAGTCACTATATAGGTAATGTATCCAAATGCCTATAGATACATGACGCGATATCATTCCCACCAAGCCTAGCTACTGCTTAATGCCACATGAAACAATTAGGAACATTTGTGGCACCATCATGCCGGGTCAAATTGTATGTCCATAATCAGCGTTTGTAGAAAGATATCGAGGTTTGTAGATAAGACGTTGGCAGACATTGTTGTAGATCAAAACTATAGACCATTAAAGTTGGATCCAAAACAGATAAATTTTTGTCGTTTTCTTTACTTTTAAAACTTAAATCAGCGTCGATGTGGTGTGTTGATTGTTCCAATTTTAAGATTTCTATTTCATGCTGATCCGTTGTTATATCGATTTTAGCTTTTAAGACTTAACATTGATTGCACGTAAATATTTTTGTTCCGAATTAGCTTGAGTATCCTAGTGTAAATTGTTATCAATTTGGGATGGAACGTATTCAACACTGTCAAATTCTTCATGTTCAGTCTCGTTGCGTTCTTGACCGGGAAACTAATTCAACAAATCGTTTACAACAGAATCTGATTTGCCTTCTACTGTTATAAAAATAGTTTCATTTTGAATTATCGGCGAAAAATTAGTAAATACTTATGTCAATATTGACTGGGTTTTCATTTTATTGTTGCACTTCTGTTATTGATTGTTGGTCGGTGTCAGGTCAATTTTTGAGAAAAAAATATTATTAGACTTAAGTCACAGTCGAAACACGCCAGCAGAAAAAAATCAATTATGCAGATTGTATCGATATATTTACTTTAATTTCAATCGAAAAACGTCGGTAATACAATTTTAAAAGACACAAATTAATCATCAACTTTTCAGCTAAAAATGTCTGTTTCCTTTGGAAGATTTTGGTTTCAAGTTTTGGTGGATTTGGCGAGGTTAAATTTGATTTTTTGATGTAATCATTCTACGTTCGGTATTTTGCGTGACAGGCAGTGATCTAAGTACTCCAATATAATGGCCCATGACCAAAGTTAGAAATTCATTAGTTTTTGTGTGAATCTGATGAGGTAAAGGGAGGTGAGAGGCCTACATTTTGATTTTCCTCGAGTGTGACTTGAATCTGGCTATACCAATTCGATATCCTATGACCCACCCTTTTGGGTTCGTAAATTTTCAGGGATTAACACCAATCTGACTATGCCAATTCGATGGTCCATTACAGTATGACTTTGATTATAAGTTTTGGTTGAGGGGGTTGAGGATGAAGGGTTGGAATTTTGGCTATTCCCATGTTTTGTTGATAAATTCGTTCGTTATTCGACATTTTTCCAGATTGGTACCAATCTGACCATTCCGATTATACCGCCCATTACTATAAGTAAATTTTGATTGTAGGTTTAGGGTGGAGCTGATGAGGTTATAAGGGTCAAATTTTAATTTTCACCTTGTTTTGTCGATAAAATCGTTAATCATTCTAGATTTTGCCAGGCAGATACCAATTTAACCATGCCATTTCGATTGCTCGTGACCATAAATAGAACTTAAATATAAGTTTGGGGTTGGTCTGATGTAGTTATTGGGGTAAAATTTTGAATTTCTCGATGCTTTAATAATATCTTTAATCATTCAAAATTTTGCCAGATAGTATATTTTTTTACGATAATTACAAACCGTTGAATTCTTGACAATTGTTAAACTTCATAATCGACATTTTTTTCGGCTATATGAAACAGATATGCCATTTGACCAGCATTACCTCATTAGACCCATCCCAAACCTATAATCAAAGTCTACTTACTGACTTGGGCCATCGAATTGGCATCATCAGATTTATGTCTATTTGGCAAAATCTCGATTGACGATCAATTTTACCGATGAAAATGGGGAAAATCAAAATTTCAAACTTACAACCTCATCAAACCTACCCTAAACCTATAATCAAAATGTAGATGTGATCATGGGCCATCAAATTGGCATTGGTGTCTTTCAGGCATAATCTAGAATTAAAAACCATGTTAACAACAATTACAAACCGTTGAATGGTTGCCAATTATTAAACTTTTGTATCGACATTTTTGGTCGTTTGGTTGGACAATTATGGTCATGGCTATCGAATCGGAATAGTAAGATTGGTATCTATCTAGCAAAACCTCGAATGATGGATGACTTTATCGAAAGAACAAAAGAATTAGAAAAATTAACCAATATAAAATCTTATCGGACCCACCACAAACCTGTATTCAAAAAATACTTATGATCATGGGCTATCGAATCGACTGATTGGTGCCTATCGGGCGAAATTTCGAATTAAGGAAGATTGAATCGACAGAAAAAGGCGAAAATAAAATGTTCACCATTTAACTTCATCAGACTCATCCCAAACCTATATGAGAAGACCCGAAACCTTTCAATGAGTTAAAAATACTAGTCGTTTACACTTTAATCAAATGTCGCATACTGCGAGGATTGTCTAGAATACCAGAATTGTCCATTTATAGTACACGTAAGCAATACACTAGTAACGACACCTATTGGGAAAGAGCGGTGTCATATTCACAAGCTCAATATAATTTTTTTAACTTTCGGCTGAAGCAGTCGAGACACTATATGCGGTCTCCATGTTTTGTCGATAAAATCGTTTGTCATTCGAGATTTTGCCAGATGGATTACTCCAATAGGAATTTTTGACAAAAAAAAACTGTTTTTCAACAAAAATTTGGCAATGTACATCCCAAACAGACTGATTTATCGGGATGAACCACCTTCATATACGCTTAAGCTTTTTCTACCAATTGTGAGGTCACAGCTTCTATTGGAAATTTTTCGGTAGTTCGAAAAATATTTTAAAAGGTATGTACAACAATTCGGCACATAGAGCCCAGACGGATTGGTTGGCCGAAATGAAACTTTAATCTTAATATTTTTCCGTAAATTTTAAGATCCCAGTGAAATTTGGCCAAAATCGGTCCTCCGTAAGTGGCACATTCCATTAGAGATTTTTCGTTTTTGTAAGTATTTTGAACAGTATTTCAATTATGAGAAAATCAATTACGCACTACAAGATACTAAATTACATTTGCAACAATATTCAGTTAGATCAATTCTCCAAAATGTAAGCGGAAATGTCGATTTTTGACAAAGAAACTGGTTTTTGTATCGTAAACATGATAATTTTTGACTTCGTGTTTTTAGACGAAATATATCTGTCCTACAGTCCAGATGGATCGACTAGTCGTACTGAAATTGCATACTTAAGGTTTTTCCATAAACCAGGAGCTGACAGTGATTTTTAGCAGCTTCCATAGATTTTTCTTTCCATTTTTTCCGAATATTTTGACAGCATAAAGGGATTTACGAAAAAAGAGGTTGAAAACCAAATTACTTAATTTAATTAATTTACAAATAAAATTGGTTAAGTTCATTTTTCAAATTTTACCGGAAATGACGAGTTTAGAGAAACAGAACTTTGTTTTAACAAAATTCGACGTCTAAATTCGATTCGGATTTACTATCAGGAGTGAAACTTCATACTTAACCATTTTAAAATCGGTGCACTGGAAGAGCTTTCATGAGAGCTTTTCAATTTTTGCAATTGATGTTTAAAAATTTAGCACTTTTGTAAAAACAGTGTTGAAATCGAAATGTCGAAAAATTCGTTTTTTTTACAAAGTCGTCATCTTATTGTTTTTCATTTCAAATTTTGGTTTTTCAAACTTAATCGTTCCAACTTTACTTTAATAATACTACGGACATTCGATTTTTAATCTTGTGAACGTTTTCAATTTTTTTTTACCGATATTCGATACGCGAAAGATTAAAAGTGAAAGTAAATTGCGTCAAAATAATAAGTGGTGCTAAGTGAAAATGGTGGTGTAATTAAAAATTGTAATTAAGAAATAATTGTGGAAATTATATGTTGTTGTGATTTAGTGTTAGTAAAATAAAAGTGGACATATTATTATCAGACTAGTTCGGGAATATTCCAGTAGTGGCGTAAATATTTCCGAATTATATTGCAACGAGTGGTTGCAAAAATTAAATAATATTGCGACTACGTGAGGGGAGAAGCAATGATTAGATCCGGATAATTATAAGTTCGGAGAGATAATAGAGTAAAAACTAGATGATAAACGTGAGTTGCTGGTGACAGTTTCTAGGTCTATATTTGCAATTATACTGGCGCAATTATAACTCAATATCAAAAATTTGCAAAGCGAATTAAAGAGCTGCAACAAATGAGAGAACAATTTGATTAAAGAAGTAAAGAGATGAGGCAACAATTTAAAGAAATCAAAATATGTAAAGAGATAGAATCGAAACAAAACTGGATCAAATGGTAGACATAATATTTGGGAAACAACATGGTGGCGTGGGCGATATCAAGCAGAAGGTCGAGTATTCACATAACGGAAGGGAGCAAATGTTGGAAATTGCTGTCATTAATAAGGTGGAGCCGGATGATGAAGATCATGGAGTGGATGCTATTATTGGTCGGGATAAACCATTATGCTTTGTGGAATCGAGTGGTGGCGAAGAAACGGCAAATATGGAGAATCAGCTGTGCTTCCGAAGAACAAATCGATCTACTCGGAATTTTGAATGTTCAATCGCTTGCAGATTCGACGCCTCATAGTAAGCCATTTGTTAGTCAGTAGGAACCGCGGGAGAGTTGGTGTCCATAGTGAGTGGGGTTGACGGGGTTGATGTGGGGATTTGTTGTGTAATGGAGAACAATAGTAACCCAGGGAGGCGTTGAGGTGACGGTGAAAATTGAACATATAAATTTCAACCCATGGATGTCGATAATTATGACTTACAGAAAAATAAAAAACTGGTTGCAGGTGCGGCGATGCTCTCAAATGGTGAAGAAGAACTATTGTGGCGTCGCCGTTTAGACAGGCTGGTAAACATTCGTTGAACGAATGTTGGCCAGATTAATATGAGATTGTTGGAGCGGTGACTTTTGTATTGGATGATGATCCGTTTAATAGAACATTGAAATGTTTCTGGAGGAGAAACCGGCCAAGGAGAGTGAGAATTTTAGAGGGGCTACTCTTTGTGATTGTTAGGGTAGCAAGTGTCATTAGAAGCGGTGATTGGCGATTAGTAATTCACATTAAGGCTGTCCAGCGTGGATCGTAGCATGCCAAATTAATTGTTGGAAAGAAAGAGCGAGCATGAACCATAAACGGGCGATCGGCATGTAAAAGAGCCAAATGGTCAGTAGTTATGAAGTATGACAGCGATGTTAGATTGAACGAGTTATACCCTATGTCGCTAAAATTCGAGAGGCACGGGCGTGCCAGCAGTGGTGCAGTGAATTCTCGTCAAGAATAGGGTTGAGATAGAGTGAACCATGTAGAGTAATGGTAAGGTCAGATGGCATCGGGAGGCAAGGACGAAGATTGAATTGGTCTACGTTTCACGATGTAACCTACAGAGAAGAAAGTTTGGAACATGTTCAGGAGGAGTAGGCTTAGGTGGGGGTAATATTACGATCTCGCCTATCTCGCGATTGATGGGCAATTCTTTCGGCATTGGCGAGACATTTATTCAACAAGAATTATTCATTTGGGGTTTAGAACATTGATAAAATTTTTTGTGAGATTGGTGACGTCTGGAGTAAAGTAGTGGTACTAAAGATGTCTGTCTAAAGTGGTGTTAAGCCAAAATAGTCGTGTAATTAAAAATTTTACATAGCGGATTAATAAATAGTTGTGCAAGTTATTTGTTGTTGTGATTTAGTGTTAGTAAAGGCTCCCTGAATTAAAAAAAGCTGAAATTAAAAAGTGGACTTAAAAATGGTGTTTACTTTTAACAAATTTTCTCATCTTAACAAAGGTGTTTTACAAAAACAAATTTAATTTCAAAATGACACAAGAAAAGCATAGTTTATGTCATTTTACAAATATATTTTTTAATTTATTTTCAAAATGACTTAAAAAAGGCATATTTTATTATGCCAATGAAGTATATCCTAAATTAATCCTAAATTGTAAAACTGGCGGTTAGTACTATTTTAGGAAAAACTTCACACATCTACTGAGAAGTATGAAGTTTATATTATAATTCAAAATAAAACAAAATGTGAAGATGTATTAGTGATTTGCAAACATTTGGGCGATTTTACAAAATTCTTTGGTTTACAAATAATTTAAATTCACAATGTTTATTTAGGTTCAATTTGATTAAAATTCATTATTCTAATAGCAGCAAGATTGTAGAGAAATTATGTTACACTAGAAGTAACTAAACATCGTTCACAGATTTTATTAAAATAAAAATTAAAACTAGGGTCAAAGACCGTGGGAACTTTCGCAAAATAATAATCATTAAGTTATTATTTCTGCATTTTATTCCTTCTAAGTCCTCAAAATTAAAAAATGATAGATGATTTAAATTCCTATACAAGTACTTTACTAGTGCGAACCAAAAAAAAATTCTGTGTGTTAAATACCTAAAACGACATTTTTTTGAAACCAGGCATTTTCAAGAAATCTTGATTCTTAATAATTTCATATTTCAAAATTTTAACCGTTCAAACTTTTTACAGTGGTATTAGTTACATAATTGGTTGCCATTTTGCTTTTTTTCTTGAAATCATTTAGCGTTTGTGTTTCCCCTCGCACCCGTTTCAGAGCTTTTTTAACCACAGGCCAATATGTCTCCACAGGTCGAAACTTCGGACTATTTGGTGGGTTTATATTTTTCGGTACAACATGCACATTATCCAAAGTGTAGCATTTCATCACATTTTTCGCGTAATGACATGATGCAAGATCCGACCAAAACATAGTGGATACACAGGATATTTCTTGTTTTTTAAGGAAGGGCAAGACTCGTTTCTGTGAGCACTCTTTCATAATATATGTGTTGCCTAATGGTACCTATCGATATGAACGGTTGACTGCGCTGTCCACATAAACATATTGACTGCCAAACCAAATATTTTGTAGGAAACTTTGAATTTTTTTTCTTTTTACATTTTTCTGGAACACTTTCTTTGTTTGTGGAAGTAAAATATTCCTATCCCGGCACATGTTTGAAAACTTCAACAACATAAGTTTCATTGTCCATCACCACATAGTCAAACTTTGTTAACATCCGTTCATATAGCTTGCATGCGCTTGTTTTAGCGTTCGTGTTCTGTTTAGCGTTACGGTTTGATGCGCCATTTATACTTTATATGTGTGTAATCCGAAACGTTTTTTTACTTTCTGAACATAAGACGACGACATTTTAACTTTTTTTTGCTATATCACGCACTGAAAAATTGGTATTGCTCTGAAAATATTGCACGACATTCTGATTTTTACCGCTACCTTTTTTTTCTTTCTGTTGATAATGCATCTCTGTATCGCTTTAAAACACTATACACTGTTGATTTCGGTATTTTCAACTCTTTGGAAATACTCAAACCCGACAATTCGGAATTTTCCAAGTATTTGGAAATAATTCGCTTGTGCACATTCACGGGAACATTTTCCTAAACTATCCTAAAAATTGAAATAGGATTATTTAGGAAAAACTTCACGTGTTTGCGAATCGTCGGAAATTTTTCTTAAATCCTAAAAATCTGTGTAGGTCTGCGTTATTATTTCGGATAAAAAGATAAATCCAATAATTTAACCATCTATAGAAAGTTATTAGAGCCAAGCTAGTTTTAAAAATTTAAAATTCGGAAAAATTTTGTTAAATCCATCAATAGAAAATATTTTGACGTATAGCACACGATGTCATCATTCTAACTATGTAGTTTATATGAGTTTAAAGGAAAGCAAACGTCCGACAGCTTAAATAATTTGGAACTGACAATATAACAATGAAAGATGATTAAAAAAAAATTAAAACCTAAACTAATTTTAGATTGATTATCTTAATAACTGTAGCAGTGAGTTTTGTTTTAATAATCAATTAATTTGTTTATCTCTTGGATTGATTTATTGAAATAAAATTATCTAATTACCTATTGTTTAGTGAAAACCAAAACAGTTTGAACTTTTATCTGTAGTTATTTTAAATAATATTCTTTAACAAAAAAACACTAAAATATTGAATATACATAATTTGAATTTTAAAAAATTTGAAAAACTGTTGCTATAATTATAAAACCTATCAAAATATTTTCTCAAACCTGTTTACTTTAAAATGAGAATGAATTGCTAAATGAGAACAAATAATTTAAAATTCCTGCTATAACCATCTTAAACTTGGTATATTTTTTTATCCCTTAAAGGATAAATTATATCCTTTGAGAAACAAAAGCCAATCTAGTTTAGTAAATAACAAACAATTGTCAAACGTACGCATTTTAACTAATTAAAAAAACCTACTACTAAATTATTTGCGCACTTTTCCGAGCATTTTTCATATTTTTACAAAAGCTGCTACCAACTACTAATCGCACTTTTGAGTTGTTCTGGACCAAAACTAGCAGATCAACACCATTCCACAGACTATTCTAGGGACCCCGGGTGGTTCAGTAAAATAAATTTGTAATGAATTCAATTTACGTATCGTATGGTTACCCCTAGCATTTTTCCTATTTTTAGAAAAACCGCTACCAACTACGAAGCGCGCTTTTGCATTGTTCTGAACCAAAATAAACTGATGAAGACGATTACATTGAAAAATGTAGAAGCCCCGAGTGTTTTAGTAAATAAAATTTGTAAAAAAGTCAAAATTTGTGTAACGTATTGTTTTTCCGAGCATTTCTCCTAGTTTTAATAAAACCACTAAAAATACTAAGCAAATGTTCAAGTTGTTCTGGATCAAAACTAACAGATAAATACCGTATCGGGTGTTTTAATAAATAAAATTTGTACAGAGACAAATTTGGCGTATATTATGGTTTTCCGAGCATTTTCCATAATTAAGCATTTTCCATGATTTTCCATAACCGAAGCGCCCCTTTGAGTGTTCTGGATTAAAATTAACAGAATAACACCATTCCAATTCAAATCTAAGGACCCAGAGTGTATTATGGTCCCCGGATGTTTTGTTAAACAAAATTTGTACAGAGGTAAATTGGCATCGTATGGTTTTTCCCAGTATTTCCCCCAATTTTAGAATAATCTCTATACCAAATACGAATTCACTTTTATGTTGTTCTGGGTCAAAACTAACAAACAAACACCATTCCATTGGAAAGCTAGGGCCTTAGGTGTTTTAGTATATAAATTTCACAAATGTTAATTTGGGTATCGTATGATTTGTTTTGGCATTTTCCGTAAATCTAGAAAAACCCCAACCAGTGTCTAATCTGGTTTGTTCGTTGAATTTACGAATCCTATGTTTAGCGTTTGCTATAATTAGCAAAATTGCATCAGCGGGGCCCCTACAGTTTTCTATGGAACGGTGTTTATCTGTTAGTTTTGATCCACAACAACTTAAAAGTGTGCTTTGTATTTGGCAGTGGTTTTTCTACTATTAGGAAAAATGCTCGGAAAAACCATACGATACGTAAATTCACCTCTTCACAAATTTTGTTTACTAAAACACCCGGGGCCCCTATATTTTTCTAGGGAACGAATCAAATTTACTAAGAAATTTCGTTCTTCAATTGAATGTCGTTTTAGATATGCGAGCTCCATTAGAATTTTAATGGCGTTGTTACTAGTCAAGTATACATGAAAATCTACTAATATTATACTGACATGTTTTTGATCGATCAACATTTTATGATTCGGGAAATATTTCAGCATATTTAAATTAATTATAATTTAATTTAGAGTTATATTGTTAATTTTATATTTGATTCGACTTTCATAATCGTCTATAATACATATAATTATTTTTATTTTTAATTTAATTAACATTATTATTTTTAATTTATAACTCTGAATTAAATAAATAAATAAATATTTAATATTTTATGTCAATAGAAATATTTGTTGCAGTTCGCTTTCGCCTAAATGACTGCTTTAAACCACACTCTCATTAATTTTAGTTTTTGTTGGTTTAGGATTAATTTAGTATAAACTTCAATTGCGTTATTTTATGTCACATTGGGTCTATTTTTTAATTCATCCCGAGCGGGCAGTGCACTGTCAAAAAATACTATGCCTGTTTTTATTCAACCTGAGTAATTTTACTCTGCACACTGCGTTTTTATTTGTGAACTGTGCTTACACAGTGCATACTCGGTTCTTCAAATTTTACTCTGAAATTAAAGTCAGTGTACGAAGAGTGTGCAAAATAAAAAACAATTTATTATTCTATGCACACCGAATAATTTTACCCAGCACAACCTTTGCTCGGTGTACACTAGGATAAGCCTGCTTGCTCGAGTTGAATTAAAAAATAGACCCATTATAAACATAAAATTTACATTTGTTTTTAATAACAGTTTTTTGTTGTACTTAATAAACACATTTTTATTAATCACTTGTTTTTTGTTTCTGCGAATATATTCTGCCTATTCTGCGAAACAAAAAACAAGTGATTAATAAAAATGTGTTTATTAAGTATAAGTGTGTTTCGCCAAGTGCCTACGGCAAATAGCGTTAAAAGTGTTTTTTGTTGTGTTGTAGAGAGAGATAAAAACATGCATTTCATAAATTCATTTTTGAATTATTATTTGTGTATTAATTATGAATTAAAATATGCATTTTTTAATTCATTTTGAAATTTTCAATTGTGTTTTGCACATTTTCATTAATGATTGCATTAGTTGAAAATTTTGAATGGATTTAATTTTCATAGTACAGTAAAAGCCCGATTATCCGGCATCCAATTAACCGGAACATTCAGTTAACCGGAATTTTAATTTTTTCGGATTTTATTTTGCTTTTTTCTCTTTCTTTTCTCTTTAACTGAGTGTTTCGGTCGCAAATAAAAGTGGGGAAATTATTATCAGACTATTTTGGGAATATTCCAGTAGTGGCATAAATATTAGATAAAGTATAGACTATTTATACGCGAATGTTCAAGAAGTGTGTAAATTACAAGAATTGTTGTTGTAACCATCAAACTCTATAGAAGTATATTCACAATCCAGTGGTACGAACCGGATTTGGCAGGATAACTTCTTAACAATATATATAAATGTGCTCATTCCATTAAAAAACTTGGGTTCAAACGTTTTAAATGTGGAGAAAGTATGAAGCTCTCTGTTTTGAAATAGTTCCATTATCAAAAATGTCATAGAATTTTGCTAATTTCGCACAGAAACTAAAATTTTCGACATTGTCTACATTGTGGACGCCATTTTTTAATTGTGCACATATAGAATATTAATTATCTACGCGGTTTAGTCAACAACGGCACAGCACTGCAAAAACAGAAAAGAATTAAAAGATTCAAATAAATATAAAGATTAAATTACCGACCAAACTGCAAAGTGGCTAAAGCTATGTCGTTTGGGTTGTGAGGTACCGAGTCCGAATCCGAATGC
Source organism: Nephrotoma flavescens (assembly GCA_932526605.1). Classification (NCBI taxonomy): domain Eukaryota; kingdom Metazoa; phylum Arthropoda; class Insecta; order Diptera; family Tipulidae; genus Nephrotoma; species Nephrotoma flavescens. The sequence goes on along the minus strand of OW052221.1, from coordinate 47,536,476 downwards.
AAAAAGAAGTTTTCATCACCTGATTACGATCGATGATGAAAATGAACCAATCTATGACAGGTTATGTGAGTGCAGAACTAATCGGCCGACCCATCTCCCATGCCAGTACTACAGGCTGACATGGAGCTATGCAATATGCAGACAGTATTACGAAAATGTGAAGAAAGTTGGACGATCCTCAGAACATGTAACAGATAGTCGGGTATTGACCACAAAATAGTCTCTTCTCCTTTATGTTTTTTGTTTTTTGGGCCGTCGAGAAAAACGGTTTTGAACCATCATTCATTTTTCATCGTTTTTATCAGGATTTCAATAATATGGTCTAATTTAGATGCACCATTTGAATATTAATATAAAATATATTTATAATTTATTTATATTTTAGATTATTTAAATGTTGTAATTTCTATAAAACTGTACTCGTACGCCAATAATTATAAATTCATAAAAACTAACTCAACTAAATAATTTTTTTGGTATACAAATGTAATTTATTTAATTTTATTCATGCACAGATTTTGCAATTTATTATTTTTGTATTTCAATTTTGTTATATTTATTTATTGCCAATTAAATATACAAATATTCGATTATATTTTATGCAAGCGTGGCTAGTTAACCATAGCTAAATAGATTAAATTATTGCGTGTAATTATCATGCTAGCAAACCGTTTCTTTATGTCTGTCACCTGCGGCACTATACCATTGCCATTGCAAAAACGTATTAAACTTTCAAGATCTTTAACACTACACTGCAACCCATAAATAATTCACTGTCAACACCTTATCACGTCCAACACATAATTATACCTTTATATTGTGTCTTTTCTGCTTATGCTCCTATATATCGTTAGCTTAATTCGCAAACCGCACGAAATTATCATAAACGTATATATATGTATGTGATTTTGTGTGTTATCAATTTGAAAACTATTTGCTGCTGGAAATTTATGTTGCCTTATTTGACTTGAGCTATGCTAAAATAAGAAAATTTACACAACACAAAAATAAAATTTTCATGTTTGTCGCTTTACCGAAAAGATGTTCTTCACTTGTCATAGTATCTTTTCGCACGTCGTTTATGTGCATATTGTATGTATATATGGTGGATAGCAGGCTACATAGCACAGTGTTTTAGATATGCATGTTCAAAAAACGTAAAAAAAATAAAAATAAAATAAAAATTACAAGAAATTAAGAACACAATAGAATCTTTAGGTCTCGTCTTATTTATTTATTTTTTGTACTTTGAAATGTCGTGAATACCATTTTTATTTTGTGTATAACGTCTTGATGTTTTTCGTTCCATGTTACGAATTCAATTGTTATCCTAAAATGTGGCTTAAGAACGAATTCTAGGAGGCAATATAATTATGACGCTCTGGGTCACAGCCAAAATATAGCCGCATAATAAAAAATTTACATCTCGTCGTGGTGATAAATATTCAGATTTTGATTAAAAACGTTATTCCTATATAGAAAATCACACGCGTATAATTCTTAGAAACCCGCAATCAAGAAGAAGTAGGATAATCAAAATGTTTTTTTTTTGTTTGATAAAGTTGTATATTAAGATGTTCGTCTTCGTACATAAATAACACCTTTCTAGCATACAAAATTATGATTGTCGTAAATCAACAAATTTAAAGTGAATCAACTGAATGCATTATAAGACGACTACGACCAGACCCTTTAATTTATGATTTTTTACTTTTTACTTGACTTTTAAAATTTTAATAAATAAGATTTCTTGATTGTCTTATGCTCGCTGTATACAGTAGACAAAAAAATGTTTAATTTATTAACCGATTCATTATTTAAAAAAACATTTAATTATTTATTCTCTGGATGAGGTTTAAAATCAAAAAATTGTAAATTCCGCTTGCAATAATTTAAAAGTTTGTGATATTTCGGTGAATATTTATATATTCGTGTCTAGCAAAATTGCAAGTTTTATGGCTGTGTTTTACATAAAAACATAAATAATTTGGTTCGTGGTCAATATTTTATGTTTCTGACAACAATATTGTTCCGAATACGCACGTATATCACTCGATGGTCGAGTGGTCAAGGCATATACCATAATTTTATTGAGGCGATCTTTATTCTTAACATCATCGATGTTATCAGATCAAGTGTTGTTCGAACACTGATTGAGATAGAATTAAACAGAAAAAAGTAAATTAGCGAGCATGTAAACGAGTGAAATTTGTGAATAGCCGCAGAAAAAATCATTGAGTGTTTTATTTGCAAAATCGTGTACGAGTCCATATCGAATGCCCAAAATTCGTAACAGTTGGTGTCAGAAGTGGGATTTTGGAAACACCAGTAATGGTTAAACACCTTACACATCACAGCAGTTGAGGGAAAAGGTGCCTCAGAGGAGAATGTTGAAGCAGGAAGGCAAAGATAGAGAGGACCAGCAAGCTGCAAAAATCGACAAAACTACAAGCAGAACAAGGTGGTTTGACAAGTTAGGTAGTTATCCCAGCACGCCATGACCTTCAATTAAAGAGCTAAGAGGAAAAAACAAAATTAAGCAAATGGAGGCTCGCCTCGATTTAAATACATCGCATGCTATTCCAGAAGGCCAGCTAGATAAAACAAGCTCAACAACACCAATAGCTTGCCTAATTTTGCAACCTCTGACATTTTATGGCGATATCCCATTTGAGAATTTTAAAGTGCAGTTCACGCGGTAATGTAGCCTAATTGTTGAGCAGCAGGGAAGCAGCTTAACGCACTCATTTTGGATTTTCGTGGGAAAGCTGCAGATGACTTGCAAACTGGATCCGCAACAGAAAGAGACTATGCGGGTCATGATTGAGTTAAAAGTAAGATACAGCTAGTGATACGTCAGAGAATTATTCAGCACCAAAGTAAGTGGCAACTACGTGGGAAAAACTCGCAAGACCTGGAGAGAGTAATAACGAAATTGGCTCGTCGACCATTCGGAAATGCACGTAATAGTCAAAGAAGACGGGGGCAACATGGTTTTATGTTGATTACCGTAAACTAAACGAATTATCGAAGAAAGACAGTTTTTCGTTACCGCACATTGACGACGTGGTAATGCCTTTTGGATTATGCATGCGCCTGCTACATTGAGAGATGAATGGCACTAGTTTTAAGAGGCATAAATTGGGAAATATGTCTGGCTTATTTGGATGACATCACTTGACTAGGCCTCACATTTGATTAACACGCCAAATATATTAAACGAGTACCACAAGCGATTCGGTGACCAGTGGCACTATTCCGGCTTTCCCTGGGAATAGGGAATTGGGAAAAATATTCTCATAGCATTTTTGTCCAAATTGCATTTTTCTGGCCTACTGAAGGAATAAGTTTAGTGCAAAAATTTTCAAAACAAAGTTATTTGGGAAACTTTTGTTCCACAAAATTTTTACAGGGAAAAATATTTCCCCATTTAACTTTGTTTCGAAAATATTTAGACCAAACTGATTCCCTCAGTAGGCGAGAAAAATAGAATTTAGACAAAAATGCTATGAAAATATTTTTCCCGATTCCCTATTCCCAGGGAAAACCAGAATAGTGCCACAGGATTGAGGTTTAGTGCAACGAAATGTAGATTGTTCAGAAAAGAAGTTAACTATTTGGGTCATATTGTTTAAAGAAATGGTGTGCGAACGGATCCAAGGATATTAGCCGACTAAGAAGTTTCCTGGGTTTATGTTTATATACTACACAATTTTTTAGAAGCCTACACTTGCAACTTTCAAGACTGAACACCGACAATGCATGTTGCACAACAATGCAGCTGGACTGTCAAGATGGCCCAGTGCCTTCAATGTATATGATGAGGATAGAGGATCAGGATGAAACGCGAACTGTTCCACATTTATTGCTTGAATCCAGCTCGATTCAGAAGGTGGTTGGGATATCCATGATACAAATATATATATATATATATATATATATATATATACATAGGTATGACTGACAGATGAACGCACGTGGTTATGTGACGTCATCTGGGAATAAAAATTTTGTACGTTTCGTAACAAACTAGATTTGTTAATTTTTGACTGAATTTTTGAATCAAATGATATAATTAGATATTTTGTTTTAAGTTATAGTTTTATTTATCTTATTACTTTAATTGCTAATAATTTATTTAATTTTTTTATTCTTAAATATAATCTAGATCTAAAAAACCAATAATTTAATATTTTCAGGTATTTCAATTAAATATTTATCACAATCTTCTAAGTGTTGTTTTAAATAATTTGGCATTATGCTAATCTTAACACAGCTCATTTTATTAAATATCGTTTCTAATTTTATTATTATTTCCATGAACTGGGTTGAAGGTTTGTATAGACCTCCTTCAGATAGTTCATCCACCCAAGTCCATGAACTTTGGTTTTTCTGCTGAGATGATATTTCACCATACTGTAGGTTGAGTTTTTTTACTATAAACCCTGCCAGGTTTTCTAACGCGTCACCACAAGTTAATTCATCACATTCAACATTGCTCAGTTCTGTGTCGTATAATTGCGGCTCATTTTCCTCTTCTACATGTACACCTCACTATCACTGTTACCATAGTTAAATTTAATAGTACTGCTTCATCTTCCTACACGTTACTGGTTTCATTGGCGTGCACTAACATTTCATTCCTCCCTGCACACAAAAAAAAACAACAAGTTAAGCCAACTGTACGAGTGCGAGCGAAAATTTATAATTTTTGATCCGCATGCAAAACCAATAAAAACACTTGAAAATATTTCTCCATCATTTTTTTTTCATATAAAAATTCCCCTGCGAGTTAAAATATTTTTATCTTTGTGCTACATGGTCCGCAGACGACCAACCTACAGATATAAAACACTTTGCTTTAAAATAAAATGAGCAAGCGTTTTTGCTATTTTATGACAAGTATTTGTCATGAAATTTTTTGTTTGGCTTATGTTCGGAAATTTTTATAAATTGAAGAGAATTAAAATAATTTGCTTTAGAAATTTTATTTATTGATTGTACTCGTACTGTACAAATTTTTAACGCACGGTCGATTTTTTTTCAAAATATTCTGTTCAGACGGCGTCTGCGTTTCTAATATTTGCGATTTATCCTCATAATTGTGGGTATCTTCAAAAAGGTTTTCTTCCGGTACGTTTTAATAGATTTGCTTCTTCATATTTCTGTTGTTTAACTCTCGAAAGATATGAGCAGCTTTTGTGCCAAATTTTTCATGAACTACATTCTCAATACAGGCCCATGTTAATTCTTTAAATCAATCTTTCATGTCGACGACATATTGACTGCCCCCACTATCTCCGGCTTCATTAATAAAATTCAACGGATCGTCCATAATAATCGATATGTACTGATGCAGGTTTTCTAACTATGTTAACATTTTTTATCACACATTAATTTCTATACGTACAGAATTGAATTTGATTCCTAGGACGATAAAATCCGTTATCATAACGGAATCCCGAAACTCTTGATGGAAGTGTTCAAATTTAATATTCCAATAGGTTTCAGGATTACCGTCGGGAGGAGGGAAGGGAGGCGGTATAAGTGCCCACAATGGTATTTTGATGTTTCTGCAGTTGGACTAATACAGGGAACTCAATCGTAGGACACAATACGCAAAAAATCTTTCGATGGTAACAAAAACACAATGACATAATAATTTTAAAACGATTGTCGAAGCTTGCCGAAATTTGCGTACCAAAAGCGTGCATGCACACTATTTGCGTACATGAATTGAACACATTGAACATTAGCGACTTATCGAAGAATTTTAGACAAAGACCTGGATATGAAAGGCTACAATGTTCAAGTTTTTCAAGATGAGCATTAAAAATTTATCTTTTCCGACGAACCTTATTTTCACCTCGTCAGTTTTGTGAACAATCAAACTTGTAGTATTTGATGAACGAAAAATCCACACTTGACAAATTGAGAAGCCAATACACCCACAAAGCGTGACTGTTTGGTGTGAAATATGGTCCAACAGGTTCATAGGGTAATTTTTTCGAAAATGACCATGGAGTCGCTCTAACAGTCGATGGCGACCGTTATCGACCCACGTTAACAGCAAGATGGTGCCGTTGTCTACACAGCCAACGAGACAATCACCTTGTTAAAGTTAGCCGAAAGTTGCCAGCCGAAAATAACAAAAATGATAATGCAGATTGTGTCTTTGGTTTGATAGCCGAAAAGAAAAATTCAACAATGTTGATCAATCTATTTCAGCCGAAAGTTAGGTATCTAAGAAATATTATTCAACAATATAATTAACTTCTTTAAGTTGATATTAAAATAAAAGTTTTTTTTTTCAATTTTGAAGGAATTCCGATGAGGATGATTTCAATAGTGCAATTTCTGGAAAAATCAATAATTGACTCGGCGCTCTTGTTTAACTTAAATTCGCATTGATGCCACTATGGCCATTTGATAGGCCCTAAAGCCTGTTAACAACAGTCCAATTTTAAAGAAATTCTGATGGGGATACAGCGGTGTAATTTGACAAGATTTCAATAGTTCAATTTCTGAAAAATTCATTAAATGGACCGGCGCCCTTGCTTAACCTTAATTCGCATTGATGCCACTATGGCTATTTGATAGGCCCTAATGCCGGCTAACAACAGTACAGTTTTGAAGAAATTCTGATGGGGATACAGGGGTGTAATTTGACAATACGAGTATTTTTGAAATTCTGAAAATTCTTTAAAGGCTCGACGCTCTTGTTTTGCCTTAATTTGCATTGATGCCACTATGACCATTTGATAGGCACTAATGCCTGTTACCAAAAAAAAAAAAAACAAATTAAATTGACATAAGGAATTTTTTTTTCAAATTACACCCCTGTATCCCCTTCAGAATTTCTTCAAAATTGGACTGTTGTTAGCAGGCATTAAGGCCTATCAAATGACCATAGTGGCATCAATGCGAATTAAGGTTAAGCAAGAGCGCCGGTCCATTTAATGAATTTTTCAGAAATTTAACTATTGAAATATTGTCAAATTACACCCCTGTATCCCCATCAGAATTTCTTCCAAATTGTACTGTTGTTAGCAGGCATTAGGGCCTATCAAATAGCCATAGTGACATTAATTCGAATTAAAGTTAAGCAAGAGCGCCAGGCCATTCAATTAATTTTTCAGAAATTGAACTATTGAAATCTTATCAAATTACACCCCTGTATCCCCATCAGAATTTCTTGAAAATTGGACTGTTGTTAACAGGCATTAGGGCCTATCAAATGGCTATAGTGGCATCAATGCGGTTAAGCAAGAGCGCCGGGCCATTCAATGAATTTTTCAGAAATTTCCTTACGGATTTTTTTTCAAATTACACCCCTGTATCACCTTGTTAAAGTTAGCCGAAAGATTCCAGCCGAAAGATAATACAGATAGTGTCTTGAATACAGCAAAAATCAGTTATAAACTCGAATTTAGGATCGAATTACATCATTCGGGTGAAGTAGAAATCATTTCAGTTTATAGGAATTTAAAAATCGATAGGGGCGAGAGTATAAAGAGAGTTTAAAAATAGTCTGCATTATCTTTCGGCTGGAATCTTTCGGCTAACTTTAACAAGGTCTCGCTCCTATCGATTTTTAAGTTCCTATAAACTGAAATAATTTCTCCTTCATCCGAATGATGTAATTCGATCCTAAATTCGAGTTCATGACTGATTTTTGCTGTATTCAAGACACCATCTGTATTATCTTTCGGCTGGAAACTTTCGGCTAACTTTAACAGTATCCCTGTATCCCCATCAGAATTTCTTCAAAATTGGACTGTTGTTAACAGGCATTAGGGCCTATCAAATGGCCATAGTGGCATCAATGCGAATTAAGGTTAAGCAAGAATGAATTTTTCAGAAATTGAACGATGGATTTTTTTCAAATTACACCCCTGAATCCCCATCAGAATTTCTTCAAAATTAGACTGTTGTTAGCAGGCATTAGGGCCTATCAAATAGCCATAGTCGCATCAATGCGAATTGAGGTTAAGCAAGAGCGCCGAGCCAATCAATGAATTTTCAGAAATTGAACTATGAAATTCAAATTACATCCCTGTATTTCCATCAGAATTTCTTCAAAATTGGACTGTTGTTAACAGACATTAGGGCCAGAAAGTTCATTGAATGGTCAATGTATTTTTCAGAAATTTAACTATGGAAATTTTGTTAAATTGTTCACCGTATTCCCATCACAATTTCTTCAAAGATTGACTGTTGATAACAGGCATTACGGCCTATCAAATGGCAACAGTGGCATCAATACGGATTTAGGTTTAAAAAGAGCGCTAGGCCATTCAATGAAATTTTCAGAAAATAGACTATGGAAATTTTGTAAAATTGGACCCCCCTATCCCCATCAGAATTTCGTTAACAGGTTTCATTAACCGGTTAATTTCGTTTCACATACGGGGGGGGAGGGGAACTTTGCTAATCTAGTATTTCTCCACAGGTAGGCCGATGTTGACCAGCATGATGGCCTATCAAGTGACCATAGTGGCATCAAAGAGAAGGCATGCAAACCTAGAACGACAGACTATTCGAGGCATTTTCGATATATTGAATTAGCAGAATTTTGATTAATTACACCTCTTTATGCCCTTCAGAATTTCTACATAATTAGGCCAAAGTTGACCAACAATTATGATATATCAAATGTCTATAGTGGCATCCCCATCTTATTTTATGTTCATTTGGAGCAAGGTCAATGTAAACATTTGTTTTTCTCAAGTTTAAATAGAATTAGGTTTTACAACAAATTTCGCATACTTAAACCTTCAAATTGGTTTCTGTTGATGTATTGTTGAAACAATTATTCGGCTGATAACTTTCGGCTGAAGAATATTGATCAACGGTGACGTATTTATATACTTTCGGCTGAGAAAGCGAAGACACTATCTGCATTATCGATTTTTTTGATCTTTCGGTTGTAAACTTTCGGCTAACTTTAATAGTATGAGACAATCGACGTTTTGCGCCATTGTATGTAAAATAAAAATTAATTTGGACGGTCGTATCACAAATATGATGTCGCAGTACCGCAGGCGCTGAACCGAATCCTCCATATGTTGGTTCGAGAATACAAATAGTTGAAATATACCACTTCATCATGAACAACCTTTATTGAAACCTCCTAAGGATTGGGATTTAGTGGTCGATGGCCTGGTAGTAACAAGCCTTTCTATAAACAATTGAGTATGTGTTAGATACCTCAGATTGCTCAAGAAAGTACTTGCAACTATAGATAAACCAGCTGCAAATTCTGTTGTACACTGAAATTATGGTAGAAGTGGGTGAAGATGAACAAACAATCCAATACTTTGAAAATAACTTTCACGGATGTCCGAAAATCAAACTACCGGCATTATGGGCATACCAAATTTCTTTGGGAGTACGAGAATTGGAGCTTATTAAAACGATATATTTACTGATTTACTTCATTCATTGCTATCGCTACCAAAATGCAAGTTACAAGTGCCTTGACATTACGAAATCTACACGGTACCGCGAAAAAAGTGTTACTGTATGATGAGCGGTAGCATATGAGCTCTCTGTTTGAGTCATTTGTATAACGCTCTAATAAAAACAATGCGGTTCTAGAATCAGATAAAAATACCAAAAATATTAAAGTATTTAAATTTCATGGAGAGAAGGTTCTGGGCGTTAGAAGCAATGAGAAGTACAACATCAATTACAACGCGAACCCCTACCGTGGCACCATCCATGCCACTACTACAACGTATACATTCTGCCACCGTCAGCACCAAATATTAGGTTTAGGCTTGAGAGAACGACACGGCTTAGAACAATGCCAAAAATTCCAGAAAATGTCATAATTAGAGCGATTAGTGAATGCTATCTTTGCGTACCTTGTTTCGCATAGCATAAAAAGGTCAGTGCAGGTCGACATCGTGTGAGAATATACACTTCTGTATTGCCTCAAACTCGTCTGTTCAACCAACAGAGGCTTGTGTTGCCATTCACCGCGGTGATTAAAGCAACTATCGACACTGGACAGCTCGTTACTTTAAGAGCCATGGTAGATTTAGGATAAGTATTGCGGGCACAGGTAGAAATAAAACTGGCGGTGGAAGATACGCTGTTAACATCATGCTGAAGGAATTTTATTCGCATTAACAGGATTATATAAAAAAACTCCACCCCAGGTCATAAATTGAAAGGCAAAATTTCAAAATGTCCGTTGCAGAAACTACTATACATATAGGCTCTTGTCCATAAAAGAGAATTAAAAAAAATTATTTTATGGAGAAAAGATATTCTCAGTTAAAATAAGATTGATATTTCTGGTTCAGGGCCCCCAAACAGTAACCCCATTTAATAAAATGGGCCTAATAGTAGAAATATAGAGCCAAAATAATGCTCCAAACCTGATCTTTTTCCAATGGCATTTTTACAGGAATAAAGCTCTATTGTAGGTTTCTTTACTATTTCCAATATGTTAGGTTTCCAGCCTAGACTGCTTTCCAGAATGAGACTCAGATACTTCGCTTTATCAGTGAAGGTCAATCCGATAAAACTTAAGCTAGGTTAATCTGAGAAAGTTAATATTTCCTGGAGGAAAGGACAAACTCAGTTTTGTGTGGAATCCCATTCAAACCACAACTGTTAGCCCAATCCGAGGTTCTGCAATTAGGTAGTGAGCAATTAGGTCCCAAATTAGAGAACCAACCCAGACTAGTAGTCAAGATCCTGCTTTATGTATTTAACCTGCTCAGTTCATGATTCATCCACGCTCAGAGAGGAGAGTGCATGAGTGATCGCCTCTGGTCTGACGTTGTTAAAGGCCCTCTCTATATCTAGAAAAGTTATCACGTAGTATACCTTTTGTTCAAGGGATTTCTCGATAAATCTCGATTTGATGACTCGTCGACGTTGTTTTATAACAACAACAATCATTGGAATGTCGTAGTATGAGTTTATACGATGATAAACATAAATAATTACTTTAAAAGATGACGTTCTATATGATGTCATGCTGCTCAAAAAGTATGTATGTCTAAATGTATAAATTTTTCAATCATGTACGACTACGTCATACTTTTTTCTAATAAATGCGAAATTTTTCGTAAATCTTTGCTTTTCAATCTCGATTGCCCGTAAATGTATGAATTTAACAATCATCTGCTACTACGTCATACTTTTTCTCCTAGATGTTTGCTAACTTCGCCTAAATGTAGGTTTTTCATTCAAAATTGCACATACTACATTTGTTTATTTTGTCTAAATGTATTTTTTTTTCAATCATGTACGACTAGTTCATACTTATTCTCCTAAACGCATGCTTTATTTCGCCTACATGTTTGCTTTTCATTCGGAATTGCCCATACATTTTTGTTTTTCTCTCGGTAAACTAGGCGAACTTCGTCCTAAATGTTTGCTTTTCAATCTCGCGTGTCCCTAAATTTATTCTTTTTCTGTCATCTACGCTTTTCACATCATACACGACTACGTCACTTCTGATGTCATTTTTGCGATTGGGATGAGCCAGAACCGGCAGCCGGAACTGGAGCATCCCAATCTCAACATGACATCATAAACGACTACGTCACCTATGACGTCATTTTTGGGATTGGGATGAGCCAGAACCGGCAGCCGGAGGTGGAGCATTCCAATCCTAAAATGACGTCATAAACGACTACGTCACCTTAGACGTCATTTTTGTGATTGGGATGAGCCAGAACCGGCAGCCAGAGCTGGAGCAACCCAATCCCAAAATGACGTCATAAACGACTGTAGAGACTATTTCTACGACCTCACCCATTTTCATGATGTTCAGGTTGATGTCATCCTCATCTTTTTAACAATCTTGAGTGGGATTGCGCTGAAACCTTATAGCTAATTAAATCATTAGTTCTCGCCAGCGCAGCCGGCGACTTTCATTTAATATGCTCGCTCCAGTTCTGGATGTTCTCTTTATAGTGACTACTGATGGTCTAGCACCAGGCCAGACTTCGTCTAGGCTCTATACTGCCTATTTGTACAGGATCAATGACCGTTGGTGGCTCAATATGTCAACTTGACACGATTGTAGTGCCACTCTTCGTCTCGGCAAGCCGAAGGTCAAGGATTTCCCCTTTTAACTTTCAGAAATGTGGTAGAGAGTCTTCAGATGAATCCTTCTGCTTCATTTTAATAATCTAGGGGAAACCATCCTTGCTTATGCTCATGCCCCTAACAAAGTCCTATGTTGTTTCCGTTTTCTTCATACGTCTTGCGGACCAGACCTAATGACCCCAATGAGTTCCACGTTGGATGCCTAGTTTTAGTCTAACACACTCCATACATTTTAGTGAGCTAGTTGTCCGGCGGCTACCTCGAGGATTTAATATGAACACTTGTGCAAGCTGCAAGATACGGAGCTGACACTAGTTCCAACCTGATTTTACCAGACACCTTCACGCCAGGACTGGGAAGTGCTAAGTGATTGGTGTTAAATAGCGGTTAAATTTATGCAAAAAAGTGAAACCTTGTAACTATCTAAAGTTTATAACTTCATGCTAAGTGCTTTTATAATTTACAAAATCTTTTACGAATCCTATAACGATAACAAAGACCTTAAAATTTTTTATTAAAAACTTGTTAGTTTATTTACCCTAAATGAGTTGTAATACAATTTTAAAATAATAATTACATTGTTTATGGATTACAATAAATTCCACGAATATTGTTTTCGTGTTTAACCAATTTGCTATCATCAATCGCAATTTCAATTCCCAATCGCCTCAAAAGTGTTAATTCGATCATCAATTTGTTACAGTCCCAGTCGTTATCCGATATATTGATGGATTTTATGTTTGGAAACAAATATTCCAAGTCAGCAAAGCTCTCCCATTTGAGGCGATTACCGTTTATCACTAATGAGTACAAATTATTCAAAATAGATAATCGTTTTAAATTTAGATGACTTAAACTGTTAAACGATAAGTTTAAAATTTGTAAGCTGGTTAGTTCCGCTAATAATTCATAGTCCAGTGCTTTTAAACCGCACCCGCTAAAACTAAGCGAACCCAATTGTTTTAAATTTATAAACGCGTCACTGTTAATGGTGATCATCGGATTATTTGCCAAATTTAATTCTAACAAATTGGGCAGATATTTAACAAAATCAATCGTTCGTAATAAATTATTTGCGAGCGATAATATGATTAGATTACGATCGATATCGTTGATATGCAGGGTTGTCAAACGATTATGATCGACGCGTAAATTTTGTATCCGATTTCCGTTTAATTCCAAATACTGTAACTCGTTATTGTTCATCGATAGACTTTCAATATTTATAACGTTGACCAACGACACATACGTCAAATTGTTGTGATCCAAATTGAAGTTTTGTATAAAATTTATTTTGCGTAGCGTAGTGTTGAACGATGATATTTTGTTGTGACTTAAATTTAGTATGAGAATATTAAGGTCAGTGAACTCTTCCGAATCGTATATGGCGTCTATGGCATTGTGGCTCAAATCAACGTACAGTCCATTGTTCTGTGAAAAATGGGACGGGAACACCGCATTGAATGAGAAATTCGCAAAACGATTGTAAGATAAATCGATTTTGCGTGCTCGCGTTAACGTAGAAAATGTACCTTCATAAATATTGTCCAACTGATTATGGGATAGATTAAGTTCAGTTAGAGAAGTAGGATGATAAAATGTTTTTTCATTCAAAGCACTTAAGTTATTATGCGATAAATCTAACACTTCGATATAATTCAGCTCAAAATTATTTTGTGATATATTTTTTACGTGACAGTTTGATATATTTAATGTAGTCACGGAATAAATAGCTCTTGCACTAAAAAAATTCAGTTTCATGTATGGAATGGTGGAATTCTCAAATATTAAATTTGAAACCTCAAATGGATAATTCTTTAGTTGCACATCATTAAATTCTGTTAAATCTAAATTCCGAACAATACACTCAGTCTTATCGAACCTGGTTAATTTATCGTCACACTCGTAATAAGCGATACCAACACTAACTTTTAAATAAATCGCCAAACCGATTAGCAACTTTAATTTTAAATTACAAATCATCTTATGATTTGACTCTCTGCAAGTCAACAAATAAACTAAACTATGGTTGTATTTTTACAGAACTTATATACGTTTCTTGTCGAACTAATTAACATATTTTTTGTAAACTGATTAACATATTTTTTTTTTGAATTATTATACGTTGGCCAGGTTCAGTGGTTCTGAAGTCTGTTTTCCGTAAAATATTCATGTTTCAAGAAATTGCATATATTATTTGTGGTTAATTATGTATGTGCGTGAGGTCATAAGCAAAGCATACGATCGTATGAAGTGGGGAGCTCATGAGTTAATCGATATTTAGCGAAATCACCACTTTAAACTAGTTTTTGATTATTCCAATTTTAATTTATGAATGTTGCCAATAAACACGTACCGTTTGCACCTTCTTGTGTATCTTTGTTTGAGTTTTGTCTTGTATGTTATATATAGATAATATACTCAAAGATATACAGTCACTCACAAAAATTTGCATACACTCTAAAAATCGAACGGATTTCATACTAAAATCATGAAATAATTAACTAATTCTCTATCTTGTGTTTACTTAGGAATAAATAGTAAGAAAGACTGTGTTTGTTTAAAAAAATATATTTACTTCAATGCGTACATTTAATAATTAAAAACAAAAATTTTATGGAAGAACAAAAAATCAGTATTTTGTTGAACCAGCGGTCTTCCGTCGTTAAACTCTAAATTTCTGACACCATTTGTAACCATACAGCCCCAAACCATGACGGACTCAACCCCATGTTTAATTGTTGGTTTTACATTTTTTTTTTCAAACGTCGTGTTAAGCTTCCCGATGTTTGTTCATCTGATCCATTAATTTTGAACATGCTTTCGTCGGGAAATAAAACATTTTAATAAAATACTACGCTCATTATATCCATTTCTCCTAAGGATATGACGTACATTTTCTGGATGAATAGTAATCCCTGAGGACTCTTCCAGTTCATCAGCTATTTTAGGGGCACTTTTGGCTGGATTGGTTTTCAACATCCTTATAATTGTCCTTTCGGTACGACAATTTACCTTCCGAGGACGGCCAGTTTGTAGTTTCCGTGCTGTATTTCCATGTTCTTTGAAATTATTAACAACCCTTTGGATTGTAGAATGCGTTCTCTTTACGATTGCTCCAATTTCCATGTATGATTTGCCTTCTTTAAATAATTTCACAATCGCATCTCGTATTTCTACTGAAGTTTTTCGTTCTAGGCATTTTGTTAAAACACATTCAAAATTTGAAAAATCGACAAAGTTTAGAACCCAAGCAGGTTCCGCACTCATTGTCACACCAGTTAAATTTGTCATTAATTTTTTAACAACAAGTCGCGCACCAAACCAAGCGAGTCTAGCAAGTCGCGTACAAAAATACCCAAATTTTGTGGAAATGTTATTAAATCAGTTGCAATATTTATTTGAATTTTTCCATTTCCAATGTTGCAAATGTTACAGCTGATTCATTAATTTCCATTGTTGCGATACTTTAGCCATTCCTGGTGTTTTTGATATGACGTTACAAGTTGGTTTTCAACTATGTGCTGAATGAGCTTGACTACTGCCATCTAAAAATGTTATTTCTATTCCTGAAGAAGTAACTGCTAGTGCTATGTTGTTTTGAGATCTTATATTGGCCAAAAGTAATGATATCAAAAATATTTTTCTAGTAATCCTGGGGGATCTAAAAAATGTAATCTACCAGTTTGATCATTAAGAGCTGACAGAATTGTATTATAAACATGGTTTTATTGTTGATTCATTTTTTGCAAATGTTCTTGTAAATATTCATTTTCTAAAACTTAAACTCCAAAATGTCAAATTGAAATTTTTTTGAATTGAATATTTTTTAGCGACGTATTTCTTTGAAATTTATGGTTACACAAAAGAGGAAACGGTTACACTTAAGAGAATTAAGAGAAAATTAAATTACCGAAGTAGAACCTCGAGAATGACACCCATATCGGCTTTCTACCTATAATCATCATCGTACCACCGTGAACTCCGAATTTGGCGTCATTCGGTTTAAGCCCATAGCCTTCCTAAGATAACGCAGAGCTCTGTCATAGGCGACCGTTAATTTCTCGTGCTACTCGTGGGAATAAAATAAAAATTTATGATGAAAAAAAATGATGAAAATAATAGCCTAATATAATATTAGGAAGCGAGACGGATGCGTCTATAGAAGCATCAAATCAACCGGGCTTCATTACAAATGCCAGGACAAATGCCGAGTGCATCAATAAACATTAAAAACAGCGAGGATATGTTAACCAAGTTTCAGAAAATGGAGAAACTAATCGCGCAGCTGAGCAATGAAGTTTCTGAACTTAAAAGGAAAAACTCTGCATTAGAAAAGGTTAAAAATAGTAAAGCTGAGGATTCAGCACGAGCTAACAATCTGCCTGTCAACCATTTTCAGCCTTCAACCAGTCAACATTATTCAAATAATTCCAACTGGTTGCTGCAGAAATTTCCATTCTCTCAACAGAATAACAGATTTAATGCTCTGAGTATAGAGGATTATTTCACAGATGAGGAAGAACTGGAAGAAGAAGTTTCCAGTGCTAAAAACAGAAATCCTAAGAAAAGTAGGCGCACAAAAACGAAAACTCCCCCAAAAAATAATACTTATAGTGTGAAGTGTGAGCAGTATAGTGTGAGCAGTAACACTGAACAGAAAACCCCAAAAATACCACTGCCTCCACCCATTAATGTGAGCAATATCAACAATTTCGAACTTTTCCGACAAAAAATAATAAAAATCACTAGTGAATCAACTAATTTTAAGGCGCTCTCAAATAGTGACATTAGAATTACATTTCAAAATGAAAATGACTACAGAAATATCAAAAAATTACTGGAAGAATTAAAAAATGAGTCTAGTAACCAACTGGGAAATATCCAATATCACACCTACCAGCTGAAGAGTGAAAAGGCCTATAGAGTGGTTATCAGAGGCTTACCTTCTTCTATTAGCCACGATGAAATTAAAGCAGACTTAGAAAAAACGGGACATGAAGTCGAAGGTATTACCAACATATACAAAATGGTAACAATTGATGGTGTAAAAGTCAGGAAACACTTTCCATTATTTTACATCGACTTAAAACAAAAAGACAACAATAAAGAAGTATACAATATCAAGAAACTTGCGTACTGTATAGTTAAAATTGAGCCACCTAACAAGACAAGGGGAATTCCACAATGTACGAATTGTCAACAACTCGGACATACCAAGAGCTTTTGCTATCGTCAAACCAAATGCGTTAAATGCGCTGAAAATCACCACACGATAAAATGCAAGAAAACACCAGATATCGAGCCTTCTTGTGCTCTTTGTCAACAACAAGGGCATACTGCAAATTATAAAGGATGCAGTGTATATCAGAACAAAATTAAAAGTCAACAGAATAATAGAACAAGCGCAGTGCAGCGATTACAAACCAAAGTTGCTAAGCCACAAACCACAATCACACCATCCACAGTTGGATTATCCTATGCGCAAATCACCAACGAGTCTAATAACATTGAAATTATTAAAATGCTTAGCCAAATTCAACAGTCACTTGGACATTTAGCAGAGAGGGTGGCAAAACTGGAAATCAATGTCTATCCACCAAGCGAAAAAGTCAACATACTTACTAATAATTAACTCGTTCCTATGCATTGTACCTTGGAACGCTAATGGGCTCAACCAACGAGCCCAAGAACTAGAAATATTTCTCCATACAAACAACATTGATATTGCGCTGATTTCCGAGACGCACTTCTCCAACAAAAGCTTTATCAGAATGAGGGGTTTTAATTCCTACTGGACAACCCATCCTAGTGAAAGAGCCAGAGGTGGTTCAGCTGTACTAATTAAAAATAATATCAAACATAATCAACAAGAGGATATTAATGAAAACTATATGCAAGCAACTGTTATCTCAATCCAATTTAATGGCGCAGATCTAAATATTGCAGCAGCGTACTGTCCTCCACGACATACACCAACGAAGTTACAATTTAATAACGTCTTCAATAAACTCGGTCCAAGATTTATTATTGGAGGGGACCACAATATAAAACATACAGCTTGGGGTTCCAGGCTTATTTCTCCTGGGAAAGGAAACACCTTGTTCAATGCCATTCATGAAAACAAATGCGAATATCTGTCCCCAGGGGGGCCAACGTACTGGCCAACGGATGCAGGAAAAATACCAGATCTACTGGATTTCTTCATCATAAAAGGTATTCCATTAAGTTACACTAGAGTAGAAGGAATTAACGACCTAACATCTGACCACATTCCTGTACTGTTGTCAGTAAGCGCTATAGTAATAAAGAAACAGAAAAAGCAAAACCTTACTAATAGATTCAAGGATTGGGACATCTTCAGAGATAAATTGGAAGAGCTAGTTGAATTAAAAGTTAGTATTAAAAGCAATGAAGAATTGGAACAACAAACAAACAATTTCATTGAATACACTCGAATGGCTGCTAGACTAGCTACGCCTGAATTAAAGGACAAAGCGGAGATTGAAGTCAAATACCCGGCTGAAATCAGAGAACAAATCAAGGCAAGAAGAAGGGCGAGGAGAATATGGCATCTCACCAGAAATCCCGCTGACAAGACAACTTTTAAGCGAATAAGTAACAAAGCCAATAGGGTTATCAAAAATTTCAAATAGAATTGCCTCGATAACTGCTTAAGCGGGCTAGGTCCAGAAATGGATACCACCTTTAAGGAATGCTCAAGGCAGTTGGGTTCGACAAGACAAAGAACAAGCGGAACTCTTTGCTCAATACCTAGAAGCAGTGTTCCAACCCCAAGACATTCAATCCAACATTGATGTAACACCTGTTTATCAACCAAATCAGGACTTTAAAAGGGTCACGCCAATGGAAATTGCTAAAGAAATCGACAAAAATCTTAATCATAAAAAAGCACCAGGAATTGATGAAATATCACCGGGTCTATTCAAGGAACTTCCACGTAAAGCAATCATCTTGATCACATATACTTATTTAATGCCTGTATGAGATTGAAGTATGTACCCAAATGCTTCAAAATGGCCCAAATCATTATGCTAAAGAAACCGGGTAAACCAGATGACGAAGTAACATCATACAGACCAATCTCACTGCTTCCGACCTTATCAAAGCTGTTCGAGAAACTGCTACTAAAACGTCTAAAACCAATAGTAAACGTTCCTGGTTTTCAATTTGGATTCAGGAATAATCACTCCACAATAGATCAAGTCCATTGAATAACTGCGGTAATAGAGCAAGCGTTAGAAGAAAATAAATATTGCCCCGCCGTATTTCTGGATGTATCCCAGGCCTTTGATAGGGTTTGTCATGAGGGATTGAAATTCAAGATGAGTAAAATGCTACCACAAAATTATAGCCAGCTGCTTGAATGATACCTCTCTGATCGCCAATTCAGAGTCATTCATGAAGAAACATGTTCTGACTTTTATCCAGCGATTGCGGGAGTTCCGCAGGGAAGCGTATTGGGTCCCCTCCTCTACCTTCTTTATACTGCGGACATACCTACAACGAATAAAACATTCATCGGCACGTTCGCAGACGACACTGTAATTATGTCAGTAGACGAATCTCAACCAAGAGCAGTGGAAAATCTCCAACGTGCAATGGACAACGTTACTAAATGGACAATTGACTGGAAAATCGCACTGAATTAGATTAAATCAACCTATGTGACATTTACGCTCCGACATAAAAATAACACTCTTCATATATTCCTCAAAGGAGTGCAAGTGCCGCAGGCGGAATCGGCAAAATACCTTGGTCTGCATTTAGATTCAAGGCTCAACTGGAAACATCACGTGAGACAAAAAGCTGAACAGATACGATTGAAACAACGTCAAATGTACTGGTTAATTGGACATCATTCCAAATTGAACCTGTATTGCATAAAGACTGGTATACCAGACTATCTTCAAACCAATATGGATGTATGGGGTTGTACACATAAATCAAATAGAAACATTATACAACGAAGCCAAAATAAATTTCTTCAAATGGTTACCAACGCATACCGATTTGTGACTAACAAGGAAATCCATAATGATTTAGAAGGCCGTACAACTACTGGACAGTACAAACGAAGTAAGGCGGCTCAAACGAATCAAACCACATGAGCTAACCGTATGAAAATTATTAACCAAGGGAACTGGACACTGGTCCAGCAAACCCACACAAGTTTATGCTTATCTCATAAGTACTAATGTCAACCCTACTAATGAATTAATAATGTTTAAGATTGTAGTAGCCATATCAATAAAGTTGTTAAAAAAAAAATCGTACCAAAAACTGCACTGTGCCACATCTCGATTTGCGAAAAAGCCAATAAAGTAATTAGTATACGCCGAAAATGGCCCCCATATCGGCGTTATAGGTAAATTGTAGGTAGGTAACAAAAAACTCTATCACGACTTGCGAAAAATTAAAATTAGTGAGGTACTTACCCCCGAGAATGACATCCATAATTAAGAAAAACAAAAGTCAGTAACGTATTTAGCACCCCGATAATGACACCCATTTTAGCATAATAGGCGTAGATAGTAGATAGGTGCCAAAAAAGACACCACCTCCCTCCATCACACCTTGCGGAAAACAAAAGTGAGTAATCTAATCAGTACCTTCGAAATTGACCCTCAAATTGGAGTTAATAGTATAGGTGGGCACCAAAAAGTACACCGCCCCCCATCTCGAATTCAGAAAAACAAACCGTTACCGCGAAAACCATGAAACTGACACTAATATCGCATTATCGGCGTAGAAAAAAACACGATCTGCCCCTCCATTCATCATGACTTGCGAAAAAGCAAAGTCAATAACGTAACCATTATCCCGAAAACCGCGAAAATGATACGCATATCGGAATTATAGACATAGATATTAGGTGGTACCAAAAATGCCATCACCCTCATCTCGCCTTGCATAAAACAAAATTTCGCCACCTCGAATCTTAAAACGGATGCTATATTTCTAATTAGCACTCCTCAAAAACCAGAAAAAGGACATCATTGGAGAAAACCAAAATTACGAGCAGAATTTTTGGTGAAAAAACGTCATTTCCGCTTGAACGAGAATTCCTGAAATCACACTGACTTCTCAATTTCCCGAACCAAGGCATGTAGTGTCATGTCCACGGACTTACCCTTATGGTGTACAATTCTCGAACGAATATAGACATCCAGTAGCCTTTCCATGATTTTTAGCAGAAATAATAACATAGATATTGGTCTTAAGTCCTTAGGTTTGCTATGCGAGCTTCCGTGCGAGCGACCTGCTTTCGGGATGAAAAACATGTATGTGAAGTTGACCCAATATCCAACCTAGAAAAATACTATGGCAACACCATAATATACGAATTATATCTATATGTTAGTGTCAGCCCAGAAAATATTCCAAACGACGCTATTTACTGTAGTCAATCCAAAAAAAATTATCTGTCTCTACAGGAAAAGTCGCCATATTTATACTGTCAGCCCAAAAATAAAACTGTCGCCGTTTGATAATGACAATTCACCAATAAGAAGCTCTGTATCAATACAGAGATCAATACAATTTCAAAATTGCTGTTACTTTTAATTCAATGTCAAAATCATTTGACTAATGCCGTAAGTTAGAGTGTCGAAATTATTCGAGTACTCCCGTTAGCTTTGGTAGCATACATGCCAATAATCATTTTTGGGGGAATCGGAGGTCTAGAGGGTCCCCGTTGCCAATATATATCAAAATATGTATCGTTCAACAAAACTTCAAATCGTTTTAATTCCGTGTCGAGTAAATCATTCGAGTACTCCCGTTAGCTTTGAGATGCTTTTCTATACTAAAGACATTTAGCGCTATGTACATTTTAGATTAATTTTTCTTTATCATTCGTAGAGAAATGTCGCATATTAGAAAAGTTCTTAGAATTTAATTTTCTACAAATCTAGATTCTTTCGCAATTGGTCCAGCCACTAGGAGATCAGTTTCTATTCCGACTATAATAGCTAAGGTTTTAGAATTCTCCGGTTTTATTAACCTCAATATCAAGCTGCATGAAATGTTTCATGTTGATATCATGAATGGAAATACTATATTTTTGAGTTTTAAATTTTCATACGACACAATCCATTCGAAAGCTTGATTTAGCGCTAACTACTCGAATAATTTCGACACGGAATTAAAACGAATTGAGATTTAAAATAATAGCTTTGAAAATGATGTCGATGAGACATCGAAAGCTCAGTCTTTAAA
Organism: Nephrotoma flavescens; assembly: GCA_932526605.1. Lineage (NCBI taxonomy): Eukaryota > Metazoa > Arthropoda > Insecta > Diptera > Tipulidae > Nephrotoma > Nephrotoma flavescens. The sequence continues at coordinate 47,514,159 of OW052221.1, read as the reverse complement.
TTTGTTTTACTTTATTTAAAATAAAAAACGAGCCCTAAATCGTTACCAACTTTATTATAGTTATTATTGGCTCAATAAATCATTTTTAATTGAATTGAGATTTTGTACATATTTTGATATATACGAGGGTAGTATGATAAGTACCTGGCCTCGACCAGAAAAAAACATATATTTGTTTCAAATTCATTTTATTTTTCAACGAAATCGCCTTTCACTTCGATACACTTAGTCCAACGTTTTTCTATCTTTTGAATCCCTTTCAAAAAATATGATGGTTCCAACCCTTCAAAATACGCGCTTGTTTTAGCAATAACCTCATCATTAGAACCAATTTTTTTTCCACCGAGCCATTTTTAAATATTTGGAAAGAGAAAATAATCACTGGGTGCTAAATCCGGCGAATATGGTGGATGCGGTACAAATTCGTATCGTAATTCGTGAAATTTTGCCATGTGTGAACACGTGCATTGTCCTGATGGAAGAAGATTTTTTTCTTTGCCAAATGCGTACGTTTTTCTTTTACAGCCTGGTTGAAACGGTCCAATAAGTTAGCGTAATACTCTCCATTGATCGTTTTGCCCTTTTGAAGATAGTCAACATGAATTATGCCACGTGCATCCCAAAATCCAGTAGCCATGACTTTGTTCGCTGATAAAACCGCTTTAACCTTCTTTGGCGCAGATTCATCTCGGGAAATCCACTGCTTGGACTGTTCTTTGGTTTCTGGCATACTGTGATGAATCCATGTTTCGTCAACAGTTATGAACCGACGCCAAACAACTATTGCGATTACGGTTCAACATCGCCAAATATTCTTTCGAAATTGACATACGAGCGTGGTTATTGTCAATAGTGAGCAAACGCGGCATCCATCTTGCTTAAAGTTTTTTCATATCCAAATGAGTTGTTAAAATATTTTGCACCCGTTCAATTGAAATGCCCACAGTCTCAGCAATCTCACGCACTTTCACACTTTGATCGTTTATCACTTATATCGTGGATTTTATCGATCATTTCTGAAGTTGTAACCTCATTTGGACGACCTGGACGATCTTCATCAAAAACACTTGTACGGCCATGTTTAAATTCTGCTGTCCAATATTTTATGGTTGTTAATGAAGGTGAAGAATTCCCATAAACTTTTTTGAGTTCCGTTTCAATCTCGTGATTTGTTTTATTTTTTAGAAACAAGTATTTTATTACCGCTCGGTATTCAAATTTTTCCATTTTCCAGAAAATATAAAAGTTGTTCAATTTAAATGACTACTAGAGATAAACTAAACAATGGAATGATTTGACAATTTGAGAGTATGGTTGGTGAAGATAATACTACAGAAAAATACCTCTTTAAAAATTTTAGCTACGCCATCTCTTGTCTAGGCCAGGCACTTATCATACTACCCTCGTATTTGCAATGGGGACCCTCCAGACCTCCGATTCCCCAAAAAATGATTATTGGTATGTGTGCTCCTATGCAACCTCTAATAGAAAAGCATCTCAAAGCTAACGGGAGTACTCGAATAAGTACGACACGAAATTAAAACGAATGGCTATTTTGGAGATGTTATTAGTTTTAATTTATATTTTTTTGTTCACATTTAAATATCATACGTACATATGTATATTCAAAAAATATACGATATTTTGCGAACGGCAATTTTTTGCGATAATTTTTGTTCATTTATAAATGTATAAAATATTTTTATGTCGTGAGAGTTTTTTATTTTGTGATTATAGCTTTAGTATTACCAGCCTATAAAATCGTACTTTTTTGGGATACAATTGCGCAAAGGTATGAAAATTACCCTACCCTCAGACACCCTCTTTAGACACCCTTTGAAAATAACCTTGTAACATGTCCCATATTACAAGTATATTCATATTTTTTATCTTTGTTTCACCGACTGTACAAAATTGTTTTATGACAGCTGATCGACATTCCGTATGCAAATCGATATTTTATGTAATTGATGATTGAAAATTTTTTTTTGGTGGTCAGTCAAGAATGTGCTTTAAAACGAATTGAGAGTTAAAACTAATATTGCCAAAATAGTGATTTGCATATAATGCAATTTTGTCTATAAAATTCGTGATAATATTATTACAAACATTTAATACTAATAATTTATCTAAATTAAAATAAATTATTTTATTGTGATTAAGAAATAATAACAAGCTTATAAATTGGTAAAGCAAAACTTAGCTTTCGTCCTTAAACGTAATTTCGCTGTCATCAATCCAGCAGTGAGAAACATGAACTTCCAGAACTATCCACGACAAATAATTTACCTCTCCGACGAGCTAGGGGAAACGATGACAGGTAATATCACATTAGGCAGCAATTTTTAACCCCGTTACAACCTCCAGCCAGGGAAGCAAGACCTCCGATTTCTTCTGAATTTCTGCTGATCCGGACCAGCTAACTTGAAGAGCTTAAAATTTTTTTAGCCCATTTTATTCTCCTTGTATTCAGAATATACTCTTTACACAATAATTGAGCCCCGCAGTCATCCATAGACCCGAAGTCATCCATTCCTACAAACGGCGTATCCTCACTGCTCGTGAAGTGAGTTTCCATCAGAATATTTCTTCACTAGAAACCGTCCATTCGCTATCCTATTTAATCAGATAGTCTTGCAGAGCCCTTCCATTCTATCACAAAAGAGCCTCCTGGAATTTCTTTGCGATTTCCTTGTCTCTCTTTTATATTCGACGAATTTTAATATAGTGAGAAACATTTCTTAAATGTTTTGAACATTTAGACTCAGGAAACGGCTTACAACCAGAGATGGGTGTCTAAGCGTCATATACTAGTTTTTACATCATTGCATAAATAGCTCGTCGATGACGTAAAAAACGTCAACTACTCGTAAACATATCTATACAATATGACGCTGGAAGCTCATAATTCTATTCAGAACCACATAAAGCTAATCAGAACCATACCATCTTTCACCAAACTATATCTATGCCATAAGAAGCACAATAGATTGTACATCATTCTGGCTGTATCATTTTTCGGCTGGAACCTTATAAATCCGGCTGGATCCATGCCAGCCGGAATAAAACCTACTGTGACGTAAGTACAGCACAATCAGCGTTAACCATTAAGAGTTAGAACAATGTATTTAATAGAAAAATATAAGCTTTCTCGCCATAACAAAGTCAGCCGGAACTAACACAATAGCAGCCGGAGCCATATAGAGTCAGTCAGAACGATACCCTGTATTCAGACAAACAAACTATGAAATAAAAAACACAATGGATTGTGCACTATAAAAAATTTCAGCCGGAACCTTGTAAATCAATCCGGAACCATGCCAACTGGAACCAAACAAAATATGACACAAGTAACAAAATACATTGTTCATCATTGTGCACTTTCTGATTTTTCAGTTGGAACCAATATTAAACCAGCCGGAAAAAATTAAAGCCAGCCAGGACCAGAGTTCATTAGTAGGAATCGTTGGCTAGAGGGTATGGTTCCGGCTGCATTTAAATGGTTCTGGCTGGCTTAGTATTGGGTTTGAATGAAAAATCAGAAAGTGCACAATACTGAACAATGGCATTGCTCTGGCATAGCTTTAAAAGCTCCCGGCTTAAAAATTATATTGTAATAAGTTGGTTTGGTTGTAGTTATGGTTCAGGCTGAAATCTTACATAATTTACAACTATTTAAGTGCGTTTTGCTCATTGTGTAAACTCCTAATGCTCCCGGTTGACAAAACTCTGCGTCTGGCTGGCTTTAAGCGGTTTCGGCTGAATAAAATCAGATACTATACGATGATGCATATTGCAATGTGCTATACATGGGCCAACTTTGGTTTGGCTATATTATGATTTCTCCTGGCTTTATAAGGTTCAGGCTTGAATTATACACCCCTATTCCCCTAGTCGCATCACCTTAAGTGATGTGACTACTCATCTTCTCGGTTACTAGATCATTCAATCAAAACTTGCAAAATAATTGTTCAATAAAGTCGTTTTGGCTGTTCTTTAAATCTTAGTATGCTGCTTTATAAATATTTCCTATCGACTGCTATCACTTCAAATGACAATTTCTATCACTTGGAATTTTGATGTGACAAATAAATAAAAAATAATCCAAACTAATGCAGCGAACTAAGATTTAAAAAATTTTCTTTGAGAGTTTTGCACAAAACTATTTAGTAAATTTTGATTTTAAAATCTAGTAACCAGGAAAATCCATAGTCACGTCGTATGAAGTGATACGTCTAAGGGAATTGAGTTGATAATGTTTCTGAGAAAAAACTAGTGCATAATTCTAATGCAATCTATTGTGCTCCTTATGTTATAGTTAGTTTGGTTGTAGTGGGTCACTCAGAGAAAAAAGTTGTTGAAACAACAATTTTCATATGCAAAATCAATAAAAAACATAAGTTGTTTTTGGCCAATAAACGAAGTTATTGCCGTAACAATTTTATAGTTATTGATTTTACTACCTTTAAATCGACACAATAATTGTTATATCAATAAGTATTTAGTTCCGTTCAATAACTTGACGTTTTAAATTGGACGTTCTTTAGTTATTATTCCAAAAAATTTGATTATTAATTTGTACAAAGAGCGTAATAATCATAATAAAGGATATTCTGGATAATATGGGGGTGATGGTACGGGTACCTACCATGATAGGGTGAGGTTGAGGTGAGGTTACCAATACCAAGACGTTGCAACTTGGAACGCATTTTGAATCTCAAGACCATCTCGCATTTAACCATAGAGGATGCGAGGCCCGTAGAGTAGAGACTATCATCTTGCTTAAGAAGATATCGTGTCGTGTTCTCGTGTTGCTGATATTGCGGCACTAACTTGGTGGATGGAGTTTACCACCAAGTTACAGCTGCAATATCTCTCTAGAATTCAATGTTTCCATTAGTGTGAAACCAAGCAATGGAAACTTGGTTTCGCACTAAGGGAAACACTGAATTCTTTACATTAAAAATTCGGTCGTCTCATCAGACTGCAGTGACCAAACTACAAAAATATTGATAATTTTTGAACTTACATATAAAGTATAAGTATAATGCTTTAGCGAATTTTAATGATTAACGAGAACAGTCACGTTGTAAATGTAATAACTTTAGTTATTGAATTAATAATTTAATCAAGTCCTAATGTTTATTTTAACAACGAACATTATCCGATCAATAAAGTTAGTAAGTGTAGACTTGATAACTAATACATTGTCATTACAATAAGTGTATTTATTAGTAAAACTATTTTATTTTATTGATAGAATACATGTTTTTGTTAAACTTAAAACTAAGTTATTCATTAAACAATTTTATTGCTGATTTTCGAAAAATACGATTCAATAAGTCAAAGTTATTGAATTAAACACGTTTTTTTTTCTGGGTGTATGGTTCTGGTTGGTTTTATAAGGATCCGGCTGGAATAATAAAGTTCCGGCTAAAAAAAACTATACATTGCGCTTCTTGTGGCATAGTTGGTTTGGCTGTAGTATGGTTCCATTGCTTCTAAGGTTGCGGATGGAATTATGGGATTCTGGCTAAAAAATCATATAGCGCACAATAATGCACAGCTACACTACCGATTAGAAAGAAAATGTGCTAATTTGACGTGGCCATACTTACAGATTACCGATTGTTCGAGCTATGTCACTCGACTGTTGTTCCAAATTCGAGAAAATAAAAATGTTTCTAAAAGAATTGGTGCTGGAAGCGCAATTGAAGCACTACAGGTTGTCGTTGGAATTGTTAGAACTAAGCTGCATAATTTATGAAATTCTTCAAAATCTGAACTGAGGCCTGAATTGTTTAGAAAATCAAGAATTTCATTTAAATTTTTTTTACTTTGAAATTGTTGATTTCGGTAAACAACATTCAACTCTGTTTCTAACACCTGAAAGTCGAATAGTAGGTTATATGTATTTTTCAGACAATTAAAGGCGTTACAGGGAAAATTGTTCATATATGCATGAAATTTACTAATATCAAGCAATCCTAAAAACTCCAAGTGTTTTAAATCTTCAAACCGAAATTCTATATCATTTTGAATGCTTGTATAAGCTTCCGAAAATAATCTTTCGAATTCTTAATCGTTTTCTTTTAGTTTAGTTGTTCAAATTTAGTTGTTTTTTTTTAATAGAAAGTTTAAATTCTTTTACGCTGTTAATGCAGTATGAAACATAGTTAGACTTTTTTTGAAGTGTACTGAATAGCATGTCTACTTCTGGAAATAGGTCCGAAAAAAATATAGAAGTACTAAAAATACGGCTTCTTCATCTAATAAAATTAAATAGCCTCGTGAATTGTTTAAAGTATGGTTGTGAAGTTGACGGCAATTTTCTTTTGACAATTTCATCAAACGCGAAGCTTCTTTTCGAAGAATAATTAAAGAAGGCTCCTATTCCTGACAAACTAGAGCAAATTTGCATTCATTTATTTTACTGTAAGATTGAGATAGTACTATGTTCAATTTATGAGCAAAGTAATGGATAAAAATTGCTGATGGATAAACCTCTTTACATTTGTTAATCGTAAGAGCTACCTGACATTACTGCTGCACCGTCGTAACTCTGAGAAATTATTTTATTTTCAATTTGACTTTGTTTCAAAAAGTTAAAAACAAACGTTGCTAGACCATCCGCGTTACGGTCTGCTAAAACCTCAACAACTTCTATAAATCTTTCCACTATTTCCATTCCTATATGTCCATTTTTGTTCAGATAGCGCAAGCTAGTTGTGATTTTCGTTTAACATCCAACGATCTGTCTAAAATTATTGAAGTAAATCTTGTATCTGCGAGTTCAATTCGAACATGTTTTTTAATCACAGATGTTATTGAAACAATCAAATCATTTTGAATGTCGCTAGATATTCCAGAAAAAACTTTATGATTCTAGATGGTGACTAAGAGTTAAATTTTGCTGAGCTAATAAGTGCAATAGTTCTATATAATTTCCTCGGTTGTAAGAGTCTGAACTTTCATTATTCCCTCTAAATGCAAGACCTTGCCTTCCCAAAAAGCACACCGTATCAATTAATGATACAAGAATTTCCCTATTTTGTTTTACTTTGTGATTGAATTGTTCAATAGCTAAGGTACGACCTGAGTTTAACAAATTTTCTATTCGCACACTGCCAAAAGTTTTCATTTCAATTAAAAATTGTAAATGATTTTGCGATTTTTCGTGTCGTGTTGTTGCCGTAAAAAAATTGTTCATATCAACAAAACCTTTTGTACTCCACACTGATTTATCAGTCGAAAATAAAACACAAGGCCAACAAAAAACGGCATTTAATTTAGCACAACCGGTAACCCAAGTTAATTTTTCATAATAATTTATGGAAAATTTACGTACACAACCTTTAATTTTTTTGTTCAAATTTTGTTTAGGTCGCCCTTGTTTTAAAATAGCCGATTTTTAGTCAAAGCTATGCTGATTGAAGGATGTTTTTAAAATATTTTCCAATATACAATCACAATGCTCCATCGTAATTTTGGTGTGATATATAATTTAATTAAAATGTTTTCGTTAGCCCAACATAAAATTTTAAGAACACTTATTTTGTAACTACACTAAGAATATTTGACAAATTTTGACATATTAAATGCTCCACACTTTATATAATAAACCAAAACAAATGGGAATCGCGGCTTTTTATTCTAAACAAATATATAATACTATGCCATGACAAATTACGAGTAAAATTATATTTTGCTCTTTCTTCAACTCCTTGGTAAAAATAAAAATTATGCGAGACAAAAATGTATGTGTATTTTTGTTTCTATTTCTTTTCAACACCATTTAATTCAAAACACCTGATAGCAACCAGTCAGGAATAAAAACTTAACTTAATAAAAAAATAAGAATGAGATAAATGGCATTTCAATGTTATTACCCAGTCAAACTTAATTTTCATGTAATAAACCCAACTGTCACTTAATAAAAAAATAGTGCGTGCGATTTCTCTCCCAAAAATAAGAAAAACTTAAAAAGTTGTGTCGCAAAATCCGACTTTTATTAAATTTTTATAAAATAAAAAGGCGGAAATTATTTTATTTGTATAATTAATTACTAAATTAATATATAAAGTTATTTGAATAGTTTTGAAAGAACAGTGAAAGATGTACGTTTCACTTATATATGATAAAATTATTGAATTTATGAAACCTAACCTAAAATTTAGATTGAATTGTGCACGTTGTTCAAAATTAAATATTAGACGTGGCTTTTCTGTTATTAAATATTTGTGTTAATAAATTAATCAAAATACATAAAAATCTAATCATGTTTTATTCATAAAAAATATAAATTGACATCGCGCTAATTTTGTTATTACTTAAGAATTATATGTTTTGGATGGCTGGAATTAAGTTCTTATTTTTTTTATTAAGTTTTTATTCCTGACTGGTTGGGCCATAAGTTGATGTATAATGTTATAAATATTATTTTGTTTTTAATTAGGAGCCTTTAAAAGAAAAACAATCATTCAATCATTTGCCCCCCCCCTCCCACCAAAATAATCGTTGTTTATTTTTAAGGAGAAAGCATGCAAAAAAATCGAAAAATTGGGGAAAAAAATTAAAATAAAATTTAAGAACTCGCCGAAAGCGATAATCAGACGTTGTTTTTGATTATTTCCAATTGGATTGAGGTAAAACCTTATTATGAATGATTTTTACGAGTCTTCTAGTTGGATAAATTTTTTTGCTTTTCAGTGTGATGTAAATTTATTTTAGCGGATGATCTATTAAGTTTTGCATCTGAAAATATTATTATCAATGAAATATTCTTCTATATTTCTTGTTATTTTGAGATAGTGATGCAATGTTTTTTTTTTTTTTTGAGAAAGGGAAGCAATGTTTCCCTTGCTTCTATGGAAGCTTCGTCCCTGGTTCGTATGTATACATTATAGTAGGGAAATTTCATTGTCAACATTCAGGGTATATGAGTTATTGTCACACTCTTTACAATCGAAGAATTTTATAACTTTATAATGAACAATAAGTCCATAAAGAAAAATAGTATCGTTATAAGACAATAGCTCAGTTTTTAGAATAGAATAACTTATTATTGTATTGTATAACAAAATTATGTATTCTGTCATTCACACAAAAATTCTATAAGCGAACACTTGTACCTTTATTGACGATTGTAAAAGTACGAAATGCGCCGAGCTAGCGGAAAAAATGTTACTACACGAGCTATGCTTTGACGTATATTTGTTATGAAAACATAAAAATCACTTCATCATTTTCAGATAATCTTGTCTTAATATTTGGAGATTTGGAAAGTTTTGTTAGAATAGATTTGGGTCCAAAATGTTTGTGGCAAATGAAGAATAATTTTGGAAAAAGTTTTTTCATTCCCAAAGGTGACTTGGGATTGTAAATAGATGTGTGTCACTACTTCTATGCATTGTGCATTGCGGCACACCACAATAACCAGTTATAGAATGCTTTACTGATGCCTCATCAAATGAGTTTGTTGATATATGTTCAAATAGTTAGAACAGGATACGAACTTTTATTTATAAAAATATTACTTTTAATTTAATAGAATTTAATAGAAAAATAACGAATGTCAAAAACATATAGCTCATTTGGTTTAAAAAAATCCGCTAGGTGGAATCCGTAAAACTTTAATCGTCAATACTTCATAAATATTAATAAAATATTGTCAAAAACAACGAAGTTAGTTAAATACTTTAACCTAAATCTTGAAACTTGATTGTTGAACCAACAGTCTATAGAATCAGTGAGTTTTTGGAGTTGATCAGATTGTTATACCAGGAGTCTGTAGTAACAGAGGGCTACTAATTTTAGCACTAATGTATGCACTTGATAATGAAAATTTTTCTCGTAGTGTGCTTATTTTCTGATATATTTGAAACTTTCAGATCAAAAAAATCACCCAGTATATAATCAAGGTGAGGTTACTAAGACTTTGGGGAGGTTTGGTTTCGAACTAATGAAACATTGAATTTTTCGTATTTAAAAAATTCGGTCGTCTCATCAGACTGCAGTGACCAAACTACAAAATTTTTTTGAAAATACTTTGAACTAATCAAAGTGTAATCACAATGCCTTAGCGAATTTAATGATTCGCTACGCAATTCCCAACCCCTTCGTAACCTCGAATTTTATTGTATTTATTGAATCATTAAAATTCGCTAAGGCATTGTGATTATACTTTGATTAGTTTAAAGTATTTTCAAAATTTTTGTAGTTTGGTCACTGCAGTCTGATGAGACGACCGAATTTTTTAAATACGAAAAATTCAATGTTTCATTAGTTCGAAACCAAACCTCCCCAAAGTCTTGGTAACCTCACCTTGATTAAAAACACTATCTGGCTATTATCCAGAATAACCCAAAATTTCACCCTGTAAAATACAACAATAAAGAAAATGGATTCTTCATATCAATATCTTTTTTAATACTGAAAAATTCAATTCATTGAACACGGGATTAAGCTAGTAGTACACGATTCCAAGGATACGTGTATCTCTGCACCAGTAAAATAATATTTTCATTAGCAAATCTATGTTTATGAGAGAAAATATTTATTCAACATAAATAATTTCTTTGTAATAAAATAGATGAAAAATAACATTTAAAAATAATCAAATTATATTTGATAAACAAACATAGAAGCAAAAAAATAAATAAACAAAAAAAAATACCTAAAAATACTGAAAAACAATTTTTCATATACACATTTTCCTTTTTAGTTATTACAATTAATAACTGTCGTTTAATGTTGAAATTTAATGATATGAAATATGAGAGTAATTTAATTGTAGACAGCTTATCACAAATAACCAGAAACAAGGTATTTTTGTGTACAACAACAACAAAAAAAAAATAAACATAAGGTGAACGGTACCAAACACGTATGCATACTAAACACTGCTGTGCGCTTAGAGCTTTGTGTGAAAATCTATAAAATTACGGGGACAAAACTGTATATCAAACAACAACCAACCGACAAAAAATGTTTTTAGTGCGATGGTGCGGTGATGCGGTTGTTTATATAAAAATCATATTTATTTAACATATAAATAAATAACCTAAATTTACTAGACAACAAATTTATTATGTATGGATGTATATGTGCGACATATACATACACATTCATATTTTCTAGGTATGAATTTATATTTGGAAAATTATTTTCACTTCACATTATTATTATTATTATGGTGCATGTATCACCAAACTATATTATGGTTGGTATGTTTGGTACCATTTTGTGATATCCTGAATATTTCAAAATTTATATTATGCCTCCTAATTAATTACAATCATTTATTAAAATAAAACCTTAAAAAATATTGACGACATTTTTTGTGGCATAATAATTTATATGTCATGTGACAGTTTCGTCGGGCCAACTTTTAACGTTACTCGAAAGTACCTCAAAATGATTTTGTTAATGATCGATTACGAGAAGATTTATCCGTTTTCGAAATTTGAACATAATAGGTGAAACATGTACCATTCAATACGCTTAAATTTAAGATTTCTACCAAATTTCGCAAGGATGTCACAATTAATGGAATAAGTATGAAATTTTATTTCGAAAAGGCAATACGCACTGTAATTATGCTGTTTTTCTTTATTAAAATTCGCCATTTTTGGTAATATTTAAAAAATTACTTCAACTTATTTTGTTTGAAATATAATTTACAATCGTTTTGTTTTTAAACGTTTTTTCGTAATTGTTATATAACTTTCAAAATATTTGCAATAAACGAAATTCCTATGAAAGCTGTCACTTCCGGTGGACTCAAAAAATTGATGAATTTTGAAATGTCGGTCAAAATTCACAATAATCTCCAAATTTGTGGAAAAAGCTAAGCTTTGAAATTTAATTTCCATCAATCAATCCATCTGGGGGGCTGTACATGGACTGTATTTTTACTGAAAATCAGTTTTTTATCAAAAAACATTTCCGCTTAAATTTTGGAAAATTGATCTGGGCCGATATTGCTTCAAATTTAATTTAGAATCTTTTCATAGTTGTTTTTTCAGAAATAATTTTCAAAATATTTGTAAGAAACGAAGGAGCTCTTATGGAAGCTGTCTCTTCTGATGGACCAATTTCAACCAAAATTTACTGGGATTTCCAAAATTGTGAAAAGGCTTAAGTATGATCCCAATCAATCAATCCGTCTGGGCTAGATTGTTTTTTTTATAAAAAGACGTCATTTCCCCTTATAAATTTTGGAAAAATTATCTGCACCAGTACTGTTAGAACTTTTTGGTTCATTGTCGTTTTTCTCGTAAATGCTTTTCAAAATATGTAAGGGATTGTAACATTTGGAAATGTTCATGTTCTATGTGCTTATGTCCTTTTCGCTTTTCTATTAGTTTCCAAAACAATGCATTCAACAATGGCGGTTGGGAAAAGACGCTTGAAGACTTTATGCTTTTCAGTAAATATGTCAGTGCTACAGGGATTAGAATCCAATGTCTTTCTTTTCAATTTTTCAGTTCTAGCTTTCTACGCAGCAGAAGGACCACCAAATGGTTTTGTCGTGTTTTCCTTGACCTGTGTATTTCTGGTCACGATTTGACTCAATTCCTGCTTGTGGTTTGTTGTTTCCTTTGACTCTTTTTCGTTAGCACTACCCTCAATATTTTTTATATCCTGAAATTTTTCCGAAATCCGGACCCATCACAATCGAATTTTGATATTCGAAAACGGTCCACCAGCAACTTACAGAAAAAATTAACGCGAGATGAAAAACATTACCAGACGACTCTCTGAATGAATTTTCCACGAATTTGCAACCATCGCAATCGATCCGTGGTACTCGAAAACCCTGCACCACCAATTTTTATAAACATCGTAATAGCTGAAGAAAGCGACCCATCTTTGCGTTAGCAGAGGATACAACAAACATCATTTCGAAAGCCCCTCCTTCGGTCTACGACATAATCTGCAAAAATCTCGATGTCGTTCATTTTCATAATTACTTTACTTATTTTTACTTTGCAAAAGAATGGAATAATTACACTTACGCTGGATAAGCACGTTCGATAGGTAACGCCTTAGATCTTATCAAGGTCTTCGTTTCATCCCATTCCCATTTTCATTATTAATCTGAGTTCCGTCCCCTTCGATTGAGAAATGACATAGTTCTATTCTGGCACAAACTGCAACATAACCGCTAATCCGGAATATACATTTAAATAAATTTTCCAAGGTCGTGAAAGTCGTTTCCTGACACTCGCATATATCGTTGCTCAATTCTTTATTTTTTAAATCGTTCTAGTTTTTTAAACAGGGCCTCGAATCCCATTTGAGGACCCCCTAAATAAATTTTAATGAATTTATAACTCGTCACAATCCACCACTATCCAGGCAACATAAAAATTGTTTGAGGCGGAAGAAAATATGAAAAGGGGACCAAGTTCAAAAACTTATTTGATGGCAAATGCCACGAATCAACATTGTTACTTTAAACAACCTATATTTTGAAAAGGACGCGATGAATGCAAAAATACGATGTTACCGCAATGCAAAAAAACACAACATCGTGCTAAATTCCACAATATGATGGACTGTCCCGCAAAATTTTACTAAATTCGTTGAAGCCAAATAAAACGTTCCAAACAAAGACCCGAAGTGAACACGACGCAACATAGTAGAACAGATTAGACGACATAGTAATCGTTTCTCTGCATTCAAAACCCCTGTCCCGTCACATTTATTCAAAATAGGTCAAGCCAAATAAATTTTCAAAAGGACCCATTAAAATCGATTCTGGTACGAAAAAATCCCCCTCACTTTTTTCCCAAAATCGTTAGGGCCAATTTTTTATAAATAGCGCGGGTCTCAGCGCTCTACCGAAGGACCTCCTAAATTGATTTCTCCAAATTAGTACTCATCTCAGTCAATTCCTGGTATTATAAACCTCTTATTACCACTTTATTATTATTAAAAATAAAAAAATGGTAAGGATGAGAAACGATTTTCCTGAAATTAAAACCCATCGAAACCGATTCCTGACATTTGAAATATCCCCTTCACCAATTTTTATCCAAATCGTGCAAACCGAAAAAATCTAATAATAGAACTCGGCCCTCTATCGGAAGACTCCTTAAACAAATTTACTCGAAACCCGGACCCCTCACAATCAGCTTTTGAAACTCGAAAACGCTCCACCAGATCCAAAAAAAATGGATTTTTTAAAAAATCGGGATTTCCGAAAAAAATAAAGCTACCCTAAGTTTCATCCAAAATAGAAAATCCTTTTGGGCTGTATAGTGAGAACACAAACATAGACACCATCTCGAAAACCACTCTTTGGGTCTTCGACATTAAAGCAAATTCTTTACTTTTCAAAAGAATGTAATAACTACGGTACACTTGGATAAGCAACGGCTTAGATCTATTCATGTTCTAATGTCCATCCATCTCCTATTTTCGTCATTAATACGAGTTCCGTTCTCTTCAATTGAGAAATGACTTAGCTCTATTTTGGTACAAACCGAACATAACGACTAAACTGGAGCACATTTAATGAAATTTTCCAAATTCATGATTCATTACACTCGTTTGCTGACATCCAAAAATATCATCCCTTAATTAGTTACTTTTTTAAAATTGTTCGAGTGGATTTTTTATACGAAGTTCCGAATCCTATTTTAGAGCCCCGTACAGTCCCGAAAGTCCTCAAATGAAACTTCCTCGCAACCAAAAGGCCTTTAAATTAACACTCTAATTCCTGGAATTTGATTCTTTGGCGTTCCCTTCACCAAATTTGATTAAAATCATGCTAATCGAAAAAATGATTATTAAAAAAAAATATCCGGGCACAACCTGACGACACCACAAAAAAAAAATATCCGGGCACAACCTGACGACACCACAGTCAATTGAAGCTGCAGAAAATATGGAAAGAGGACCAAATTCAAAAAGTTAGTGAGATAGCCTAGTAGCATATTATTACTCAAAACAACCACCATTTTGAAAAATACCATACAAAATCACCGTAACGCAAAAAATTACAATATGGTGCAACAGATTACAATATGATGGCACCTACCAAGTGTTCCGTCAAATTTTATCAAATTCGCTAAATAAAATGTTAATAAAAGGCCCGAAGCCAACATGATGCAATATAGTGAAGCATGACACCACAACCTTCCAAAAGTGCAACATCTCACAACATGGTACAACATAAAGCAACATCGTTCTTCATAGTCCAACATGCAAGAATGCAACATAAACCAACATAGTTCAACCTGCCGGCTTATCCAGAAATCAAATTCCCTCAAGCTCAAAATTTATTTTAATTTTGGTGAATGACCAAAACTTCATCTAAAATTTATGTTTTAATCCAAAATCGATCTAGAAATAAATTTCATAAGAAACAAATCCTAGAATTTTGTTCCAAACTCACTTTAGAATCGCTAACCAACACTACTAACCAAATTTCAACATATTCGTTAAGAAATGACGGAGAAAGATGGAACATTGCAAAATTTCAAAATTAACGAGTTTCTTTACTTCGTAGGTCAATCAATTTGTCAATTTATAGAACACTTATAATATTTTATTCCGCAAGTTTGATTTATTTTTTGAAAAAGAGGTATAAAACGAATAAGTTGTCTAATCGTCAAATCTAGTTATCAAGCCAACGTTTCCATTTACTCATTAGTCAACCATAAAACAAATCAAATCATTCATTTATCTCACCAAAATCAAGCAAACCTAAACGTGAAATCAACAAATCTAGTTTATAAGCATATAAAACCAGACTCTCAATAGCTATTTATTAAGCACTTAACAAACCAAAATATCCAACCTTTAAACAATGTAAACCATAACAGTAAACAATGTCCCACAACGCAAACAAAGCAATCCCAAGCCAAATACAAATTCAATCTTCTAACATAAAGCAAACAGAAAATCAGTCATCAAATGAAAACAAACAAACGAGACCAGCATCAAGACCCAGACCCCTTCATACAAAACAAACAATCCCAGATGCTTTGTGAGAGACGCTTTGTAAGATTTAGACTGTGTGAGTCAGAGCGATTTTTTCGAACAAATTGCCAACTAAACTAAATTAATGACTGATTCATATCATTCATTCAAAGGTGGCACTAGTATCTTTTAAATATGCTGTGCTTCCGATTGTAAACTAAACTAAATTATGACTTTTCATACGTCATATCGTTTTCAACAACACCGGTTTGTTATTATTTAAAATGAAGGAAATAGAAAAAATAGAAACAATATAAGTTTGGGAATCGCATTATTCATGAATTTGATTATAAATTCAATCGAAATTTAAGAATTAGAGTCTTTCCTTTTAGACATTTTTACTCGAATGTATTCGATAAACAAATAATAAAAACAAAAATGAAAATGACAACTAAATAGTCAAGCAATCTCATCAGGAGGCTAAATCATAAAAACTGGTGGGTAATAGCATAACTACTGATTAATTTAGTTGAGTTGGCAATTTAATCGAAAAAATCGCTTGCAAGCACACAGTCATAGACTTAAGACATAGAACAAATCCAATTTTCCAATATATTCAAAATTGTATCCTTCTTTTACAAGCAAAGCTCACACAAGTAAAAATAAATATTACATCTAGAACAATTACCGGGTAACAAAACGGACTAACCACAAACTCGCGAAATTTATCAGCCAATCTCAGACGAAATTTATCACGAAGAACAAACAACCTACTACCTCAAAGTAGTTAAAGAAACAATTTTTAAAAATTTTAATTTACAATACAATGTCATTCATAAACAACTTTTGGAACGTAACGAAACTTTTTCTTAATATTTAAGACTTCTATATACATAATATACTATATAAATTATAAATATCTAGATAAAAATAAAACTAAAATTTTAAAAGACATCTTAACATATAAATGAAGCACATTCCAATATACTATTAACTTTATTCCATAAAAAAATTCTTCCAGATGATTTCACTTCTCACAAAAGGGGAGGTATGTTGTAAAATATACCAAAACTCAGTCTATTTAAATATTTTCCGCATTAATAATCTTAATATTACAAAATCTCTAGTGCTTGAGTAACATTTTTATTTCCTCTAAATTTTAGTATAGAAGGCGAACATTTTATTTTTAAGATATAATCATAATCACTAAACATTAACGGTAAAACTCATCAAGTGCAATCTTATAAATAGTAATAAGTGATCAAACAAATTTTTTCGAGTTGTTAAAATAAAAAAAAGAAGTAGCATAAAGTAGTATTTAAAATAAAATTAACAATAAAAGTAAAATAGTCACCCAATAAAAATGTCATTATACATAAAATAATAAACAATAAAGTTTACCCAATCTTTCTGCACAATATTATGAAATTTCATTTACAATTTTGGAAAATTTTCTGTAATTTAGTTGAAATTTGAGAACGCCGCTTGTTAAAATTTGTAAATTATTTGATTTCTATTCTAGTTTGATAAATCGTTTTTTTTATAAAAAAAAACTCGAGCGCCTCATATAATGGACATTTTTCAATTTGGGTGTTGTTTTTGGGTTATTTCGCGTGGGGACCATTAATACTTCAAAATAATTCCTTTAACAGGCGCATAAATGATCTCAACATATTTTTTGTTTGTTTTTTTATGTTTCTTTCAATCGGTTTCACAATTATACACGTATCATACATAAACTTTTAAATAAACAGTAAAAATAAACAAGTAAAATATGAATTATTAAGTCCATTTAAATTTTAGTGAATCGCAATTAAAATTTCATATCCAGCCAAAAAAAAAAATAAAAAATAACAAACAACCGAAAATTAAAATAAAAAACTCGTACATATATAAACAATATGCTCAACAGTGTATTTTTTGCTAGCATATTTTCCAAACCAACTCAAATTTTGTATCAAAAGCATAAATACATAAAAATATGATTTCCAAATATACATGATTTTTAATTTTTTTTGCGTATTTCAAATAAATTGATGGTCAATTTGTTGAAACTATCAACATTTAAAAAAATAAAAAATCCAATAAAAAAAACTCCAGGAGTACAACATATATATTCCCAAAATCCACCATCACTTCCAACCATACTCAATTATATCGGGAATATTTAAAATTTTAATGATTATTATTTATATATCAAAATAAAAAAAATTATTTATTTTATTATTAAATTTAAAAATAAAATCCAAAAAATATATATAAAAAAAATGTTATGTATATTTTGATATGCAGATTTTTTTTTTAAATTTCAATAAACTGGACCACATTGCAATACAATATGTTGATTATGCTATGATTTTTATATGCAGCAATCGTATTATCAAAAAAACTGAAAACAAAAAAAAAACATTTCATAATTTTATGGTACAGCACATAAAAGTCATTAATTCAAGATTTTTTTTATTATTTTATTTTATGATATCATAGAGATCATTGCATATTCATTTAATTCTTTGTTTTATGCGATATGTGTTTTTATGCAATTGAATATACATACAATTTATATATGTACATTTATTTTTATGTAATCTGAAAGTTTTTAAAAATAAAAGGCCTTTATCATGTATGGTATATAATTTCAAATATGTATGTTATGTATTATAAGCTTATATGCTTTTTTGATCACACCATAAGCTTTTAACCAATGGATAAGTGCTAAAGTACTATAGTATATGGTATATGTATGTGAGATAAATGTTGCCGTTTGTGGTTTGTTTAGAATAAACAGAAAGCCAGACAAATCTTGTACAAAGAACTAGTATTAGGTGCTAATTACTACAATTAGATATTGCGGCCAACATCCGACATTGTTTTACCGCGAATATACATGGATATCGAATACACTTCATTTCTAATTCAAAACATTAAACCTACCGTATTTTCTTGACAACAACTGTCTTGTATAAACAAAAATAGTTATTCCCGCTAAAATTATAGAAAACCAACATGGTCAATCCTAGTTTGAAATTTAATCCAGGTAGCAATGAAATTTCGTTTTAGGTTCTATAACAAAATTGTGTCACTTTTTTCTCTTTCTAAAATAGTTGCTTTATCAGATATAAAACAAAATGATGAACACAATGGTAAACTAAATTATACCAATGTTTTAAGCAAATCTAGTAGCCCGAATTAAACAAAATTTGTGGTATAGATAGAACGAAAAATATTTTGCAATTGTAGTTCCATACATACTCGAACGTTTATAATTAAAATGTCAATAAGTCTGATGTGGCTTAATCTCACCGCGTATATGCAGAAATGCATTTCATTTATGATTTATGTAATAGAAACGCCCGAGCTGCAGCAAGAGAATACCAGAGACGATATCCAAATCAGGAACGCTTTCGCGATTACAGAGTATTTCAAAACGTGGATCAAAAGTACAGTGAAGGCGAAGTTACTGGTCATCCGAGAAGAGATGGAACAGCCGGTCAGATATAGTGAGATATAGAGTGACGAAACATGTTTTAAAAGGGAGAGATAAGTGGGGTGTAAGTCCAAAAGTAGTGCGGCGTAGTCGGGTTGAACACCAATTTCGAATGAACATGTGGGCGGGGATAGTCGACGGAAAATTGATTGGTCCATTTGAACTACCACGTCAGATCAACGTGGAAGTCTATCTAAGTTTTCTACAAATCGACTTGCTGAATTAATTGATGGCGCACCTCATTATGCACTAGTAGTTAGACAGCACCCAATGTAAATTATCCAAGCCGCTGAATTGGAAGGGGAGGGTCAATTGCATGGGCACTGCGGTCTCATGATATAAATCCTTTAAACTTTTTTCTGTGGGGGTATTATAAAGAGGTGGTTTATGAAAGAGTAAAGCAGACCGAGCAGGAGATGTGGCAAGGTATAATTGAAGAGGCAAATATTAATAAAAATAATAAACGTACATTTCAACGGATTAAATTTTATACGGCAATGTATTCTGGCAAATGGTGGACACTTCAAACACTTCTTATAATATTTAAAATTAATAAAAAAAAATTATTTTATTCATTTTGTTTTATTTCTGACGAAGCATTTATTTTCGAACTCAAAATTTTGTCAAATGATATTCTATTGTGAATAACCAGGTGTGTGATACCATTTTAAAATCTGAATTAGTGTAGCATATTTTTCTGATAGTGAGTCAACTTTTTGTAGTACATTGTTTTCCCGCTGGCGTCATAATCATCAACAAAAATCTTTGAGAAACAAAAAGGCTATACATATATATCCATTGTTTTTATTTGACATAAGATAAAACAGCTTATAAAACTGATTATTTTATTGAAAAGGCACACTGTTCTAGATCGTATTATAAAAAAAAAGTTAAACAAAAGAGCTTTTGGTTTGGTTTAAATTATTTTTTTGGTGGGTGCGCGTACGATTTCACTAAAAAACACTAAAAGTGGAATAACTTTTACACCATCAACAGTTCAAAAAAAAACTTTACTTAGTGAACATAATTTTTGACATCGATTACGGTATTCATTCATGTTATGACTTACTATCCCGCGCAAACGTAGCTGACACAATGTTCGCCATCAATCCGAGAACATCGCCGTACCTGCAACGAGTTTCTAATTTTTCTTTATGTCATACTTACCGACATCATCCACGTGTAGAAATTCGAGTTCCATGTTCTCCATCGGACGTCGAAATTCATAATATAATTTGACGGTTACGACATCAGTTCTCGCAATTTACGCCACTTCCGGAATGTCCCCGAATAAATCGGAAATAATCTGAATAATTTTATAATATTTACTGGAAAATAGCGGTGCCCCACAATAAAGGTCCACATTTATTTATTAATTCACCGTTCATATTAATTAAACGACCGCATCGATTGAAACGATCGATCATTAAAAGCTAGGAAAAGGAAACTCTGATCAAGAACCAGCAGGGTCTCAAGGTTGTGGGACAATCCCTTAACGATGGCCCTAACGAGCCCCATGGATTCTGAGGGAGCACTAAATCGTATCCAGCAATGGTTATGTGGGAATTGGCACAATATAATGCTCAATATCAAAAGCATCAATCGTAATGATGACTGCGGATGATCAGCTTAAACATAATGCAAAGACAGAGTTAGGTTAGCTCCAAGGTAAGGAAGTCCTTCTTTAGTGTCTGGAAACAACCAAGAAATGCTGAATTGTTATGAACCGTGGACAATACGAACTAACCACAAACAATTAGCGAGGGCTATATACCTTGCTCTACAAACAACGATATGCGAAATATGAATTAATGAAAAGTATCAATGATCTACAAAGGAGAATATACATGTTTGGAAACTCACTGTCAAAACCAACTTCAACGAAATAGATGTATATGAACTCAATAGTAAAACGGGATGGATTTTGAACCGTAACAAGAAAATTAAAAAACGAAGTTGAGAAAATCACCTAAGGTTTCATCCGAACAGAAGCAATCAATTAAGGAACTTTCAACCGGAAATACAAATGTACAACAGGAGGCAAAAGCGCAGGCTTCTGGAAATAATTTTAAATTTATCGAGCGGGACAAAAAATTATTTATATAAAAATCAATGAAATTCCCAGCCTGAGTTCATTTTCGGAAACTTGTCACGGAACGATTTTTTTCCAATTTAGCTTAAATTTAGCTGCTGGTGTATACATTTCAAAATCATGTAGCCCTGATCCGAGATATGTTTAGTTTTGGCGAAATAATTTTAAATTTTTCGAGCGGGACGAAAAATTATTTGTATAAAAATCAATGAAATTCCCAGCCCAGAGTTCATTTTCGGAAACTTGCCACGGAACGATTTTTTTTTCAATTAGGCTTAAATTTAGCTGCTGGTGTATACATTTCAAAATCATGTAGCCCTGATCCGAGACATTTTTGGTTTTGGCGAAATAATTTTAAATTTATCGAGCGGGACGAAAAATTATATGTATAAAAATCAATGAAATTCCCAGCCCTGAGTTCATTTTCGGAAACTCTCCACGGAACGATTTTTTTCCAATTTAGCTTAAATTTGGCTGCTGGTGTATACATTTCAAAATCATGTAGCCCTGATCCGAGACATTTTTAGTTTTGGCGAAATAATTTGAAATTTATCGAGCGGGACGAAAAATTATATGTATAAAAATCAATGAGGTTCCCAGCCCAGAGTTCATTTTCGGAAACTTGCCACGGAACGATTTTTTTCCAATTTAGCTTAAATTTACTTGTCATTTACTTGCCAAATTTGATAATTTTTCATTTTTTCATTAAAATTTATAAAAATTTTGGGCTGGGGTAACTTCACACAAGAGCAAATTGGTTATTGCTATGTTAGTGTTGCCTGATTAAAAAAAAATTCCAATTAATTGGATCCGAACACAACAAATAAAAACTAAATTCACATACGTCTTATTCCTTATACTTATTAACTGATTAGTCGCTTAAATACGTATGAAATGTCAAAACAATAAGAACCAATTTGTTTTGTTTGGAGGAACAAATATTTTTGACACATTAGTCGTTTGCTACTAGAATCATAAAAAAAATTGCCGAACATTTTTCGTGCACACTACTTATTCAAATAAGTGACCTCCATAAAGGAAAAATTACCTGTATTCTAACGTAAAAATATTTCTATTAATTTAATTTTAGAATTAATTTCGGAGGTTAAGTTGCATTTTGAAATACTAAGTACCGCAGACTCTACTTTGAATTGATATGAGTTTAATAATCCGATGTCCTTTAATTTAATGAAATTACAAAAAATATTGTTAAAATTTCGGAATTGAAAGCCTCCATAAAATAAAATCATTTAAAATTTCCAATAAATTTTTTACGCAAACCTATAAAAAAATTTAAATATTTTATTTTAATTTTGAGTAACAAAACTATCGATTCACACAGATGTCAAAAATACTAAAAAAGATCTTAAATTTGGTTTTTATTGCTGCATCGATTAACTTCTAACCTTAAAATGAATAGTGTTGTGATTTTATTATTTGTGAAAGAATTAAGAAAAATGGTTTTCTCATAATTTACACCTTTCGGCTAATTAAATATTCAATTTGGTCGTGAGTTTAGTTATTTATTTATATAGCTATACGCTTACTAAAATGTGTTAAACACTATTTTAAAATAGTTTTCTTAATTTGATAATTTTATGGTTTGATTCACAAAGTAATTTATGTAAAGTTTATCGTAGTATATCCGGTTGATTATTAGGTATTTATTTATTTATTTAGATGGTTCATAATATGCATGACACAAAAATCGAATTGGGGCCGTGCTATGTAACAGTTTTTTTTTTATATGGTATTATGTAAGCCAATTTTCCCACACTTTATTTTACGACAAATATTTCAATACAATTGCAATTACACGAAAGTGTAATCAATAAATAACCGCAAATCTCAAAACAGCTTTGAATAAGATGTTAAACAAGAAAATATGTGCAGGCGCTTAAACTCGATATAAAGAACGACATGTTGTCAACATTGCTTAGTGACATATCACGAGCAACAAAATTGCAGTCTTGTAAACCAATTTTTCCAAATAAATTTATCAATGTTTTGCCTTGTTTAGCTAAACAATCATTTTATGTAACAAGAATGCACCCAGAATGTATTCATATCTAATGCTGTTTGTTTATATACGGAAACGTATTTATTTGTAAAGTATATAACTTCATTTCAGTTATTGGTATTGAATATGATTTATTGAAATAATAACAATATTCTCATGGATTACGTTCCTGTTGCAATTAAAAACCCCGGGTTTACTTGGTCTGTATATATGGAGTGACATTGAAGGCTCCTCCAGATATGACACTCAACCAGCTAACATGTTTGTACTATTTCGGTTAGTGTTATTATTATTACCTTCAAATTTTAAAGGCTTCTCGTCACCAATAATCAACTGACCCCTAAAATTTTAGTGGTCGTACGGAGCGCAACTAAACTCTTAAGTGTTAGCTGGTGATGCTTACGAGTTGTTTAGATGCTGCGGAAGATAAACGTCATAAATTAGTATAAGTTGTAAATCCATTAAGTTATATTTTAAATACTCATCTTCAATGTGTACGAATACAATTATTCCTTATAATTAGAAAGTTGGCCTACGAAATGTACCTAGAAATCGATCACTTAATTTGTAATTTTGTATAAAATTATTATTATTTTTTGTAACACTCACATTTTGTAAACAACAAAATTATTATTATTATTATGTCAAAATGTCATTAAGATTTATTGTTCAGTGGTAATTGGTGTAGATTGTAAACACTTATAAAATGTAAACATACTACATTAATTTTATATATTGTATGTTATTATGTTTACTAAGGTCATTCGAATTTTTGATGGCATTTTCCGACTTGAAGAATATATACAGAAATTTCTTACTTACATTTTTGCTGTTGAAGTATACTCAACAAAATATTTAATTTGTATTTCAATAAAGTTAATTAATTGTAACTAAAAGAGTGTTTAAAATATACATCATAAACTATTACATACAGTATGTGCAACAAGAGCGTGTACGGCAAAAAACTAAGTAAAAATAAAACCATGACTTTTTTTAGTTTTTATTATGAAAGTTTGGTGCGAGTCACGTCAGAAATCCCATTTTGGAAATCCCACTGTTTTCCTATTTTGTCGAGTAGTGTTTGATTGTGCAATTTTGTACGTCTAACGGTAAAATTTGTGCATAATGTACTTTGGGAGACGATCCAAAACACCGTAGCATACTTTGTTCGGAATTTAATCTCAAAAAGAGCATCACAACATCGGATTGGCCAACTCAGTCACCTGATTTCAATCCGATTATAACGTATGAGCACTCATGAAGACTGAGCTGAAAATGTACCACATAAAAAAATTGAGCGCTCTAGCGCGAGTGGTCCGAAAAATATGGAAAAATGTATCACCACAGTATGCAGAAAAATTGGTTTAGAGCATGGACAAAAGGAGCCAGGCAATTATTAACAGAAATGGTGACTTTACTATGTTTTAGTTGATAGCGCCCTAGAAAATACATCAAAATTTGTGTGAGTCATGTCAGAAATCCCATTTTGGAAATCCCACTGTTTTCCTATTTTGTCGAGTAGTGTTTTATTGTGCAATTTTGTGCGTCTAACGGTAAAATTTGTGCATAATGTACTTTGGGAGATAATGTGGGATTTCTGACGTGATTATCACACCAGAAATCCCATAGATTCGTTTCATGATTAAAGCATTTGTTTTGCTTTAGTTTATTTGTGCAAAACTGTGCATGTCAAAATCAATTTAGTTCTCCTCCAGAATTGGTCAGGATTTTTCCTAGAACGGCTATATCCGCCTATTTGCATGCGATATGTACAACGTCTATTGACTTAGATCAACCAAAATGCCTAGACTAGATATATATAACCTGATAAGACCAGAATTCAATAGTAGCATACTCCCCATCAGCCAGAATTGGGAACATAGAAACCTTTAATTCAACCCTAATTGTAAAAGATGAATTTCTGAAAAATGTTGTATGGGTGATATCTGGAAATCCCACCTCTTATTAATGAAATCACTTAAAATAGTTGAAATAAACATTCAGATGAAATTTCATGATTGGGCCTACTCCCCATCAGCCAGAATCGCACTTACAAGGCCCTTATCCTCCACCCTACTTTCGAAAGATCAATTTCATTAATAAAAAGTGGGATTTCCAGATATCACCCATACAAAATTTTTCAGAAATTCATCTTTTACAATTAGGGTTGAATTAAAGGTTTCTATGTTCCCAATTCTGGCTGATGGGGAGTATGCTACTATTGAATTCTGGTCTTATCAGGTTATATATATCTAGTCTAGGCATTTTGGTTGATCTAAGTCAATAGACGTTGTACATATCGCATGCAAATAGGCGGATATAGCCGTTCTAGGAAAAATCCTGACCAATTCTGGAGGAGAACTAAATTGATTTTGACATGCACAGTTTTGCACAAATAAACTAAAGCAAAACAAATGCTTTAATCATGAAACGAATCTATGGGATTTCTGGTGTGATAATCACGTCAGAAATCCCACGTTATCTCCCAAAGTACATTATGCACAAATTTTACCGTTAGACGCACAAAATTGCACAATAAAACACTACTCGACAAAATAGGAAAACAGTGGGATTTCCAAAATGGTATTTCTGACATGACTCACACAAAGTTTGATGTATTTTCTAGGGCGCTATCAACTAAAACATAGTAAAGTCACCATTTCTGTTAATAATTGCCTGGCTCCTTTTGTCCATGCTCTAAACCAATTTTTCTGCATACTGTGGTGATACATTTTTCCATATTTTTCGGACCACTCGCGCTAGAGCGCTCAATTTTTTTATGTGGTACATTTTCAGCTCAGTCTTCATGAGTGCCCATACGTTATAATCGGATTGAAATCAGGTGACTGAGTTGGCCAATCCGATGTTGTGATGCTCTTTTTGAGATTAAATTCCGAACAAAGTATGCCACGGTGTTTTGGATCGTTGTCTTTTTGCAATATGCAATTAGAGATCTCCAATCCAAACCATTTTAGGACAGATGGTAACAAACCTCGTCAATAAATTTTATTTATGAAAAGTGCGTTTAGGTTCCGCGTGCGGGAACGATTAATTTACAAAAGCCTTGCTTGGTGAAGTATCGCCATACATAGAGCTAGGGCGGGTGCTTCAACGTTCGGACAATCCTTTCCTTTGCTTAGTTGGTCAAACACGCCTTCCAACACAATATTCGTAAAATCTTTGTTTTTATGTTTTTTTTGTGTATTTTTGTGTTACCAGTGGTTTGACTAAAGTATTTCCATATGCGTAGTCATGTTCAATAATTGTATTTCGTATGGTATAATAATATTCTTTTTCGTCAATTTTTTCACAGCTGCATCTAGCGTAAGCGAAGATTTTGCATCAAATAACTGTATGATGGCCCCAACCTCCTTTTTTATAGTGGTTTGGATTTTGCCTCTCTGGCAAATCATAAACATTTCTATAAGTTGAATAATGTGTCTATACAAATGTTTTCGACTTTTTTATATATTTTGCTACACGTACAACCGACATTTTTGGTCCTTTCGGATGTGCACTAAAACATCGCTTCAAATCGTCTTTTATAAATCGCACTCATTTATTTCATATATGTTATCCGCTAAACCGCGTCCAAGAGGAATCAATAGAAAACCGATGTGAGCCCCGCCCATATTTGTTCCTATAGTATTAAGTATAGTTATGCCGTACACGCTCTTGTTGAACATACTGTACTTGCGGGAAGCTCGTACAGTCTTTGAACTTTCACTTTGGAAGCATTCAACTCCTGTACCCGACACGAGTGTTCTTTACTAAAGTAAGGTCAAGTTGTGTAGGTTCGATAAGCATCTATGGGAACATTTTATAGTTTTTTTTTTTGGTATTCAAAAGCTATTATGGAAATCTCGTGCTTAGTTTTTTTTCCTTTACCCATAATTTCCACAAAAAATTATGAAAAATAACACAGACAATTTCCGATAGAGGGCCAATGATTTTTTGGTATACAAATACGGAGTTTTTCTATTAGCTAGGTTCGAATGGTAAAGATGTAATGTAAAAATGGAAACATTGCAATTTAATTGTTACGTTAGGGTTCAACAACAAATTTAATGTAGTAAAGAACGCTTTTTGGTCATTTGTGGGAAGGGAACTTTGTCCTAAATTTTCCTAAAGCTACAACAAATTTTAGGACACATTTAGGACAAACTTCATACGACTATATAATCAAGTGAAGTTTGTTCTAAACTGCTTAAACCCAAATTTCGTTTTAAACGTAATTTAACAGTGTACATTTTTATTAAATTTTATTATCAATTCAATTTAAAACAAGAAGATCAATTAGATTACATTTTAAATTCAATAATATTAAAAATTTTAAAAGTTAATTTTTTTTACAATTATGCCAATAAAGAAAAACTTCATAAATTTTTCACTTGGATCCAGTTCAATTAAAAAACTTCAATTATCCGGAAAATATAGGGGAACACGTTATGCGATATTCAAAAGTTGTATAGCACGATATAGCATTAAAACTGCTTTGTCCTAAGACAGTCCTTATATTGCACTCACAGATTTTTGAATTGAATTGGGTCTTGTATAAAGTGATAACATCTATTCCAGCCGTAATATCTTAGGACAAAGCATTTTTAATGCGATTTTAAGTTATACAAGATACACTCTCTCTCTCTAGCATTTACATTCCATGAAGGGATTTTGCCGCCCGCACTATGGTCCTACATCCGTCTCGGTCCATCGCTCTCGTCCTCCAATTTCGACATCCTAATGCGAGTAGGTCTTGTTCGACGTCGTCACGCCAGCGCAGTCGGGGTCTTCCTCTGCGACATACACCGGCCAGCGTTGATGGAACACTTTGTAAATACACTGTCAAATTTAATTATAAACGTTGTTGTTGGTTTTAAGATAAGTTACGACAAACTTCAAATCCGATTTAAGTCATATTTTGAATATTTATTAAACACTAATTTCACCGGTGTGAAAGTTTTGGACTTGATCACATTTGTTGGACTTGTACAAATTCTGTGGACAGAAATTTATGCGAGTTTTCAGTGTGCTATTTTGTATAAAATTGAAGTTCATATAGGCAAAATTATTTAAGCTAGTGTACATTTTAAACAATGTATTTAAATAAGAAAAATCATTTTTAGTAAATGTTGATTAGTATTTAATTATTTGATGTAATATAATAAATGAAATAATAAAAATCCCAGAAATTGATTCAAATAGTGACTACAAAAATTTTAAAGAGAACACATTTAGATACTCAAATTTGTAATGGCCGGTTGCACAGAAAAATGACTAACGGCCGATTATTTGTGCGCCAGTTAAATGTTTCATATGAAACCTGTTTTCGCAATAAAAAAAAATTCAAAGCAAACTTGATTAAATATATTTTATTCCCTGGAAATATGTAGCTAGCGTATAAATATTTAAATGGCCAACTTTGATTGAATAACATTTTAACTACGCGTTAAAAATTTCCATGGGATAAAATATATTTAATTAAGTTGGCCCTATTAAGGCTCTAATTAAGTTGGTCCTAGTAAGGCCTTATTCTGGTAATTCCCCGGGAATATGGAAATTTGTTTTAGTAGCAGCTATTCCCCAGACATTTTCCCCAATTCCCCGTTTTCCAAAAGTTAATTCTGTCGATTGGGGAATTCGCCATAAAGCAAGTGTCTAAAAATAGTTTACTTCGTTTAATTGGTTTTTGTTGATATTTTAATCGAATTTTGCTTAAAAAATAAATTTTGTTTATTAAAGTAAAAAATTGGATATTGATATCTCCGACTGGTATTACCAGTTTTCAGTATAACAGCAATAATATTGCTATAAGTAAATACAATAAATTAACTTTCTTATTCCGATTGTAATTTTTTTATTGTGATTGTTCGATTTTCAGTACTCTCGAATGATCAAATGAAAATAGACCAATGTACGGGGAACAATCATAATAAAACCATTAAATTCGAAATAACAAAGTAAAGTATGTAAAAATTCATAAACACGAAAAGTTAATAGTGAGAATGAAACATATAGGTGGGACATTTGAAAGAATCGAATTTCGTAGGCTAAGCAGTATTGCGCTAGTACTACAACTACATGGTATTGTTCTGTATACAGACAATATTCCAATATAAATAAACAACATCAGTCATCGCGACCTGATGAGAAGACTGATTTTTTCTAATCAATAATTTTATCCGTTCGAAACTGATTTTTGTGATTCTTACAAATTTTCCATCTAAGAGTCAAAAATTCAAATGAATTTCCGTTAAATCCTATTGCCCCTATTGCCAGTTAATTCTTTCCTAAAACAGGTCTGGAATAATAAACACCAAAACTTAGCAGTAATGGGGAATAATTTTTCCCAATTTTTTTTTCTCAAAAGCCAGAATACACTTTTAGGGAAAAGGGAATAAAACTGCTACAAAATTTAAAATTTTCATTTACCGGGAATCACCACAGGTGGTCTCATAAAGTTGTTGTTCACCGCGTTTAAAATTTCATCACTTTTTTGTTAGTTGCACAAATAGTAGACTTACGCCTTTTTCCAATTACTTACTTACAGAGCTCTCACAATAGAAAAATTTTTCCTTTTGCCTTACAAGTTTGTTTGAAAATAAAACTTGAGAAAAAAAAATTTCGTTTTTACCTTAAGGAAAAAGTTAGCAAACTCTAAACTTTTGCCTTAAGACAAGACTAATGAAGTTAGCTAAATTTCAAAATCAGGGTTTTTGTTGTCATTTTCCAGACAAAACATGTTAATAAGCAAATAAGAACTAATTTATCGGTTTAATATATCTTAAAATTATAATTAATAATGCAAAATACAATTTCAAAATATCATTAGTATGAAGATAAATAAAACGAAGTTGGTTTCAATTTTTTGTTTTGTCCATTGTGAGAGATACTCTTAAGGTAATAGTTTAAGGCAAAAGGTTAAGGCAAAATTTTTTTCTATTGTGAGAGCTCTGTTAT
Organism: Nephrotoma flavescens; assembly: GCA_932526605.1. Taxonomy (NCBI): domain Eukaryota; kingdom Metazoa; phylum Arthropoda; class Insecta; order Diptera; family Tipulidae; genus Nephrotoma; species Nephrotoma flavescens. Next base: position 47,483,670 of record OW052221.1, on the reverse strand, counting down.
TGACTTATTCGTTGCCATATTAAATAAGTAAGTGAAGCCGTTCCAATTCATGCACTTACTTATTTTGACAGCTTAATGTAATTATAAACAAACTCTTGCTGAAATTTTTATTGGGAATGGACAGAAAAAAACAATTAATAACTACTTCATAAATAAATAATTAAAAATCTCGTTTTAGATTAAGATTGCGTTACAAATACATTAAAACTTGATTTCATATTGGCAAAATAGGTCCTTGAGATGAAAGAGAGCAATTTTGCCATCTTGTACGCCACTGTGCTCCTTATCATATAAAATTTTAACTAAGGTTCTTCTACGACGAATTTTCTTCAGTTATCATATTTAATACTCATCAGAAACAATATACAAGCAAAAATAATCATAAAATGGACAAACTGGAATTACTATTATTTTCTTAAAGTTGCTTGCATATACAGTCAAAAATTTGCCATTTGGATATCTGAAAAGAAAGCAGCAACAATGAATGAAACAAAAATAATTCTTGACATGTCAGTTGTTGTTACTAGATTTGACAATAAAAACGTCATGTATTATATTTAGTCAAGACACAATTTTGAACATTCCTGTGTAGACGTACTTATTCAAATAAGTCACCTCGCGAGGTTACTTATTTGAATAAGTAGGTACGTCTACACAAATAAGTAATGGCGTTTTCTTTTTACAAAAAACTGGCAAAATATTTTGATGTACATCTGTAAATCACTTTCTCGCGTTCTTTTAGCGGAAAAATAGCAAAAAAATTTGATGTACATCAAAAAATGGAAATGTAGATTTTTTCTCCCATTTTAACTACCACATACAGATATTTATATGCATACATATAATATACCAATCGCAAATATTGTCGAATACGTCAAACGCGTCATTTGAATTTTTTTCTAAAATGTTATTGTTTTCGGCATCCCTTCCGCGTTTACGCACAGATAAAAACTGCTCCCCGAATTGCCAGCCCAAAGGCTGACTTAAAAATGGTACTCTCTTTTGGACATGTAAGTCCAAACCATTCAAATATTGTAACTAATGCTTTCATTAATGAAAATATAAAACAAACTTAAATTTGCAAATTGACATAACTTAAAAAAGGTCCCATCATATAAAAACACCATTTTTAAGTCAATCTTTTTAATTTCAGGCTTTTTTAATTCAGAGAGCCGATAAAACACATCAATTTTTTTTCGTGTTCTTTTTAACTGTCGGAAATTTGATTTACATCAAAAACGTAAAAGAATCCGCTATTAGTAATTGGAAAAGGGCCTTAGCAACATTATATTTTCTGGATAAATTTGTAACACATGCTTACGAAATTGTTCAATAATTTCAGATTTTTTTTATCGTTAAAACTATTATTTTTTTTACCCATTTTTAATTAAAAACTATGATCACAGAACAAATACAAATTTTGTAAAACACGCTAGGTTATCGCACAAAGTGTTTTCTGTTACTGCTGCACTTTCAACTTTACCCGATCCAGATGAAAGAATTGGGGAAAGAATTTACATATATGTAATTTCTGGTCAAATATTTTTTACTGGCCTACTATATCTAAATTTTCAGGGAAAACATTCCCAATTTAATTTTGTTTTCCAATAAATTAACACTAGCTTTTTACCTCAGTAGGCCAGGACAAAAAAGGTTTAAACAGAGATTACATATAAATTCTTTATCCAATTCCCTATTCCCGGGGAATTTCCAGATTATTGCCACAGTGCAATAAAATGTGAATATTTATTTTTATTTCTATTATTTATTTTATTTAGAAAATTATAATTATACTTATTAATAAAGTATATTAATTTAATACTTAGGGTGCGTACAATCCAAATGTTAATCGTTCACTACGGTAAACATTGATTTTAGTACAGATTTTTCGATTACCATACAGTTTTTGAAAAATAATTGAATTTACCTAGAAAATTAGTTAAAATTGACTTTTACCCTTGCATTGGTACACAGCCTTAAAGTATATTGCGGGAAATCTAAAATTTAAAAATCTGAGTTCCTTTGATCGAAAATTATCCAAACAAAATGGAGGGTTGTAATTGCTATGGCCAAGACCCGACTTTGTATGACAAATGTACATTGATCTCGAATACACCACACTTTATTTCAAAATTGAGCCTAACAGGTTTTTGATAAAAATTGTATTTTGATATGAAAAAATATCATTAATCCTGCTTATACTTCAGAAACCCAACAAGGTCAACCAAGAGAAGCCGGCAACGGAAGCCGCTATCGATCTCTCAATTTATGGATAAAACTTTAATATGTTAAACAAGTTTCATCCCGATTAATCAATTTGTCTGGGCTGTAGATCATCAAATTTTTCTTGAAAACAATTTCTTGTCAAAAATTGTAATTTTAGAAACCTGAAGAAAAACCACAAACACAAACAGTTTTTTTTTAAACTACTTTTTTTACTTCAGCGAATGGTACATCTCCAAAAATGTCGAGGTCAACACTTTTTACGCTTATTTTACATTTTTACTACCTAAAAAAAGTAGAACATTTAACTGCCAACAAAGTGCAACCGATATTTTAAGTGAGTTAAAGTGTTAAAAGATATTAGAGCACATGGAGCTTATCAGGAAGCGTGATAAACAATTAGAAGGTACATTTAGACAATTACATGGATTACAAATCATAATAAAGGAAGTTCCACTAAATTGGTGCAGTTCACTTTTATATCTATCTAACCCAAAAAATGGCGGATTTAAAATCTGGCAACACTAATGCAAGTGTCGTGAAAAAAATTAAATATTGTATGTATTTGAAGTTGGGCCTAAAATTCTAACTTTAAAAATATTACTGTATTATAAAAATATTCGAAAATTTACTGCATCAAATATCTGCCAAATAGTTTGTATTTTCGATATGTTAAATCAAAACCACAGAAAAACAGCCTTATTTTATTGTCAGCCCAAACATAAATCTATCGTGTATATGATAGATAAAATACTACTCTAAAATCAAAAATAAAAAATCAACGAAATAAATAGTTAATTTTGACAGAATATGACAGGCATTAATTTTAAAAAATATTAGGTGTGCAAATAGAAACTCTGCTTTTTTCAACTTCAACTTTATTGAAAGTGTAATTGTTACAAAACTTAATATATTTATGGTCTTTTGCCATTTATCAGGTTGCTGATGAAACCCTTCACGATGGAAACTTGATGGTTTCGAAGCAAACAAACATTGAACCATTTTTGTACATCTTTAATTTTCATGAACCGCTAGTCTTTCAAATATGATGACCACGATCTGAATAAGTGGTAATCAGTGGTAGCCAAGTCTGGAGAATACGCCGCATGCTTTGAAACTTCCCAACCTAAGGAGAAGATCGTCTGTCTTCCTTGGCCCGCAAATAGTCTTTTTTCCTTCCTTAGGTTCCAGAAGCTTGTAGTAAATGACTCCTTTTCAATTTGTTTTGTATTGTAATGGGTTTGAAGTGATTGTTCGGTACATTGGTTTATTTTCAGTTCTCTGACTAATACACAATCGTAGCATTTTAAAGTCAATCTGAGTGACGAACAACTATGATAATCTCTATACTTAAACTCAATCAACTTCCCAACCACCCCATACTTTTACGTCCTCAAAAGTTCTTCGGACTGCGAATGCTTATTACATATTTTTGTGAATTTATGACTTTACTATATATTGATGGAAAATCTGTAAGAACCACAACAATCAGTTTCGAACGGATGAGATTATTGATTTGAAAAAATCTTCTTTTCAATCCCACCAGACACACAGTATAACACTTTCTTGGCATGAATATTAATTTTTGCAGCCGATGCTGATAGCTCAATAAAACTTTAAGTCATTCGACATCAAATTGTTTTACTAGACCTGGACGTGGACCGTCCTCAAGACTAAAATTGCCATCACAAAATATTGCAAACCACCTTTCTACTGTTGAATGACTCAGAGATTGTTCACTCAAAATCGAATTAATCAGTTCATTAGCAGTATTTTCTTTTCATTTGGAAACAAAATAGAATGCAATGACGTAAAACTCACGTCATAATTTCACTATTTTTAGTATAACGGCTTCGGGGAGCACTTAAACTCCCTATAACCTAACAAATATTTATGCAACATAATGCTCCATATACTTCATATACTTCTGCAACATATACTTCAATATAAATGCAGTTGAAATTCAGAGGCCATTCTCAAATTAATCCGATACAGGAATAAAATCACTGATATATTTCTATGAATGGTACTTTCATCGGGATAATGACTTCAGGGAGCTTTTAAACCTCCGGCACAAATTAGTCTGGTACAGAAATAAATATAACTCATATTTCGATATAGTTTAATTTTTTGCGATGACAGCATTTTTGGGCTAACACTTGCATTTAGCCATGGTTTGTATATTTTAGTACTGCCGTAGATTTTTGGGCTAGGATTTGGGTCAACTTCATATACATCTGCAGTTCCTCTATATGTTTTGCATTGGAATAAAAGTTGAAGAAGCACCGATTTTTACTGAATTTGAACATGTCCAAAAATTGATAAGAATTTATTTTTTATTTTTTAGTCCCTTCTGAAAGAGAATCGATTTAAAAAAAATTATGAATATTATTTTGATTTACTTCATACATCAGAATAAAATATATTTAGTAGTTCAACGTCTAGGCCTCCTCCTGCCCAAAAAACTATTTAAGAATTGTTTACATCGTTTCATTGTTCTAATATCACTCTTGTGTGTCTGACTAAGTTTACGTTTTTCATCCAAATAGTGTACATGCTTTCTAGTCGAATATTACTTTGCCGCTTTTTTGCGTGAACGCTCACGGACTTCAAGTGCATATTTGCTATTGAAATTGTTGTGGTCATATTTTTTAATTTTAATTTCACTAGGTGGTCTTCGCCGATTTTAGGTAATTACCTCATACCATTTTCAAATAATGCCTATTGTTTTATAGGCATATATTTAGTTTAAATAAAAACTATGATAATATTGTGTCATATTTGGCTATAAAATGAAAAAATACTTTCTTATTATCTATTCGCACAATCTTACGACCACCGACACGTTTTAAACACGATTTTGTGACCGTAGAACTTATTTATATAGCGATGATGACACGTCCTATTAAAATTCAACTCAGAATAACATAAAGCGCGCATATCCAACTAGTTTCCTATATACGAGTATAATGTGTAGTGCGGTGTCAACAATGGCGCTTACACTTCAATAACATAATATAGCACCATATTCAAATTATATACATAGTTGTGTACATACAATTCAATTAAAGATTTTTTTGTAAATTATCATATTTTGTTGCGTCCATTCGAAACACTATAACGATATCTAACCATATATGTTAGAATAGACAACAAAATAATTTTTATAATTTTATGTGAATAGAATTAATTCTATATAAAATTTCTAAAATATTAAATTTTTTCATAAACAATGCTAATGCTATTGTAATTGATTGTTATGTACATTGTAATGATACGACAACAGCAAAAAACTATTCCAAAAAGATTTCTTATCACATATCACAACAATATTTAATTTTCGTTTTATACCGAAAAGACATTTTATACATAAAAACAACAACAATTCATAAAAAGGAAATAACATAATTTAAATCGAACGCTTACGAAATTTTAATTTTAATTTAAAAAATCAAATTTCATAATCAATCCAATAATAGTTTTAAAATATTACTACCTATTATTGCCTTACCTGCCTGCCAATTGATTAATATTTTTGATATTTAACATGATCGTCATGCACTTAAGGTACGAGTGCATACATAAATTTAGAATAATGAGTCGGTAAAGTACGTAATGGTTAATTATAATGTTAGTTATGTTCTTAGCATTTCTGTATGCCTTAAAATCGCCGAGATGCCTTGTGATTATCAATTATGCAAGTAAATAAATGCAATGCAACTGATATGCCAATTGAAATTGTGATTGATCGATATACGATTTATGTACGGATTATGTTTGGAATCTTTATTAATGAGGTTATTGGGAAATTATGTACTGCACATAATATTAAAAAGTGTATTATGTGAATTTATACACATGATGTGCATGATGAAATAATATTGTGGTATTTGGTACTTGTTTTTGTGTTCAAATATAAAGGGCATGTACTATTTATTTACTGTTAATAGTTTTGTTTAAAATTAATGAGAGTTTAGGTTAATTGGGTCGCGGGAAAGTTCTATAAAGGGTACCTCCCATGTCAGTTCAGAGCAGCACTTCGAGTCCATATCACCACCAATTCAGAGATCCACTCAAATCGTGGCCATCACAGAAAGTACCACTTTAATAAACAATGCCATGCCGATAAATGGTACTATTCCATGAAGAAAACAGACATTTTTTGTCAAACATCTGAGAAGAACAAAAACTAAAATTTACATTAGAGCGACTGAAACACAACATATTTATTTTATGGTAGAAAAAAATGGAAAAATGACATCAACAAAATCTTACCTATCTATAAATTATTTAAAAAACTTGAAAAATTTTCATTTTGAATGTTTAACAAAGAATTTTATATCCCAAAATTTACTAAAAAATTTAATATTATTTTTGAGAAAAATAGAATCGTGTGAATTTAAATTTTTTTAACAAATATGTAAAGGAAAAATTTCAGCTTCAACAAAATTTAACCTATAAATTATTGTAAAAAAATGAAAAATCTTTATTTTTAATGTTTGACAATAAACAATATCTTTAAAATTACTAATAAATTAAATAATATTTTTGGGACAGGCAGAATCATGTTATTTCATTTCTATATTCAATTCTCGAAAATAAATAAAGAGTGCTCTGCTATAAAAATAAGTACATAACCTACAAAATAACGCGTGCAATGGCACATTAAATTATTTTTAATAAAAAAAAAATTTAGAAATAATTTAAAAAGGAGTGGGTCTTGGTTTTTTTGTTTTGCTTGCTTTACAAAATACTAAACTTTATATTTTTTATGAAAAATTATGACAACACAAGACCAATTTGCTCAGCAAATGCTCAAGCTATAATCGGATGCGCCTTTTTCTCAAATAGTCGAACTATATTTTTGTCTCGTTTTAGTTTTGCTGGTAATATTTTTTTCCCGTGGAATAGTACCAAAATGATCGACCATAAGTAGCAACTTCCACGTCGCCTCAAGTTTCCGCAACAAATTTTTCTACAGATTTGCGTGGGCTCCAAAGACGGCCTTATCTGGGAACGGCAGTAGATCGAACATTAACCCATCAGATACAAACAGTAGAATTATGTTTTATTGGAAAAACTAACCAATACGAGAAATGAAACTTGAACTTTTATTTTATTACAAATACAATTAAAAATATTTTTTTTTTGAATTCAATCGAATAAATATATTTTTTTTTTGTTATGTTTTTAAATTATATTAGAGTAGAGCAAACTCTGTTCATTAGCTAGTTTTTGGCGCAAACACTCTTTTGCAGAATAGTTTCATGTTCCACATCTTCAATGTTCTTATAATCCTGTATTAATGGTTCTCTCGCTATTATTTGAGGAAGTTCTTCGTCTTCAGCCTCAGTTAATTTTACATAAACCATTAGGTTGTGTAAAACGCAGCAAGCGTTAACCATATGTCCCACGATGGTTGGATCGTACCGCATACCCCTTTCCACCAACAAACACCTTAAATTAAAAATATTATAAATGCTTGTATATGAACTTTCAAAAGTCCAAAGCAGCGTTCAACTAGAGCCAACTAGATTTTAATATCAAAGCACTTGATGCTTGCTCCTAACTGTATATATTCAAAATAAATTTCTGTAATAATAAGTGTAAACACCACTAATAATGACAAAATTAAAAGTAACAAATGTTGCAAATTACAAGGAATTTTAAAAAACCATTTTCGTATTTACTCAACTTCCTGTTTTATGGAGTTAATCGTTTTGGCAATTGAAGCAACATATGGATGTGGTAAATGAAGATAAGAAATTCAAAGTAAATAAAGTCACCTTGGGAGTTCCCCAAGAATCCCACTATGGATCTTAGACACTTTTTGTTTTCATTGACCTAATTACAGACATCATAAGGAATTCTAATATACTCATATACGCGGATGATATTAAAATATTTAGTGTGTCCGAAATAAGTTGCACTTCAATGTCAACAAAATGGAAGATAATATCATACCACAGAAAAAGAAATCCTGCAATAAAATACTTACAAGTTACAACATCGCGTATGTTAGATCCCAAATAGAATATGCAGAAACAGTCTGAACCCCATATTATTCTGTTCACATTAAGAGAATCGAAAGAATGCAAAAAAAGTTTTTCTTGTTTTTATTAAATTAAACGGATTGGGAGTATGACAACGATATTTCTCTCCATGAAACTGTAGCAAATACGAGTTGTATAGATTTATCTGGCCCAGGGCACAATTTCGCGAAGATGCCACAGTACGATTATATTCTAGCATTTCCAAAAGTAAGACATGAGTGTAACCATCTCAAAACCACATAGCCATAATCCGACAAATTTATACGCTTAACAAATTTAAATGTATTTTTTGTTCTAATACGAGTTTTATGAATATACCTGGCCGATGGTCCAATATCGCAATTTTTGTAAATGTCTATTTGCAATGAATCTAGAGCATTACAAATGGACATAAACACAGTTCTGTCTCGTTATTCTTGAACAGACTAGTGTTATCCTCAAGCGATCAACCAACATTATTGCAGCAGCCAAATATCAATGTAGAAATGACACCTAAACGCTCCATCTTACGATTAAGTGCAAAACGTCATAACAAATGCTACATAGTCTTGGGTTGCTGATATAAGTTATTAATTTACTTCTAGCGCATTTCCACCACTTCTATTTACCGAGCTGCCCAAAACATCACGCAGCATAGTTATCAGTTTCATAAGTAGGCATATTTATAAAATATCAATTTCATTTTAAACAAAACTTTTCTACACACAGTGGCACAATTAGGGGAGCACAAGTAACACTCGATTTATTAAGCAAAAAACAAAAGAACTTACAATATTTTTTGTTTTTGTTAACTCTTTTAGAGTTAGATTAATTTAACTGTGTAGCGTGTCTTTTGTCTTTAGAATTTTAAGAAAAAGTGTTATTAATTCAAAATTAGCGATAGAGAACCCACTGATGTCGCCCGAGCTGTGACAATGATCGAGGAAGGGTACACTTACCGCCAAGTGGCCAGAAAGTTCGGTGTGTCCACGTCAATCGTGTTCTTGCGAGAGAAGATGAGGGCAACGCCGAAAATTTTAATTTTAAATTTAAATAAAAATGAGAGTATTTTTTCTATGATAATAAAAAATAGCTGACGAAGAGAGAACTCTCGAAACTAGTACGAAATAAAAAATAAAATAAATAAAACAGTTATCACATAAAGAAAAAATATTCTCGTTTTTATTTAAAATTAAAATTAAATCTAATGATAAAAGTGCACAACAATAATAATGGAAAATAATAACCGAGAACGTTGTACTGTCTCCAGAGATGACCGTTTCATTGTCATTTCTGGAGCCAGTATAAGTTTGACAAGCTGGCGTCAAACAGCGCGGGCAAATGAACGTACTGTGAAGAGAAGGCTTAAAGAAATCGTTTTGAGATCATATGTTCCAGCCGAATTATCCTGCAAAGAAGTCACCTAGTAGGAAGGTTGAGTTTTGATTAAGAACACCGATTTTGGGCTTTAGAGGGATCATATTTTATTCACGGACGATAGTCGTTCCTTAGTGAACTCACCGATGGAAGTTCACCTTAGGTGAGCCGTTTTTGTCAATGTAACATTACGACAACCGTCGCTTATGGTGGAGGCACAATTATGGCTTGGGCCGGTATTTGTTTAGGTCTCCGTACAAGTGAACCCCTTACAGCTGATCGATATGTTAGAGATATTATGCCAGAACTTGTGGTACAATTTCCTTATTCATCGGATTTTTTTGGTTTTAATACAGGATAATACCCGGACGCAAACTGCACGCTCTGTAACAAGTTGAACTCGCCTACAAGGCCTCCAGATCTTAACTTGATAGGGCATGCCTTGAACGCGTGTTAGGGAGACAGGTACGAGCTCCAAATACAAGAGTGTCAAACACAGAAGAACGTGAAATGTACTCTTAGACGGACGGGAAAATTTATCACAAGAACCGATCGACACTGTTATTGGAAGCATGGCAAGGTGAACGGAAGCAGTTGTGAAAACTCGTGGAGAGTGTTACTGAGGAAACCGATTGGCTGCTTGTTATTTTGTTTTATTTGATTTTCTCAATCCCCTCCTTCAAAAGTAATCCTTTAAAAAAAGTAGAATATTTTCTATTTCACAGTTCTTCATAATTTTTTAATAAAATATTAGAATTTATTTATACTTGTTCATTCTATCACCTAGAAAATAGGCCACAAAAAGAAAATATAGACATTTGATTTTAAGCACCTTTTTAAACATTTTTTTGTTCCCTTAATTGTGCCGTTGTATACACACAGAACAATATATTTAATTTTATAATAAGCAAGATTTATAATTTTCGAAAACTACACAGTAAAATTGCAAAAATGGATGAAATTTTTAGTTAAATCGATAAATCAATGTTTGTCATTTACCTTTTCAAGCATTTCGGGTGATATCTCGCTATTGACACGTTTAATGTTGTCTTCCAATTTATTGTGCAATTGTTGTTGGTTTATTGGCATGGACAAGGGACTTCACGTAGCCCCCCATAAAAAATAGTCAATATTTAAAAAAATAGTAAAAAATAGTCGCACAACTTAAGCGGCCAAATCACAATAAGCTCATGGGTTTGCTTGCATGCAAAAGGCATGGATTCAGCGAGCGCCATTGATGTGAAGGTCGCGGCCAACATCATATCTTTACATTGGCTGTTCTTGCATTCCCTGTGGCTGTTCATAATACCAAATGCGATAATTTTGCTTATAACCATACCCATTTAACCAAAAATAAGCTTCGTTGCTGAAGACAATTTTTCGGTAAAAAAAACAACTTTTCCTCGAGATGTTCTAAGGCCCACTCAAAAAAACTTTGAAGCTGTGGCAAGTCGTTCGGCTGTATTTTATACGCTTTCCCAAGTAGCACCAAATAACTTTATAGTTTTATGACTAAATCCCGACGTCGGTGCAACCGCTAGAAACTTGAAAAATTAGACATTTTGACCTTAAAACTAAAATTTCTTATCTATCGGTCGGTCCGACCACCATACGACGGTATCTTTTACCAGTCAGTATCAAGTTATTTTTTAACGAGTTGGCCAACTTATTTCACATTTTCTAACTATTATCCGACTACTGTAACTTAATGGTCATTATTTACCCACGTGCCGACTCTTTAGTTTACCGGTCGTTTTACCCGATATTTAATGACCAGTTGGCGACTTTATTGTCATTTAAAAACTGAAATCAGACTTAAATAAGTTATTTGACATATGCACGACGACGAAATAACATGTTTCACGTAATTATCACAATTTTGTGGCATAGTTGACTCGCTTGACAATTTTATCGAGAATATCATTTATCGACAAATGTCAAATGTACAAAAATTTATTATTTATAAATAATTAAATGTGGATCATTTTAAATTAAAAAAGAAGCCATTTAAACATTCGACATTATTTTTTCGGAAAGTGAAATTTTAATTAAACAAAACCCTTACATCTAAAAGTCAATAGAAAAGTAATTTTGACAAGTTAGAAAAACAAGTTAGAAAAATAACCAAGTTGTTGCCAGAGTGACAAATTTGTTGGGAAAATAACTTATTTGATTATGAAATAACTTTTTTGTGTTTTTTGAGATACGTTTGCTATAAATTAGTCTTTCTTATAACTTTTTTGTCATTTTCATATACATTATGAAACACGCCATTTTTCTTTAGGTTTCATTAAAAATTATTTATTTCTGAAAAACAAAATTTGTTATTTTGATAATTTTCATGACTATATGTCAATATAGTATCATAATTTTAATGATTGGGATGTTTTGAACAGATTTTCTCTGCTTTTAGAGTAATTTAATCATATTTATTTATTTTTTGAAATATCAACTTATAATTTAAAATAAAGAAATTATGGAAGCCCGTAAGTTTTGAGTTGGGAGACAGGTACATATTTACAATAAAACTTAATTTGTTTTAAAAAATAAGCCGTACTTAACACGAAATTTTAATTATTAGTTTAACAATGATTCTATAAATTTTAATTTTTATAAAAAACCTTTCAAAATAGGAACATTTGACATTTGTATTTTTTTATAAAACAAGAAAAAGAAATAAATAATATTATGAAAAAGACAGCACGATTATTTTGAAAAAAAAGTTCCCTCTCCATAAAATATAATCCGACTGACAGACGAAATTAGTTTTTTTTACGAACGTAATACTTGTATAAGCGACTCCCATCTAACTAAAACTTCAGTCATTTGAAAAGACAAATAGTGGTTATTACGACGTTATAACAACCTAAGATTTATTCCCCAATATCGTTGTAGCATCGTTACCATACCGTTGTACCAACGTCGGCTAGCCGACCACTAGTCATTCAGCTAACGGCGGTACGACGTTATCCCAACCCATTTGTGCTACTTGGGTTCTCACTAAGATTCTTGCGTTAAACCTTCCACGTAGTCGAATAACACAATCCCAATTGCTGTGCCCTGCGTCGGATGTACATTTTGTATGATAGTGAAATCTGTGCTAAAAAATTTATTAAAAAATTACACTGTTAAATTTATTGTTTTTCCTATTGGAATTTATTTTCAAAAGAAAATTATAAAATTGGATTCATTCTAAATGTTGTGCCATCGAATCTTGAAATATCTACAGATTCTGTCTGATATTTCAGAGATGGTAAAGCATACACCTATTCCTAAGATTTAAGTAAACTATATTTTAGAGATTCGTTCTATTAAAAACTATATTTAGAAATTGAGCATTTATGACAGGTTTCAAATAATATTCCAGCCAATTTTAAAAATGTCCACGGGGTTTTACTTACATTTTCGAATAGATTATACAATATTCTACCATTATAGTGATTGACGTCCGATTCTAACGGGTTTGGCTATGCTGATAAAAGAATTCATGTTTTCGTTTTTACTGTCACCACCTGCGATGTCCGCGGCATCTCGTCTCTATTTTTCAAAAGCTTATAATATTTCCTGTCTATGGAGCGAAAATGAGTCAATTGTAATGAGTCTAACAATGATTTTTGGAATTTTGAAATTACGTGATTTTCAGACAAATTATTTCCTTCAACAAGATTTGAGCAATGTGTCCAATTGGATTTTAAATTGACATTCCCAAACAAGCGACGAATCCGTTTTAATAGATTTAAATTATACGTTACTCCCTTCTGATGAACGTTGTTCTGGTAAATATAATTTTAAAATTTTTAACAAATTTTGTTTTTTTTATATCGCCGATCGTAAAGATATCCACAAATCCTCACCCATATTTTCGAATAGATTACATAATATTCTACCGATATCGTGATTGGCATCAGGTTCTAACGGGTTTGGCGAGGCCTGTAATAGAATTCATCCTTTCATGTGTACTGTCACTATCAGAGATGTCTACTGAAATCAAATTTCTACCAAATAACAAAAACTATACTTGTGTGCAAATATACAAATTACGTTTAGATGGAATAATTTGGCAACAATTGTCGCGTGGTTAAAACAAATTAATAATTAAAATTAATTAATTCAACAGTCCCATATATATACATGGTTTTTTATGATGGCCTTGGTATGTACTTTAATACAAAAATGTCAGATGGTCAGTCCCTGGGCCGGTCATATGAATAACAAGCAATAACTGCAACAGTTGTCCACAAATGCCAGATCTCTGGGGCCAGTCGCTGGGGTCGGTCATATGAATAACAAGCAATAACTGCAACCGTAGTTGCACGAAACTTCAGTGAAAATTTTGCCAAATAGTCGGTCTCTGCGGTCGGTCATATAAATAACAACTAATAACTGCAACAGTTGTTGCACGAAACTTCGACGAAAAATTTTGTTCTAAAGAGGTCAAAAGTCCCAAAAATAGACAAGATTTATATGACCGACCTCAGGGACCGACCATCTGGCATTTTTGGTTTAAATAACACAACAAGGCTATCATAAAAAAATCATGTCTTTATATGGGCCTTTGGACTTCCTTAGAATAAAATTTTTGAAGTTTCGTGCAGCAAGTTTTGCAGTTATTGCTTGTTATTCATATGACTGACCACAAGGACCGACCATTTGGCATTTTTGTATTAATCTACATACCAAGGCCATTATTAAAAACCATGTCTAGATATGGGACGTTTCACTTTTGTAGAACAAAATTTTTCATTGAAGTTTCATTGAAGTTATTGCTTGTTATTTATATAACCGACCCCAGGGACCGACCATCTGGCACTTTTGTATTAAAGTACATACTAAGGCCATCATAAAAAACCATATCTATATATGAACTTTTGACTTCTGTAGAACAAAATTTTTCATTGAAGTTTCGTGCAACAACTATTGCAGTTATTGCTTGTTATTCATATGACCGGCCCAGGGACTGACCATCTGACATTTTTGTATTAAAGTACATACCAAGGCCATCATAAAAAACCATGTATATATGGAACTGTTGAATTAATTAATTTTAATTATTAATTTGTTTTAACCACGCGACAATTGTTGCCAAATTATTCCATCTAAACGTAATTTGTATATTTGCACACAAGTATAGTTTTTGTTATTTGGTAGAAATTTGATTTCAGTAGACATCTCTGATAGTGACAGTACACATGAAAGGATGAATTCTATTACAGGCCTCGCCAAACCCGTTAGAACCTGATGCCAATCACGATATCGGTAGAATATTATGTAATCTATTCGAAAATATGGGTGAGGATTTGTGGATATCTTTACGATCGGCGATATAAAAAAAACAAAATTTGTTAAAAATTTTAAAATTATATTTACCAGAACAACGTTCATCAGAAGGGAGTAACGTATAATTTAAATCTATTAAAACGGGTTCGTCGTTTGTTTGGGAATGTCAATTTAAAATCCAATTGGACATATTGCTCAAATCTTGTTGAAGGAAATAATTTGTCTGAAAATCACATAATTTCAAAAGTCCAAAAATCATTGTTAGACTCATTACAATTGACTCATTTTCGCTCCATAGACAGAAAATACTATAAGCTATCGAAAAATGTAGACGAGATGCCGTGGACCTCTCAGGTGGTGACAGTACAAGTGAAAACATGAGTTGTATTATAGGCATAGTCAAACCCGTTAGAATCGGACGCCAATCCCTATAATGGTAGAATATTATATAATCTATTCAAAAATGTAAGTAAAACCCCGTGGACATTTCTAAAATTGGCTGGAATATTATTTGAAACCTGTCAAAAATGCTCAATTTCTAAATATAATTTTTAATAGAACGAATCTTTAAAATATAGTTTACTTAAATCTTATTAATAGGTGTATGCTTTACCATCTCTGAGATGTCAGCCAAAGTCTGTAGATATTTCTAAATTCGACGGCACAACATTTAGAATGAATCCAATTTTATAATTTTCTTTTGATAATAAATTCCAATAGGAAAAATAATAAATTTAACAGTGTACTATTTTAATAATTTTTTGGCACAAACTTCACTATTATCATTTTGTTGTGTTCATCAACACTAGCTGCTACAGTATAGCAAAATGTTGCTATATACGCATTTTAGACATGCGGTTTGGTGGATTGATGTCCAATAACGAGAAATTTGTATAAAATTTTGTCGCAATGTCTTGAATTGCTTGCTTAGTAGATGGATTATTTTGACCATAAAATGGACGAAACGTTGTAAACGTTATTTTGGTGTAATTCTTTAAATGATAAAATGGCAATGCTAACTGAGAACATTTGACTTTGACAGATATCGCTAATCACGCGTAATGTGTCAAAAACATATACAGAAAAAACCAAAACGTAACAAAAGCCCCTAATATAAACAGCATTTCGCAAAAGCAAAACATTCTAATCAAAGTAGAGCAAAAAAGTTCTGTTAAATAAATTTAGCGGAACGACTGTTTGAGATTTTTGTAAAACGGATCTGTATAACTTGCACCTCGGGGCTATAAGTTTACCGCTCGGGATATAAGAGAATGCTTCTCAACTTTGGTGTCTTTGTTAAACCTGTTTGATTTGAGTGTTCGAATGTCATTGTTAAACGTCCTACTTCTGAAAGTCCCAGTACAAAAAGAGAATATTTAGATTTTAATAAATAAGAGACAACTAATTTCTAAAATTTGTCAGAAACAGATCAACGTTTTTTTATAAACTCAAATCTATTACAAAAAAGCTCCGATTCCAAAATGACATGTGTGCACGCTTACACAAAACATGTATATTTTATTTCCTGGATATCATTCAAACCAAACCAATATTTCGTTATTGTTGTATTTCGAATTGAAAAGGTTAACATTTCGGGTGATAAAAGTTAACTGTATGAAACCGATCAATTTACTGATAAAAAGCATTATAATCGATATATGGACACACAGACTAAAAAAAATTCGTTTTCAACATAAATCATAAAAAAAATGTGTAGTCAAATGGAGTCAAATGACCGGCAATTTAATTTTGATATTTTGTAATAGTTTTGATGCTAGATTTTTAGCATACGAACAGATACCATAATAGTTGCTGCGGGTGGTGAATTTGTGCGCTTTTCATAATGAATGACATTAAAGTTATTGTGATGTACCTGATAAATTGGTATAAAACTTTCCGGCTGTTTGTGTATATTATAAAAAATAAACCGTTACTCATCTGCACATTAACGTTAACTCTATAAAATATTTTATTCTATATATTGTTAAAAAACTTGTCGACATCGATCAAATAACGCATTCAATTTATTTAAATTAACGAGAAAAAGAACACTCACCGTACAAGAAGAAATATTGGATAAGAAAAACTGTATTTCGTACACAGCCAAAGACCACACATTTTGTGTACACAAATTTTAAAACAAAAATGTCTATAAATAAACTATTCAATTAATCAACATAAAACAACAAACAATTATATGTAAATATGTTTTCATATACATACATAAATTGTTGTTGCTTTTACATATAGTTTCTATTGTATATAGTAATCACCCACGATTTTGAATATCGTATATATCGTTGACTCGTATATGGAGAAAACTAAAATCGTTGGGATTGAACATAACGAAATTATTATCGAAAATTTATTACTTGTTCATTAGTGTCCCAGGAAATAGATTCTAATTTTAATATTCAAAACTAACTGCTGTTGTGTAAATCCGGTGGAAAGAACATCAATTATTAAAACGTTTCTTGTTGTTTTTGGGCCTCTTATTAAGTGTATTAAATTATAAGCGCTATCAATAAAATATTCCTTAAATAGTTTCTTTGAATACAATAATAATGGAATAGATTAGCCGCGTATTTCACTATAATCAAACAACTAATCAATCAATACCGCCTTGATGATCACTGTATTTCAATAAAAATTCATTTAAATGAATTTTAATAAATTATCATTCAATAAAAGAGTCTATTAAGCGATAGGAAAGCGCGGTGCGGTCATTTTCAAGTGTTAATGAGTTAAAATTGTTAAAACTGAAAATTTGACCACACGTAAAATAATAACTATATGTGCCCTTCGAGAACTCACTTAAATTAATATTCAACCTTTGTTTTATACTGAGCACAACAACATTTTGTAATCAACCTGTATATTATGCTAACATAAAGGGACATGACTTTCAATATTGATCATCACAATTTCACACCAAATTTAATTAAATTTTTTATGTCGTGACAAACAAAATCTAGACTTGAGCCTTTTTTAGCAAATGCAATGTTCGTCATAGGAGGTACAATTTAGCAGCAGAAAAATTCAGATGAAAAAAACTGCACTATCGACCCCTTTTTATGTGCTGGTCAATAAGTCAAGAGCCTGCGGAATACGATAAGTGTAATACGAATTCTGCTCTAAACGAAAGCAACCGTCGAACGTTGGTTTGCTGTTTGCTTATTCTAGAAAAAAACGTACACAAAAACGTTTTGAAAGACAGTAAAGTGAAGTTGAGTGAAATAACCGACACCTTAAAGCTATCAAAACGCAGTATATACACTACTTTGCATGAACGTTTGTCCACGAGGCTGGTGCCGCGCTTACTCACATTGAATGAAAAACAGCAACGCACCGATGATTCAGAGCGCTGTTTGATTCTGTTTAAGCCTAATAAACAAGATGTTTTGCACCGGTATGTGACAATGAATGAAAGTGAATCCACCACTCCACCACTGAGTGGACAGTGCTCGGTATAAGGTGTGCGAAGCGACTGAAGTTGCCATAACTCCGTATTTAGGGACATCCAAGATATTTTATTTGCCGATTACCTTCAGAAACAAGACTATCAACAGCGATAATCCCATGGTGATATTGGTGCGAAAAACGGCCCGATGGCACAATTGCACAAACCGAAGTACCGTTTTCTCCAGACCTGGCTCTTAGTGACTGCTACCTGTTTGCAGACTTCAAAATAGTGGTACTGGAAATGAGATTTTGCAGAAACAAACTAATATTTTGAGGTAAAAAAAAAATGGTTCTACAAAAAAGGTGTAGTTGTCAGAGAAATGTTGGAATGAATAAATTGCTCTTAAAGGAAGCTACTATGTTGATGAATAAAATCGAATTTTGCAACAAACAAAAAAATAGTAGTTTTGCCTCGATACTTATAGACCGACGAGGTTCATCGCTATAAATGTCAGCACAAAATTATAGAAATTTATTTAAATGTTAAATACCATAGATGCCGAATTTTGGTGAAATGAAGCTCTTTTTTTATCAAAACTCGTCAGTTACGGAAAAATTTAAAATATGACCTGAACAAATTTTGTTTCATATCTAATTTACAGTCTTTGTTATATACTTTTAAAAATATTCGCAAAAAGCTCATATGGAAGCGGTCACTTCTGGTGAATCAATTTCGGTTAAAATTCACTGGAATCTGTGATATATAAAGTTTGTTTTTAAACATGCACTTCGTGAAAACAGTTTTGTCAGAAAAACGTCAAATTAAATTTAGAATTTTTTAGTTTTTAGTCGTTATTTTTTCGTAAATGACATTCTTTTCAAAATATTTGCAAGAAACGAAAAAGCCCATATGGAAGTTACAACTTCCGGTGGACCGTGTTCGGCGAAAAATCACTGCGATCTGTTATTTTATAGAGAAACCTAAAGAATAAAGATCCCCGATCAGTAATCCGTCTGGGCTGTAGGGTGACATCAGGCATTTAATCTGCACGCAAATGCGCACGCACACATAGAGATTTTCTAAGAAATACTTTTAAAAACCTACTACACTGAGAAAAATTTTTAAATGTAAAATTAAAAACGAAGTTTTTAATTTCTAAAATTTCTAAAAAGTATTTTTTTGAAATTAAATGAAATATTTACAAACTAATAAACAGTTTTTTAATTTTAATAATTTGAAAAGTTTATTTATTTAAACAGAAAAATTATCACAAAAAAGAGTGCTTGATTTTAAACCAATTTTTTTGATAATAAGGACAACTTATGAAAATGTTAATATTTATTGTTTTTGACCGAAATCTTTGTTTAATTTTTTTTGTTATAGTACGCTGAAATTAATTTAAAAACATTTTGAAATTCGTCTATATTTATTTTTTATTTTAAAGTTTTTCCGACTTTTTTAAACAAAATATTATTTACATTGACATTACATACAATGACATTCACTTTTCCAGAAATTTTAATTTGGTAATATAATTCGCTAAATCGATATGTTCTTGTGTTATACTAAAGGTATGAAGCAAGATTTGAATTCTTGCATTTTAGTCGTTGCAACCTGACAAGTAGACCAACTTTTTATCAGTACGAAACCAAACTGTCAAGAAAGAACTTGAGGAGGTTCTTATTATAAAAAAATACAATGGTTGTGTGTATTTTGGCACAATGACCATAAGGGTTAAAAAATGGGAGGAGGTGTATTGTAATTAAATTAAAATAGTATGACACATGTGATAACTTAAAATATATAAAATTAACTAAATATAATCTTCTCAATTAGTAATCTATCCGTGAATCTAGCCGTCTGACCCATTATATTCGAAGACCAAGAGCAGCATGGTGTGGTTAAATTCAGGACTGATCAGGAGTGCATTGTTATCTTATTGTCCATGCTGTATTACGGATTACTTTGATTTAATAAAATTGTGTGACATTTCGTCGCCTCAGTATTATCTTGTCATAAGTCCAAATATATCATTTTTGGGAAATTGAGTTTTAAGTTTGAAAGTTTATTTAGATAGTATACCGTCGAGAAGTGTTTAATATAATATAATAATTCCAAACTTATCATATCATATATTGATTACCACTTTCTACACTTTAGATAAATCCACTAGTTTTTCCGGAAAATCACGAACAATTTTCCAATTTGTCGTATAATTTTCGAAGTTGTACCAAACAATGGACTTACGATAAAAAATTTGAACATACGACAAACACCCTCTGACTAACAAAGACATAAATCACATTAAAATTTATGGACTTACGATAAAATTTGTAAAAATCTTAGGAGACGCAAGATTATTTTATAAAAATGAACGTTTGACTGAATGAATCTTTTATTTTCAAAAACAAATATTCAGTAGTTTTAAAATAAAATAACATATTAAAAAGAAAAATTCAAAATAAACAATAGGAAATAAAAAATAACTGCGATTTCCACCATTCAACAATAACCATGATACTGAACTAAAATTGCGATTAACCTTTATATTGTATATATTCTTCTCACGTGGTAAAATACTGTGATCTTATTGGTTTATTTTATGACAGAAAAAAATTGGACATACACACAAATATTTGTTTAAGCTTGACATACGACATTTGTATTATAAATGTGTGTTAGCGATTTTGTCGTATCTCCAGAATTTGTGACATATCATACAAATATAAACAGTTTATGATGTTGTGTGGATTTACGATAAATAAATTCTCTGTAACTCAGAAACCATATAACCTACGATATAATCGATTGTAGATTTAGAAAGAGGAAGAAAAACTAAAAATACTAGTATAAAAAACTGAAAAACGACATTTTGGTACTTACGACAAGATAATACTGAACCGACGATTTGTTAAAAAATGATTATTTCAAAATTAAAATGAATTTTTTAAAACTAACCAATAGTTTTTATATTCTTAAAAAACAATTTCGTAAAATTTAAGAAAACTATTTGACATAAGTAATGAAAGTGTTTTTGAAAATAAAAACAATGTTTTTATTTTTATAAACAAATTTGGTGAAAAAATTTATTTAAAAATAAAAAGATTCCTTTTGATTTTAAAAACGAGACTTTTCGCCTAAAAAATATATGTATTTTTTTTGATTTAACATATATGACGTTTTTTTTTATTTTTACTGGTTTTTTTTCAGTGTACGTAAAAAAATAATAGGGAGATTTAGATTTTTAATTCTGCTTAAATTCTACAAAACCAACCCCCCTTGTTCAAAGTTTAATGATCACTGCAGGAAATGAAAACCCTCCTACGGAAGCTACCACTTCCTGCAAACATATGTTCACCACCTTCAAAAAGCTGAAGTTTGAAATTTGATTCCAAATAATAAATTAGCCTGGACTGTAGAGATGCCGAATTTTAATGAAATAAAGTTTTTTTTTATCAAAACTAATCATTTCCGCTAAAATTTAGAAAAATAATCTGCACAAGTTTTGTTTAAACTTAAACTTAATCTATAATTTCTTTGTTTTAATTATTTTTTCGTAAATACAATATATTTTTCAAAAACTGTATTTGCAAAAAACGAAAATACTCCTATTGACGCTACGACTTCTGTGAACCGATTTCTGGCAAAAATCACTGGTAGCCCTCAATTAGTCGTAGAGCTTAAATATGAAATTTCACCCTGACCAGTCGATCCTTCTTGACTGTAGGGAAAAAACATAATTTGGTCTACACGACATCACACACGCACGAAGTCAAACTTCCTTATCAGCCATGCTACACTTTAATTTGGTTTTCTGGATTCAAACTAAGTCGCAATAGATTTAAATTTTTAATTTAAACTCTTATTTTAAATTAAATCATTAAATTTTCTTGTCTTGTTTTATTCTTTTCTCTCGAAAATAAAATTTAAACAAAAATCTACATCTCAAAAATGTCCTTAAATTTTTTTATTTTCATTTCAATTTTTTTCATTTCGGATTCACGGTCAAAATTTTTACGACGCAGCTGCGTAATAAAATTTTTGTCCGTGAATCCGAAATGAAAAAAATTGAAATGAAAATAAAAAAATTTAGGGACATTTTTGAGATGTAGATTTTGTTCAAATTTTATTTTGGAGAGAAAAAAATAAAACAAGACAAAAAAATTGAATGATTTAATTTAAAATAAGGGTTTAAATTAAAAATTAAAATCTATTGCGCAGTAGTTTGAATCCAGAAACCAAAATTGTGTGTAGCATAGCTATATGAGTACTATACGAAAAAAACAGTTAATTTCCATTTTTCTCGAAAATACTTTTCAAGCTGTTTGCAAAAAACGAAAAATTTGGACAATGTCAAAATTTTACTAAGTGAAAAAAAGTAATTAAGATTTATCATAGTACTCAGAATGTATTATGTGATAAGATAATTTTAATTTAATCAATTTACTTATATCGATTTGAATAAAATTTTAAAATTGATTGATTGACTCTCATTTTCGCCTACAAATGACTATATATACAAGTGAATATTTTCCATTCGATTCTTTCTGAAGTGCAGTTTAAGTTTCATGTTAACCCTCCCAACACTTACTGGATGCTGTAGAATTGTCCCTAGTAAAATTGTTGCCTGCATTTCTGCAAGACATCCTAATGATCAGATTACGTGGATGTTGAAATGCTGAATCATCTCTTTTTATTTCTCATCAGGGCCCTAACTGTGCCCGGTTTCCTTCATTCCCTTAATGACTTTCTCCAGAAATGTCCGCCACATAGTATATGAGTTGCCTTTTCCAAATAGCGAAAGTTGTAAATTTTCATTTCTTATAATAAAGACGAACGACTCTGTTTTATAATCTCAGATACAAAATTGTTGTAAATAACTTCCTTTGTCATCATCAGCAGAATACGGAGACAAGCGATTTGATCGTTATTCTGCCCATTCCTACCTTTAGTATAATGCCTTCAATATTTATTGGTGCATTTGGGCTCTCTTATGTATGCCCAAAATAGGGTAATAGTTGAATCAAATGATGATCAGCAAGACCTTTAAAATCCTTAGCCACATGATTACTAGAGCCGTAGGCGAACACCATTTGTTAGTGTTTCATACTAAAAAACTAGTAATGTGTGATCATTGGACAGGAATTTATGCAAGTATTTACAGTGTACGTTTTGAACAAAATTTAAACTCTAAGGTTATAATTTAAGCAAGTATACATTTTTAACAGTGTATTTAATAAAAATAACTAATTGAGTTTTTAAAAAACACTTTTTTCTATTGTGAGAATATGGTTTTATTTATAAAAATACATATAACAACAAATAGTTTCAAGTATTTGTTGCTCTTCTTCTAGTTGTGAATTGGAATCGACTTTTATACTCACAACCGGAAGAAGAGCAACAAATGCTCGAAACTAGTTGTTGTTATATTTATTTTTATAAATAACAACATATTGTCACAATAAAAGAAAGTGTTTTTAATAATATGCTACGAATTTGCCTTATGTCAAATCCAGTTCTTATCACTGGATTGTGGATATCGTTATCGAATTTGACGGTTACAATAACAAATACTTACATCATTACCACAATACTCGCAACACTTCTAGAATATTCCCAATACTCCCACAATGGTTTCCCCATAACTCACTAAAATACAACAAAAAAAATTGCCCACAATTATTTATTAATTCACTAAATACACCATTTAAACTCATTGATTTCGTTACACTTGTATTTATACACCATTTGAACATTCTAGACTCGTCTGGGTTTATACGAAAATACAGTAGGCTCGCGATAACATGAACGCCGTAAACCGTGAACACCGGGTAACGTGAACAATTTTTACATTACATGTACTATGCCTTGCTTTACAATACCAAGTTTTAGTAAAGCTTTCTGCTGGGTCTAGTTTAAAAGTGATCAACCTCATTATGTCTTTCGATTTAACACGAATTAAATTAGTATTGTATTCAATGTAGCTAGCACAAGTGGCCATAAGCAGAATGGGCACAACTCTTTCAGGTCCAGTTTTCTGATTTAATCATAATTCGATAATAACTTAATCCTTCAATGCGTATTGTATCATATATGAGACAACCATTCCATATTACAAAAAAATACATGTATACACATAAATTTCCTATTTGCTTCATATAAGAATCTTCTTATACACATTTTGGAAACCTATCCATCACAGTTTTCCCGTGTAATTTTGTGTTTCAACCATTTTGACATTTATATGTCTATATTATCATTGTAAATATTGAAAAACATGGGTTGTATAATATATGATACGTCATGCAATTACGGCACAATTCTTGGTTGTATCATATATGTTACAACCGTATAAATCGAAAATTAGGTGGAACTGTTCTTTAATAATAAATTTTCTTTAACATTTTTGGTAGTTAAAAATAACTGATCAACGCTAGTTTTTAAATGCTAAGGAAATCGAGGAGTTTATTAATATGTAATTCTATTGACAGTGATGACGAACAAGACAGTGACTTCCGTATCGGACCACCATCTAAAATTGATGACGATGTACCATTCGACATTCAAAATATACCTGTGATACTTCTACTTAATGATAATCATGTGATCGAATTACAAGATCCTGATATTGGCAACGCAATTGAGGTGACAAGTGAAACAAGCGACGTCAAGGAATTAAGCAAATTGTATAGTAATACTATTTGGAAAGTAAAACATTTTAATGTTTCATCGAAAAAATATAAATTTAACTGTGACGAATCTCTACCACAAGTTCTCGAACTACAAACGTCTCTTGAAATTTTCAATTATTTTTCAATTGTAATTAAAATGGAGGTAGCGTTCGAGAATCAAATTACTACGCAATGGAAACTACTATCAAAAATACGTTTTTAGTAAACGGGGTGTGTGTTGGACTACGCTCGACGATAAAATTTAAAACCCACGCTGTCTCTGATGAGATGGGTGAACGCACGTAAAATTCCAACGTTGATATTCCGGTTACGACCAACTTTATTCCTTGATGTAATTCACGATAATTTAGCCCAATGACTTCCACAAAAAGAACCGTTGTTATTTTAATTAAATAATTTTAATATTATAATTTTGATTTTTATTGAATTTATTTTTAATTTATTTTTGGATGTGGATCGCACTTTAGCTCGATTTACAATAATGGCTTCGATTTTTTTTTGCACACATAAATCATCACATGACCAAATCTCTATTACTCTCGCAATCCATTAATTCGACACCGAATTGGTTGCATACATTTAATTCAACTTTGTTTATTGGGTATCGAATTTAATTTATTGCGATACGAGAATTCAACTCTTGATCTGTCATTATTTTTATGTAAACATTACAATGTAAGTATAAATTTAATTCATTTTACATAATTATTATTTTATATAGATTTTTCTTACTTTTAGGTAATAAATTCAACAACAACAATAAGGATAACCAATTTTAACAAGAGGAAATATTTGAATTTAAAAGATAAGTATTGTAGCAAAATAATAATTCCAAAACATAACCTAAAATTAACTTTGTTTGTATTTCAGCAATCAACACAAACCATGATGATGCCTTTGATGTATCCAGTTTGGATTAAATTGACAGCCAAACAGTGTGTATTTTAACTTCCGTGCACCAACTAGCACGCTTCTCACACGATCATCTGTTCAAATACGACCCGTAATAGATGCTCTCGTTAGAAACTTCCAAAAGATTCCAATCGAGCAAAATATATCTATTGATGAACAGATGTGCTCTCTAAGGTCGAAGTTACTTAAAGCAGCCAATGAAGCCGCATAAATAGAGCTAAATAATTTTTGACCATCAACCAATAGTATTAGTCTTGAGAAAAACGTTAAACGAAAAAAGCCGAAAGCGATTCACATAGCTTCAATAGAGGTTCGCCAATGCATCGCATTTTCTAGGCATTGAAAAGAAAGCGGTGTAAGTTACCTGGAAGTTCCAAAATCACTTTTATAATGTGTGAAAAATGCAACATACATCTTTGTTGCAACAAAATTGTGTTATGTCTTTTATTATTTAATATTTTATTATTAAATAATTTTGTTAATTAAAAAAAAAATAAAAAAAAATAGGCTGTGAAAAACTATGTAACAATTTTAGTTACGAGTATTTAAACTATAAATTTAAAAAAAAAAAAAAATTCTCCGATCGTAGGAAAAAGTATATCTTTCCGTTGTTTTTTTTCGAAACGGAAAGCTCATGATTCCAGTATGTTGTATTTGTTGCTAAGCAACAAGTAATAATAGTACGAGAATATTTTTTCTGGCCTAGGCTGTGAATAAATTTCATTATACTTTTGAAAAAAAATAACAAAATGTATTTATGTCTTATGATGTCGTGGCTAACTAAGCAATAATTTTATGTAATTTTCGATTTTTTACTTTGTTTTGATTTCTTAATATGATAATTAATGAATAATACTGAAAATTATTTTGGGTTTATATTCGTTTTAAAGTCCAATCGGAGAAAAAGAGTATGTATAATTCGGAGGAAAAGTGCATTCCAGGACTCCCGTGGTTGCCAATTTCCACTATCGTCCGGGAATGCAGTACTTTTCCTCCTAATTATACAATATACTATTTTTTATGTTTGTTCTTTACTCATAAATGCATACCGTTTTATATATGATACAACCACGAAAATTTATTTTCCGAGGAAACTACAAATAATTAGAATTTATTATTTTTATATAATAAATAAGGATTGCAGAAACTATAATGTGGAATTTTTTCGATAAAATAGAAAAATCATGCATTAAAGGGTTAAATATTGATTCAAAAGATTAACACTACCCATTCCAAAGTTACGTGTGCCTACAATTTCGGGTTGCATAATTAGAACATATTTGTTTTGTTTTTGTTCCACCGCTGTATTTGGTGTTGGTCCCCAACAACCCAATAAAATTCGAAGCTTATATTTAATAAGGACAAGTTCCAAAGCTTCTCTTCTGTGGCACTATTCACCGGTGTGAAGTTTTTGGACAAAAATTTACGCGAGTGTTCTTTGTGAAGTTTTTGGACACATTTTTATTTCTCAGACAAAATTTTTTGTAAGTGTGCAATTTTAACAGTGTATTTATTTTATATTAAAATCGAAACAATATTGATAAAACAAAAGAAGTTGTTTAACATTAAAAAATCTAAAATGCTCATTATTATAAATTTTTCAATAAATCACGTACCATACTGTATAAAATGTTACACCAAATAACAAAAATCTCAGAGATTGGCTCACATAGTGACTATATACGTTCAAAAAAAGATACTTTGAGCTATTTAAATCAGTTAGCCCCATCTCGAAATGATGAACTAGGCTCATGTATTGAACTTTTAAAATTTTACCAATATAGTGAGTCTGCGTGTCCACGGATGTTCTACTGCTCTAAGCCGAAATCTCAGTGATTGGCTCGCATAGTGACTATATACGTTCAAAAAGGGATACTTTGAGCTATTTAAAACAGTTAGCTCCATCTTGAAATGACGAACTAGGTTCATGTATTGAATTTTTAAGGTTTTACCAATATTGCGAGTCTACGTGTCCACGGATGTTCTACTGCTCTATGCCAAATAGAAAAAATCTCAGAGATTGGCTCGCATAGTGACTATATACGTTGGAAAGGGGATACTTTGAGCTATTTAAATCAGTTAGCCCCATCTCGAAATGATGAACTAGGCTCATGTATTGAATTTTTAAATTTTTACCAATATAGCGAGTCTGCGTGTCCACGGATGTTCTACTGCTCTAAGCCAAATAGCAAAAATCTCAGAGATTGGCTCGCATAGTGACTATTATTCAGCGTGGATGTAAATGCTTCATCTGCAGGTGTCAGATCCCAATGAGTGTCATTTTCCAGCAATTGTATCTCGCGACATGCATCTTGATATGTATTGAACACTTGTCCATTGACTGTACGCAAAAATTGGAAAGACGTTGGTCCTGGAACATTCGCCAACAACAAACGCACAAAGCCTCATTCACATTGTTTTGGATGTATTGGCTTTGAATACGACTCCGATTGTTGGAAGTGGTTCGCCTTGTCTACGTGGATCCCATTTTTTACCTGACTTGTTTCATGTGAAATAGCGTGGGACGTTGGTATATAATAATGTTTTTGCGAATTGCCCGAAAACATCAGATTATTGGCACAGTTTGAAAACTTCGCTAAGTGTTCTTTTCGATGGCTCGAATGCTCGTTGGAGAGCATTTTCTTCAGTGAAATATACACGCTGACTGTTTTCAAGATGAATCACAAGGTTCTTGACACTTGGGTTTCCTTCGTGTATGGGAAAACTAAAAATACGCCAGACATCTTCGTTGCTGCTGATGTATCTGCCCATTTGGTATCGTAATACTTCGCCGTTTTCATTTATATTTTGTACTTCAAATACTGCCAAACACGGTCTTTATTAACATATTTGCAAATGTACTTGATGGACTGTACAAAACTGCAAAACTTGACATTAATATGAGCCTTGTACGTTTTTAAAAGTAATAAGTATAATACCATCCACTGATTATCAATTTCAATTTGATTTGAAATGTTCGACATTCGCATTGTGAACGTGTTGCCACCATTCTCTGCCTTTCTGCACAGATACAATGGATAACCGTCGATATCAGTAATGGTATCATTAATACATTGCTTTGGGAAACGCTTTCTACATTTCCTATTCTCCATGCACAGCGATGTCATGTTAAAAGCACCGCACGGAACATGGATCATATTGCGATAACAATATCGAACAATTCGGTGTTTATTAGTGTGTACGAACATTATGTAACGTGATTTTTATATATTAAGAATTAATAAAATAGCTTTAAATAATATTTATGGGTGGAGTAGGGAAGTTAAAATTTGTGGTTGTATGTATGTATTTTAAATGAAAAATCTAAAAAAATTAAAAAAAAAAATTTGTTGAAAAAATTAGTTTTTTTTAAAATCTTGATAACAGCGCCACCTATCGGATCCAAAACTATCCTATCTTTTAAGTTTGAATTAAACATATCCATTCAAAATTTCATTGTAATCGGTTGGGCGTTTTCGGAAATTAGCTTGTACGAACATCGTGACATGTGATGTTTATATATATAGAGAAAATATATATATAAATACATATATAGGTACTATAGACGTTCAAATGATGAGTTTATATATTTTGGAACAATGGACACAGTACAACCGAAACGCCTACTAAAATGTAGCGAATGTCTCGAGTACTAATAATTATCAAAATTAATCTGTAGCTATAAATTAGATCATAAAATTATTTGTTTCCCATCTCCATTCAAAATGAAAAAATCGAACTATACTCATCCCAAAATTATACCGACCATTTCGTCTCAACCTAACAATACTAAACTTAAACTATTAAAATCTCATCGGTAATTTTTTTGTTGGCTTACCATACTTTCTATATTTTTTAAACAGAGAACAACTAAATAATTCGAGTACAAAAAATATAATGCACGTAAGTATTATTTTGGGAAGCGGCCGCAATACAGTACGATTGTTACTTGTTGTTGTAAGCAAGGTTTGGAATTTCCAGTTTAGGATAATCTATTTAATTTTGAAAATGGAACAATATATTTATTGGTAAAACTTTAAAAATTCAATACATGAGCCTAGTTCGTCATTTCGAGATGGGGCTAACTGATTTAAATAGCTCAAAGTATCCCCTTTCGAACGTATATAGTCACTATGCGAGCCAATCTCTGAGATATTTTCTATTTGGCCTAGAGCAGTAGAACATCCGTGGACACGCCGACTCGCAATATTGGTAAAACTTTAAAAATTCAATACATGAGCCTAGTTCATCATTTCGAGATGGGGCTAACTGATTTAAATAGCTCAAAGTATCCCCTTTCCAACGTATATAGTCACTATGCGAGCCAATCTCTGAGATTTTTGTTATTTGGTGTATCATTTTATACAGTATGGTACGTGATTTATTGAAAAATTTATAATAATGAGCATTTTAGATTTTTTAATGTTAAACAATTTCTTTTGTTTTATCAATATTGTTTCGATTTTAATATAAAATAAATACACTGTTAAAATTGCACACTTACAAAAAATTTTGTCCAAGAAATAAAAATGTGTCCAAAAACTTCACAAAGAACACTCGCGTAAATTTTTGTCCAAAAACTTTTGTCCAAAAACTTTACATCGGTACACTATCTGGTTTTCCCTGGGAATAGGTAATTGGGAAAATTATTTTCGTATCATTTTTCTCAAAATTTTATTTTTCTGGCCTACTGTTGGAATTAGTTTGATGTCAATATTTTCGAAACTAAGTTGAATGGGAAACTTTTGTTCCACAAAATCTTTATAGGGAAAAATAATTCCCAATATATATCTTTGTTTCAAAAATATTTACACGCAACTAATTCCTACAGTAGGCCAGAAAAATATAATTTAGACAAAAATGCTATGAAAATATTTTTCCTGATTCCCTATTCCCAGGGAAAACCAGAATAGTGCCACTGGATGTTGAAACGAATAATCCGAATAACGCCTGCAGTATTTATGTTTTAACTCGATAGAAGTTTTTGAAGTTGATGAAGTAAAACAGTGGTCAAGAAATAGCATATGCCCTTCCTTTGGTCGATTTTTTACAAATGATATTAACTCCTAATCCTAAGTTGTTCGATTCAAAAACAATATTTCCGTACACTTTGCTTATGATAAAGTACAAAATCGTAGGCAGGACCGCTTTTGCCACATCAAGCAAATTTTTTAACACCCTATCGTAAGTGGTAAATCTCGTCATTGATTATCTTAGCTGTCCACGTAGGTGGGTGATCTGTCATAATCATCGGTAACTATTTCGGTTTCAATTGAGCACTCATCGTTCTCATTCTTCACCGAATTCATCACTAATCACTAAGAATTACTCTAAAGAAAGCGAATACACGTTTGTGGATATGTCATCAATTGTGTGCAGTCAACGTTATTTCCACCGTGTATTACGGTACAGGACGGAGTCACTTTAATATGATGGCATATTGCGGTCTTCACGAGTATTTTTTTGCGACAATAAATGAAACAAAAAAGTACTAGGTGCTGAAACCTCATGATGTAATCAGAATTTTGGTCTGGACAATTAACAAAATCGAAAAAGTCACTAGAAATTGAAAAACATTTCTAGAAATAAAAATGGTCTCAACATGACTCAGCCAAAAAAGCTCTTAAGATACGATCATCATGGATTTAGAAAATTTTAACAGTTTTTTATGATACACAATGAATTAAAAAATTAAAACAGTTTTGATTTGCTTAAAATTTGGTAATAAATATATGTATATGCAGCAACACTTTCTCGGAAAATTCACATAAATAAAAAAAATTTAAAATGAGAAATTCTTTACAAAACGACTCAGATTTTTTTTTGATTTCGCGGTTCATTGCTTTTGCAAAAATTCTTTTTAAACTATCATGTATTATTATACATTCTATATCAACGAATTAATTGGTTATACCACCGCAAAAGCGGCGAATATGTGAACTAAAGTGCTGATTTTCCAAGACCATGCGACCATGCGAATGATTTTTATGTGACATGATTTTATTGGAATGAACTAAATGTAACCCAGCGCCACAACGGTACTATTGTTTTCGAACGCGGCCTCTTTTATTAAAAAAATTATGACAAAAGTGTAAGTAGTATTCATATGCTGTTGTACTAAAGCTATATGGAACTCCTGGAAGGAACATATGGAACTCATCATTGCACGTCAGGGCAAGGGTGCAATGAATACTTAGAAAATGAAACTAATTTCATAGGCGCAAAGTCGGAGTTGGTGGAGCTGCATATATTAGTTGTATTTCATGATATTGATCCAGTGCACATTTTATACGGAAAACTCGATCCACATTTTATTTTGGACCACAGATTTTGATTTCAAATCTTTTAAGCGCCTTAGCAGTGTTTCACATAATTTCGACTGAACCGGATCAGATCAATCGTCACGAAATACCAAACACCATCTTAAGTGTTTAATAGGAAATAAATCTTTGCGATTTGATAAATTTCACACAATGGTAAATCAGGTTGAGACCTCTTGACATATACACCTTCTTACCCCGATGTCAAAAGATGTTACCACTCAGATTTTAATAGGTTTTCTAGATGGTAATGGTTGCAATAAATATTTCAACATTTTTGGAAACGTTTTCGGATGAAATATTTAAGAGAACCTCGCAACATTATAACGTATCACTTACATCGCTTGTATTGCTAATTAATGTAGGACAAGCAGAACAAACCATAAAATGTAATCTAAAATTTTAATTTAATTTTTATAATTTAATTAAAAATAGAAACATTACAGTCCACAATTAAAAATAAAGAATTATTTAATTTATTCAGTAAACAACATATGCAAGGCACTATTATTATGCAAATTGAAGCACTATTATTAGTTCGTCGACTACATTGTCCATTGCAACACGACCCAACTAATTTAAAACTTTCACCCCAGGCCACTTTAAGCACTCACCTTTACTGTAACTTCCAGAATTAAATGGTATTCAAATTTCAGTGTCGATAGTGTAAAGATATAGATACGTGGTAATTTAAATGTTTGCTCTGGTAGATTTAGTGAGCTAATAAAATACAAAAATGTGCCACCTTCCAAATGGTTGCTGGGAAGTATTCAATTTGTTTACTATGATGATGATGGTCTGATTCGAGATGCAAGTATAAAAACAAAATTCTGTAATTTGAGGAGAGCGGTCAAAATATAATAAAATATAATTAAAAAATAAAAAAAATAAGTTTGACAAATTAAATAACAGAAACAGCTTCATGTTGGTTCCGTTGTTTTAAATTTCATAATTACAAACCAAATTTCTCTTTCACTCTAAGGTTTACTTAAGGTTTTACCATTTTTTTTGTTTCTTGTTTTTTCCACTGTGTAAACAATTTTTCATCGTGGAATACGGTCATAAGTTAAAATATAGTTGTGGTATGGTCGGGTGACTAAAATTTGTATAACTATTAATTCATGAAAAAAAAACTTGGACCGGGACGTACTGGGTTCGAATCCCATCAGAGGCTAGATGCAAATCGAATTGTCATCATCGATTACAATCGGCGATGTTAATAAACACAACTAAGACCCTCTGATGGAGTGCAGAATTCAGCGCTGGCCCACCGTCCGTCCCAATGTACAGGTTGACATGGAGCTTACATGTGCAGGTAGTATACTGTAGTTGTGTGAGTGGGTGAATACGTGAATGGATTAATAATGTGGCGTGAATGCGTGGTATCACAATGGGCCAAGTGTCCAAGTGTCAACCACTGAAACCTAAAAAAAACCTATTTCATGAAATTGCAAAATTAAAATAATTACGAGTTTTGGAAACAGTTGAAACGATAACGTATGTGAAGTTATCCCAGAATATAAATTTTTTTAATCAGGCAACACTAAAATATCAATAACCAATTTGCTCGTGTGTGAAGTTATCCCAGCCCATGAGGTTTTCATTCATTTCATTCATACTATATTTGTGTAGTTAGCCCAGCCCAGAATTTTTATCAGTTGTAATGAAAAAAACGAAAAATTATCAAATTTGTTAAATTCGATTTGTTTGTCATATAACAAAAAAAAATTAAAATCTAGCGTATAGAAAAACTGTAAAATTTTGATTTGCATAAAATAATGGAAAATTACAGGCAATGTAAGAAAAAATTTGTTCCGTGGCAAGTTCCCGAAAATGAACTCTAGGCTGGGAATTTCATTGATTTTTTTATCAATGAAATTCCCAGTTCAGAGTTCATTTGACATTGCCTGTAATTCTCCATTACCTTTTTAAACATTATACTTTAATATTTTTTTATTATATTTTATTATAACAAATCGAACTTAATAAATTTGATAATTTTTCGTTCGTGAAATTCCCAGTTCAGAGTTCATTTGACATTGCCTGTAATTCTCCATTACCTTTTTAAACATTATACTTTAATATTTTTTTATTATATTTTATTATAACAAATCGAACTTAATAAATTTGATAATTTTTCGTTTTTTCATTAAAATTGATAAAAATTCTGGGCTGGGCTAATTTCACAAATATAGTAAGTTTGAATGAAATTAATCAAAACCTGGGCTGGGATAACTTCACACAAGAGCAAATTGAGAAGCATTTTTGAAGTCTAGCATTTTTGAAGTCGTTTCACTTAAATAACATCGTCCAATCGTATCTTTAGATTTTTGTTTTAAATGTATAGTACTGCATTATTTGTACCGGCAACCCATCATTAGGCATAAACATTGGCCATATATTTTATCAATTTAAATCGAATTCATCACACAAAATTGATTAGAAATTGTATGTTGTACAAATTAGATATGTGTATACAGTACAAATCCATCTGACCAAATAAAGGATCTAATTTATCAGTATCAAAAATAATTTGTCCATTTCTCTAATAAAATACAAACACAATAATCAATTTTAACAGACCCACATCTTATTGAAATGCTAAAAACAGTAACCAAACGAAAATATAAAAAGAAATTTGTTCATTTGTAATATGCTCAGTATTAACAGGGGTGATCAACCATGCGAACTAACCGGATGGATATATACGCAATCTACATATAGATTCGGCACAATTTTTTTTTTTAGTTAATTTGATAAATTAAAGTGTGAGTTTATACGAGAAAGGTTCGTATATATATTCGAATATGTTGTGTGTTTATCGTATATAATGGGGTGACAAACAATATAACCGATGTGCGGAGAGATAGGAGCTAAAAGGATATTATGTATTAATTTTACATATCTCGATATGTAGATAAAAATAGCAATTTATTTAATGCTATTTTAAGAAAATTGATGAATTTCATTGTAGATTAGGCAACGGGCTAAGCATAAAGTATTAATAAATATCCGCGTAACTAGAAACGTAACCATTTTAACATTTTATTAAGTCAAAGTATTTAGTATTCTGTCATTTAAAGCGTAAAAAAAATGTGCGAAATATGAGATGTCTTATTTCGAGTCACCCCAAACATTTCGAATATAAAATTATCATCTTTAAAATGTCATACAATCAAAACAATTTACTTACATTTACAGTGTTTACATTGTAATACAACCCCATGTCTACATATTGTATATATATATATAAGATTACGAAGACAAATATTGAAAATGTAATTCGAAATTCCCTTAATCAATTTTCGTCAAATTAAAATCTTTATGGGCGATATGCGGATACAACAAGAACAGATGATTTGTGTCATAAAAGAAGACACATTAAATTTGTGAAATACGACGGTTTTCCGCACAAGTCGATTTTATCGCCTGATTTAATTAGACATTCTGCAAGCACAACAAAAACTGTTTCTATGACAAAACACAATGTTTTAAAATAAAATAACTTTTCCGCAATAAACATCAATACACTCTAATAAATATTTTTTCATTATCATAATACTTTGGTAACCAAAAAATTGCGTTAGAAAATAATCATTAGTCAAACCACAATTTAATAGTGAACAAAATAGGGTATTTAAATACGCCTAGCTAGACTATGAATGTTCATTTAGAAATGATTAAAAAAAAAGAAAAAACTTCGAAACAAAACAATAAAAATAATTTATTTGCTTAACCCCTATTCTTTGACAATAAATTATAGATTTATAGCCGACACGAACTATATTTTAAACTACCCAAGTTTTCATCGACAGCAATTTGTCATTACATTTTGCCTCTAGGGACGGACAAACATGAAAAAATATAATCCGATTTCATCGATCTTCTGGTTTGAAATCTTATATCGATCTTCTTGGATTACCTAGATTGCGTGAACTTTTCTTTCAGTCATATTCGGACCGACATAAGAACTAAACACCGAAACTATGATATGTATACCATGCGGAATCATCAATCCAACGTCTCCGTGCATGGTAGATGGAAAATGCACAAAAAAGACCCAAAAAATTATTTAAAGAAACCATCACTGGCAACGATGGTTATTTACTCTATCGACGTCGCTCAATCGACGATGGTGGACATTCAACAATAATAGAAGTACGAAACAACGACATCGACATCGATAACCGCTGGGTTGTACCGTATTCGCCATTGCTCTCCAACACATACAAAATCCATATTAACGTGGAATATTGCAATTCGGTCAAACCGATCAAATTTATCTGCAAATATATCAACAAAGGATTGGACGTGGCTGTCTTTGTATTCACCAAAAGTAACGGTGAAATCATGAGATACCAAATGGGTCCCTATATAAGTAGTAATGAGGCAATTAGGTGAGTTTTGGCTTTTCCAATACATGGACGCCATCCAACAGTTGTTCATTTGGCTGTTCATCTGGAAAATGGACAGCGTATGTATTTCGCTTCAGAGAATTCACACTAAAAAATGATGAATTAGCTAGGACCTTGCTATACTCGGGGGTGCCAACATATTTAAATGGAACGCAACATCAAAAAATTTCAAAGACGCAAACATATAAAAGCTGTAGAAGGATTCAACGATTTATTTTCTACCGATGCAGAATACTTTTACTTGAGATTACACCCACATCGTTTCAACAATTGAGAACAGTTGGTGCCCAATTATGCAAACTTATCGTGGGGTACATCAAATAAAGATTTGTGTGAAAAATTCAAATATCAAATGAGTGAAGGAAGTCATTTAACATCGAGTGAGCCCAGCCAGCAACAA
Organism: Nephrotoma flavescens; assembly: GCA_932526605.1. Taxonomy (NCBI): domain Eukaryota; kingdom Metazoa; phylum Arthropoda; class Insecta; order Diptera; family Tipulidae; genus Nephrotoma; species Nephrotoma flavescens. The sequence continues at coordinate 47,446,619 of OW052221.1, read as the reverse complement.
CGCAAGCATGCAATTCTCAATGGAAATGTATAACGAATCGCTAACCAGGATTGAGGACAAGTGTTTATCAATCGTCAACAGAACGCTCGCACTCAATTAGAAATGGTGTCATCGAATTGATTAGAAAACAGCAATTTAATGTGAATGAGCTGCGAACATTAATCCAAACAAATCTTCTAAAACTGACGATACAACGACACAAGGCATATAACCGTATTATGAGAATACGATATCACAACAAATTGGCGGTTTGTTTTTCCTCGATGTACGCTACTAAATATGCAATTTACTGATGCACCCATACATGCAACTTAAAAAAGAATTGATTTTCGTTAGACTCAACCATAGTTATACCACGTTCCACACCAGCCGATGAACTAAATGCATATCTGAAATCATCTGTTCTTTGGCAAAATATTCAGACGAATCCGCTGCTCGATTCGCGAAGCAACTTTTAGATCATGGAAAAGAAAAAATGCTAATCGATGTCACCACAAATTGCATTACCATTCCACCAGATTTATGTAACTTTACACAGACAATTGACGAATTGATTAACAGCGTATTTTCGAACATTAGTTGCAATTACACAAATCTCCAATGACTAAGCGAACGTGCATTATTTGCGGCCAAAAACAATGTTGTCATTGTCATTCAATATCAAATGTCTGGCAATTCTACAACGTATAAGTCAGTTGATTGCATCATGCATCAAAAAAAAGTTGTCATTTATCTGGTCGAACATTTAAAAAACGTAATAGTGTTACAGGCTGGCTACTGCCAACCTGCAGATTTCACAAAGCGCATGCAGAGGCCTCCACGGTGATATTTTGCCGGCTACGTTCTCAGGGAGAAGTGCGGAGGGTCGTGGGGTTTGAGGCATGCATGGCTCCTGGCTTACACCGTGATGATACAGAAAGTTTAAAAAAATAAAAAAACGCAAATAATAAAAACCCGATGTTCCGCCGAAATTCGTCGGCCGGAACATGAGGAACGAACAGCAGAAAATTTTAAATAAAAAAATCATAATGGTAGAGAGGTGCCCTAGTGCGCGCATCCGCCCGAACTCGCACGGTGGTAAACACCGGTTTCGAATCCGAATGCGGGCACTAAGGGACCGCCCACCCTACGCCGACACAGAATGGGAATTCCCCCCTCATCATACCCAAACCGGAAAAATTAATAATTCACTTTTTATTTTTATTTAATTAAACAGAAAAATTAAACACAACTTCCCACGAGGAAAAAGAAAAGGAGGAGAAATGCACACCGAGCGCGCGACCGTTATTCGGCGCTCGATTACAAATTATAATTAAAAAAATTTATGAAAAATTAAAAAATTTAAGAAAAATAAAAAAAAATTAAAAATAATAAAAAATGAAAAAAAATAAAATAAATGTACCTTAATTAATACAAACAAAACAATGAACTGTTGCGGCCTTGCGCGGCCGTCATGCCACAGGTGGTGCCCCACCCGGACCGTTGCGGCTTGGTCGTGCCGAAAACCCGTTCCACCGGTGCGACTCAACCGCCGGTAACTCCCAATAATACGGCTGACCTCAAGTGGCCGCCGGATCCGTAGAATGTTGCCCGTTTGAGGCAATACCGATGATGAACGGCCTTACGCTCTATCCGTAACCCCGTAAAATAAACGTTGAGCGTCCTTCTTCCAAATTATTTAATAATACTGAGCGTGGTTTCACCCAAACTCAGTTTACCGTTGGGCGACCTTTCGCCGAAAATCGAAAATTTAACCTTGATAGGCCGTCAAAATTGGATGGGCCTTTGGCTCACCCCACTCGTTATGTACACGTTGAATGGTCTCAACTGACCACCCGTTACAATACCATCAACAAAATACCGTATTGATGCTCGACACAAAATGAAGGCTCTCGAGATCGGTCACCCTATCGCTCTTTATCTAATTCCAGCAACGCCAAACCAAATCAAAAATGTCGATGAATTTTTATTATTTTTCCTTTCAAACTATCGATAAACACTTTAATTTGCTATATTATGCTTTTGCTTATTTTTGCACAATTCCAAAATAATTTTTTCGTTTCTCTTTTATACAGCCCTAAATAATACACAGCCACTTTGTAGCATAACAAACTTTATTTTATCTTTAACTCTACTCGAGAATCACAAAAAATTGTTTTTTTTACATCCAAATAAAACTAACTAGACTCTACTTGCTTAATTGAAAATCCACATCCCGAGCTTAATATATCAAAAATTTATCACTCGACTCTATACAATTCCAAAAAAACTTTATCTTCTCAAATCAAAAACTAGACTCTTTTGTACTCAATTACAAAAACACTAGACTTATCCAAAATTCCACACAAGACTGACTTAATTAAAAAAAACTCTTACGCCGAATACGACGCGCAAAACATTCCAGAAGAATTGTCTTTCTTCTCTGTTTCTCGTTTACATCAATTCGCATTGATGTCAACGAGAGGCATATAAAAAAAACATTCTTATGGAATGTTTTGCTTTACACACACACGTCTCGCTCTCTCCCATTTTCGTTCAATTGCACCAGCAAAACAAAAAAAGCACACAGGAATCCACCCACCATTTACCGCGTATAGACATCAAATTAACCCGGACGCAAAACAACCCGGACGCAGAACAACCGGGACGCGATATATTCAACCGAGTTTTCCCGGACTTCCAACATAGAAATCGACCTGAACTTTTTTCCAGGTATGATCATCAATAAGACCTTTCATTTGAAACTTTTTCCAGCCATGACACTTTAAACGGTCAATTTTTAGAAATTTTCAAATTTTGTGTGTGCCATATATTTAACCAAGTTTTCCCGGACTTCCAACATAGAAATTGACCTGAAATTTTTACCAGGTATGATCATCAATAAGGCCTTTCTTTTTTATCTATTTCCAGCCATGACACTTTAAACGGCCAATTTTTCAAATTTTCAAATTTTGTTTGTGCGATATATTCGATTGAGTTTTCCCGGACTCTGCACATGGAAATCGACCTGAAATTTTTGAAGTTAGTTTTGCTTGATATGTGCCATCTAGTTTTGTCAGTATCAAAATATTTTTTCATTATAGTTTTAATGCATGTAATAAAAAAAATTAATTTTGAGTAATATACGTTAATAAATCGAAATAAATATTTTTGACTTTAAATGAAATTACTGTTTAACACCCAAATTATTTATCTGCTTTATCGACATTTTCAGCTGACTATCGGCGTATTTTGTTGAGACAATTACAACAACACCACCATGGCTAAAGCAAAAACTAAAGCATTTTAGAATTTTGCTTTGGCTGAATGATAATGCAGATTTGCATTAGTTGAAATAGCTGAATAGCACTGATTCAGCTAAAGCAAAAAAGTTTTATTTCTCAACAAAATACAGCTTATGTATATGAATCTGCCTTACCGACTTTGAAGGCCAAGTTGTTTTGTATCTGCATTTTCGATATTTGCGGCTGATACAACTCTGGTATTATATGCAAATCTGCATTATCGACATTTTTCGGTTGTTTTAATCGCCACAACCGAGTCTGCATTATCGACATTTTCGGTTGGTATATTTTAATCGTTACAGCCGAATCTGCATTATCGACATTATTCGGCTGGCAGTGGTGGGAATAACCGTTTAAAATGTGGATTCTTCCTCTACAAATTCCATACCAACCTTGCTCTGTTAATTATATCTACTATGATTTTATGTGATTGTATTAAAAATTCAGCTTTAGCATTTTCAACCGTTTGACTATTTTTTCTATCATTTTATTTTTACAATAATTGTTTTATATAAGTAAGTGCAAGAATGCTGGATTTTGCATTTTTGGATTAACCTTGCAAGTACATTATTTGATATTAAATTAATTTTTCGTGATGCAAATTTCTGCGCTTCAATATTTTTTTTGGTTTTGGGATGGTACGAACACCTGTCGCAACTTTTGTTTACTGGCATTTGCTGTTTTGGAATTTTTCTCCGAAACAATAAAAAAACTAAACATGCCATGATAGTAAAAAAAATTTTGGATGACATTCAAAACTAGCGTAATATAGCATATTTTTCTTTGCTACAAAAGGCGTTGGAGCGCACGCAGGCTACCGCTAGTATTTTTATATTTTTGAAACAAAGCAGAACGGCTACATTGAGAACTATTAATGTCCGGGGTAGTGACATCTAGCGAATTAAAAATAAGCTGATTGCATCTTTTTTTATATGAAATTTTAGCACGGCATACTTTATGAAAATAAAAATTAACATACAAAAATAGTCCCAATCAGGTTAATTTTTTTGCCGTCAGATCTACAAACAGTTCTCTATAGCTCTCGGTGAGTTTTCAGCGAGACAAGCGACTTTTTAAAACGAGTAATATTGTTCCCGAAAAATAATGATTGGTCAGTACAGGAAAATCCGGTACTTGTAAATAATTAATTTTATAATTTGGAGTTTGAATGATTCGTCGTTAAGAACAGGGACAGACGCGGCTCTGATTAAATCACATATAAAGTACACTGCCTTTTCAAAATTTTAATAATTATTGAATATATTAAATGCCAATTTTATTGCGAAATATGAAGAGTGACTTACTTTATATGCCTTTATAAAGTCCATAGTTTTGTGCCATAAATATATTTTGATTCATTAAAATTTTATCCAAACATGATAAATAAATTTATCAATCGTTTATTTTTATAAATAATAATAATTTGTATTTATTTAACATAAATTACACAAATGAATTTGACATTATTATTTTGAACATACAAATAAACTGCAGGTATATACGAGTATGTGCATATGGTAAAGTATGGTGTACTCGTATCGTATGTACATAAAAATTCATCTCAATTAAATTTTATTTTATTTATTTTGTATTTTGATGTTTTGTTTATATTCAAAATATTTTTATGTTTTTGATTGATAGATTTATGTATAATGAACATTGCATTGAGATTTAACATTCTGTGTTTATTATTATTATTTGTAATATTTATAGGTTTGTTGCTATAGTAAATAGGAATTATTTCGATAGTTTTGTAATTGAGGTTTAGTATTGTTTTCTATATCCTGAAGGTTTTTAGTGGCGCGTTCTGTTTCTAGCACAAATGTCAATCTAAATTCATATATTATCATATTGTTGTGGACCGCGTTTTCTCCAAAATGTAACGGGTACTATTGCCATTACGATGTTCTCTACAATTGTAGGTTGATGTATAATAATATTTTAAGGCATATTTAATAACAAAATTTTAATGCTTAGGCACTTGGCGAAACACACTTAAAAATTTAGTAAAATTTTAATGAGTAAAATGCAAAATAATTAATAAATAGTTTATATAAAAACATAAATATAATGAGTGTTATTAATTTAAATAATAAAACACGGTAACACCGCTATAAGCTCACCAAGGAACCGCGGAGACTCTGGAAATACTACGTCGCAAATTTTATTGGTCTTCAATGGCGAATCAGATAAAAGATTTTATATCGACTCACAAATGACATCTGTATGACGACCAAACCAGTCAATCATTCTATTAGACCAGAGTTGGGTAAAGCTATTACATTAATTCGACCATTTCACAGGCTTTATGTCGATTTTCTGGGACCCACGTAGCACCAATGGTTTTTCATATGTTCGCAACATTTTGGACCATTTTTCTAGATTTCCAATTTTACAGTCCCTATACGTTCTGCATCTGCTAAAGTTCGTGAGTTCTTAGAAAAAAGCATATTCCAAATGTTTGGTGTCTCGGAAGTATTATTCTCAGACAATGGCCCGCAATTTAAGTCTGTTCTGCTTAGTAATCTTATACGAAAATATGGTGTTCGTCATGAATTTGCTGTAATTTATGCACTTCAGTCAAACGCTTCAGAACGAGTAAACAGATCGTTACTGGCGACAATGAGGCCTTATATAAAAGAGAATCACAAGTACAGAGACCAACACCTAGATGAATTAGCCGGATCATTACGAAACGTCGCTCCACATGATTCTCTCCGCATGTTTTCGTGTCACAATTACAATAAAAATCGCATTAAAAGTGGATTCAAATGGATTTACCTAAATTCAAAATGATTTTGGATTTACGTAAATCCAATCCAATTTTAGTACTAAAATTTTAAAAGTGCGATATTTCAAACTACAAAATTGACATAAATATTATTATGTTTATAAAATAAAATAAAATATTACGGACCAAATGGCTCAGTGGTTAAACATGGAGAATAGCATAGGACTCGATGAGTGACGTTTATGTGCAACGAAAATTGAAAAATTTTCAAAAATACAAAATATTACTAAATTTCGTTTAAATTCGTTTTATTATTGTGATAATTGTTAATATAATTATAATTTATGTAATTAGTGCGTAATATTAGAAAATTGAAGCAGAAGGAAAACTTTCCATCGAGAAAAAATTCAAAACCGAAAACCAAAATATATTATGTATATTGAAATATTGAATAGACAAATTTAAAATAATAAGTTACTTTTTGGACATATATACAACACAGTGATAACAAATCAAAAAAAATTATAAAAAAAACGCTAAAAATTATAAATGACAGAAATGACAGAAAATATGTACGCTGTACCTGAATCGGTACACGTAAAAAACGCAATGCAAAAAATTAAATTCAATGAGGTTGCATAAACCGAATATTTAATGTCGAGCAAAACGAAATCACGGAAACCTAAACTCAATTTGATCTCTGCCGAGCAGAGAATGAACAATAATAAATTAAAATTACTATACGTTCTGAAAATGCAGAGATACGTGAACGTATTGTGTTCATTGAAAATGTATTAAAATGTAATCCAAATTTTATAAGCGAAAATTTGACATACTTGAAAGTAAAAAATTTAATCCGTTGATGTGTTTGAAGATTGGATGAAGATGATGAGTTGACTTCACAAGCAACAAGTGATGATGGATGGAATACCAGTCACCGATTTCACAGTAGTGAAACAAGCCATCAAACGGTGAAAGGACAACAAATCGTATTCATTGAAGAAAACCACCGATCAACAAAATACGAATAGAGCTAAAATCGAAAATCCTTCAAAAGGAAATATTACAGAGAAGAAAATAGGGAAACCACCACCACTACACATCCATAACCAACAATAAAGGACACTGTCGATTTGACGAAAGGAGCTCAATTTTTTTGAAGTGAAGCGAGTGACTGCAGACAAGCACTCGGTCATGGTCAACTCGATGTATGACTATTTTGAAGCATACAAATTTTTGAAAGAAGTCAACACTCGCAGCATTTCACTTACATTCCGAATGAATTAAAACCTAAAACATTAGTACTCCGTGGACTGACCGAAGAAGAAGAAGACATTATGGAATAAAAACAGAACTATAAGAGAATAATGTAAAGATAAAAATTATAAAAATAATTCAAATGAGGAAGAAGCACCCAAATGAAAATTCCAATAAATTTGCACTATACTTGGTGCAATTTGTACCAAATACAAATTTGGCGGACAAACCATAAATTACCAACGAGTAACATGGGAGGATCTCAAAAATAAGAGCGACACAATGCAATACCGAAATTGCCAGAGATTTGGACATGTAGCAAGTAATTTCAATTTTTTATATCGGTGTGTTAAATACCATATGAGTCACATGCCAGGAGAGTGTACAACTACGAATGAAATTGAACGTAAAGATATTTACTGTGTTAACTGTCAGAAGTTGGGCCATCCGGCATCCTTTAAAGGCTGTCCAATTTATCAACAGATGCTAGAGAAGTTAAAAAACAAAATAAAAGAAAATAAAACGAATCCGCCTAGATCTTTCAAGGCAACGTTGGTAAATGAAGAAAACGGTTCATAAGCAAAAAATGTATCACAAAATAATAAAAACGAATGGACTATCGCAAATTTGGCAAAACAAGTTAAAATAATCGCAAACAATAAAACAACAAAGTGAACAAATTACTCAACTTTTAAGTGTCATTATGAATAAAATAAAAATTTTCACCCTAAATGTAAATTCGATCGTCAGCATCAATAGACGACTAAACCTTTTAAAATGTTTTGAACAACACCAACAGGAAATTTTGTGTATGTACGAAACTAAATTAAATTTTCGTCATAACATTGAATTTAAAAGTTATAATTTGATAAGGCATGATCGACAAAATTCAAAAAATGGCGGAGGGACAGCGATCCTAATTAAACGAGGTATACATTTTGAGCTTATCAAAATCAGCAAATTGCAAAATTGTAAAGATCTGAAGAATACTATAATCAAAATTAAATTAAAAAACAACAAGCAGCTATATGTTATTTCGGTGTATTGTTCGAGTCATAATACTACAGAAGCTTTCAACAATTTGACACGGAATGGACGTGAATGTTTGACACGCTTCAGCTAATGAATATACCAATAAATCTATATAATAGCTGGGGATATGAATGCTCGACATAGCCATAACAAACAGCAGATTAAAAATTACCACAAATAATAATGGGGAAATTTCAACGCATTTCTACGAAAGTGATATACTCGCGTGCTGTAACACCAAAACATCATATGGTCTGGTTAGAATACCAAATATAGTATTGAAATACTTACCAGAAGAAATCGTTATGGATATTTGCACTATATATAATCTGCTTAACAATAGATTGTTCCCTTCATGTTGGAAAACCGCACGAATTTTTCCGATTCTGAAAAAACAAAGACTCGAAAAATGCAGAAAATTATCGGCCCATCAGTTTATTGTCAAATTTATGTAAACTTTTCGAAATAATAATCCACAACAAAATTCAAAATTATATTAACACCAACAATCTCTTGCTAGACAATCAATTTGGCTTCAGACGAATCATGCGTACACAAAATTAACGTCTGATGTGTGCCGTAACTTAAATAATGATATGTGCACGGGCGCAATTATGGTTGATATGGCGAGAGCCTTCGAATCCGTGTGGCTAGACGGACTAATATTTAAATTATAAAAAAAATAAAATTTGATGACGATATCATATTCATGCTGTTGGATATGCTATACGATAAAAATTTTATCACAACAACGGGAACTGAAACGTTCAACAAAATATTTTGTATACACAATGGTCTACAGCAAGGAACCATTAATGCACCGATATACTGTTTAATATTTATACGAGAGACAGAGAGACTTAAACTCATCAAACGTGCAAACAATAGTGTACGCGGACGAGTTTCTTTAAACTTTTAAATTTAATTTACTAACGTAATACATTTCATTCCAACCAGAATAGTTTCGTTCCACGTTTTTGTTGGAATACGAATAAAATTATTCTACGCAGAGTTATCCTATTGAACGCTAGAACAATTTTTTCGTCTTGACAAAAAAAGTCAATTCTAAATTTGTCAACAATAAAATAAATTAGATTTTTTATTTTTATCGCATAAACAACCAAACGATATAAATCAACGATACAAAAAAAAACTCCGATGCTAAATTAATCTGAAAAATAAGCCATATTTACATCTAAAACGAATTTTGTATTTTCATAAATATTTGTTATGACATAAAAGTAAAACGCATGCTTCGTTTGATTTTAAAGCCGACCGCACGAGTGCGAGTGAAAATTTATAATTTTTGATCCAGACGCTAAACCAATAAAAACGCTTGAAAATATTTCTCCATCATTTTTTTCCATATACAAATTTCCCTGCGAGTTAAAATATTTTTTTGTATGCGCTACCTGGTGCGCAGACGACCAACCTATATATTATTCTTATTCGAATATTAATGAAATATGTGCACAAAGTAACAGCCAAGCAATTTTTTTAATACTTTTATCGGTTGGTACAAAAATCTAATAAAATCACACCAGCGTTCGTTTTACTTTTAAATGTAAATATGGCTTATTTTTCAGATTAATTTAGCATCGGATTTCATTTTTTGTCGTTGATTTTCATCGTTTGGTTCGCGATAAAAATTAAAAAAATATATTTTATTGTTAATAAATGTAAAATTGGCTTTTCTTTTCAAAACGCCAACCCACAAAATTATAATTTTCGAAAAAGGTGCTCTAGTGGTCAATAGGATAACCTTGCGTATAGACTAATTTTATTCCTATATTCCAACCAAAACTTGGAATAAAACTATTCTGGTGGAATGAAACGTATGACATTGTTGTTGTAAATATTTCGAGGAGACCTAACTGCCCCATTAAAAATGTATACTGTACTACAGAACGAAACATAACTGGGGTGACGAACTAATAAATACGCAATTCCTTCCCAACGTGTACAAAACTATAAAATAATCAAAACAACAAAATTCGATTCAACAAAATCAAACTCAAAACACCATTCAAGTGTAACCGACGACTCACAGGCAGTAAAGTAATCACAATTTGTGTATCATTACCAATCAATCAATTGAAACCGAAATTATATGCTAATGAATACATAATTAATTATGGTAGAATATTTTGAAATCAACTATGTACAACATAAAAAAAAATCGAAAAATTATGAAAAAAATAATGAGATGTGATTTTTTAAGCCATTAATTTTTCATGGTAATTTAAACAAATAAACTAAAGCAAAATAATAACAAAAATTATTTTAGTTTTTAGTTTTTATATAATTTTTTTAAAGGAGATGTTTTTTTATGTAATAAAAATTCTCGGTATAACAATAGCAGGAAGTTCGAAAATAGTCTAATGCCACTCCTAGTGTTGTTTTATAGTTAGAACTTTTTTTTTGTTAGTTTGGTTTCGATAAAAATCAAAGAATTTTAATAAAGAATTTAAACGTTATAATTTACAATTTTTAACCCTTTCGTTGTTTATACATTTTTATTATTTACTTCAATATATCGGGGTTGCCGGTGTTAGTGATACTTGCCATGATTAAAACTATTAATTTATTTTGTGTAATTACTCTGATGCCAAAAGGGTTAAACGTTTATTATTTAGAACAAAATAATTTAATATTATTTTTTGCTTGTTTGTATCTGATAGTTCGTCACTTTAGATATTATTTATTATAACAGTAGGAATATATGAGCTGAAGCTTGGTAAGTTATTCTACCGCAAAAAAAATGATTTGTTTATTAATTTTTCATTTTTTTTTTGTGTTTAAGATAATAAATTACTATTACATATTTTATGTACCTTAAAAATTATTAGTTTATTTCAATTTTATTACAATTAATGGTCCATTTGCGTTATGATTAATTTTTAAGTATTTAAGACTATACTGTTTTGGTGATGCTTTAATAACATTTTATGAATATATGAAAGGATCAAGTATTGCTTGATGATGACTAAATGTCGCAAATGATCATATCATCTGAATTTGGTTGGCATTTTCACAAATACTATTGTAGTACAATACTAATAAGAATTTATCGTCAAAAGCTCATAAAGTACGTGTCGAAGCTCATACCTTTGTGAAAAATATCAGCTACTCTCAATGTAAAGAGGGGAAAAACCATAATTGTTAAAAATACTGAATAATTTCGTTAAAGGAATTCTTTAAAGATCTAAGAGACATATAAAATTCAACAGATATTTATTTTTATCTGAAAATTTTGAGTAATTCATATAATCTGATACATTTTTCATCAAATGAGCACAGCACACATACACTTTAATTTTATTTTGAAATGCATGTTCTCTTCTACCATTTAAATAATCATAACACATTTGTAAATACTCTACGATGTTTTGATGATTGAAAGAATATAGAATCGAATTTAATTCAGCAAAGCCAAATTCTATTACAACGGCGTTAAATACTGGCCACCTTTTTATTGAACGCTCAACGAAAAATTTGAAGGAATGAAGCCATCCTCCTATTGTGTCTATATTTTGACTGGACGATAATAAATCGATTACAGGAAATGGGGTCGAAGGCCATACACATACGTAGAAATTATTAGCGCGTAATAATTAATTGGCTTACAGTGTTCACATGGCGTTCGAACAACTCCAGCCGTTCCATCTAAATATGCCACAAATTCTGAGTTATCCAGCTTATTGTGCATTATTTTCAAAACACCAATTTGTATTACAGCAGCAATTACAACGAAAGGATATTTTCCTAATTTTTAAATGTACTTCTCGTCACTGTTTAATTGAGCTTTCAATTCAAGAAAAATATCGTCAAAATCGTCAGCTGCGTTGTTGTTAGATGATATCACTTTGGAGCGGCTTTTTCGTAATACATCTTGAGAAATCGAAGTTCTTATTAGTATTAGTTAAAATCTCCGCAGCTGTCGCAGAGCTTAACTTTAACATTTTTTTTATAATATTCTCTTGCATAAGCCGATGCATGCCGTGCTTTTTTAAAAGGGTGAATAATTGGTATGATATCCGAAAGATTCGAAGGGCCGAATGCCGAAGGGCCGAATATCGAAGAGCCGAATGTGTCGAAGGGCCGAATGTCAAAGGGCCGAATTTTCTTTTATTTTTTGTACATATACCTACTGGTGGCGAATGACAAAATTTTCCTTCACCAAATTGTATCGCTGACTGGATACGTGATGGAAAATAGTAAAATACATAAATTCATAAGAAATTCATTTATGTTTATTAAAAAAAAAAATTACAAAATATTCAATAAAACAACAAATTTAAAAAATTATATTTCTAAAAACAAAAAAAAACGGCCCTTCGACCCATTCGGCCCTTCGACACATTCGGCCCTTCGACATTCGGCCCTTCGACATTCGGCCCTTTGTACCCATTCCGAATAATTTTATTGTTATTGTGGTATATGTAAAATATTCGTTTGTTTACATACACACAAATTAGTTTATATTGTCGACAATTGACCAATTTATCAATAGATTTGTGACTGCAATATGCTCCTACTGTAATGTGGTTCTTATACTGTAATCAATCATTCAATGATGCCGCGTAGCCTGATAAAATTGTTGGGTATTTCAAGGAATCTATTCTTTGGGCTGTTTTCCCAAAAATCTGACTCCAAATATCAGCTGGTAGTTCAAAACTGTGTTTCGAATAAACAAAGTTACCGGAATTCATTTTTACTGGTCCATTCACAGAATATATTGGCTTCTTCTCATCAAACACGTCATTAGATAAGATAATGGTCTCCTCTATGTTTGATTTATCATTTTCGTTTACTTCTTCAGGATTTAAAACATTGTGAATTATCGCTTTAGTAGCCTTTTTAAAATTTGCATCTTTAATGTAATCACCTGATATGTCTTTTTGGATAATCTATTACTGATTTATCGCCAAAATTTGAAATGTTCGAGCGCTCGATTTATCTGAATCAAGAACAGTATCATATTCTCCTGCCAACGTTTTCACTTCAGATATAATTTTCTTTCTGTTTATTTACGCTTGAATGTAAATTCAGAATTATAGTTTTAAGTATATTTATAATAATTGCCCGATATTTATCTGACCGCAAAATGCGTAATCGAGTACATATTTTTGCAAACAAAATTGGTATACTTTCTTCATAGTTTGATATCATTTAGATCACTGACATTTTCGACAATTACCTCAAGAATTTTGCCTAAAGCTTCTTGATCGAAAACATATTTTTTAACCGGCATTTTAAACTAATTAAAAATTCAGAACCAGTATACAATTATTTAAAACTATTAAACAAATGTATAGAAATCAGTAAAAGATAAATCCACGTCATTTCTTTTTTCACACAGAATTAATTCTTTTTTATTAGATTTTTTATTTATTTAGTACAAAATCTAATACTTATGAATTTACTCAAATACATACATGAACAATTTTACATAAAATGTTTAATATATAATAAACATATAAGATTACTAATTATATACATAAAAAATAAAAATGATTTAACAAAAAAGGTTAATTATAAAATAATTTTAAAATCCGTTTTAAAGTAATTTTGGATAACAAAAAGCCGAACTTGATGCTAATTTGGTTTAATTGTTTGGCCAGTCGGTTAACTGGTTCATTTTTACCATAGATCGTACGGTGCTTGTCTAATTTAATCAAAATACTCTGCCGAGTAGTTCTTGTCGGGACATGCAAACCGATGTCAGCCAAAATGTTTGGCGAGTCAATGTGGCCAAGAAGAACATTTCCTAACATCAAGGCACCAAGTTGATTTCTTCTGTTACCCAAGGTGGTGATTTCATAATTATTACATCTTTCAATACAAGATGGTAAGCGAAGAATATTTTGGTAGTATGGCAGATTGTGGTCATAACAACAACCGTCTTTCTTAGCAACGTACAACAAAAATTTTCTTTTTACGCTTTCAATACGATTGATGTGTATTTGATGGTAAGGTGACCAAACTGGAACCGCAAATTCCAAAAGAGCTCGGACATGTACAAAATATAAGTTGAATAAGCACCTTATGTCTGTGAACTCATATGTTCATTTTTTGATAAATCCCAACATAGAGTTTGCCCTTTCGATTATTTGTCTATGTGTTTGTTGAATGATACATTTTCCACAAATGTAACACCTAAATCGCGAATTTCACTTATTCTAGCTAGAGGTGCAGGTGACCCATTGATTTGGTACTCGTGCTGTAAAGGCTCCTTCGCCCCGTGAAATGTTATAACCTTGCACTTATTTGTGTTTAATCGCAGTTCATGGAGTGTGCACCAGCTACTTACTCTGCTTAAATCGTCCTGTAATAATTTCACATCTTCCATGGTCTTAATCGGTTTAAATATTTTCATATCGTCAGCATATACTAATACATCGGAATTATGGATCACATCGGTAATGCCGTTAATGAAGATTATAAAAATCCAAGGTCCTAGATGGGAGCCTTGCGATACTCCAGAGTGTGCTATTATTGGTATTGATTTAACACCGCCTATTTCGATATATTGCTCTCTGTTACGTAAATACGACCATATCCACTTCACGAATACGCTTAAGAATCCAAAGTTGGACAAGCTTTGTATTGCTTTCAGGTGACAGACGGAATCAAAAGCTTTGCTAAAGTCAGTGTAAATTGTATCCATTTGAGTTGATTGCTCTCGGGTTTTCAGAGTTTTGCTTGTAAACTCAACCAGATTTGTTGTAGTCCATCTTTCAGGGAGAAAACCGTGCTGTGATACTGAAATGCGTTTTGGTACTATTGATTTAAGAGATTTGCAGATCATCAATTCAAAGAGCTTAGGTATTGAAGACAATGATGATATTCCACGGTAACATGAAATATCAGCTCTTTTACCTGCTTTAAATATAGGTGTTATTTTAGTTATTTTCCATTGTGTTGGGAATACGCCACTTTGTAAAGACTGATTGAAGAGTAGGCACAGTGGTTCGACCAGTTCGTTTCCGAACATCTTTAGAACAGCGGGTGGTATTTTATCAGGTCCACAAATGACTGAAGTGCTTGTAATATATCATTGCTGGATATGTTTGGAATGTTTATGTCTAGATTAGATTCACAACCAGCCAGATTATTCGACGCTGAAACATTTTCTTGATAGACACTTTGAAAAAACTCAGCAAACATGTTTGCAATGCATTGGTTGTCAATTGACTGCTTTTCTTGGTAGTACATGGATACTGGATAACCTTTAGTATTTCGTTTGGTGTTAAAAAAATTCCAGAAGTATTTTGGGTCACTTTTAATGCTATTCTGTATATTCGTTAAGTAATTTAATATTTTGCTTGAAAGTATTCCTCATATATACCATTAATGTCAAGAAGCAGTCTTCTATCGTTCTCCGAATTGTTAATTTTCATACGTTTGTACGCTTTGTCCTTTTTATTCTTCAGGTTAACTAGTAAATAATCATATCACGATGGTTAACGTTTTGTGGAAGCTCTTGAAAGCGGGACGTGTGTCTCAAAAGCACGAAGAATTAAGCAGTACAACTTCTCCAAATTTCTGTGCACATCCTTTGAAGGTAGTTCCATATCCCATTTGATGTCGCTTAGGAATCTTATCAATTTGGTTGGCGCTTTTAAAATTAAAGGTTTCCGGTTCTACTGGCAATACACAGCCCGGTAAACCACATGTCAATTGTTCGCCGAAAGATTCGGAAACTGCGAGTATTGTTGGTCGGCAAATAAAGTGACTAATCTAAATCAGTCTAGTAGAAACGGTGAGTCAGTCTAGTGGACATATAGTTAGCAGGCCAAATCCCGTCTTATATTTGACTTTCACCGTGATGCGAAGTCACTTTTTCATCAGTGTACTTGTTGGCTAAGTTTTAACTTGAATGTATACAACGACATTGTCGTTTTCAGGGGGTAAAACTGTATCGTCATTGATTTGATCAAACAGACCATTGTACGATAATACACCGCCCGTATCCATGTTGGCTGTTTGTTTCTGTTGTTGTTGATCTTTTCTGTTCTCACCTTGATCCGAAAAATCCGATGATGTGTAATTTAACCTGAGACTACACTCTGTGTTCGCTGCTTTTAAGGTATCTGTAGAATAATACTCAAATGAACTACTAATTTTATAATATCTTCAAAAACTTACTAATATTATATTTTACGACGCGGCAGGGATATTTGATCCAGTTGTCTCTAGGTAGGCCATTATGTTTTAATTCAAAACTCCAATTTTATGATTTCGGACCAAAAACACATATTTGCATTTTCCGTTAACCATGCAAATCTTATGACTTCTATGAGTCGATTGTGGGGCTGTGTTTTATCCGATGGGAATCAAAATAATATTTAATATTGCATGACCCCGCTATTAATAGATTAGAATAACAGTAAATACATATAATTAAATATTAATAATAAAGCAACAAATTGGTATGGCTGTATGTACTGACTTTTTTTGCGACTTAAAACCGTATTACGTATTTTTACTTATTTTATTTGCTATTACTTGTTATTTGGTATATGTCTACGATTTTGGTTTTTAAAAATGTTCATTTAATTTTGAAGAATGGCAAAATCGTATTAAAGGGCAAAATGTTTTTTGTGATGGACTTTCTTGATCTACCATTGCAAATAATTTTCTCTCTAATTGAGATATATTCATTTTCTCGATGTTTAGCGTTATGTTTTGACACTCATATACACTCAGTTTAGATGAGAGAATGAAATATGTGTAAAAATCATCCTTTTGGGTGTACTGTCATAAAAAAATATATTTTCGTCTTCTTTTGTGAACCTTAATATTTCATAAATTTTATTATCATTACTCAAAACATATTTGTTTTTGTCATCATTATTTAGTTTATAGCCATAATATAAAAGCTCCGAGCAACCGTTCTTTGTTCCTTCTATCGGTTTCTTAAGTTCGATGTGTGATATTTTTGGTGTTGTACAGGTAACATTTGAAAAGTTAGTGCTTTCATGCAGTCTGTTAGCGAACTCAATTAGCGGATGTTTATGAGCGGCTAACAGTTTTTTAAATGGATTCATAAACCATTCAAAACAAAACCCAGAAAAAGTATCCAAAGGGCCAAATCCAAAACTTCCTTCGCAAGATGACTTAGCATATGAATATTATGATTAACCATATCTGAACCATAAATATCTGAACCATAAAAATCTTTTAAAAGATGTTCTGCTATTAAATTATATTTTATACACCAATCTGGGCAGCAAAGAAGTTTTATTGCTATATGCAGTTTTAGAAAATGATGATAAAATTTCAGTAAGTGCAACGGCAATGACCTTTTTAGCACGAATGGTCCATAAAAGAGTAAAAAATTTCTCAGTTCCTTTCCTTTGAAAACAGCTACGTGCTCCAAAGTCGTTGGAAATTATTTGGTAGAAATTTGTTTAAAAACATCATTTTGTTTGTGATTAAACATTTCAAATTATTTGGAAATAGACGTTTTTTTCCAAACCAAATTTTTAGTAATTTTTTCATTACACCGAGCAGTACTATGTGTAAATAATCTAAAGCAACTTGTGATACCATGCCTATACCAAGATCCTCAAGTGGAGAATTTGAAGTATGGAACTCTTCAGATGTTCGTAGAGCAAACATTGAGTCTGTTCGAAGAGGTGATTTACTAATTACACATTTTGGGCACCCACTAACGGCATTGTATTGCTTAACGACACATACACTTGCCTTAGCTGGAGCATCACAAATTATTGCTCGAATTTTAATTGAAATAGGTATTCCATTATCATAAAAGGCATTTTGAATTACCTTCATTTCATCCACAAACGGGTTTAGGAAATCTCTAAAACTATTTGGCTTTTTTGGGCCATGATAGATTCCAATCACAAAGACCTTATTTGTGATAATGTTCACAACGCGACCTAATATAAGCCAAAACGAATGTTCGGTATTATCGCTGAATACAGGAAGCCCGTCAACATTTAAATCAATATATAAAGTTTGTGGTAATAATGCTACGTTCGATCTTTCTTGCGCTAAAATCTTCGTTAAATTATTTTCTAGTCCAACATGAATATACTCTCCTGGAAATACTACATGTTTTTCCAAGTTTCGTGGAGTTTTCAGCAAAGTTTGGTAATCCAGTGGCAATTCCGGAAAAAAGGTTTTGAAAAATTTTAATAACTCTGATAATGAGTTTTTGTTTATATTATGCTCAATCGACCATTTTTGCAAGAAGAACTTTACATATGAATTGACTTTTGAATCATTGTATGGTTCTATAAAATTGATAAAATTTATATTTTCAGGAAAATTGTTTGTGAGAGGTCTACTAGGATTCTCTTCTTTTCGATTACGCTCACAGCCATTTTCAGTAGCAACACTAGTTTCACAAAATGCTGAATCATTTTTGTTCATCGATTCCTTTAAACCAGATACATTTTCGCTTGTATGCAAGAACCATGATTGGGTTTGACTATTGGCACCTATTTGTGAGAGCACGCTAGTTGAACTTTGTACTATTTTATACTGTCTAATAAAATTTTGCTCAAAATGACTTTATTTATTTTTTTAAATTTGTATTTTAAATTATTAACTGCTTTATTCTACATTTTATTATTTGCTATTACTGAATTCATTTTTAATTTTAGCTTTTAAACATGCATTAACTCGAAATAGTGTAATATAAACGGTCTATTTACCTGGACGCTTAAACTAAACCTTTAGAGCAATACACTGAACTCGATTTGATTACTTTTCTAAAACAGACGACAATGTCACTTATTTGATTACTAAAAACTGACTTTCATGTCTGTTTTCTGTATCTGATTTAAATATACAATCACACCACTGACTTCAAAGCCAAACTTCTGTAAATGGCGTTGAAGCTCGACGAACAATTGAATTTTAAATCATTGTTGAGGAATCGACTTCAACGTCGGTTATATAACAGACTTCGAAGTTAAAATAGTGTAATTGGCATTCAAATGCGTCTTATAACAGGTTTCATACCTGAAGTAAGAAATATACTAATCAAGCTAATCATATGCCGAACGTTAAAGACTGAGGTTTAAATTTGGAATTTGCGTTATATTTATGTAGTCAAGTAATTGACGCAAAAGTCAATTTACGACTTTCAACATCAGAGTCAATCATCAGACATACATTTACAACTTTTCAGGACCGGGCAGGAAGATGCTTCCATTCTAAACAAACCAAATCTATTGCAATATATATTTACAAGCGACCCGTGCAACCCATGCAAACATGGGTTGGAATTTATGATTTGATTAGAAATAAAAGAAATTAATTTACATCTAAACATTTTGCAAGTAGTATTTTTATGTTGCAAAATTTAAAAATATCAATTTTTGATTACCAAGTTTCTGAAACTGTGATCTGCAACAGCTCAGCTCAGGATGAACCTATCGGTGTAATTCCAATGGCTATGAGCTTTTCTCACCAAACCCTAAAAACATGCAAAATATCAACTTTTTGCCTATTACCCTTCTCGATTCGAAAAAAGCTACGGACATTTGTGCATTATTAATAAGATACGCCAACCCGTTTTTACAAAACACACTTGATAATTTTCACGTCAGAAACATATAAATTTAAACGATTTTAATTTTCAAAAGAGTTGTATCGCAAAATGAACAAAATATTTGCTTAAATCTGTAGTCAACCAATTTTTTGGTAATACTCGTATATCAATTTATTTACGGAAAATAAAACATATTTACGAGTTTCTGACTGTGGCATAAATCATTCAAGGGTTCTTCTGGTGGGGCCCCGCACTATTTGTTAGTTTTTTCTCAGCACTACAAACACTGTGCTAGTTGAAAAATGTGACAAGCTGTGCACCCGGGGGGTAAACCTAATTCGAGTCCCCATTTTTGAGATATCGCTTTCGACATGTTTTGGCTCTGACTCAAAACATACCCTCATTTTCACGTTCATAGATCCTGAACCATTAAGATTTTCGTTATGCTTTCGTCAGCAAAGTTGTTGCGCAAGTCAAGACCAACAACTTTGCTGAACATATCAAGGCCAAAAAATCACATCCACCATATATGTGAGTTTTACTTATGCCAAGATTAGCTTGGAGTGGCTGCTTCCGCACACTTAGACCGGTAGTGCCCCGTTGTGATACCACAGGAACCTATTTCCCCTTTACCCCTGTTCAAAACCATTCGGAGCTACGTACGTACCGCAAAATATCTCGCACTTCACAGTCAGTGAGATCTGAAAGGCTGGCCATACTGTACACGCCCAAATACCTATGCCTTCTGTATGATTGTGCCGGACACGAGCATAGGAAGTTTTCAAAAGTCTCTTCTTCCTCTTCGACCATGCAGCTTCTATAAAGTCATTCGTAGGTAGACCCAGCCTTTTCGCATGTTCCTCAAAAAGGCCTGGTCTTGTCAGTTTTGGCAAAAACATCTCATAGAAAACTCCGGCTCCTACCTTGAGCCTCTAGAGAACTCTAGAGAAACATGGGTACACAGGTAAGGCTAAACACAACTGGAAGTCGGCATACTTAGGCCTAACAGGACGCTCATTTCATATAAGATACAAAGAACACATCAATGACATAACCAAATTTAAAAAATTACATAAAATCAAGTTTCGCACAACACACATCTGAAAATCATAGATACACTAAATACAATAAAAATGTAACCATTTTGCACAGAATCAAAACAGGACTGAAATTAGACAGATTAGCAGACCAATGCCAAGAGTATAAGTTTTGGGTACAATTTGACTCATAAGTCATAAGACATTTGTATTCTGTACGTATACAAATTTCTCATGGGTCATGAGACAAATTACGGCCAAAATCCACACCTGGAAAATATTCAAAAACAAAAACACCGAAAATTTAATTGGCGATAAAATCAACACAAAAACCCAATAAAATTTACGAACTATTATCCATTACTTAAAAACAAAGGAGGTACCAAACAGCAGCGCCTAGCTACAGTATATAAAGAGCTTCAACATAAATTATGAAACAGTAGTAAACAATAAACCGAAGAAATCGATATTTCTAAAAAAGTTTAAAATTGGCACAATAAGTAAGAACTAAAAACTGCAATATAAAATTAAAAATAAAATTTTTTAGTTTAAATATATAAAGTGACAAAAGAACATACAAAATAAAGTGAAAATCAGGTTAGAGTGTCCGGATAGGTTTTTTAAACTCATGTGCTTTTGTTATGTGTGTGGAAAATTTACAATTATGCGCAATCGCCGCAAAATAAGTGACGAAACCGCTGATTTATATCGACTATATACTTTTCACAAATAGTTATTAGTGGTGTAAATTGGACGCCGTGTTTTGTTTGTACAACATGCCAAACACTGGAGCCGCAATGCCATTTGGTGACCCGATGATATGGATCGATAAAGACAAGGACATGATGCAGTTCAATGTTATGGGTGCATGAATTATATTCTCAGTACAAACAGAAACAAAATTTGTTCTTTGACATACACTGCAATGACAAATGCTCAACTACCGCCGCCGCATTCACATGAAATTCTTGTTCCGGAAAAATCAAACCCAACTGAGGTATATTTACCAACAACATTTGAACCAGGTGAAACCGGAGAAACATCTGCATTAATATATCAACCATATTAAATGTCACTGCGCCATGCACGACGCAAGCGATTCTTTTGTCAAAGGATTTAAAACGAGTGAACATTTTGGCTCCAAATATTCGGATATATGTCATTTTAGGAATTTTTTCAAATCAATTGAGAATAATTCACTGGCTTTTTGCACTGATAACCGAGGATTGGTATCCACAATGCACAATGCATATAATCCCGATGATTGGCGTTTGTTTATCGATTCCTCTAAAAGCAGCTTGAAGGCATTTCTCCTTCACGTTACCAACTCAAAGAATTCCATTCCAATTGCACTCAGCACAAACACAAAGGAAACCTATATGGATCAATGAAAAAAATCATTGATTTGATTAAATACAATGACCACCAATGGAAAGTTTGTGCAGATTTAAAAGTGATAGCTCTTTTAAGTTGCATGCAATTGTGTTACACTAAAAACATGTGTTTATGGAATACACGTTTTAGAGGCGACCAATACAACGAACGGAACTGGGCTTTACGTAAGAGCATTAGATTGCGATACGACAGCCTCGTTGAGGGTCCACTTGTGCCAATTAAAAAAATATTGCTTGGAGTAGTTAAAAATTTTATAAAAGCGCTGAATCAAGATGGAAATTCGTTCGTCGAATTGCGTCACATTTTTCCACGGTTAAGTGGAATGAAAAAAAAGGTTTCTGTTTGAATCTACTCGAATCTAAGTTTTGATCAAATGAAATTTTATCTCGCTTCTTGTTTTTTATTACAGAAATACTTAATGGGCCAGATATTCGTCGTTGGATGAACGATGATGTATTTGAAAATGCTCTCAGTGAACGAGAGCTTGTGGCATTGAAATGTGTTTTTGCCAAGTGACGGCAAGGCTGGATTCACTCTTGGGTGACATTTGTTGGAATTTGCAAGAGGAAGAAGATCCCGAAGATGACACGAACGAATCATAAAATTAGAATTAAAAAAGTTAAGAAAAATGTTAATTGTTTAGGAAAAAATTAAGAAAAATCACCATAAAATCAACTTAATAGATTTAGTTTTTTTTTCAAATAGTTTCTATTGTATCTATATTTGTAGATGCGATGCTTAATCGATCGATTTAAATTCAATAAATGTACAAGAAATGATAAAAAACGTGTTTTTCGTCGAACTAAAAAGCAAAAAAAAAAAATAACACAAAATTGTGAATGTAGATGTCGTTTTTCGGTCTTGATATGTTCGGCAAAGTTGTTTATCTTAGCTTGCGCAACAACTTTGCTGAAGGAAGCATAACTAAAATCTTAATGGTTCAGGAGCTATCAACGTGAATATGAGTGTAAATTTTGAGAAATTTTTGACTCAGAGGCAAAACATGTCGAAAGCGATATCTCAAAAATGGGGACTAACTTAGAAATGGGATTAGCACCATTGAATTCATTATACTCAAATTAGGTTTACCCCTCGGGTGCCCAGCTTGTCACAAAAAAAAAGTTTGTAATTCAAGCACAGTGTAATTTTCAAAATAGTTACTGGAACGAGATTTTCGGGTACCAGGAATCGATTGCGATCGGTTCTGACTTTAGGAAAAGTCATTCAGGGGTTCTTCTGGTGGGGCCTAGGCCCTTTTTTTAAGTTTTTTCTCAGCGAATTTTGAAGAAAGTTGCTGAAACGGATTTTTTGGATATCAGGAATCGATTGTGATGGGTTCTGACTTTGGGAAAAGCCGTTAAGGGGCTCCTCTGGTTAGGCCCCGTTTTTTTTAATTTGTTTCTCAGCACTAGAAAATTTGAAGGAAGATATTGAAACGGGATTTTCGGTTACCAGGAATCGTTTGATTGGGAAAACCGCTCCGGGGTCCTTCAGTGGAGCATTCGAAAAATAAATGGAAATTCGAAAAATATTTTGGGGTTGACAAAGTTCTGGGGTTAACAAATTAAAGGTTCCGTCTTCCACGATCCATTAGTACATCTGCGCGACTCAAGGATGTTAATTGATTTTTCGATATATAATCATGCGGCAACCACGTTTACTCGAGAATGGGTCATAGACAAATTCTGAAAATGTTTGTGGTGATACGAAATGGTCTGACCTACATTAAAAAACAGCTCTGGGGTTGGCAAATTAAAGGATGAACTACCTGACAATCATTGGAGTAATGTTAAAGTAATGTTATGATTTGTAGATATACGTATAATCATGCGGCAAGCACGTTTACAGAAGGGAATATTGAGAAGGGGCTTATCATGGACTATTAGTAGTCCCATTCAAATCACAGAATTGTTTGATAATTTTAAGTGTTTTGTGAATTTTAATTCATTGCGAGTAAGTGCGAGTAAGAGAATCATTAAATGTCTTACATTGTGTTGTATTTTTAGCATGCTACGAGTAGCATGAAAATATTTTTTGATTTTTTCAATTATTATTTATATTCAAAAATCAATCTTTATTAAAATTTTATTTCGGTATATTTCTATTAGAATGTTTTCGTTGTCTCATTTTTATCTAATTTTATTTTTGTTTGATATTAAATTTTCGTGCTAACTCTGTAGCTAATACTCAAACCACTATTATGTTTTACAACATTTTATTAATGAGTTTTCTTATTTATTTATTAATAAAAGTTATTTATTGGACTATGGATCAATCAATGAAATTGTGTGAAAAAGGTAGGCAGATTGATTGACGCTAGTCATTATCAACTATGTTTCGCCCACGGCAACCAGTTAGCCGTAATGGAAATGCTTTATCAAAAATCTTTTTCGGATAATATTTCTGACGAAATTCAGGCCTAAATATGAAGAGGAAACTGTAACTATAAGTGAAGAAGATGACGAAGACGAAGAAAAAATCGAACATTTTGACGAGCATACTGTACCTACGGATATGCCAATTTTAATTCGGTACCAAAAACCTATAATCGCCTAACTACACTTAAGCTGTTTTTCCGTGTGTATTGTTTTTAAAAAAAAATTAATATAATTTCTACAACATATTTTAATCTTATTTAGTTCGGCGAAAAAATAAAAAAGTTATCACCAAAAACTAAATTTGAAAAAAAAACCTAATTTTGAAACACGATGTACAAAAAACTAAAAAAAGTGACTTAAGCGAGTTGACCTTTTTGGTACAGAATTAAACACGAATGTATTGGTCCTATAATATCAAAAATTCGGGAAGTTGTTGTAATTTTTCGTAGATCACCAGTAAAAAATGACGCCCTTCAAAAACATATCAAGGACGAATTTGATAGTTAGCTTTCGCTAATACTTGACACAAAGATACGGTGGAGTAGTTTGCTTGATATGTTGGAAATTTTTTATCAGATAAAAAATTGCGTTCGAAAGAATCTAATCGATATTTAGAAGATTCAGAATTCTCGGAAAAAGAACTTTATTTAGTATCAAATATAGTATCGGCTTTGCAACCAATTAAAGTGGCGGTGGAAACTCTTTGTTCGAGAAACACTAATCTATACATTGCGGATTTAACTCTTAAGTTTATGCTGGATGAACTAGGCAATCAAAACACTTTTATTACTAATGATGTTACGACTGTGTTGTCGTTAACAATACCAAAATTCATTTGATTGATTACACCCCCACCTTTGGTAAATTTTTTGTGTTTTTATTCCCCTCGGTTGGTTTGCGTCCGGGAGTAGATTTGTGTGTTTTTTTTTGTTTTGTTGGTGCAATTGAACGAAAATGGGAGAGAGCGAGAGCAATGCGCATCGAGTGTGTGTAAAGCAAAACATTCCATAAGAATGTTTTTCTTATATGCCTCTCGTTTACATCAATGCGAATTGATGTAAACGAGAAACAGAGACGAAAGACAATTCTTCTGGAATGTTTTGCGCGTCGTATTCGGCGTAAGAATTTTTGATTAGAGTTTTGGATTTTTACAAGTCGAGTCTTGTTTGGAATTTTATGAAAATTAGAGTCGAGTTTTTTTATATAAAAAGTCAGTCGAGTTGTAATTTTGTTAGAAATTTTTTTTGTTTATAAAAGAAAAATTCGAGTTTTGGAAGCGCGATGTGAAAACATGATTTTGTACACGCGCAGTTCTATAAATATATTTTTAAAAGATTAAAAAATATATAAATTATAAAAATAGAAAAAAAAATATAAAAACATTTAAAATAGTGATTTAGTTTTTGTTTGAATTCCGAAAAAGGAAAAATTATTATACTGTGTGTGTAAAGAGAAATTGCGTATTTATTATAACGCTACAATTACAAGAATCATTGGAAATAATTAAAAATAAGAAAACCAAAACCACGAGGATTATAAAAACGGATTCTATATGAAAATAAAAGCAAATTGGAAATGAAAAGCGTGTTCTAAATAGTTTTTGTTTCATCGGGATTAAATACTACGAAATCATACACCAGCCCTTATATTTTGGAATACGGTTGGTGCTTTTCTTATAATAAAAATCAGTTTCGGCGAGGCAACGCTATACGTATTTGCGGGTGGCCTAGCGAGGCGCAGCAGTGACGGCCTATCGAGGCCCAACATTTTTTTTGGCGGCCAGTCGAGGCCAAAGATTTTCGGCGGTACCACGCCCAACGTAACGGGTGGCCAACCAGCACCTCGGTATTTTTTTGGTATCGGGGAGAGGCCCCGCAACTCAGTCGGCACCAAAGCCGCAACGGTCTGGGGCAGCGACCTTGTGGCATGACGACCGCCCAAGGTCGCACCGGTTATTTTTTTGTTGGGTATTAATTAAGGTACGATTTTTTTTTATTTTTTATTTTATTTCATTTTTGATATTTTTGTTAAATTTTTTTTTTATTCTAAATTTTTTTTAAATTTTTTATATAAACATTTTTTACATTAAAGAAAAAATGAATTATTGAATTTCTCGGTTGGGTATGATGAGGGGGGAATTCCCATTCTGTGTCGGCGTAGGGTTGGTGGTCCCTTGGTACCCGCATGAGTTCGGGCGGATGCGCGCACCAATGCACCTCTCTACCGTTATAATTCTTTTTAATTTTTCTTTTTCTTTTTGGTTCGTTCCTCAGGTTCCGGCGAACAAATTTCGGAGGAACTCGGGTATTATTATTATTTGCGGGTTTTTCTTTTTTTTATAAATATCTGTATTAATCACGATGTAAGCCAGGAGCCATGCATGCCTCAAACCCCACGACCCTTCGCAGGTTGGTCTTCGATATCTGCAGGTTGGCAGTAGCAAGCCTGTAACAATGAGTTGAAGGAAGCTCTAATATTAAGAATAAGCGAAAGAAGAACCATGTTTTCTGTTATTTTTCATAATCTTCATGAACCACGTTCATGTTTCACCACATTGTGGAGTGTTCAATACAATTAACAAAACAGTTATATCAAAAAAATGTTAAAATAATTTATTTATTGATACTGCATCTGAAATAGTGTGTGAAGAACCAAAATTAACTATTGGATCTGCGATTCCATCGACTTTTGCACGAACAGCTTCAGGGCTCTCAATAAAAGAAAAACTAAATCTAGTTATTCAAAATAAAATTAATATAAATGCAGATGAAGAGATCAGTGATCAGAAGACACCATTTGGGATTTTAAATATAATAAGAAAAGAAATATTTTAAGGAACAAAATATTAAAGGCAAATATTTACATAAAGTCCTAAAATATATTTCAACAGTTCGCCCGACTAGAGTAGAGTCAAAAAGGGCTTTCTCCACCACTGGTGTAATTGGCACAAGACACAGATCCAGCATGAATGATCAAACCCTTAGCATAGCGTGTTTCTTGAGAGCCTACTGTGAGAAGCGATTTATCATTCATCTAGCTCATCTAAATCAGCGTGAAGATTGCAATCGAGACTAAGTTAAGCTAAGTAAAGGCATTTTGTGAATTCTGATTAATATAATATTTTTAATATTATTTTAATAAATGGATTCCCCAAATATTTTTTAGTATAAGACATTCCTTTTTTTTGTACTATTTCATTGGTTAGTTGTCTGTTTGATTTGTTCTTCAAAATGGAATAAGCTCTCTAGTACTTACTCGTTACGTATACATTACTTCTAATTGTGTCCATTGGATTTTGATAATTAGTAGGCGACGAACCTTTTTGTATGGAAATGTGTGAATAAAATAATTCGCAGCGAGTGTATAAATTGCTGTGCTCGATTATAAATTTTATATTATATTTTTCGTGCATCTCGAACAATTCATGTACACGAACTTCACCATGTCATAATTAATTACCTAATCTATCAGGGAGACCATAAATAATATTTACCATAAAATTAAGTTTATATAGGTACAACCGTATACTCGCTCTTCTGTATAATAACCTTTACATTGATATATAAGGCAATTTGGATTACTCACCCCGCGATTATTGAAATCGCGCGCACATACATCATGCAACCCTTTTCTGTTTAAATAGATACACACGAGTATGTAGTTAGAATATATTATAGTAACTCGCGTACAAATAAATTTATATAATTTATTTTATTTGTTTTCGTATACCATACTAATATGTGGCTGTGACAGGAGGCACCTTGTGATTGTTAAAAAATAAAACAAAAACAAAAAATGCAGAACCTTTTTTACCATAAAGCGTATATTATTTAAGAGGTTTAGCGTGACAGAAAAGTTAAGAAAATTTTATTGGTTTTCTTCTTGCCGTCCTTATTTATTGTTGTTATTATGGCAAAAAGTTTATTTTTTTTGTTTCGTTTGGTGGATTGAACTGCTTGGGTTTTATGGTGCTAATATGGGTGGATGCAAAATTTTTTTTTCGCTCCCAACTATATATGAATTTATTTGACATTTGTTAATTCTTTTGCTCCACCATATCGTATACGGTAATGTGTATGTGTAATAGCAGTTTTGTGTAGTTTCAAAATATACGATAAAAAAAAATGTATTTTTGGAAAATTGTTTGGTGTCGTTACTTTTCCGTTTCATTTACAATTTATATAATTTATGGTAAAAAACCATGTTTATTGGCAAACCGTATTTTATGTATATGCTAAAATATTTTATTGTTTATTCACCATTTTGGATTCTCGTTGGTTTTTGGGTAAATTTCGATTATACGCAGAAAATAGGAATTTTGATTTATTTCAAAGTAATCTTCAGTTTTGGACAAAAAATTTATGGTTTGATTGAGGAGGTAAGGAAAACTCATATTCAGACAGCAAAAAATAACTCGTATTCATAAACCTAAGCAACAAAATATACAATATAGTAGATACAACTATTTATTAAGAATTCTTGAAAATGAAGAATCCTTAAAGATCTAAACACAACCTCAGATATATGGAGTGTTATTTGGGGATCATGACAATTAGAAAATATATTCAGATGATCTCTATTCAGGGGAAGGGACAGTTAATAAAACTTTTATTATGACCAAATATAATAAAATTCTCAGGCTAACTGAGATATCCCTAGAGATCTAAACCCAACCTCAGGTATATGGGGTATTAGTTGGGAATCATTTCAATAAGAAAATATATTCAGTTGCTCCCCAACCAGGAGAGGAGCATTTAATAAAATTTTGTATTTTTACCGAATATAATAAAATTTTTTAGGCCAACTGAGATATCCCAATAGATCAACTTCAGGTACAGGGAGTATTAGTTTGGGACGATGCCAATTAAAAAATATTCAGAAGCTCCCATTCAAGGGAAGGGACAGCTAATAAAATATTTTATAATATAACCAATAAAAACAGAATATTTTAAATATTGTATTATGACCAAATATAACAAAATGTCTCAGGCGAGTGTTAGTTGGGGACATTTCAGTTAGAAATTATATTCATAGGTGGCAGTTAATAAAACGTTGTATTATGACCGAATATAATAAAAACTCTTTGCGATCACAACCGGACAATAACGGTTACTCGTAGTCGCTCTACATAAAGAATGGCGCCCGAACTGGATAACGTTTAAAGTCAAAAATAAGGACGTGGTAGTCTACTACAGCTGGATGTTCCGTATTCGCCGCTGCTTTTCAAAACATTCTAAGTACATTGAAATGTTGAGTACCGCAATTCTGTCAAGTCCGCCAAACCAGTTTGTAAGTATGCCACGAAAGGAAGCGACCTGACTGTATTTGGTATTGCAGGTCGTGATGCCAAGGATGAAGTTTCACTATATCAGGTGGGAAGATATGTCAGCAGCAATGAAGCAGTTTGGAGAATGTTTTCATTTTCGATACACAAACGTCATCCCACTGTGGTCCATTCAGGTGTGCACTTAGAGAATTGAGAGAGGGTTTACTTCACAGGACCACCCGTGCCAACGCTAAAAAGTTTCTTCGCGACATGCACAAGTGATTTATTTGTCTTCTGCTTGACTTGGAGATGTCGAAATAATTCACATGGGACGCATCTTGAACAAAATTCCAACATCAGAAATACGTCGTCTACTGCGTATCAAATTCAATCACTTTTTGCCATCATCATTTCAACGTG
Organism: Nephrotoma flavescens; assembly: GCA_932526605.1. NCBI lineage: Eukaryota > Metazoa > Arthropoda > Insecta > Diptera > Tipulidae > Nephrotoma > Nephrotoma flavescens. Next base: position 47,416,289 of record OW052221.1, on the reverse strand, counting down.
TTTTCCATCGAATTCACTTTATTTGTGGAACAAATACAAACACTATATGGCTGAAGACATCTTGCATCGAGTGCGTATAATAACAGCGAAACCGCTGATGATGCCCGGCAGGATGTTGCACAAATTAGGGGTACCGACGCCAAATCGTCCTATGCACGATGAATATAATGGAAAATTTGAACAAGAACGGCAAGACGATCGAGATGCTTTAAGTCAATTAGTGCGAACAAAAGTCCAATTTTTGAATCAGCAGCAGAAAACCGCGTAGGACGATTGATGATAGCAATCGACGAGAGCTACGGAGGAATCCTTCTCTCGATGCACCTTGCGCAACTGGCAAAACGTTCCTAGTTTTATTGATTTTAGCTTCGACTCGCACACCAAGTCAAATAGCGCTGGTCGTAGCATTCAGCCATTCTGCGATCAAACTTTCACTGAATTTGCAAACGATAATTGAATTTCCAAAAAATCATCATTGGCGAAAGTACTACAGGATTGGAAAATATTCATTTGGGATGAGTGTACGATGGCGCAAAATCGAGGATTGGAGGCACTCAATCGAACGCAGAAAGATTTGCGCAATAATCAGGACCTCTTTGGAGACACGATGATTCTGCTGACCGGATCAACAGCTGCTGATGAAACAAACACTTGCTTGTAGTCATCGAATTTGTGGAGAGGCGAGTCGCGTTACAAAACGGCGAATCAGCGGATGTATTTTCCAAGCACGACATTAGACTTTAGCAATAGCAAATTCAGGTTGACGCTTCTGGCGGACTGGCCTTACTGAGGCCATAATTCACAATTTCTAAAGAAGAATTGAACACGAAAGTGTTTCCGAATATTGGTGCAAATTACAAAAACAAAAAAACAATGTTTGGTTCGAGCAATCGAGCACTTTTGGCAAAATAAGGACGTAGACGATTTGAATATACAAATTCAAAATCGCTGGCCAATTGCATTCATTTAAGTCGATTTATTCCAATGCAGATCGGGATGAGGTCGTCAATTATCTAATTGAATTCCTAACTTCATTGGATTTGCCAGGGATGACGTCGCACAATTTGCAGCTCATGGTCAGTTCGGTGACAGTCATGTTACACAACCTGAACCAACCAAAACTATGCGATGGAATGAGACTAGCTGTTAAGCTATAATGAGTTTAACTATTACATCTTAGGCCAACTAACCTCAGGTATATGGGGTGTTACTTGAGGAAAAGTAACAGAATGGAAATGTCAGTTAGAAAATATATTCAAGAGCTATACTCATCCAGAGGATTGGACGTTTTATAAAATTTTGTATTATTATGAAAAATTCTAAAGCCAATTAAGATAGCCCTGATGATCTGAGCACAGCAATAAGGATTTATGGATAGATATTTCAGATCGAAACAATAATCCATGTTATACTCCATATACTTAAGGGTGTGTTTAGATATCTAGGTATATCTCAGTTGGTCTAGAAGTTCTCAATATATTTGAACATATTACAAAATATAAATTTGAGCTACCATGAGCTACCGCTAGAGAAGACATGAAATCTCTGTGGAGAAGACGACTTATTAATAGCTAGAGTAATACACATGCAGAAGAAGTGTAGGATTTAGAATTTTAAACAAATTGATTGTTAGCCTAAGAATTTTTATTATATTTGGTCATAATACAAAATTTTATTCACTGCCCCTCCCCAGGATGAGTTGGTCATACTACAAAATTTTATTAAGTGCCCCTTTCCTGGATGATCGATTGGCGTCCAAAAGCTCCTTACGAACTTCATTACTCTCATTGACTCGACGCTCATGTAGCTGGCTTGCGTTGCGCTACCGATATTTTGACCTGTCACTTGTAGTAACTTTTCTAAAGAAATAAATCACGAACTAATATCAATTCAATAGCATACTGAACTACCGCTTTCAGTTTAATTGTTTTTTGCACAATATCAATATTCAATGCGGAATTTGTTGTTGTTATGAAAACATGTGGCAGCAGAATTATCAAACTGTACGTCGACACCATTTTTCATACAAAAATAGTATTCAAATTTTTGATTTTCCGTTAGATTTTTCCAAAATTTTCTTACATATAAACCTTGTCCTGTCAATTACGAACACAACAAATATAAAATCCTTTTTACGCTATTTGCCGTAGGCACTTGGCGAAACACACTAATCGTTCAAAAAGTTTAAGACTTGTTAGGTCATCATCAGGAGTATCTAGTATTTGTATTGTAATTTGAAACCTACATCTTCTGATGCCTATTCCGTCTGATATAACAAAAATATTTTATTACACACCTGGATAAGGTTGACTTACTCTCGACAAGACTCTAGTGCAACATTTGGTCCAAAACCTGGTGGTAGTCTTGTGTAATAAATAATTTAAGTTGGTCAAATTGACTTTCTTGTTATAAATAATGTTTGGGGTGAAATTTACCCTTTCGCAAGTTATAGGGGTAGTTTTGAAATAACTAATTTGTAATAAATTCCGGTTCCAGAACCGATTATATGATGCCGATATTAAAGTTATATTGACAGTTACAATTTTGGCGGTGCAGGTTGAATTGTAAGCTGAACCGGACCTCTCGTTCCTCGATAACAGTAACTGTAATGAAATCGGGACTTGTTGTATAATAAATTGGAATAAATGTGTAACAAATTATGGTATGGGTTTAATTAAGGCGGGCTAATTTGGTCGGTGCAGATTCAAAGCACTGAATTTTTACTATATTTAGTCATAATAGAAAATTCTATAAATAGTAGTCACTCCTGGATGGTGAGCTCCTGAATATTTTTTCTCTAATTCACCTTGGTATTCAACCGAGTTTGTGTTTAGATTTCTAGGCATATCTCAGTTTATCTAACAATTCTTAATATATTTTAGTTATATAACACAAAATTCTATAAATTGTTCTCATCCCTAGATAAGGATGTCCTCACTATTTTTCTTACTAACGTCAACCCCAACTAATAATTCATATTCCTCAGGTTTTATTTAAATCTCTATCGATATCTATTGTGGCCCTAAGAACTCTCATTATATTTGTTACCATTTCCATTAAAAATAGGAGATCCCTGCCTTTGGAGCTTGGTATTATTTTTTTAATTTTTCTATTATCCCACCTATTTTACCTGAGTATGGATTATAATTTCTCCGGTTATCTCATTTGATTTCAATAATTCTTCCTTATGTAGTTCAGCGTGTAGTGATTGTTACTAATCTGCCTCGGATACCGATTTTCTAGTTGTTTTATTTTTTTAATATATATTTTTTATTAAATAATTTACAAGTAAGGCATAGCCTTTTTACAATTCTCCTTATAGCAAAAGACAATTTTCTTATGTAGAATATGATAATACAAAAAACTATAAATATAAATTTAAATTTAAACTGAGTTTTTTTCTTTTTTTACTTTTCTTTGTTAAACTTAAATTTTTCTAGTTTTAAAACAGAATTAACAATTACTTCTAATAAAATGAACAAAATATGGAATACAACACAATTTATCAATTGTAAGACGAGAAATAGGCAAAACATTCTTGCTTGAATTGATTCAATCTGACAATGGATTGTTAACCCTGTTACGACAAACTGTATAATGCTTCCAAGTGGTATCTTTTTTATTAGATTTCCAAACTGCGTGTAAGAAGTCCCTAATATTCCGGAGCCTCAGGATAGAATCATCGAGCATGAATACATCATCAGACGGCTTCCGATCGACTCTGCGTAGGGGAGCCAATCTATCCAGAAGCTTAACAAGCAATGAATTTTTAAAATACACCAATTTGTCATCAATTTCAGGAATAGAAAATATCCATTTCCAGTCAAGTCGATTAGCCTCTGCAATCAATTTGTTCTGGTCAATATTTTTTAAAGCTCGTCGAAAACAAAAACTGACGCAACTAGAAACATCCAAATCGAAATTATAGGAACCGTATATCATATCGTGGGTGGTAAATAACCCCGGGACAGAAATTTTAGTAAAGAAATTTAAATTCGAGCGATAATTCAGTTCCAATAAATCCAAATAAGTGGTAGTAGTATTAGTAAAATTCGTAGGATCGGGCGAGGCAATTCCCAAACCAAGTGATGATATGAAATCCTTGAATTTCTTTACAGCAGGTGCATCTGAAATGACATTCGTGTTAAAATCACCAAGGATGAGAATATTTGCATACCTACTAGATAGATCCCCCATAGTTTTCTTTAATTTTATTAAGAAATTTAACCCTAGGAGGACAAACCCACTAACAATGTGTGATTTCGACGGTTACTAATTTCCAAGAACAGAAAATCAAAACTTGACCCTAGAGCATTTTTCTTAACTACATTATATTTGACAGAATTGCGTACATAAAGTGCTACACCACCGCCACGTCTCCCACGCGGATCAATCCTATCTTTCCTTACAATATTATACCCATCCAAGTGAACATGAACGTCTTTATGTATATCTTTAAGCCATGTCTCCGACACAGCAATTAGATGTAAAAATACATCTTTCAATACGTTTCTGAATTCCACAAAGTTAGACTGTAAGCTGCCAGGGTTCAGTTCAGTTTTTTAAACTTTTATTAACCGCAATATTCTTATTAGTGAATAATATTGGCTAATGAAATGGTATAAATATATTATAACTTCCTTCGGTTTATTTTAAAGATAATTGCCAAATATTTAAAATAAAACTAATAAATTAAGAGTTACGTTAATTCCGGTTAATACAGGTATCATTTTGATATTCACCAACACATATAAACGTTTAGCATAGATTTAGTAAAAACTTCACACTTCTATATAAACGTTTTTGATAATTTTTTTACTAGTAAAACTTTAGTAGTATCTTGACATGCATTTCATATACAACAATGGAAGTGTTTCCGAAAGGAGAGTATACAAAGAGATTTTTATTTGTTCCTTCTCTAGAGCATCCTACATACAGTTACGACTATGAGAGAAACAGTCTTCTTGTTTCAGTTACAAGGAGAGTGCTTCTCTCTTGGTATTGTCAATCAAAGTTAGTCTTTGTTTGATTGATTGACATCACAAAACTTATCTTACCGGAAACTGTATTGCGCGGTATATCTGATGTTATTAGAGATATTGATGTATGTTGATTTATCCCCGGAATCTATTCCCGAACTTTAAAAAAAATATTCAGGCAACACTAACATAATTATATCCCTTTCGCACTTATGCGAAGTTAGCCCCGCTCCATTTTATATTAGGCGTATTTTGTTGAGAATTTACAACAACAATTGCATTTGATAATTCCCAGTAGAATTAACTAATTCCAAAATTTTCTTGGAATTATTTAATTCTAATTCCAAAAGTTACTTATCGGATTTGCCACCAGGTATACATTTTTTTTTTGTTTTTAAGTTGGTGTTGTAAATTTAATGACATTTATGACAAGCATCATTTTTATTCGTAGTGTCGTACATTTTCATGAAATTTTATTTTTTATATATTACTACTTTTTTTATATACATATTATTATTTTTTGTATTATTGTGTTGTTCAGGAAAATAAAAAATAATTAAAATGGAAATACCGGAAAAAAGATTATTGATTCAGGTAAATATAAATATTCAATTTCAACCCAGATTTATTCTGAAATAACACTGCGGTACATCAAATTTGTTTTGGATATAAGTGTGTTGACCTCAAATTATTTAACAGATCTTAATTTAACATGTTTGTCGTTCATTAAAATGAAATACTACAATAGGTGCAAATATTTTGGAATTTAAGTGTCCTGCAGTATGTTGTGTATTAGCTCGTCGAAATATGAATGTTTATAAGTAATTAAGTTCAAAACTACCTAATTTTTGTTTTAGGCTATTGCTGAAAATTACTTGGAATGTAATTTGCCTTGTCCAATAAGTTCCGCCTCGTCGTCTTCTACGTCTGATCCGTCCGATTCAGACGATTTTACTTACATTAATCGTGCTAAAGTTGAGAACTTCATGGAGACAGTTGATCGCTACAGCAATAAAGATTTCAAAATGCATTTTCGATTATCCCAAGAAATGGCATCTACTTTAGTACAATAGGTAAGTGGTTTTTGATGACACATAAAATATTAAGTAATCATGTAAAACGTGAATGACTTGCACATGCCAATGAAGTTTATTAACTTGATTTTGTGTTGACTTTCAGAGCTGTATCAAACATCAAATTCGTGTCCAAGCCATAGTCATGGTGGACAAGATAAAGTGGGAGTGAAAAAAGAAATTTATCTGTTTTTGTGGTATGTTGCCAACACTTTAACATACCGGCAAATAGGGAATTTGTTTGGCGTAGGGGATTCTACAGCGTGGACAGTGGTAAATAGAGTGGCGTCGTGGATGGTGAGCAGATCTCACGAATATATTGTGTGGCCACGTTCGGATGAAATGATTAAACGGATAACCCGATCATTCGAACAAATAGCGGGAATATGTGGTGCGATTGGGGCTACAGATGGCAGCCACATACAAATAAAGAAGCCAATTGTAAATCAGGAAGTATATTATAACCGTGGCGAGCCCGGTTCGATGCATGATGCGCGTGTTCTTAGGCGGTCTCCCTTATTCCACCTTGCCTTAGAAAATCAAATATTTATTAGAAACACGTTTTTATTGGGAGATTCAGCCTACCTTTCAAATCGGTGGATGGTACCCCCATTTAAAGATACGGGAAACCTCACAGAACAGCAGAAGGCATTTAATAAAATTCACTCGTCAAGCAGGATTGTAGTTGAAAATGCTTTTGGTTTGATGAAAGGCCGATTTCGTCGCCTTCTGCATTTTACAGAACACCTACACTTAGGAACCGTCAAAAATATTGTCGTTCCCTGCTGTATGTTACACAATATATGTATAGATGTAGATGACAATTGGATTGAATATCATGATGGTGGATTAGATGATAATTCATTTACAGAAGAGGCACAGAATACAGACTGCCAGTCAACAAATCGTCGACAGGAATTAATAAGTGATTTGCATTCCAAAAATTTATTGTAATTTTTAAAAATAAAACAATTTATCTAATTTAATTTCATTTTAATTTAAATCATAATAAAAATTTAAAAAACAGTTTATTTATTTTGTAGCATATTCATAAGTTGATTATGATATTTTTCCTTCTGTTCCTCGATCTTTTTATTTTCCTCTCGCATTCCATCATGCCGTTTTTGCTTGTTTGCTTCACGCTCCTGTTTGTTAGCTTCTTTTTGTATGTCGAATTCAAATTTCTTCGCCCTATACGCATGTTTGCTCATTAGCCTTTTTGATTGAGATGATTTAGAATTAGTTTCCGGTGAAGAGATTTCTATTAAATTCTCGAATGGATCGCTGTCTGATCTTGTCGAATGGATCGCTGTCGATGCACTAGCTGTTGATGATTGGCAAACTGGAGTTGACACACTAGGTTTTGATGGTGGAACAATTTTACCTGGGATTTCGGCTTTCATATCAAATGACGAATCTCGTTCGTTGGTAACTGGAATGGGGATAGCAGGACTCGCAGCACCACAATAAATTGTTCGATGGTCGGAGGATTCGACTGGTCTTTCTTCGTCGAATAATTCTTCCAGAAGATCCTTATATGGCTCAATTGCGTACCCCGCTCCAGTTGTTTTGTTATTGTCTATTGCGCGTTTATACGCCTTTTTTATGGTTTTTAGTTTATTTTTGATTTCGTCTTCTGTAAATCCGCCATTCTACAACAATTAAATAAATGTTTACTATAAAGAGTTTAAACTAATAGCGATGCTTATACATGTACTTACCGATATCCCCGAACTGATCATATCCTCCGCCAAATTCCGATGAACATTTTTTTTTGTGGATATGCCCAAATTCTCTTTTTCGGTTAATGGCGTACACCAGTAGTGTTCTAGTTTCCACCCTATTCTACGTTCTTCTAGTAGAACTAAAATTAAAAATTGTCAAAAATATTTTGTAGGTTATATACAAATAAAACAATGTAGGTTATATAATAATATATTGTTCCGTATTACTTACAAACTAATTTTTCTTTTATTATTATCCATCAATAGAGATACACAAATAATTCGATTGTTAAATTAATTATAATTAATAATTTGTGAAACAAGTAATTCGATTGTTAGGATTACTCGAGAAGACGGTTTGATACTTTGACAGATTCTACAATTATATTACCAACAGAAAAAAAAACGTCTCTTGCAAAATCAGAATTCATACCAAATGTCATTGCTATTTTAAAATGTAGGTTCGAATTTTTTAATGTGAGGTAGAATAATGAAACCAAATGCTTCCATTAACAAAAAAAATCAGGAAAATTTGCTAATTGGTAATAGAAACAATAATTTTCGACATTGTCTACATTCTCTAGATTGTTGACGTCATTTTTTAATTGTCTACATACATTCTCTACACATGTAAAATATTAATTGTCTACCCGGTGTAGACAATACGGCACAACGCTACCACCTGCACATTGCACGCTCCATCCTCCATGTCAACATGTACACTGAGGGTCTTAGTTGTGTTTATTAACATATGACCGATGGTAATCTATGGCGGAAATTCGCTTTGCATCCAACCTCTGGTGGAGTTTGAAACCAGTAGCTCCCGTTCCAAATGCCAAAGCTTTAATCACTGCACTACTTGCCCGGTTAATGTCCCAATAAAAGCCTAATACCTTTATGGATATTATTGGAAGTATCTGTATAGAAATTTAATAATATTGAATTTGCACTTTCTAGTTTCTTTGATTGGCGTTGACTAATTGATGGCGTAAACTAATTATATTTATAAATGCGTTTACGGCATCCGGTGTAATAATTGCAATTTATATGATTGTTAAGCAAATACATAAAATCCATTTATGAGTTTTGTATTAATTTTTGCCTAAAAATGTGTGTACGATACCTTCCTACGCTTAAATTAGCTAAAAACTTCTAACCATAAATCTACGTTGCCACCCAGTATTAACAAACATTTAATAGTTTTTTAAATGTGCATAACTACTTAAAGTTAATTATCTTGTCGCGTATGTGCTGTAGATTATAATTAATGTACGCATCAGATGTGCGATTCTGTGAATGGTCATTATTAATGCTTACTGCCTATAAAACGTGCGAATTAGTTCTTAAAACAAAAATTTTTTTTGGCTAGTTTCCTGTAATCAAATTTAATTGGATTCTGCTACTGAATAAAATGGTAACATCTGACCAAATGCTAATTCAATTAATGTATGCGTCAATAAAACAACGAGCACACATATTTTCGGCCGAATTTAATTACATAAATCCGACAGAAAAAAAATATTTTTGCTGTTTTGTAAATTCCTCAACTATTATTGTCCAAAAAAAAAAAAAACTAAAAGTCACAATGTTTTGATTGTGGGCGCTAAAAATATTGTAAAAATAACATTTATTTAATCAAAATACATAAAATTTGCATATTAATGCGTCATAAATTATAGAGGGAGAAACGGAACGTAATTTACAGAAAAATTATGTGTTGATTCTTTCTGCAAGCCATAAACTTGTTTATAGGAACAAAAGAAATCAATTAAAATGGTAGAAACTATTACTGTAGCAGTGGCGAATAGATTAATCAATTAAAAATGTTTAATTGAATAGAACGCCGTGGGAACTGGTAACTTGTGGTTTCATTGTTAAAAAGCCAGTATCCATTGATGAGGCTGCATAAAATTATAAAATTGTGTGCGGTTTACGAGTTTTTCGTTGTAAAGTTTAAAATGTCACATGTTGGTTGTGAGATTATTTCCACGATACTATACACATTATGTGGGAGGATTATAAATTATGCTGTAAATGAGCCTGAGAACTCAGGTACTTGATTTTTCTGTCACATTACCTAAATATTTTTGCTTTGTTGACATGTCCAGTTTTTGATTAACTATAAAATACACAAACCTAATTTAACTCAGATTTAGAAGCTTTGAAAACTGTTTCCTCATCTGTAAGTGTTTACGTAAGTACAACTCCACATGTGTCGCATTTAGATGGCCACAGTGAATAGTGGTCTTTGATTAGTAATCGAGCAGTCGTTCTGGAGTACTTACTCACTTATAAACGTGAAAAGTAGGATAAGTGATGAACGAACTATCTACTCTCACAAAAACCATCAACCGTATACAAATGCCTCTGATTAATTTATCTCATTCATCACAACAATAACCTCGGAGAATGTGCACACATTAGATGTGTTTTTATTACAAGAGTAGGATCCATACCCAATACAGGGATATTTAGAGTAGGTGTTCTCGTTCACTGGTGGCACATCATTAACTTCCGACCTCGCCAACATGTGGATATGCTCATGTTGCATATACCCGTGCGGACATGCACACTGCATAAAAGTCAGATGACGTGAAAGATTTATTCTTTATTGAGCTGCAAGACATCATCTGTAACATCCTGCACATGACATAAAAACCGGTTGGTGCGCAAAAACCACTTAACATATTGAACAGCAACGGATAACGCATCGCCAAACTTGCTGTACTATATAATCTAGTCGTATTGAGTCCTTGATTTCAAAAAACAAACCCATAAGGTTACTTGGTGATCGAGTCGTGGAAGAACGGAAAATCAAATTGATCACGTCAAAAATTCAAATTCTCATCCAAATTTATCTGTCACTGAAAAAACTGGCGCAATGAAAACCACGAGCTTCAATTAAACATCCAAGAGCATTATCTGCGGAGGCTACAAATATAACTAAAAGTAGAGTACCAAGATAACGGAATGATTGGTTCTACGATCTGTGCGGTCAGCCCGTGGAAAATAGACGAAAACTGCGCGAGAAATGGTTGGCTTGCAATACCAGGAGATCTAAGACAGATCTCTCCCTGGGTCGGAAAAGCCCTTTCTTATTCCACCGACCAAATAAGCTGGAATTTATAAGGAAATGCATCGAAAACATCAGTTTGCAAGAGGAAAACAGAAACTCGAGAGACTATTTTGGAAACGCCAGAAATCTTACTAAAGACTTCCATCTAAAATCCACCACCATCAAAAACATGGATGGAGAACTAAGAACAAACTTGGTTGATGTTCTTTCAGTATAGCAAACCGACGAAGTAACCCCCATTCAAGTTGTTACCAGGTGAGGAGATATTTGTCCCATATGCCATAGAGAGAGAAAGAAGCTGCAGTTATAAGTAGATTAGAAAATGAAAGCACCCGGGCTCGACGGAATCTCCGCAGAATTATTATAACACAGTGGAGTTACTCGTATACATCTTATCTTTATGGTCTCATCGTAAGTTTATAACATTTGGCTCAATGAGTTGAATTGTAGTGGAAGGGGCAGTATCTGACCACTTCGAAATAACATCTGTTGTATGGCAGGGAGATACGCTTTGACTGTATGTTGTATAATCTGGCCACGAGTACGTAATAAGGAAAAGTTGTATTGAAACTTTACCTTGCATATTCAATAATTCAGGCTAAATTCCTAGATATTCCAATGATTTTGTACTTCTTGGCCGGAGATCCAATGATATCAAAGAGAGTTTAATACTGCCTGACCATATCGCGAAATGGCTATGGCAAATCTCGGAACAAATAACCACAACTTTGACATTGTGAAAAATTTTAAATATCTTGGAGTGATGTGACCAATGAGCGATATCCAGGTAAGCGCGCATAGCAGCCAAACATCGGGTTTTCAATGCACAATCAAAGTTGTTGCGATCAAAGTATCTTTCGCAGTCGTGTAAACTCGCATTTTACAAAGCACTAATAAGTTCTGTACTAATATTTAGACGTGAGACCTGGATCAGCAATGGTTGTAGATTACTATCTATTTGTGAGAGTAAGGTTATTCAATCTATTAAGGTTGGAAACAACGGGGTATCAGATTCGAATGAATCACGAAATAAAACGTCTCCTTGGAGACTGCGATATTATCGAATTTATTACAACAACGCGTGTAAGATGGCTGGGGCTCTTGGAAATATCCCCATCAGAACAAGTGATGCAAAAAAGGTTTCTAGTGGGCTTTCACCGTATGCGAAAATCTTTGCTAATTAATACGATGTCGGAACTGGTGGGAGCTTGCGATGAACCGAGATTTTTTGTCGTCTTTTGTAAATGCTAAACTTTTCCACATCATTGCAAAAATCGAAAAAGCTCACATGAAAGTGGCTATTTCCGGCACACAAATTTCCACAAGGTCACAGGAGATCTTTTAAATAAAGAAAACAGGTTAAGAATGAAGTTTTTTCGGATTATGGTTAATCCGTCTTGACTGTAGAGATGCCGAATTATGGTGAAATAATTTTTTTTTTCAAACTCGTCATTAATGTTAAAATTTTAAAAACGATGTAACTTTCCTGATTTTACTTTTCATAATATTTGCAATAAACCAAAAAGATCCTATAGAGACTAACACTTCCGGTTCAATAATTAGGGCCTCCCAATTTATGAGAAAAGCTTAACTATATGAAGTTTCATCTCGATCGATCAATCTGTCAAGAAATTCATAAGTTTGTTTACTAGGTGATGCCTTTAGGTTTACCGGACCACCCATCGGTAGCGATTTTATTGTTTGTAAGATACTAAAGTGGGTTGGAGTTAATCATGAAGGTCATCAGTTACTGATTCGGCCACACACAGCAGAGGAGCATTTAGAATATTCTATATATCTGCTATAATTGCCTCGCCACTTACTTGTTTAAGATAATTCATATGCAAAGTACCTGGTGGATTAAATTGCCATGACGAACGATTTATTTACTTTCACAAAAATATAGTTGTCGTCACTATATATGGCTCTAGAAGGGCTTCTTGTGCTTATACGTTTTAGAGCAACCTGAAATCTTTGCATTGTTAAATCCCTCACAACCAATTTGTGCGCTGCTCTGGTGCTGATGCAGGCAAATAAACAAATATATGAACCGTCATAATCGACACCAAAGTTTACAAATGCCGCCGCATTAATGACCCTGGAAGATGGTAGAACACCACTAAGTTATATTTCGAGATTTGGCCATTGTTTAATGCGCGGAATACATTTTCGTATAACTTGTGGTATGATAATCCTGTATACGTTTACTTTAGTAATTGCCTATATACTATCATTACAGACTTATTTTGGAATAGCTCCATAACGTAATTTTTTCAATGCATAGGTCTAGCGTACTTTCGACAACCAACATAAGTTCTGTCAGCAAGAAAGCACATTTGAGTTCCAACTGGAGTGTGCTCAATTGTTTTATCTCACCTGTGTAACTATATTTTGCTTCCCATAATAACCCGATCGTAAAATGATACTGCATTTGCCAATTGGCTCGCGCACAGATACCATATAATTCGATTGATTCATGGTACCCTATTCATCTGGGGCCCAATACGCAGACCTTGTTTATCTTGACGTAATCCTACAGATTGAAGTAATATTTTTATATCGCACAATTATACTAGCTAACCAACCCACTGGATCGAAAATTCGACTTGATTCTGGCAACATCGGCCTCTTATGACGTAGGACCGAATATCGATTTCATAGTTCGACCGTAGGTAGTCTACGCAGATCCAATTTTACGGAATGAAGAATCGCCGAAATGTTATTTTTAAAATTTTTTAGTTCCTGGATTGAATTTTTCCATGTTACTAAGCCGTTGACGTAAATATTTCTTCTCATTACTGTTGCTACTACTATATGCTAGTCCTTAATTCACTATCGCTAATTCTTTTAAGCACCTTATTGCTAATAATTGCGGCGATATGATTTAATTGTCAATGTCTTACGCCAATAATGCGTAATTGGTTGTTCCGTCTTGTTTCCTCAGATAACGTGGCAGTTTAAGATCCAGATTACAACGTGGAAGTTTGGTTGTCGTGCTGGAAGTCTTGAGAATGTCGTATATAGGAGGTAATTCTATTGTACAGCTATTTAGTCAGTTCGTACTTCCTCCGTATGACTCCATTCTTCGTATTCCTACGTAAAGGCGAAAAATAAATTTTTAGAGGCACTAATCTGCAAGTCTCAATTTTTAATGACGAGTGTACAATAAACTTGGCTTTTGGATCCTTTTTGGTTGTTAAGATAATAGTTTTTACACTTCTGCTCGGTAGAAAGGCTCTTTATACCCATCGTGTGCTGATGGTCAGTACATCCTGCAATGTTGTATACTGTTATATCTGCCTACTTCTGTGAAACAAAATATTAATTTTGTAAACCATTTTGCAATTAACTTTATTTCAGAGTATTGTTTTTTTAAATCATTTGATTTAAAGTGCGGAAAATTTCTCCCTGTAATAGCTTTTAAACGCAAAACTTGTTTTATTTATGTGAAATTGTTTTTAATTTCTCGGGATGGAATGTGATTCTCAATTTTTTAACTTTTCGGGCTGAAGGGACTTTTAATGGATTTAGCGGAGAAACACTCCGATATTTTTAAAGGCGTTTTAGGGCCAATTTCGTATGCGTGAGACACAAGTTAGACCCCAAATTTTTCTTCTTCTCTTCTAGCGAAAATTAATAATAACTTCTTAAAACCTATAAATTCTTTATCTATCGGCAGCGATGTGTGTTAGCAAAGTTTGCATTTTGATTCAATACAAAAACTGTTCAAGTTTTCCTACTTCCTCCCATTTTCTAATCAACAATTTTTTCGAAGGAAATATAGCAAAAAAAAGTAGACTCGTGAGCAACTAAATCGATTTAAACCTCCGCGCGTACAAATAGACGTATTTTTCTAAATATTTACCCGATTTTCGTAAAACGATTTTTAACAGCTTAATATTTTATCTTTACAAGGACACATTTATCATTAAAACCTATTCAGTTCTTTTTTTAAATTAAAGCAATCGTTGCAAAATGCGATGTTTTGGTGAAAATAATTGGCATGCAGCAATCTCCTCTATAATACCATGTTGACCAATATTTGCGATCAGTCACGACCTGCGATCAGGCGTTGACCTGAACAAATTTCTACTTATTTCGTTCGTTGTTTTCTCAAAATCATGTTCACTACTCCAGAAAAATCCGCACAAGTTGTTGCTTTATTGAAGAAGGACGCAATCATGGAGAAGTCCTTCGTCAGATAAACATGAGTTGCTGTCTTAAGAGCATCCAGAAGGTTTTAGGAAAATGATACTTTCAATCGGAGACACACCAGCCGATATCCGTGAATATCTGAGAGGGATGATCTAAATTATCCTAACTTCACTGCGAAATCGTCATATCACGGGCGTCGATGTGTGATTCGATTTTGTTAGCGAACACACAGAAAAAAGAAATGATTAAATAAATATCAAGCGAAATTGGTTTCATTTAAATCAAATGCCATCTCGATTATTCGTCATACAAAATATGGGTTTCAATCAAGGCCCTATTCCAATTACCGACTTATTTGTGGAGACGATGTATAAGTATGTCTTCACAGAAAAAGTATGTCTTGAATAAGTATGTCTACACAGAAATCTCTCCAAAATGTGTCTTGACTAAATGTAATCATCGAGCAATAAATATATAAGAGAAATCAAGTAGTGCAAATTTTATAAGCCAATTTTTCCGAGGTTAATCTTATTTTACAGTTTTAATATATTTATATACACAAATTTAATTATTTTCTATATTTAATCCATATCTTATAAACATATCGGCATAGCTATTTTATGGTTTATTGTTCTTGTTAGGCTTATACAGATTGCCAAAAGTAAAATAGGTTAACCTCGGAATCTCCACATGAGTCCTGTTATGTATATTTTGCTTTATGATGTAATACATGCAGTTTTTTTTTCAAATCTAGTAGCAACGACCAATATGTCAAGAAAATTTTTTCTTCCATATAATAGAAATTGCGTTTTGTTTTGTTTTGTTATTACGTCACAAATAAGTCGGTACAATGAATTGGAACAAATTGACTGACTTATTCAAGAAATAAGGCGTCAAATAAGTCAATAAGTCTGAAATAAGTCGGTAATTGGAAAAGAGCCTAAATAATAAATCGTACCCGTTGTTTTAAAATAAAACTTTCTTTCATACAGAAAAACTTATAAGCTGTTTTTGAAATTTTGTAATTTTTATAGTAAGCAACAATAATGTGTTTCACATAATATTTACATATTTCGAATATAATATTCTGGGTTTAGCTGAAGTACTCGGCTTTGCTCAGATAAAATTGAACTGCTGTGCTTCAACAGGTGTTTTTTTTATTTTTATAATATAAGAAATATTTAAGTGAATTGAATAAAATCCACATTTTTTAATTTTGCTCCCGGAGCTAAAACATACAAATTTTTTGAAGTCTCTACTTTTGAGCATGCCAAATACAACTGCCCATGAGAGAAGCAAGGACTTTCCAAATTCACGCCTGCAAGATAGCTGGGTACTGGACTCGTTTGAACATGAATGGCTTATTTCAATTTCAAGATATGAAAAGGTATTCCACGTTGCTCCAGCGAGTTCGCAGAAATTCCAGCAGGTAATTAACGGCATCATCGCTGTCCATTACAGAATCAAATGACTTGTAAGTGGAAGCACTGCCTCGTATTTGGCTCTGTATATAGGTTCGTTAATTTGATTTACGCTTGCAAAGATCGTTCTCTCATAGAAAATCATGATTTTTGAAGTTTTTTTCAATGTTTGGGTATATTTTCTGAATCAACTGCTCAATGGACGACACTTACTGGTACAGATTTTCAGTGAATGTGATTTCGCCTATCAATGTATCAATGGGGAAAGTGCTACGGCCAATCTGCAGCATTTTCGATGTGAATTTCTGTACATCGCTGTTTCTTACTGAATGCGAAGTCGCAGAACCACTTTTACTCCTCTCATCAGTTCACTACTCTCTTTTAGGCCTTTTAATGCACGGTTAAGAGCTTCCAATGATTTTCTGTGTGCCATTGCGCTGTAGCAATATTGAGAGGAAAATTCAAAGCTGAGTGGGCTGTTCGCCTTCCAGCAATAGCAAGTGCCACCTCCTGCTTCATTCGCATCTCAGCCAGTATGAAGGTTTTTGCTGTGCAGCCAGGTGCATTTAAGAAAACCTCGCTGTGAATAATGTAGAAGCCACTGTAGCCTGGCTGTAGCCAGGCAGCTTGTGTGGCTTACATCGTGGGAACTTGATAAAAAAAATGAGTGAGTCCATTAGTACTCTCAAGGAGATGTGTAAACATGGCGTGTGTATAGTACGTGGGTACAGTTTACTTTGAAGGAAGAAGGAATGCAATTTTACTAACCAGAGTTTTTCATTTGTTTATTATCGTTAAATTGGTCTATTACTCTTTCGGTATAATCGACGCAATTGGATTTTGGTAGCTAAAATAAGATATATTATATACTGTCGACTCTAACTTTAAAAATTTTCATTGAAAAACTGCACAATATGGTCGTCCCATATCTAGTACTAAATATATTTCGATCTGAGTTCATGTGCAAATCGAATTCGTCTCGCAGGAAGTTTATAAGTGGTTCAGCTTGAGGAACAGCAACATTAATATTGAAATCCCC
Organism: Nephrotoma flavescens; assembly: GCA_932526605.1. Taxonomy (NCBI): domain Eukaryota; kingdom Metazoa; phylum Arthropoda; class Insecta; order Diptera; family Tipulidae; genus Nephrotoma; species Nephrotoma flavescens. The sequence goes on along the minus strand of OW052221.1, from coordinate 47,398,822 downwards.
GCTCATAATCACCGGCAAAAGATGATAGTCTCCTTGGAGAATTTTTGAAATTCTTTAGGATAGGGGGAAGGACGAAATGTATGAACTCCATTATGTCTTCGAAAGATTTATTCGGCGAGGTTAATTAATACAACTACAGAAAGCATCTTATTCCCATTGAGAAGCTGAAGTTCAGCCGTATATATATCATTAATGAGTTGTGTTGTTACGCTCATACCACACAGAAAAAAATAACTTAGTAAAATTGATAAAATATTAGTATTATTGATAAAAACGCAACCCATGAAGTAAAATTGACAAAATTGATAAATTATTTCATCGGATTAAGGGGAAAAGCAAATACGGGTAGAAAGTATGAATAATGTATTGTGTTTATACGAAATTTATGAATATGATAAATAATTTTTTTAAATTATTTTGGGTGGTTCGTCACGTTGATAAAGCATTGTATGCGAGTGCTACAATTTTTTTCAAACTTCTGAGCAATTTGTAAGTAAATGATAGCAATCTTGTTTGCCGATGATACGAAATTTATAATTTATAAGGGAATTTCTATTGATACGATAACTTGATTTTAAAGAGATCACAAATTTTGTTTTTAATTTATTAAACATTTATGTTAACAAATACATTTGTTTGTTCAACATACAACCAGCTCTCGATAAGATAACTCAAATTTAAGGAAAATATAGAATTTTTAAAGAATTTAAAAAGGTTTATTTTCTTTATGGAACATCTTTATATGTCAAATAAAATTCCGTATCGATAAAATAAATTTATTTAAAAAACTAAAACACTGTTTATCAATTTAATAAAATTTATTAAAATAAATAACGCATTGCCTGCTTAACTTTAATTTTATATACTGTATACGTATGTAATTAATTCAGAATCTAATAATAAATGTAATTCAATTTAACATAAATAATAAAATATTACATATTTCAGATTATAATTCTATAACATTATAATACATTTCAAATAAATATTTTATAACTACATATTTTATAACAAAACACACTACTCATTTTTCTATTCAAATAGTTCAACTTTTAAATCATAATCATTTTCTTATTTCAAATAAATTAATAGTTTTTCATTTTCATTAACTGAAAATATCTTTTTTATTAATTAAATCTTATTGGTAAGATCTGCGATCAATTGTAATACGGCTGTTGATTTTATATCGTACTTTGTTTTTAAATTATAAAAGAAAATTTGAATAAAATTCCATAAAATTTCCGTTTCGTCAGGATATTTTATATTAAATACTTGAAAAATTTTGAATGTGACATCGATGGCTTCCAAGAAATGTTCAAATTTATATTTTACGTTGTCTATATATAAAATAATGCTGTTTATTTTAAAAATGTCTTCTTCCACTATAATTAAAGGCTGAATTGGTTTTTTTGAATCCTTTTTTAATTGAATGTACGATTCAATGCCGCAGAGATTGGGGGCAATTGTAAACAGCGATTCCTGAGAGTCTTTGATGGAAAACTTCTTAATAGATTGTTCACCAGACGCCTTCTTTGATACTCTTCTGGTGGTCGGTATTATCACACAAGGTAATAAATAAAACATTGTACACGCTCGACTATCTATAATTAGAATCAAAAGTAATAGTAAGTAACTAAATAATTAAAATATTTAATATTAAAAGGATTCTATATTTCAAATTTAGAGACGAGTGCTCATTTGTATTAGAAGAAAAACTGCGCTATTTGAAGATCAAGTGCGTTCTTGTAAATGTTCCCAATTTAAGTTTTAATTTTGACCGCGTCCCAATTGTCGGGTATTAGTAAAGTTTTAAATCACTTTGCGATGAATTTAATTGTTTTTATTAATTCTATTACTCGATTTCCCCAATCGTTACTGATTAACCCCACGATTGGAACGCTGCCTTCGAAGTGAAAATTCTGGTAAATAAATAGGTTAGTAAGAATTTTGAAACTTTAGTTGCAATTTATTTGTTTCCCAAATATATGCTTAAGAAAGTCATATGGCAATGTTATGAAAATGCAGAAAAGTTATTAGTTTCAAAATATTTTTTAAACAATCATCAAAAAATGGAACTTTACAAAAATTGTATCTTAATAAATGACTTCTTTTTCTCACTTTCATATCACAAGATTTGCTGTTAATATAAGAAACTAATTGATCTGTCAGACAATTTCATTGATCCGTGATCAATTATAACTATTATAATAATTATATAGTATATTAATTTATCAGTCAGAAAATTTAATTAATATTATTATTAATATTATCTAATTTATATTATTTAATTAACTTGAAAATAATAGTAAAATTTTAAGTCGATTTTGGTTTTAATTAAATAAATTTTTGTTTGTAAACTAAACAGATCATTCATTTTTGAAAATTTATTCACATTGAGAATAAATTTAACTATAATTGCATGAGTATATTACAAATAAGGGTCTTGAAAGTTAGTTAACAGCTCAACGTAATTTTTGGGAGATTTGATCTTTAACGATAAAAGTGAAAACGATAAATTTAAAAGCAATTATAAAATTTTTTGTTTATGTTATTCAGTTCACAAGTAATACTCACTATCATTGATCGTGTCCCAATTATCTTTTAATTTTTTCAATATTCTCCTGCTTCCAACGTCTTTGATGCTTCTTTCAAAAATTTCCAACAATTTCTTTTGAATTCCTTGAAAAATCTCTAGTAATGCGGTAGACTGCGGATACAAAAATGCATAGTCTAAATTTACCTGAAATGATAAAATGGACATCATTAGCGTAAACGCATAATTCCTTTAAAACAGAACCAACCAATCGATAGCCTAACTGCTCTTTGTACTGAGGCCAATTGTTGAATGCATTTTCGGTTGAGACCTTAAACTCATTTATACGCATTGCACATGTGGCCGCCCAATGCTCCTCAACTTCTGACCAAGAAGAGTGGCTCGATACGCTCAGAGCTTTCATATGACGCTCAACATCCTCAGGTATAATTTGTTCAGTATTATCTATTAATTACAATATGTGCATTACAAAATATTTTTAAATTATGATCGGATACTTACTTGAAATTTGACTGGCCTCAACTAAATCCTTGTAATTTGATTTGGATTTGTTCGGAAGAACCAAACTTCTTTTAAAATTATAAAAATTGTGAAATAGAATTCCCCCAGTTTTATTGTTGGATTTGTTGTAACACACCTCCTAAATACGGGTTTGAAAATAAGATTAATAAATTTTTCAAATTTAAACTAATTCTTTTAAAAACGGTTCACAACAATCTAAACACCATATCTGTGAACATATGGTTTTTGTTTTAATTTAGGTAATAGGTTAAAAATTGCAAAACTGTTTTCAAAATTTTGTTTTGGTTCAAAACTAAAATGTATAACAAGTAAAATTTCATTTCGAATATCGGCGAAGTTTGCACTAAATTGTGATACTCAAGAGCAACCCATTGGGAAGAAAAATTAATCTGTGTTAAGGTACGAATGTGATGTTATGCGAAATATAATATTTTATTTTTAATTAAACTTTAATATTGAAAACGTCCAAAAACTAAATTACAATAAATTATACCACCAAGTTGTCCCTTAAAACAAACTACTCTTCTTTATGAATATTTTACCTTAATTTCAGTTGGAAACATCCTGACTATTTGTTCGGCAATGTTTTCGGCAGTTTGCAGCGTCCATTTAATATTTTGGTCCACTATATAGGTATATATTGCATCTCGTAAATTTTTTCTGTGGATTTCAGTTATGAAACCATGTTGCTCGTAGTACATCTGAACGTTTCTTCCTAAAAAAGACATTTTTAAAATGTCCTTTATATTCAATATATTCGGGTCTAACTGAATGACATTAGTTAAAATTGTATTGGATTCTTGTATTGTTGTGAAGCTGGTTGACGTTTGATTTTTATAATTATCAAGCATATGTCTAAAATCTATTTGATATCCCATAGGTACATGTCGTACCATTTTTTCCACTTCAAATATAGATATGCATTTTAGTCTGTTAATGTCGATACATTCTCCTGGAAACATTGCCAAGTATGAGTTAATCTGTTTTATACTTGAGGCTATTCCACGAGGAAAAGATTGAACAAGTAAAAACATAATTTTCCATTTAAGAAACCAAAACGAAATTCTGTTTAATTATTTAAGTATAAAAAGAAAAAATCTGAAATGGAAAATGATATTTTTTCTTTTCCTCCCTTTTTTACTGCAAGTCCATTTTTATCACGGAATAGCCAGACTTTCGAAACTTTATGAAAAAACTGATTTAGTATTGTTTAGAGTCACTTTAAATTGATTGCGATTTCATAATTCGACCTTAGCGAATAAGACCGTCAAAAACTCTTTGGACAATTTGGTTTCACTTGAACGCTATTTCCCACTGTCTCTTTAACTAACATAAATTTTGTTTTTAAAAATACTTGATCGGTTTTGCTAAATCGGACATAATAAACATAATCGGTAATAATTTTACTTAATAAAATCGGTGTTAAAAAAGGTAATCCCCACTCAGCCATTAGTTCTCGTATTCCATTCTTTTGGAATTATATCAGGATATCAGGATAATTTATCGTAGGTGGAATGGTCACCTTATTTAAATACATCATCGCATGTTCTAAATCCAAATTTTGAAAAACACTGCTCTGATATTGAGCTAATTGATCGACAAATTGAACAGGATGGAAATCTTGATTTAAATTTTCAGCCATTTTAAATTGTGTTATCTAAAAAACAAAAGTTTTTTATTTAATCATAATCATTTAATTTTTTATAATATGTTGTAGTTTTATAAATGGATTAGTAATAGTAAATATATTAATATTAAATTTTGGATTTTTCTGGATAATAGCCAGATAGTGTTTTTACATTTAGGTGATGTTGGAAGTTTAGTTTCGAACTAATGAAACATTGAATTTTTTATATTAAAAAATTCGATCGTTTATATTTAAAATAATATTTTTGTAGTTTGGTCACTGCAGCCTAATGAAATGACCGAATTTTTTAATATAAAAAATTCAATGTTTCATTAGTTCGGAACTAAACTTCCAACGTCTGTCTTGGTAACCTCACCTAGATATATTGATATTAATAACTAAAGTATTAGGGTGAGATAAAATACCTAAGATATTGAACATGTTGATATTTTCATTTAAGAATAATTTTTAAAATATACTAAATAAACATAATTGTAAAAAAGTAGATAAAGTGTTAGTTCATAAATTCAAAATAATCTTTTAAGCGAAACATTCTTTCATTTTTTGCATTTGTCATTAAATTGAAAGGTGGACCGCTAAAGTTTTTAATGTCGTTTATGGAAATCTCCGTATGGTCATCACTTTTGACTAAATACGCGTGTCGTTTGCTAGTCTTGAAAATGATGATCGACAACCAGTAATGGTACATTTATACGTGCTAAAATGGCCAAATTTATGAATTGTTTTAAAGTGTAACACTAATCCATCTAAAGTACTACAAAAATTAGTACAAACAAAGCAATTCATTTTTAATGTCTACATGTTTAATAGGATAAAATAACCATTTACTATGTACAGATTGCTCTCTGTAAGATAAAATAAATTAAAGTTAAAATTAGAACTAGAACCACATAATGCGTACCTATTTTAAAATTAATATTCTCCACAAAACGCGGTTTTTAACCATCGACAAGTCTCTTCTATAAAGGAGCCCCTTCTAAATATTAGATAAAATTTATTATTATTAAAATTTATTAAAAATGGATACAGAAATCGCAAATTTAAATTGTTGCCTAAACTAAAAACGCTTAAACATAAAAGCTCATAACAAGGAATATTACTAACGATCAACCGAAGTAAGATGATTAATCTTCTATGAAAACACAACTACAACATTGAGCATCTTTAAATAGGGTAATGGTGAGAAAGGACTTACTGCGATATGACTATTGCACTTTTAAGTTGAACCCACTAAGTCTGCATGCAGGTCGATTCTGGTTTTTCCTATAGGAAAAGGAATTAAGAAAAATATTTTCATAGTATTTTTGTCAAAAATATCATTTTCTGGCCTACTGAGAAATCATGTTTGATCTAAAATTTTATAATATAGGAAATTTTTTTTGCGTATCGAAATTGGATAGGAAAAATATTCCCAATTTAATTTTGTTTTTGAAAAAATTTACACTAACTGTTTACCATAGCATGTCAGAAAAAAAAAATTGTGATCAAAATAATATGAAAATATTTTTCCAAATTCCTTTTCCTATAGGAAAAACCAGAATCGACCTGCAGTGGTTTCCATCGTTTGATGCAATTTAATGAAGACTATTACAATGTAATTGTAAAACGTTATAATAATTATCATATCGTGACTAAAATATAAATATTGTACACAAAAGGCCATTATTAGGATGACCAATGTAGAAAAGCAAACAAACTTTTTAAAATTATATACCAAAAAAGACAATCTTAAATAAACGTCATTTCTCGTAACCAAAAATACTCTTAAGGTTTACATAATCGCCCCAAGCAGCTCGCATTTTTTAAACAGGCCCCACACAAACTTTTAGTTTGATGTAATAGACTTTTAATCACCGCTGCTTTTTTATAAGGCTGTTTTGTATTTTATAAAAGCTTGAAGATGAGATATTGGTGTATTGGGCGACATAAAAGTATACACCTAGATTGTCGTAGTCGCATCACATCGCAACTTACTTCCTTATAATTTTAGTAATTTTAACCGATATTTGTTTCATTAATTTTTCAAATAGTCAATTAATTGTAGAAGTGAGGCTTGGACAATTCCAATTATAAGGCGACGCGATACGGCTATACTCTCGTCGCTGCTGAAATGACACGACTATATGGCATTTAGGGTGTATATAACTGTAAAATAATAATTTAATATTATTTGAATTCCTTGCCAACTTGGGTTTGTAAACGTATAACAAACACCTATCTAGCATGTCCATTTTAAAAATTAACAAAAGTTAACAGATGTTCAAATATACCGCACACAACCGGAAATACATTATACAACCAATATGCAGTTAAGCCGAATAGAAACCACTTTAAACGGCGAAAAATGGGGCACTCGTTAAACACACCGTATGAACGCAAAAGGAATGACTGAATTTTAAGAAAAATGCGCTATAAGTTCTCATGTATGAAAAAGCCCTCTATTCAACAATTATTTTTAATTATACACTCCTAAAAATTTTAGAATTATTTTATTATATACATTATTAATTTACTATACTTACATAATTGAACTATTTGGTATTTTGAACTAAATCTGTATGATTATGTTTAATTTTTTGTCGAAGAACTACAAATTTTTAGGTTATGTTCAAAAAGGTACTTTTTTATACCTCAATAAATAACCACAGCCAGCTTTTATTGTCCTTTTTACACTAAATAACATTCACTATGTCACAACAATATTTTTTCACAGCTTAAACTTACTTTTAATAATTATTAAAATAAATATCTTGCACAATGATAATACTCAACCTGTCCTTAACTGATCTCGAAACTGAATAAAAGAATGTGCTTTTGCAAAATCTATCGTTCTCTTTTCATAGTTTTACAAAATGTAACAAAATGATAATTATTTTTTTAAAAACAAGGAATTGATGAAACAGAAATGGTTTAATCATAAATTTCTGTGTCAAATGCATAACTCGATTTATTATTATTAATATTTTTACAAAAAATTTTCAAAATTATGTACGATTTCAAGAAATTGAATAAGAAGTTTATTTATTAATTATGAACAAATAAAACAAAACGCAGTCGCCGTGCCCCATAAATTGCGAAATGCATATATTTCAGTGGAATATTAGGAAACTTATACACAACAGCGTTAGATAACCTACTATTATCCTGTTATTAACTTTAATCATATCAGTTAAGTGGGAAAAGGACAGTTTCAGATTTCCAAATGAATCTGTCGGTCGATTAAAATACTCTTATAAATATTATATCTTAAGCCACTTGTTTTAGCCTATGTTTCATTTCAGTTTTAACTAATTCCTCGTTAGAAAATTTCGTAAAGAACATCCACAGAGCATTTGAAATGTTACAAATCAGTTGTATTAAGCTTTAATCTCTCAAACCATCGACGTAACTTCCACGTACTTCTTTGATTAGAAAAAATCTATTAAAACAGATTTACAGTTACTTGTTGTCCTAATTCTATAGCTAAATAATCTAAAATAGAAGGTTAGAAAGGCATGTGTTAGATATCCAATAGTTCATTTTTCACAAATAAAAATCTAAAGCCAATTTTTAGTAATTAACATCATTTCTTAAGTTTGAATTTTATTGTGGTGGAATCACTATAACAATACAAATTTGAATTCATGATTGTTAAGGTTGAAGCCATTATGTTGTTTTTTTAGGGATAATTGTATAACTGCACACAACACTGGTAGTTAAGTTAGCACGGCCATCAGATTATTAAAGACTACATTTACGAAATTCCATAAAAATTGTTCACATAATAACTTTCCAACAAAATCATCTAAAGATGTTCCAGCATTCTGCACAGAGCCACACAACAAATCTCAATATGTATATGAAACAAAACTTGTATGTATATAGTTTATGAGACAGACTTATACATAAAAAGTTGTGTGGTTAATAAACTTTTATAAAAGTATTCCGAAATTGATTTCCATAAATAGAAAGATGAACGCCAACTTCAAATTAAGATTCAAGCTGTAATTAAGCAGAACCCGAAGGTAGGCCTAGTCTATGCAAAAAAAATCGTTCATAGCATTGACTAAATTATTCAAGTTGTTCGCATATGTATATAGAGAGCAGGCAGATTGGAAATTCATGTACGATTATTTTCGGTATCTACGGCGAGTATATAAAAATAACTTAAATATTAGTTACAACCCAAATAACATAACTAATTATAAGTAAAATGTCTTATATTAATGAAAGGTGATTCAAACCTCATATCATTTTGACCACCGTCACTCGATCTACTTCCGACGATTTTCATAAGATTTAACACGTATATTTACATTTATGATCTGTATATTTAATCGAACTCTGGAATCAGAAAACAAAAATTTCTTAAAATTTTCAAAATTTTCGTATTGTTATTGTTATTAAAGGACGTTACTTTTGGTTAACTATACCTATAAGAGTATTTTATACCTACTCCAGTAAGATAAAATTCGATCAACGATGAATTAGATTTGGTAGCCAAATTTCTTCTCAAGTCTGTCAGAAATTTATATGTATAGCCCATGAAATGTACATAACGTTACCAAAAGTGTCAAAAACTAATTGAATTTTATCATAGCCTCTCTTGATTTAGATAAAACTTTAAATTATTTTATTTTTTCAAAGTAGTAATTTTAGTAATTTTTACAGTTAATTAATCGCTATATCGCCGAAGCGAGTGCCTTGTTTGACTCGAACATGACTTGAAAAATTGCGAATTAAAATATATATTCATAAATTGGTTGTGTTTATGTTTCAAAAATATAATTAGAAGTGGTAAGCGCATCATCTATTTGTATTAAAGCGTTCTAGCTAAATTTCTGTTATCAGCATGATAAATTGGATAATAAATACAAAATTTTGTTGTTAAATTAATTATGTTATACAAAGTGTAAGAAATGTACAAATTTCTTATAAGGCTTATAAAGCTTTCATACACGCTTTGATAAATAATTTGTAAATTTTTGACATACATCTTTAATGTTAAAAATTTACAAATTATTTATCAAAGTGCGTATGAAAACTTTCAAAACATTATAAGAAATTTGTACATTTCTTACACTTTGTAAAACATAATTAATTTGACAACCAAATTTTGTAATTTTTGTCCAATTTATCATGCTGATAACATAATTTTAGCTAGAACGCCTTTGATACAAATGTATGATGCGTCCTTCACTTTTTTTATCAAATAAATAAAACAATATTATTAAAAAATGATAAACATCAATTTATCAATTTAACAAAATTTATTTTTTTCTGTGCAGTTGTTTGTCCAAGGATGATTTCTTTATGCGAGGTGACTGTATGGTATGAGTATTCTATTTGAATTTTTATATATTGTTACTTCGGCAGCTCACTCACCGTCTCTCTTGAACTGAACGCAGATCTGGAAAAGCAAGAAAATTGAGCATCCTTGCGTGACTGTGTCAGTTAGGTCGTGGTGATGTGTATGACCTAAGACTCTGACAGTTCAATGTTAAAAACCAGACGTCATTATTATCTCGTACAAAATTCGCCATTACAACCTGATCTATAGTTAGCGGATTTGTAGTGAGGCGCGATAGCTAATTTTGAAGAAGACCCATTGAGGTCCCATTTTTACGTCCATGGTAGACGACATGATCATCGATAGCCGACGTGATGAACAGTCCTTCGAGACTCGATACTCGTGCTAAAGCAATATACACAATTTGTTAACTGTGTCTTTTATCGTAAGAGTATATACTGACTATGTCGTTGTAGGTACCACCGTGTGATGCATGAATTGTGGTGGCACTTGAAGGTACGACGCTTTACATTAATTGTTGTTTATGCTTAACATTAATTGTTGTTTCGATTATTAGTTCAGCTTTTTCTAGAAGTGGCACCAAACATCGGTCGATATTCGTTTTCTGCCCCATCCAGCTTCAAGCCACCTGACCTTCTTGCCAACTTGTGAATTTGAACCGAAATCCATCCAGAGTCGTTTGCCATTTTTTACTGTCGACGTTTTCATCGTTCTCGTTGTCCTGGTTAGGATGCCTGTGCATTCGATATACTTTAGACAGCCCATAGTTCCATTCGCCAGTCCATTTGTTACATCAATATTGGTTTTGAAAAAGTACGGCAAATTATTTGTGTCCACTATGCTCATTTTATGGATCTTTTGACGGAATTGCTACTCCGGCAGCCCACTGACCATCTCTATTGAACTGAAAACAGCATTCAAACGTAGGAATATTAACAAGTTCGTCATTGCGTAGCCAGGTCTCGAAAACCAAATGAATTGAGCATACCTGCGTGACTGTGACCTGAGACTCTGGCAGTTCAATGTTAAAAACGAGATGTCATTATAACCCCATTCAGTAGAAGACATGATCATTGAACAGCGCCTAGAGACCCGTCACTCGTGATAAAGCAATATACGAGCAGTTGTTGACTGTGTTTTTAATCGTTTGAGTATGCAATTTCGTAATCGTAATTCGTATTTCGTATCGTAATTTTTTTTGATTTTTCTGATCGATGAAAATGTCGATGGTTTCTATTTCATTCATTAAATTAATTTTTTCATTTTCCCTACTATTATACATATCCATAAAAGCATGCCATGTATAGTAAAAATTGTTTTTGTTGAGTTTCTTGCTTTTTTTTCAAACGAAGTAGGTATACGTCATTTCCGTTCGTTTCATTTACAAGTTTACTCTAATACAAAAAATTTTGGTAGGCGCGCGTAAAGATGTTTACACATCAAAAATTATTTGGTTCTGCATATTTATACGGAGCGGGTATTGGCAACTAACTTTATATTGCGGCTCAGATTAGTTCACTCATTACCGTTACTATTACTTGTATTACCGTTTTTGTTGCCGCATAATGATGTTCTAGCAAGTCGAAATCGATCGAGTGATTTTTAAACTTTTGGACAAATTTTTTAATTTAATTTTTAAAATATTCAAAATTTAAATTTTTTGCGAAATAAAAAAACAAGTGTTATGTGAAATGTGTTTATTAAGTGTTAGTGTATTTCGCCAAGTGTCTACGGCAAATAGTGTTCAAGGTAAAAGAATATTTACGATCGGCTGGTTGATCTTCTTCAATGGACAGCTTTGGTCGTTTCGTGGAAATCCTATTATCTGAAATTGCAATTTGTCGCAAATTAGTTTTGTGTTTTTTTTACTTGTAATATGGTTTCTCTTTTTTTATCTTGGAAATATAGCTCTCGTTTTTCAAGGGGATAATATTTCACTATCGAATCTTGCAAATGTCATGCAAGTTTGCCGCATAGTAAATCACGAGTGGCTTGCGTTGAACGAATTGCGTTGTTAGAGTAAACACGGTTTAAGCTTTATTTTTTTATAATCGATTTCCTCAATTACAATTACAAATTGCCTACTATAAAATTTAATATAACATTCAACTGAATTAAATTTATTAAAAATTCCAATTTATTACGACGATTGAAAAAAATAATATTTTCTTTCCTACAATTTTACATGACGTGTTAACAGAATAAAAAAATCATAAATTTAAAAACAAAATATTATTGGGCCAAACAAAATTGGATTATTACAAATTCTTGTTGAAAACCTTTGAAATTGAAAAAAAAATAAAAATATTTTGAGCAATATATGATTTTAACAAAACTCAGAATTTATAATCAGCGTTGCTTGTGCTTATCGAAAAATCGAAATTTTTATTTGAATTAAGAAAATATTTCTTAGTTACAATCAAGTTTCAATTTTTTACGTCATTTTGATCAAACCCTAAAATGTGTTTTGTATTAAAACATTTAAGGGTATGCCTCAAATTTTTTTAATTTGTTTTTAATAAAAATTGCTGTGCATTAAACCGCAAACGAGAAAATGTATGTTAAAAGGATTTGGTTTAGCTACAGCCATCACAAGACAATATTTTTCAAAACCGCCAATTTCAAAATAAAATATTTGTTAATTTGAATGAAACGTTGAATGAATTCGATGAATTCGATTTTGTACCAAATTGTATCATGTTTTGTAATTAAATAATTATTTTAAAAGAATCGCATATCAATTTGAACATCGATCAATTGAGGTCTACCGGCTTCTAGGAAAGTGATTGTCGCAATTTCGTTTTGCTTTAATAGTCTTGTACGGTGGCGATTAGTGCATAGTATCGACTGGCATATCGCATGAGGGAAAGCAGATATTGTTTTCGTACTTGGTGAAGGCCGTAGAGGAAATCTGATCGCTGAAAGATACATCGAAGACATTCTCTTGGACCATGTAATGTCCTATGTAGGATGTATAGGGGAAGATTTCATATATTGATGCATGACAATGCCCGGTGTCACACAGCTCGAACCGCTCGGCAGTTTATGGATGAAATTGAACTCGAGATGTTGAAGTGACCAACCGTCAGTTCACACATGAATCCAATTGAGCATTTATTGGACGAACTAAAACGGAGAGTCCGAGAAATTCGGTACCATCTAATATCATTGACCTCAAGATTGCGTTGGATGCGGGTGCGCGATCCTCCAAGCCTTTGTCAAAGCATTAACCAATAAAATGGTTTTTGTTTTCTTGAATTTTGGTTGTAATTTAAATTAAAATATCCCCAATATTTTTTTTTTATAATCATCAATTTTGGTTGTATTTTCATTCAAAATCCATTATAAAAAAAAGTACTTAACCAATCTTCATAAAAATAGTGTCAATTTAAGGAAACAAAATCAATATCTTGTGAAAATCGGTAAAGCCGATTTAAAAAAAACCGCCTTTCCGTGAGCGCGGAAGTTTTGAGTCGATTTAGTTGCTCGTGAGTGTGTATTTTACTTCCAAAAGATCATTTTACATATAGCTTATTCTCATGTCACATTTTTAAATTTTATATTTAAACTCTATCGAATTTAAAAATCATAAAAATTCACGGTTCACACAAAACTTTTAAATTAGATCCTACGTTATAATCCTTAATTAAAATGTTTTAAGTACAGTAAAATAAATTTTATTTTATATCACGTAACGGTGTCATTATAAAAGTCAACGGATAAATCTGTCTGACAAACCACAGTTAAATTGAGAAAGTCGTATAGCTGTCTCGGAAAGCGCAAATTAATTTAAATGTGCCGTGAAAATAGTGTTAATAAATCGTTCGTAGGCCACGTTTCCCAAAACACAAAAAAAAAAAGTTTAAATCCTATAAATAAAAATTAAGCAGAACAAAAAGCAATAAAATTAAAAATTATTTCGTTTTTAATTTAAAATAAAATAAGCAACTCAAACTGAAATTAAATTTCATTAGTTGCTCATTTGACAACTTAGAAAATTTTTATTTCTTCAGAATTTCTCATTCGTTTTATATAATTTTATGTTTTTGGTCACGAAAAGACAATTTTCTTATGTATAAAATTTATAATTTTTTTATTTTTTTTTTTTAAATAAAAACAAAATTATTTTATTATTATTAATAGAGCTTCCAAAAAATTAGTTCTTTTATTTTTTTTTATTTTTGGGTTGTTTAAATTAATTCCTGTCATCGTATTGTATACAAAATATAATAATGTCTGGATAATTTTCTATTATATGTTCGTTAATTTATTAACTGAATTTGTTTTTTATTTGCTTTAAAGAGGTAGTTTCACAATAAGTTTTATTCCCCGGGATTAAGGAGGTATACAAAATATGGGGTGGTGGATTTTTTTTTTTCGATATTTAATTTTGTGTCATACAACTTTCGTGGCGTGGCGTAGAGTTTTCCTTACTAAAAAATAACAAACACTGTCGTGTTGAAATACTTACCGAAACCCTAATTTTTCGTCCCGTATTGTATCCGAAAAGAAAATGGTAAATAAGCGCAGCACGATTTGACTGTTAAATCAAAATAAGTTTTATTTATTAAATTTAAGTTTCTCTATTTTATTATCATTTAAAAGTTATTATTTTATTGTTATAGTATGACAAATTTAGTTGAATTAAAAGTAGAAAGCAAACTAATGTTAGAAAAAAAAAATCAAAAACTTGAAGAACTTGTGTACAGTATGAAGAATATCTATACCCGGTAATTTTATGTTGTTGAAGGTTTTCGTTTTTCCTCCTCTGTATGCCTTGCATAAACAGACTTACTCGTACGACAATTCGATGTGAATCGAACAGATGAATTTATTTATCAGAATTATATTTAGCCTTTTGTAATTCGAATTTATTAAAATAACAATAAATAAATTAGTATTATAGGATTGTTGTTGTTTGTGAACAAATCAGATTATTTATTGTATTAAATTGGATTGGACTTTTTTTCGGAAAATTTATTATACATAAATGTCAAATAATGACTTAATTATAATAATTTTTGTTGTTTGTTTCCGGGGTCCCATCCGTTTAAATTCGGTAGAAAATTATGAAATCAATATACATGAGCTTAATCGATAATGATTGGTTTAACTTCTATTTGTATTAACTGGTGGAACACCTTCATCCATTATTTGGGAAATTTGTTTCAATTGTCTCCAATGAATGTTAAATTTTCCAATTACAATTTTAAGGCATGTGTTCCATTTTCGAATAATATAAATATCTGTACTATTGACAAACTATAGAATGTCGTAGTACAACCGAGAGCCGAGTGGTAGTGCAGTGTTGCAACCAATTAAAAAATGGAGGGATGTAATTGTTGCGGCCAACACCCGACTTTCTTTTACGACAAATTGTCATGGATCTCGAATACACCACATTTAATTTTTTAAGCGAAAAATAGAGCCTACCGTATTTGTGAGTACAATTGTTTTGCATTATAAACAAAAATAATTATTGCTGCTTAAATTTCAGAAACTACACAAGGTCAACCATTGTTAAAAAATTTAATCTTCATTCCAAAAATTGTGAAAGCTCCTATGGAAGGTGTCAATTCTAGTACACAGATGTCCGCTTACAAGGTCGACCAAGATTGAAAATTTAATATTTACTGCAAAACTTGAAAAAGCTCAAACGGAAGCTGCCACATCATTTCGCACAGATCTCGCGATTTATGGAAAAAGCTTAAGTCTGAGGAGACTCCGACTTTTGGTAAATAATATTTTGTTTATCAAAATTTTTCATTTTCAGTAAAATTTCAAATAATCGGAATTGACGATATAATGAATAAATTTAAGGGTGTCCGGAAAGTAATTTCGTTTTTTTTCCAAACAGAGGACTAAAATGTAATTTTTCATAGCCAACTTCAAACGTAAGCCGCATTGTTATTATGTATTTTGACAGCCGGGCCTATTTGTGCAAAAGATTGTTTTATTCTGACTAATAGTTTGTGTTTGGAATATTTTGTTTTTTTATTATCGAAAAGGCAAAAATGCTATTTAATCAAGAAAAAAGTTGTGTCATTTATTGGGAATACAAATTAATTTTGTCCGTTTTCAAAAAGTGGCTTTGACTATAACACATTTTTTATAGTGACAGCTGATTTCCGTTGCTTCAGACCGATGAGACATCTACCGTTAACATGCAGTTTGTATTGTATTGAGTTTCATACAGAACGTGTTTTTTGGTGCTTTAAACCTGCACCGACCAAATTAGCCCGCCTCAATGAAACGTGTACTATATAATTTGTTACATTTATTACAATTTATTACAACAAATCCCGATTTTATTACAGATGCCGTTTTCGAGGAACGAGTGGTCGGTTTAGCTTACAATTAAATTATCTGGATATTTCGTTCGAATCTCGTCTCACATGCAATTCACGAGCAGTTGACATATCCCTTTTTCAACTAAAAAAAATGGCTGAATTAAAGTCCAAACCACACAAATGTGTGAGTTAAAAATCATAATATGTAATGGCGTTTTTGATAAAAACTTTCACTTCATTTGGAGTACCAGCACAACACAATTGTGTGTATAGTTATAGTGTTTTTTCGAACGAAAATAAGTTTGAAAGGAATACACAAATATGTAAGTTGGTGCAAAACACATACAAGAATAAATTTTTGACATGGTACTTTTGCCATACCCACACAATTGTGTTAGTAAATCACAAAAGGGATATACCGCCAGATTCGTTGAAGTTTTCAGTACAAACTAAGTGATTTGCAGCTCAACAGTGAGCAGCGCAACAGTAAGAAATTTTATACCATAAATAAAATTGATTTAACAATAATTTTCATTTTTCATCTAATTTTGGTTATAATTTCGTAGTTGTCAAATATTCCAGTTAAAATTTCGTTATAAAATAAAAATAGTCTATCTTTGTCGGATTTTGTATTTTATCTCTTTCCGTTTTTCTGCAAAACAAGACGCGGTAATGAAATTCCGCCTTAACCCGTGAAAAGTGATGGCTATCGCTTTTTCCCTCATTACTCCTGCGAAAATAGTTATTTTATATCAAATCCTCAACGAAAACTTATTCTAAAATCTATCACTTTGGACAGTAGTCCAAACGAGTGACGAAAGCACCTACTGCGCTGAAAGTCGAACCGATATTATATATACAGCTAGTTTCGAACTTTTTCCATGTGAGACCGCCATGATCATGTTATATACCATTGGAAAGGTCTTGAAAGTAGACCCAAATATTGTATAAAAGCATGAATTTCTACCAACATTGAGTGGAGATATGACCTTCTGAAAATTGCCCCAAAAAATCAGTTTTTCGGATATAACTGCCCCAAAACGTGACCCAATTATATTTTAACTAGCAAATTATGATTGTAGACGTCAATACCAATTCAACGACACCTCAAACGTCCAAAACGGATGATTTTGACCAAAGTTTTGACATTTGAAAATTTTTCTATGACGTCACCATATAATCATGCTTTGGTATGTATGTTTGTCCGTACTTCTTTCATTTCATCTTATATTTTCAGGGTTTGTAGTACTTGAAAATATAAGCAACTTTTGTTCTACAACTTTTTAATTTGGCCCACTTTTGGTCATTTTGGCCACGCCCACAGCGTTGAACCTATTTGACTTACCCCGAACATATGCATATCGTTGGAAAGGTATTGACGCCAGCTATCAAATAACAAATAAAAAAATTTCAAAAAATTAGAGTGGAGGGTCATTTTGGCCAAAAAACCGAAAAATGCCAAATCGGCCGACCACATTCGGCTAAATTGCTAAAAATTAGCCCAAGACTTTTGATTCATATTTTCAGGATTATTAGCCACAAACCTCACCTACAATATGACATCAACCGTTTGTACCAGAAAACTCGTATATTTTAGATATTGACCTCCATAACTTAAAAGCCACCCTAATTTTTTGCAAAATTTCATTTTTTGGCTCAAATGCACCCTAATATCGGTCCGTTGCGGTTCATAATGATAGTGAATCAACGTATTACGCAATGAAACAAATATAAATACATCATATTTTTATCATTGCTAAGAGAATTTTTACCAGTGACCCTTTTTTCATAACAAAAAAATGAAAAAACTGACAAATTGATGTGATCGAAAAAATCACCAAAAACATTGAACATTTGACAGTCTCCTTGCATAAAATCGATATTTTTTTAATCCTTATGATGATTTCTTTAATAAATAGATCTTATCTCCCCTCCCATTGCATGAAGATGGAATATCAGCGAAAGGGTAGCTACCATTAATTTTTGATTCCAACTAACACACTAAAATATGTATATTGCGAGATTCAAACGACTATATCAAGATAACTCCACACAGAATTTTTCTGCAAATCTCTTAGTTTGTAGTGAAAGCTTCCACGAGCCCGGCGGTATATGTCAAGTGCTCGTGAATCTCTTGTGAGGCGAGATTCAAACGACTATATCCAGATAATTCCAGATAGAATGTTTCTGTATATCTCTTAGTTTGTAGTGAAACTTAATAGAATCCGGCCGTATGTGTAAAGTGAACCGCATTTGATTCAAATGACTATATCCCTTTAATAGCAGATGTGTTTTTTGATAAAATCCCTCTGTTTGTAGTCAAAACTTCAAACGTTTATATTTCGTTCTGGAATTTCTTGCTAGATTCATTGTGGTCAATCACGTAATGCTAATTAAGTTCCCGCATCGTTGCTTTCAGATTAGGTGCGGGCTGTCTAGGTTTCCCAACAATTGATGGGATAATTTAAAAATACGTAAAAGTTATATTTATACCAAAAAATTTTATATATATATTTAATTTTAATGTCGCGACAGTGATATTTTTTCGGGCTGGGATATAAAAGTTTCTCAATAGTTATAGTAGACTAGGCTACCAAACAATAGTAATATATATTAAAAATATAAAAAAGTAATTTTAGAATTTCGGACTGAATGATATAAATTTCATGACATTGTATCATGACACTGTTTACTGTCGCGATAGTGATATTTTTTCGGGTTTGGATAGAAAACTGTCACGATAGTGATAGCTCAGTGTTACCTTCACGTTTTTTCGGGCTGAGTATCGGGCTAGCTTCACATACATGATTTGCCCGACCAATCATTGCCAGCGACCTCAACATCAACACAAAAGACGAACATTCATGGTTCGAAGGTTATGCTGTGTATCTGGTGAGACCAAAGAGGTATTGTGTACTACGAGCTGCTACAACCTGGCGATTCCATTATGGACGAGCGGAACATTCTACAATTAATTCGTTTGAGCCGTGCTATTTTAGATGTTATCAAATCAGACACTTAAAACACTTGACATTTATATTTGAAAATTGAGCAACTAAATATTGCTTTTGCTGTAATCCACAGACCATCTTGTTCTAGGATGTTCGTCCTTACGTCTTCTTCTTCTTCTTTTAATATAAATAGGTACATTATTTATTCCCTACTTTAAACATAAAATCACACATAAATTATAAATTTATTTGTTTGTTGTTTTTGCGGAAATACTGGAGATAAAACTAAGCAAAAGTATAGGTAAAAGTGATGACGATCAATTAAAATATTCGAATGTTTGAATTGAAAGAATATTTTAATTCCAACGATAACAGTCCATTTTTACATTCTAAATGGAAAGAATTTTATAACTTTTTGTATAAAGTATCGCAGCTATTTAAATTGTTAGAACTTGGCTTCTTTAAATCTAAAATAAAACTATAAACTAAAATATCAAAAATTGCAATTAATTATTAATAATATTCAAACGAAAGCGTTTTACACATTCAAGCAAAGTTATTTCGCGATAAATTACTTGTGTTACTTTTTGACATTAACTTATCTTGCCACTTTGCATTTTATCATGAAAAAAATTTAGTGAATACGAATTTACTAAAACATCACGATATCCAATATAAATCTAGACTTCTACGATAATTTTTTTCGTGTGTAAAACTTATCACTTTTACACATTGCAGTTTATCTTGGTTTTTAGAGAATTAGAGCAGAGGAGAGAAAAATTGTTTAGAATTATATTTTAAATCCTTAGACCGCCCAATGTCAATCAGTTTAAATATAAATATTGATGGAATCCCAATACATGAAATTGATAATTTAGTACTAATGGTTTAAAATTATTTGAAACGTTTTGTAGAGGGATTACAACCACTATTGGAAAAAGGAATTATTTCGGAAGCGGCCCTCTTTGAAAGTACCTCCAAACAGTAGCTCCTCCTCCTCCCTGTACAGCTGATACTTTCAGAAATGCAGTTGTATTGTACAGTGGTATGCCAAATTTATAAAAGAAAAACTGCTTATCTCAAATCAAAATTACTTGCCAAATAGCGAAACTGCTAACACGCAATGAAATTTGCATTACTTAACTAAATATGGGTAAAAAAAAAGAAATTGCTTAGCTCAAAGTAATATTACTTACCAAACAGCGAAATTGCTTAACACACCGCGAAATATATAGGAGTAAGCTAGATGTGGTAAGAGAGAAACTGCTTGACTCCAAGCAAAATTGTTTAACTTAAATCAAAATTACTTACCAAACAGCAAAACTACGGTTAATAAAGGAAAACTGCTTAACTCAAAGCAAAATGGTTTAACAAACAACTAAACTGTTTAATACACAGCAAATTCTATAACTACAACAATGTTGTTAACCCTTTAGGAGGTACATTTGTTTCAAAATGTTAATGAAAACTTGACAGCTCACGCGCATAAATAAAATATAAATAAATTTGGCGGAAAATAGAGACGAAATTTGAATTTTTGAGGTTTATATGTCTAATTTATAAATAACCATTTTAATGGAACTAGATTGCAATATTTAATCCTTTTTCGGAGGATCAGGTCGCTTTTGTTGTTTCACTTTTAATATTGACTCAAATAATCCTCTGAATGTAAAATTTTACATTATTCATAATGTTTAAATTGTAAATTATGCACAAATAAAATTTAAACTTAGCTGCAAAATGCCATGTTGTTTAGTTGTTGTTTAATTAAAGTCATGAATTGTAAATTTAATTAAATTAGTAAGTAGTATATAAGTTTAATTAAATTAATTGAAAATGTCAGTAATAAAAAGTTCATAATTATTAAATCACACAATTTGTGATATTTTCGTACCTATAGTATTAGTAATACCTACGACAATTTTAGACCTAATTTTCTATTTTCCGACATTGAAATTTCTCTTTACAGTCATAACAAATGGCTGATATAGAGTTAAGGTAAATAATTATTCTATGCGAGGGCCGACAGCTATAAAACGCTTAGCACAAAGCAAATGCGGTATGATTACCGATTTCCTCGTCTAAAAGATTATTCGGTTATTTAATTCGTTTACTATATTTGTGCCACTTTTTTGTAAATCCTTAATACACTTTAGCTGTAATAATATTAAATTTACCATAAATAACTAAAATCGTTATGTGAAAAGATATTTAGATGTAATATATAGTAAAGGCATTTTTTAATTTTGTATTTCTGTGCATAAAAATGGCTGCATCATTTATCTAGTTAAAAAACTTCCACAAAACCCAGTTTATCACATGAAATTATTGGAAAAAACACTAATTTCATGTTTTTGGGTAGTTACCAGATGCTTTTTAACAGATTCAAACTTATTTTCAGCAAAAATAAATTTTTCAAAATAATTTTTGATTTTGATTTTATTTTTAATATCAAATATCTTGAGGTCGCGTTTTTCTTTTCTGAGCTTTTTTTACAAACTGGTCGATAAAATGTGTTTCCCCACATATTTTTACGATAGCAAATCGTAAGAAAAATCATATTTCTCCCTGTCAATATTTCATAAAATATTAGTGACATTTATTATTGAAGTATGAATAAAGAAAACATAAATAAAATGACAATTATAAAAAAATGATTTTTGCTATAATTTTCACACAAATTATTATTGTTACAATAATGTTCAAAATAATAGCTCGTTAGTTATTTCTGACTTTTTTTGCTAATTTGAATCTAATTCCCTTAGCCAACTATATTGCTTTCTAACGAGAGAAATTGCATCTAAAACATGTTTGCTGTTATGGCATTACTTTTTCTTATGTAACCATTTTGTGTTAAGTACAGCAAAATTGCAAATATAACGTTTTTGCTATTTGGGAACCTAAGTCATTAAATTAACCAAAATGATGCCTTGAAAGTAATTTACCATTTATAACGAGTTTACTGTTTGACGTTGCTATAACATATCGGCAGGCAATTGACAATTACCATTTTTGCTGGCATTACGTTGGCAAATCACCAAATTCATGTTTTTTGTTATTATTTTAAGAAGTTATTATAACCAAAGTGCTGTAAATTTTAGATGGTATAACGTTTTGACAACTCCAAATTGTTACTTGGGGTGTTTCTTTGCTAAATTAAATACTATCCTGAAAAATTTATTGAAAATGCAAGAAAAACGAGAATTTCATCCCGAAACATTTTTGAAGTTGTATTAAATAAATAGTTATTAATATCGGTGAAAAGGAATAAATATCACGGTTTTATTTGCTCTATTTAGACTACACATTAAGGTAAAGTATGTGACAACAAACCACCTTACCTGGTAAAGTATGTGACAAAAAAATTTAAATGAGTGCTGTTGTACAACAAAATGAATATTTTTATTATTTAACTACAGAAGGCACAAAACTTATAATCATCATATCCATACACTGTGTCGAGATTGCCCACAAAGGTTTAAAAATTTTAAAATATTTAAGAAAAAGCAGATCAAGCAATTTGTCCTTATGGTTTCAATGTAACTTTGATTTGATATGAAAAATCGATTAAATTAATTAATTTTTTGTGGAAATCCTAGAGATAACCCCATCGGGAAATTAAGTTTAAAAGTTAGCTCCATCTATCATCCCAGCCATGAAATGGCTCCAAAGCTCATGAAATGATTTTTCATATCAAACATGAAGAACATCGAAACCATAAGGATAAATTGCTTAAGGTCAGAATCGTATAGTCATGATTCCAATATGAGCTTTTGGCATGGCTTAGGTGATAAATGGAACTAATTTTAAATTTTAATTTCCCAATAGGGTTATCTCTAGGATTTCCACAAATAATTAATAAATTTAATCGATTTTTCATATCAAACCAAAGGTTCATCAAAACCATGAGGACAAATTGCTTAAGATCAGGATCTTATATTCGTGATTCCAATATGAACTTTCGACATGGCTTAGGTGATAGATAGACCTAAGTTTTAAATTTAATTTCCCGATGGGGTTATCTCTAGAATTTCCACAAAAAATTAATTAATTTAATCATTTTTCATATCAAACCAAAGGTTCATCGAAACCATGAGGACAAATTGCTTAAGATCAGGATCTTATAGTCGTGATTCCAATATGAGCTTTTGGCCTGAATTTAATCGATTTTTCATATCAAATCAAAGTTACATTGAAACCATAAGGACAAAATGCTTGATTTGCTTTTTCTTAAATATTTTAAAATTTTTAAATCTTTGTGGGCAATCTCGACACAGTGTATGGATATGATGATTACATGTTTCGTGCCTTCTGTAGTTAAATAATGAGAATACTCATTTTGTTGTACAACAGCACTCATTTAAATTTTTTTGTCACATACTTTACCAGGTAAGGTGGTTTGTTGTCACATACTTTACCTTAATGTGTAGTCTAAATAGAGCAAATAAAACCGTGATATTTATTCCTTTTCACCGATATTAATTACTATTTATTTAATACAACTTCAAAAATATTTCGGGATGAAATTCTCGTTTTTCTTGCATTTTCAATAAATTTTTCGGGATAGTATTTAATTTAGCAAAGAAACACACCGAAATTGAAAAGGTGTTTTCGGGCTGGTTTGTCGTGCCAGCTTCACATACATACAGAGATGGCCCCTAGCTCGGCATATGGAGTAAGGTGTGGCAATGTGCATAGCACTTATATTCAGGCGCCCGTTCGAAAATATCGAGGATTGTTGGTGAATATTGATCATCCCGAAAACCACTTTCTATACATTCTTCAGTTGAAAATATGTTCATTACCAAATTCATTACCAAAATCATTTCTGTGTTCGCAACAAGGAAATCGCCAAGTTCCAAAATCTTAGTTGAAATTAAATGAAAATTTGTATCTTTTAAGAACTTGTTAGTCCGGAAATGTTTCTTTATGTTTTGAGTTTGTAATGAAAAAAGCAAATTGTGGTAAAGACTTCTCAGTGCCAACTTTCGATAGGATTATAATATTCTCATGATCTTATTACGATTTCCAATGAAATTGAACGCAGCTATGTCAAAATGCAGAATTAAGTGTTCTCTTTCATGTAAGTCTATATTCTATAGAGCACTTCAAAAGAGTTGGAACCGGTGACTTTTTCTAACTATTTGTGTGTTTAAGTTTGTTTTAGGTTTTTGAGGACATATGTGTTACGTTAATCTCCATTTCCAAAAAACATTTTTACAAATCGCTTTACTGCATTGCTTGGATATATGTGGTTCCAAAAATACCGAGAAATGTTCACCCAATAAAACCACAAATCTTTATCTTGTGTGCTTATGATGGTGATCTTTGCTGAATGTGTTTATATATCACCAATTTAGTATGCGTGCCATATTTGAAAATTAATAAATAAGAACAACATGGCCATTTTCCGTCTAGAAATATGTTAAGAGATATAAATTTTTATTTAACTTTACCTGACATTTTGGAACTTGGCCATTTACTCAAATTTGAACATAAGGTTAGTGCTGGGCACTTGGTTAACAATCATTTAATTACGTACCATCTCAAAACATCAATCGCTATGTATTTCCGGCCCAGTAAGGGCTTGGCAGTTATACACGATTTTCATATGTAAATTTATTTATAAATTACCGTTAAACTAATTATATGGCTCATTAATATTTCGAATACAGGTATAAAATAAAATTCCTGGGATGAAAAACTTCACATACTAGTTTTATAACGATGATCCAAATTGGTCATCACATGATGAGAAATATCTTTTACATCAATCCTGCGCCCCTATCGGGGTTTCGAACCCGGCACCTCCAGGAAGAAATGTCTAATCTTAGAAAACGTTGAAAAAGAGTAAGTTTAACCATCTGAGAAATTCGGAAAAATTTTGTTGCTGAAATTTGGCTAAAACGTGAGATATTTCGGAAAAGTTTTGTTCAGTAAAAGGTAAAGGAGAAAGAGATTTTTGTGTATTATTTTTAGATACCCCGAGCTTAAAATTTTCAGTTCAATAATTCAAATTTTGAATTACACAGGATACACATACATACAATTGACAAACAACCTAACTAGATAATTTGTATTTATCGACTGATTAATCATATTGCTGCGTTGTATATTAAATTTGAAATGAGCTTCATTACCAAAAACAATAATCCTTAAATTATCTACTCGTATATACCCGTGTATATACTTACGGGTTGTTAACTAATAGTAAAACCACAAATTATGTATATCCCTCGATATATGTTTAAATATAACCCTTTCGGTGCTTATTCGTGAATGACAATTTATGTTTTATTCTCCTCGATGATTTATTTATTTATTTAACGAAAATTTGTAATAAAAAATAATACTTGTGATAACCCCCCCTTCGCTCACCCTTGCTCATGTGCGAGAAAATATATACATATATAATTTTATGTTTACCCGCAGTTTGTCATATATCCACCCACTTATTAACATGAGGTTACCAAATATTAGAATTTTAGTTTTCATTACTAATATCATTTTTTCTAAATATACGATTTGCTGTGCCGAATATTGGGTAAAGGGTTACAAGAAATAAACGTTAAACAGCTATTTAATGTAAATAAACTTAATCTTTATAGTTTTTCATGTAGTATAGCGAGTCAAACAATTTTAATTTATTGTAACTGTAGTCGTACTTATAGTTTTGATAAATAGAAACACAAATCTTGTACTTGTAATACAAAATTTATTGCCGCAGTTTGTCGTGATTTGTGTGCACTCATTTGTTATGTAATTTATGAGATTTACCACTACATACAACTATACAAAGTCACTCCTGTGCATTAAACAATTATTTACAAACAAGCCTCTCCCGAAACATATCAAGATTAACTACATCAAATCGTTTTATAAATTTTTGAATTAAATTGATCTCGATTTACACCTGCGCTCAAATTTAATTTACTAAACGTATATAACGTCCTTTTTCCAACTTGTCCTTACAAAAAAAAGGGACACTGTAATAAAATGACATAACAATTTGTTTAAAGATCATAAAATCTTAATAAGGATATATAAAAAAAACAACAAAATACAGGATCTAAAATAGGACACAAGACAGTGAGTCTCGAATTCGATATAAATTAGTGTCGGATAAAAAACGGCGATAAACAAGCAAAATAACAAAATTTTTATATTTCGATGTCGATTGCCCATATGGGGATTAGTCCTTTACAGAAATGTCAACACTGGTTAATTTAAATTTATTAGTTGTAACCTATTTTGTGTATACAAGTAGACAGACATCTTTGCAGATTATCTCTTTACGTTATAACACGTTAACATGTGACTTAAATTAGTAAACCGCACAGTCGTGTAAGCAAGCATTTTACATTCCACCTGTGTAGCGTGAAAATTAAAATACAAAAAACGTTTTATATTTATACGATTGCATGTTCTGTGCCATTGCTTCATCCACAACCATTATTAATTTTATTGAATCTAAATTATAAATTTATAACAGCAATGTATAATAAAAATATTGCAATGTCAAAATTAATTTTGATCAATTTATTATGAAATAAAAAGAAAAAACTTTAAATTTATTTTAAAATAATTTGGAAAATTTAATTTTAATGTTGGCGTCTGATGTTCGATTTAGTTTATAATTTTAAACAACACGAAACGTATTAATAAAAATTTATTTATTTTAAATGTGATGTAGCTTCGAATAGGACAGCATTCATTGAGCCATTTAGATTTTAATAAATATTAGGTAAAGGAATTTTTACATATCCTTCTCCCGTGCTTGTGTGTTTAGGGTTTTTAGACTCATTGCAGCAGGAAGCAGCACGGACATAGGTGGCATTGCGCAGTCTAGCGAGACTTTGGCAAACGAGAAACAGCGGGATCGCCGAAAAGCGGAAAATTACCTAATGATGTTCTATCCAATGAAGCATTGCTAGATGCTACAGTAATCAGTCACTAAAGTAATCAAGAGTGAGAGGTTCATTGCTATTACCAAATGAAGTTTAAAATACTCCAGATTACCAACTTACCCCGGTAAAACAGCACAAACGCATAGATGCTGTAACAACTCAGAAAATTTGGGGTATATAGAGATAACATTTTTCCGAAAGAGATAACATTTTTCCGAAAGAGATAACATTTTTCCGAAATTTAATTTTTACTGTTTTTAGAGCGGTAGCGGTTATTTTCACGTAGTTCGGGATTTTTGATCATTTTCATAAGAAAAAACATTTCAAAACGTAGTAAAGAAGTTTAGAGCTTTGTATCATTTTTTTTAGCATTTTTGTAAAATTTAGGCAACACAATTTTCTTGATTTTATCTAAATCTTACAAAAACAAATTTACTTTCAAAATGACACAAGCAAGGCATATTTTATGTGGTTTTACAAATACATTTTTTAATTCATTTTCAAAATGACTTAAAAAGGGCATATTTTATTTCACATTATAAACATAAAATTTCCATTTGTTTTTAATACACATAGAAATGCATGCGTAATTTCATATTTTTAAGAAAACGGTTTCTTGTTTTTCTTGTTACAGTTTTTTGTTGTATTGTAGAGAAAGCTAAAAAACGAAGAAATACATTTTCATAAATTTCAAATGTGAATTATTATTTGTGTATTAATTCTGAATTAAAATATGCATTTTTTAATTCATTTTGAAATTTGCAATTGTTTTTTGCACATTTTCATTAATTAATGCGTTAGTTGAAAATTTTGAATGGCTTTAATTTGCATATTATAGTAAAAGCCCGATTATCCGGCAGCCAATTAACCGGAACACTCAGTTAACCGAAATTTTAAGTTTTAGGATTTTTTTTTGCTTTTGTTTTGTTTTGAAATTTGCAATTGTTTGTTGGAAATTTTCATTAATGAAAGCATAGTTGATATTTTGGAATGGCTTTAATTTTCATATTACAGTAAAAACCCCATTATCTGGCATCCTATTAACCGGAACACTCAGTTCATCGGAATTTTAATTTTTTTGCTTTTTTCTCTTTCTTTTCTCTTTCATATGCATTTTTTAATTCATTTTTGAATATGCAATTCTTTTTTGCACAGTTTCATTAATGTTAGCATAAGTTGAAAATTTGGAATGAATTTAATTTTCAAGTTAGTTTCATCCGGTTAATTGGGTATATTCTTCTCTTTCTTTTCTCTTTCATATGCAGATTTTTAATTCATACTGAAATTTTCAACTGTTTTTTGAATTTTTGAGTTTTTGAGTTGGAATTCTAGCTTTAGGATTTTTTGTTGCTTTTTTCTCATTCTTTTCTCTTTCATATGCATTTTTTAATGCTTTTTAAAATTTGCAATTGTGTTTCGTACAGTTTCATTAATGTTAGCATTAGTTGAACATTTGGAATGGCTTTAATTTTCAAATTACAGTAAAAGCCTGATTATCCGGCATCCAATTAACCGGAACACTGAGTTAACCGGAATTTTAATTTTTAGGAATATTTTGTGCTTTTTCCTCTTTCTTTGCAGGAGAATTGAATTTTTACTGTAATATGAAAATTAAAACCATTCTAAATTTTCAACGAATGCTTTCATTAATGAAACAATTGCAAATTTAAAAATGAATGAAAAAAATGCATATGAAAGAGGAAAGGCAAAAAAAATCCATTAAAATTAAAATTCACGTTAACTCAGTGTTCATTCTCAGGTTAAATGGAAACCGGATACTCGGACGTCCACTGTAGTATTAAAATGTAGTAGTAAAATTTGTATGTAGTAGTAAAATTTTCAACTAATGCTTTCATTAATGAAAATGTGCCAAAAATAATTGCAAATTTCAAAAAACACATGAAAGAGAAAAAATGAAAAAATATCCTAAAAATAAAAATGCCGGTTAACTGAGTGTTCCGATTAATTAGATGCCGGATAATCGGGCTGTAATAAGAAAATTTCAAATTTTCAACTAATGCTTTCATTAATGAAAGTGTGGAAAAAACAATTGCAAATTTCAAAATGAATTAAAAAATGAATATGAAAGAGAAAAGAAAGAGAAAAAAAGCAAATCAAAACCCTAAAACTTAAAATTACAGTTAACTGAGTGTTCCGGTTAATTGGCTGCCGGATAATCGGACCTTTACTGTAATATGAAAATTAAAGCCATTCAAAATTTTCAACTAATGCTTTCATTAACGAAAATGTGCAAAAAACAATTGAAAATTTCAAAATGAATTAAAAAATGCACATGAAAGAGAAAAGAAAGAAAAAAAGCAAAAAAATCCTAAAACTTAAAATTCCGGTTAGCTAAATGTTTCGGTTAATTGGATGTCGGATAATCGGGCTTTTACTGGAATATGAAAAATAAAGCCTTTCAAAATTTTCAACTCCTGCTTTCATTAATAAAAATGTGCAAAAAACAATTGAAAATTTCAAAATGAATTAAAAATGCATATGAAAGTGAAAAGAAGAAGAAAAAGCAACTACAATCCTAAAAATTAAAATTTCGGTTAACTAAGTGTTCCGGTTAATTGGATGCCGGATAATCGGGCTTTTACTGTTATATATTTTTACGTTTTATTTTGATCTTATACATTCTCACATTTTATTTCATTTTCTAAGTGACTTAAAAATACACATTTTATGGCATTTATAAACATACTTAATCAATTTCAAAATGACTTATGATATGCATAAATAAAGTCAGCTTTTTTATTTTATTTTCATTACAGATTTTAAGTCAATTTTAAAATGAAATAAAAACGCTGGTTTTAAGTTCGAAAAAACACCATTTTTAAGTCAGCTTTTTATAATTCAGGGAGCCGCGCGAAACAATGAACGATTTCGACGCGGTTCAAGAAAAACTAACCCTTATGTTTACAACCAGCATACTCGGATAAGTTTTCGTGTTTTATTGACCAAGATTTTAGGATTTAGGATGGATTAAGGTGACTTATCAGCTTAAAATCTTTAGTATATTAACAAATTAAGTTTTAAATTAGATTTTGCCAAACTGTAGGTATCAGTTTAAAATAAAATTATGACGTATTTTAAAAACTAAATGTATGGAATTATATCGACATACCCGGGTATGCTGGTTGTAAACATAAGGGCTAATGAACGGTTGAAATCGTGTTTTTTAATTTAATAAATTTTCTTATCAATATACAAAATATTTTTGATTTATAAACATAATTTATTAAAGTTTTCCTTATTTTTCACGATTTTATTATGTATTTTAAATCCATAGATACATGTTATGAAATTGGCCGACTGTCCGCTAACACAAGAACTGTACAAAAATTAAAAAATTTTTAATGATTAAAATTTTACAGTGATATAAATTTAAATTAAATTAGGCAATTAAAATTGTTTATAGGGAAAAAGATTTATCCTTTTCTTCCACCGGAAAATTTTCTGTGAAAGTTGGTTAATAAAACTATGACCCACGCTCTTCTTTTGCTCCACTGATTGGCCCAAATTCATAACCGCCACGTCCATCGAACTGTGAAAAGTAATCATGGTGTTTCTATAGCGATTTACGATGGGATACGATGAATAATGTGATTTCTGATTTTCGGCAGTGTTGCTACATGCATCCTTCGACATCGAGCGAAACGGCGCTCGTACATCCGTCCAAAATTGTGGATTGTGATAGCACATCGATAGCGTTTAGATCACGTCCCGATTTTCTAGATATGATAATTGTAAAATTTCCAAAAATCGGTGGTTATCGGTCCAACCTCGTCGCAACATTAACATCGTACGTATGCGGCTAAATAATTTGATCACGTAGCGTACTTAAGTTTAGATAAAAAATTAAATTATACTATAAATTTAATTTTTTTTTTATAATTTTTTTTTAAAACAATCATTTTTCTAAACAATACATAAAAAAAATTAACATACGTCAAAATTTGAAGTTTTCTTTAATTTAAGGGTTGTACAAAACAAAGGAAATTTAAGGCTTCCCCCTGAAATGGATAGTGCTCCCGATAGCGGCTCGCGATAAATAGGTAGAGCAAGATATTTTTTTATCGATTTTTAACTAAAAAGTTGAATGATAAATCTTAGTTTACAGTTAAACAAATTAATTATACGCAAAAATAGCGCGCTAAATATAAGTTTTGACTTAGAAAATTGGCTGCTGCGGATACAGCTATCGGGAGCTAATAAAAAAACACGCTTAATAACTAACTACCTTAGAAATATTTCTGTTTAAATCTATGTAAACACATAGGAAACGTTAAATCAAATTTTTGGATTGTATCTGGAAGGAGCTTTGTTTTTTTGCTACTAGTGGCGCTTTTTAAACTTTCCCTAGTCTCAGTTGCGAAAACAGATTTCATATAAAACTTTTAACTACGCACAATTAACCGGCCGTTAGTAATTTTTTTGTGCAACCGACCATATAAATTTTCAAGTGTTGCATGAGAAAGTGGAATATATAGTGTGATAGTAAAAACGCACCTACATCAATAATTAATGCTAATTTAATAAATAAGTACATAAAATACTATCTATAAAAATAAATTACATAAATAACAATTTAAAACACTTAAAAAAACAAATTGAAATACCCTGGATTACATATACAACCAGCACCAATACACATAGTACGAGATGGATAACATAAAAACAAATAGATTGAAAACGTAAAACCAAATAAATCATATGACTACGAAATTTCATTCTTATTCATTCATTCGAGTAAAACATCGATCACTCCGTCATCATTCATGAAAACCTGCACGACACGGTAACGGACCACAAATTTGGATGAAAAACTTGTGAACTATTTAACGTTAAGTAAATTTTTTTCTTGTTTTTGGTAAATTACTATTATTTCATTATTATTATTATTTTTACGATTTTCTTTATAATTATTTTTTTCTGCTTATTATAAATCTTGAATTTAATTATTAAGTATAATAGTTAGTACGCGTATTTAGTTAGGAATCAAGTTTAATTTAATAATTCAATTTCTTTTTCATTCAATTTTCATTTTTTAAATATTTATTAATAAATAATATTATTGAAATGTTAAACTTGTATACAAATCACTTAAATGGAGGAGTGTGATATGGTGGTTGTACACTAATCTTTATCGTCCAGTATATCAGTTTAAGAAAACTCTTGGTTTAGCAAGATTGCTTATTTCCTAAAAAAACGTCAGGTTCAATAAACAATAACATTTTTTTTTCATAGTTTACAGGGAGTAGTTTGTTCCGAGTTTTAAATTTTTTATTTTAGAATATCCCCAACCCTCCACCCAAACTGTAGCAATATCCTGATAAAATTCTGCAACATCTTTGGTGGTAAATGATTTGGTATTATTCGGCTTTCTCTAAATCCGTATAAAATTGTCTCTTCAACAATATTTGCCACTATACTATCGTCGAAGAAATGATTGAAAAATGACAGTGGTGTACTTAAATTTATTTGGTCAATTAGTAAACATTTATCTTTTAATTCCTTTAGTTCATTCAAAGCAGTCACTGTTTTGCTAAATTCAGGTATTCTTTAGGCAAAAACGATAAACGATTTCCATATTTGCAATATCAAAAGCCACAATTACATCATTAGACACAATTTCATGTTCAACTTCCAGTTCCATGTCTTCATGTAAGTCCTCTGCGATTTTTTCCACCACCACTTCTTCGTATATATCATGTCCTTCTTCACCATCTTCATCAAATCCATCTTCCGAATTTGACCAAATATTAAAAATTTCGGCGCCCTCTTCTACAGTATAGTAACAACGTCTTGAACTCATTATATTTTTATAAAAATGAAATAAAATATTTCCTAAAAATTATTTCGTATTGATATAAATATCAATATTACAAAATATTTTTAAATTCTATAAAATTATTTTTAGTTCACTTTCCAAACTAATAAATTAGGATCATAAAACATATGTAATATTGTTTAATTTACTACTTGCAATGAAGTATTTTTGCCTAATTCTTAAATAAATCGAAGTAAATTAGGAGCAACTTTTCACTACATCACTAAACACAGTACATTAGAATTAAATTTTCCCGTCAATTTTTTTGACAACTATTTTTCCCTAAAAACAGAGTTTTTGTAAAGTAATACAATGAGCAAATGGATTTATGGCAGAGTGGTGATGAAAAAGAAAATTGTTTACGAAATATAATTAATTGAAATTAACATATCATATATGATATACTGGGCAATAAAGGGTTAATAATGAAGTATTGTTCGATCTGTTGTATGGAACTCCTATTCCATAAGTATTTTTTATAATGGATTGTTTTAAAATTTATTTTAATTTGTTGTATGGCGTTGAAATCTTTTATTTTTTTATGTTAAATGTATTAGTTTGAATAAGTTAATCACTTAAGTGCAAAACTTCTTCAGGAAAAATGTAGATTAACGCCCAACTGTACTTAGTTTCAATTAATGTATTTTTTATATTTTTTCATAATGGCTTATTTGACTTAAGATTCAGGAATTTGGAAAACGTTGTTTAGAACAATCGCTTAAGTTGGTTCCTAGAATTTCGCTCTATTTCTTTTTTAACTCTTTCAATTGAATTATGCTCTACCTTTTACAAATCGTTTTAGAAAAGAACAATAATTTTTTTTTTTTGATATCTTAAATTAAACTTTCAGAGTGCTCTAAGACTAACTTTCATAACGCTCTAAGTAAAATCGACTTAAGCAGTTTTGCCTTACTATAAATTTTAGAAAAACGAGTTAAGCTAGTCCATGTTTAGCATATAAAACATAAGGTCATTGCCCAAACACGGACTAGACCACCAACAACTAAATCTTTTGTTTGAAAATCAAATTTGTATTTTTTTCAAACAGTGGCCAACATCTTTATTAAGTGAAATAGATAAGCAGTTCGCCCATGTAATATAGAATATAGAAGAATTAAAATTTACGATAATAACCTCGCCATATCGCACTAATTTAAATTACGAATATTTACATAATATTGAACACACGCTTCAACGAGAAAAAAATAATGATAAGCGACCCAGCTACTATATATACTTAATTATGATAAAATTTGGCATCACTCAATTAATCGAAAAAAATGCTGCAAGATTATCACCCAAACGGAACGAATTGGTTGTGGAATTAATTTATATTCGTTTATAACACAAACCGAAAAAAGCTTTATAAATAATTAATTAAAAATGTTGTTTTTGTTTTTTTTTTTGGTTAATTATTAATTACAATATTTATGTCGCGCTATATATTTTGAATTTGGACACATATTTTTCTCTGTGTGTCCACTCCGATATATACCATACGAGTATTTATGCCGCCAAAAAGTAATTAGGCAATTTGGTTTGTTATTGGGGGGCTTAATGAAATGTCCGCATAA
Source organism: Nephrotoma flavescens (assembly GCA_932526605.1). Lineage (NCBI taxonomy): Eukaryota > Metazoa > Arthropoda > Insecta > Diptera > Tipulidae > Nephrotoma > Nephrotoma flavescens. The sequence continues at coordinate 47,364,250 of OW052221.1, read as the reverse complement.
ATAATTAATAATTCTTTTCTATCGCATGTAGGAGTAAATATACATACTCTCTAGCATCATATGGATACAGACAGACGTTTTGTAATCAGTTTTACATTTTTAATTTTAAAATAAATTTTTAATTTTTTAATTTTATTTATTTTAACACATCATTTAAAAAAACACTTTGCTACCTTTTTTGCCTGGCACTGAATTAATGATGATAGTGTGGATTAATTAAAATCTCATGGTTTTTTGTTAACTTTTTATTTATTTTGGTGTTGGTCATTTTGGTTCGTGTACGTGTATTCCAATATTGTATTTTTATTATTATTCGAACGGAAATAATAATTTTGTTGTTGCGAGTAGTTTAAAATAATTAATTTACTTTAGCAACAAAATAAATGTTATAAAATATAAAAATGGAATAATTAACTAAAAATGGATGGCTGGTGAGGTACGCAACCAAGACAATAATTTACAGGATGAAAGCCCACACGAGATTATTATATTGTTGGAATTAAATTTAATGGATTTTAGCTGATTACAGTGCATGATTACGTTTAACCATTGAGTTAATCGGCTGAGTCGGCTGAGTACCAAGCTTGATGAAAATTATAATATTAATTATTTCTAAAGGAGTTTTTATTCAACTACGTGAAAAGTTACCAAAATCATGAACGATTAAGTAACATGCGATAAACAATTAATCGTTCTAAAAACAGTAAGGGTAACTAACCATCAAAAAAATTAGGAAAAATTTTGCTGTTGAAATCTATGTAAATATATAGGGTGTCCTAAAATTGGCGAATCAAAGGAAAATGGTCATAGGGGAGCCCATTTCTAACAAAACAGCCAAGCAAAGTTTTTTTCGAATTGTTGATGGTGCAAAAGTTATTCCACTTTTAGTATTCTTTAGTGAAAACATATGCGCACCCACCAAAAAAAACTTCTTCTGTCAAATAAAAACTTTGGTTTTGTAAACTTTTTTTGTTTCTCAAATTTTTTTGTTGGTGTTTAAGTGACACACACCGGGCTATTCACAATAGAATGTTTTTTATCAATTTTTTTTCACAAAGTGAGTCGTGTTGATTAAAAAAGGCACTTAACAAAATTTCGAATTTTAAACTAAATGCTTTGTCAGAAACAAAACAAAATGAATAAAATAATGTTTGTTTATTAATTTTAAATATTATTATACGGATTCCCTTCGAATTTCCAGGATTTATCCCCGATTTCCATAAAATTTCCCAGGTTTAAATATTATTATTCGGATTTCCCACAGATTTCCAGGATTTCCCTCGGATTCGTTTGTATTTCCCGGTTTTCTTCCGGATTCTAGGAGAAACCCGTTGGAAATCCATTGAAAATCCGTGGGCAATCCAAATCCGGGGGAATAAGGTGAAAATTCGAGAAATCCGGGAATTCGAGGGAAATCCGAATAATAATATTTAAATTTGATAAAAAAAAAAATATTTTATTCATTTGTTTTATTTCTGACCAAGCATCACTTTAGAACTCGTTTTTAAATAAACACGACTTACTTTGTAAAAAAAATTGATAAATAAACATTCTATTGTGAATAGCCCGGTGTGTGATATCATTTTAAAATCTGTATAAGTGTCACATATTTTTTTGATAGTGAGTCAACTTTCTGTAGTACATTCTTTTCCCGCTGGCGTCATTTAAACATCAACAAAAATTTTTGAGAAACATAAAAAGTTTACAAAACTTTTATTTGACAGAAGATAAGCTTATAAAAATGATTTTATTGGAAAGCCACACTTTTCTAGATCGTATTAAAAAACAAAGTTACACAAAAGAACTCTTGGTTTCTTTTAAATTAATTTTTTGTGGGTGAGCATGCGATTTCACTAAAAAAGGAGTTCGTCACGCCAGCCGGAACCATATCAGCCGGAACCAAACAACAATTGTACAAGTAGCACGATGCATTGTGCATCATTGTGCACTAAATGCTTTTTCAGCCGGAGCCTTATAATTCCAGCCGGAACTTGATAAAGCCATCCAAAACCCTACAACAGCAAAATCAACTATGGCACAAGTAGCACGATGCATTGTGCATCATTGTGCACTACATAATTTTTCAGCCGGACCCTAAAAATCCAGAAATATACGATTTTTCGGAAAAGAAAGAACCTTACAAATTCAGCCGGAACCATATCCTCTACAACCAAACTAATTATGACACAAGTAGCACGATGCATTGTGCATCATTGTGCACTATTAAATTTTTCAGCCGGAACCTTATAAATCCAGCAATATATGATTTTTCAGTGGAACCTTATAATTCCAGCTGGAAACGATGGTATGGTATTATACAGTCAAACTAACTTGATCACTAATAGCACAATGGATTGTGTATTATTGTCCACATAATGATTTATGAATCTTATAATTCCTGCCGGAACCTAATAAAGCCATCCAGAACCCTTCAACAGCAAAACCAACTATGACACAAGTAGCACGATGCATTGTGCATCATTGTGCACTATATAATTTTTGAGCCGGAACCTTAAAAATCTATAAATATGTGATTTTTCGGAACTGAACCTTACAATTTCAGCTGGAACCATACCCTATACAGCCAAACTAAGTATGACACAAGTAGCACGATGCATTGTGCATTATTGTGCACTATATAATTTTTGAGCCGGAACCTTAAAAATCCAGCAATATATGACTTTTTAGTGGAACTTTATAATTCCAGCCGGAAACGATAGTATGGCAATATACAGTCCAACTAATTATTGACGGAACCTGATAAAGCCATTCAAAACCCTACAACAGCAAATCTAACTACGACACTAATACGATGCATTGTGCACTATATAATTTTTGAGCCGGCACCTTACAAATCAAGAAATACACGATTTTTCGGAAATGAACCTTACAATTTCAGCCGGAACCATACCATATACAGCCAAACTAAGTATGACACAAGTACCACGATGCATTGTGCATCATTGTGCACTATATAATTTTTCAGCCGGACCCTTATAAATCCAGCAATATATCCGGCTGAATTTGTAAGGTTCTTTCCCGAAAAATCTTATATAGCTGATTTTTCATGGTTCCGGCTTTAAAATTACATAGCACACAATAATGAACAATGCATCGTGCTACTTGTGCCGTAGTTGACTTGGCTATAATATGGTTTTGTCTGGCTTTATCAGATTCTGGCCGGAACTACAAGGTTCCGTTTGAAAAATTATATTGTGCACAATGATGCACGGTGCATCGTGCTACTTGTGTCATAGTTAGTAAGGCTTTAGAGGGTATGGTTCCGGCTGAAATTGTAATGTGTTTTCATGTAAAAATGTATATTACTGGATTTATAAGGCTCCGACCGAAAAATTATATAGTGCACAATGATGCACAATGCATCGTGCAACTTGTGCTATAGTTGGTTTTGCTGTAGTATGGTTCTGGCTGGCTTTGTCAGGTTCTGGGAGGAGTTATAAGGTTCCGGCTGAAAAATTATATAGTGCACAATGATGCACAATGCTTCGTGCTACTTGTGCCATAGTTAGTTTGGCTGTAGAGGGTATGGTTTCGGCTGAATTTGTATATTCTATATTCCAGGATTTATGAGGTTCCAGGTGAAAAACAGAATAGTGCACAATGATGCACAATGCATCGTGCTGCTTGTGCTAAAGTTGATTTGGCTGTAGTACGGTTCTGTCTGGCTTTATCGGGTTCTAATCGGAATTATAAGGATCCGGCTGAAAAAGTATGTAGTGCACAATAATGCACAATGTGTAGGTTTCGGCTGAAATTGTTAGGGTTTTTCTTAAAGTAATGCATATTTCTGGATTTGTAAAGTTCCGGCTGAAAAATTATATAGTGCACAATGATGCACAATGTATTGTGCTACTTGTGCTTTAGTTTGTTTAGCTGTAGCAGAGACAACCTAATAGAGATATTTCATCCTATGTGAACGTAAAAATTTAAACTGCGATTTCGTTTTCTGTAAATACCGCATACAATCAAAATTATTTGTTTTTTTTGCGTATACGTATACGCAGTTTAACGAAAAATCACAGATACAACGATGACATTGGAATTATCAGAAATATATTTTGTTTTCATTTTTAGTTCAAATGAAAAATCTAATTTGACTGTCTGTGGCTGTAGTATGGATCCGGCTGAATTTGTAAGGTTTTTTCCCGAAAAAATCTTATATTTCTTGATTTTTAAGGTTTCAACTGAAAATTTATATAGTGCACAATGCATCGTGCTACTTCTGCTATAGTTGGTTTTGCTGTTGTAGGGTTTTAAATGGCTTTATCAGGTTCCGTCAGAAATTATAAGGTTCCGGTTGAAAAAGCATTTAGTGCACAATGCTACACAATCCATTGTGCTACTACTGATGTAGTTAGTTTGACTGTATATTACCATACCATCGTTTCCGGCTGGAATTATAAGGCTCCACTAAAAAATCATATATTGCTGGATTTTTAAGGTTCCGGCTGAAAAATTATATAGTACACAGTGATGCTCAATGCATCGTGCTACTTTTGCCATATTTAGTTTGGCTGTATAGGGTATGGTTGCGGCTGAATTTGTAAGGTTATTTTCCAAAAAATTGTATATTTCTGGATTTGTAAGGTTCCGGCTGAACAATTATCAATGCATCGTGCTACTTGTGTCATAGTTGATTTGCTGTTGAAGGGTTCTGGTTGGCTTTATCAGGGTCCGGCTGGAATTATAAGGTTCCGGCTAAAAAGCATTTAGTGCACAATGATGCACAATGCATCGCGTTAATTGTGCAATCGTTATTTGGTTCCGGCTGGCGTGACGAACACTAAAAAAGACTAAAAAAATGAAATTTTGAATTTTTTGCATATTTTGATGATGTTGGACGATGTAAAGCGTCAACAGTCGATGCAAAGCTTAAAATATCTCAAGAAATCGTGAAATAAATTGATAATAACATAAAGTTAACGATATAAATAAAAGATGGCGCTGAGGTGTGTTCATGAATGCCGCACAACCCAGGAGATTTCGTTGTACGTTGACTTAGGTTTTGTGCAATTTGACAGGTATCCTTTTCGCATTGAGCGCTTTCAGGACATACAACAATTGGGAATATGTTGAGTAAAAGCAGAGCCAACGTTATGAAAATGTTTAGTAGTATGAAATTTTCAAATCAAATTGGCGATTATTCATGATAGGAGACCTGAAAGTGCCCTAGGTCATTTTCGATTGTGCGAACGTTTTAGTTTTCTTGCTGCTATTACATTAGAAATTGAGTATTGATTCACTGTTTTATGATATTCGAATTTTGTGCATTGCACCCATAAACGGTTTCATTATTACAATCATATGAAGTTCGGTGTGATTTTTTCGATTTCGAATTTTTTTTCCAGAAATTGTAATGTTTAGGAATTGATTTTTGATTAAAATGCCGGCTATCAGACGATCGAACCTAGGACAAAGAAACCATAATTCATAAAGAATGCACGCTGTCTATGAAAATTAAACCCAAGAGCAGATGAAAAGAGACGTGCTCATATCGGACAAGTTTGCGCTGTACGGGCACCAGCTCAGGAACGTCGACTTGAATCGCGCTGCTTTCAGTGAGTCATAACAATCATCGGAAGTTGCAGCCACATTGCTGGACGGCGGCCGGACGGCACATTATGCATTGAAGTTGCCGATGAATATCCACATGAATGAAAAGCCAGTGTGCTTAACTGCCAATAACTCGGCGATGGCCCTAGGTGTAAAGGCGAGATATCAAACATTATTCGTTTCAGAACACAGATATACATATATAATATTAGAATAATTTATAATTTTATGTTAGCTTTCAAACAAAACAATAATATTATCTTTCTGTTGACATTTATTAATTTCACATCTGACGTTTAATAATTATAGCAGTTGCCGGTTATTGCATTTAAATTAATTAGCCATTGTAACCTAGATGTCACTGTACAAACCGCAGACGTTAATTCAGTTAAGTAATATTTAAGTTAGAGGTCACTATATGTAGTTCTAAAAATTTGTACCATTTTGTGTAGACGAAAAAATAAAACAATTATTCTTGTGACAGCTGCGAACGAGGTAAAACCTCAAAAGAATTTAGCGAGAAAAAAAAAAAAGAAAATTTAGTGTATTTCTAATAAAGATAGTTTGGTTAACAGTATAACCGCGAATTTTTGTTGACCATACATCGAGAATTATCCACTAGGTATTACAAGAATGTAAAATCATCATCTGGGACGAGTGCACAATGGCACCTAAACGATAATTGGAAGGTTTTAATCTTACGTGGAAAGATTTACGAAGTGACAATATGTTTTGGTGGAGCCATGATTCTGATGGCCGGTGATTCTCGTCATTCCGAGATCAACACCTGCAGATGAACGCACCGCATGCCTGAAATCGTTGAGTTTGTGGCGCTAAGTGAATAAGTTGCGGGAATACCACCGCATAACTTTATGTTCAAGGTCGAACCTGTGATACGTAAATCCGGTTGATTTGGTTGGTCGTGATAGCGATGATGATAAATTATGAAATAAATGTTAGTGCTTTCATTTTTTCTCCGGATTATCCTGGGCAACTGGGAGAACGCATTCTTTGTGTATGGGACACTTGATTGTCTTGTTTTGTGTTTTGAGGGTGACTATATTTCATTCATCTATGGATAGGGGTTTTTGTGGTCCGCCATTTTGTGCGATGCTGAAGGGAAGTAAGATATTCGTTGTGCCATCGGGTTCAGAAATGTTTTTTAAGATGAGTGGTATCGGGTTCGGGATCTTTTTGTGTGGGTGGCCAATGAGGAAGTGCAAAAGTGTGAACGGGCTTACATCAGTGTCATTAATTGCGCATAGCACTCGCGCTGCCGGTACATAATTTGCTCATAATTTCTGCGTTAAAGTTTTTGGTTTTTCTACATATTCGACAAATGATGTAAGATTTTATTGAATTCCGTAAATTTTAGAACTTCAGAAAAAAATCTGTCAAATTGAAGGTGTGTGCGAGGAATAAGTGCTTTATCCTGCCTAAGGTATAATACAGTTTTTACTTGAGGCTATTTTCTTAGAATTTGATCTAGTTCAACCAATTTCTTCTAATCTTTTGGAGCTCTTATATTTTTGGCTTTCCGGAAGACCTTTGTACATTTTTGGCGGCGTTTTGGAGTTCTTTCGACTACCCAGATGGGCAAGTTTTACTCAAAGGTGTACGAAACTTTGTCGTAAGCACGAAACGCTTGCTTGCTATGCCTTAAAGCTCCTGATTTGATATACAGGAGGTTTTGAAACCGGAATACTGGTAGTGAATTTCCCCCTTGGGAAGGTTACACATCAACCCCACGGCTACTTTTAGTTGTTGCGATTCAATTTTTTTCTACTTAAGTATTCCAAATATTTCTTGTGGTGACCTACCAATTTTACCATTCTAATGAACAGATAAATCTTATAATTACTGTACGGTACGATATGAACTTGAAAGTCAAAAACCACAAAACCCAATCCTGTAAGCCATTTATTTTAAAACTGTTATTTTATTATTCATAATTAATAAGGTGTCAAAATGGTTAGTGAATTGTTGCTATTTTTTATAAGTTATTTGATTTGACTGTGTTAATTATTATTTCCGCTAAAATAAATAAAATAAAAAAATAAAAATCTAAAACGTTTTATTTTAGTACGTGCTTGTTGTTGTACAAAACAATTTATAAAAACAAAATAAAAAATTACGTAAAAGCTTTTTTTGTTGTTGTTTCATTTTATTTTAAACTTTTAAGTTAAAATTTATTCAAAAGAATTTTTTTTTCTGTTAAAATAAAATTAAATAATTATTCATAAAAATTATCCAGTCGTATCAAAACTTTTATTTTTAGAATTAAATTATTTATAAAAATGTTAAGATATTCAAATGTTTTGTTTTTATAATTTCAAATCTTTATATTAGGTTTTTGTTTTTCGGGGCAAAAAGGGTAAATTTAATTAGGGTGGAAAATTAACTTTAGAATAAAACAAAAACTTTATTTTAGATTTAGGAGGAAAATTATCCAATAGGTTGGATGAAACGAATTAAAAATTAGGCCGCGACCGATGTCCGAAAATATTTTAAAAATGTAATGCAATTGTTTGTGTTTAATTTAAAAGAGTTGGGACCGCAATCCGATTTTTTAGATTCACACTGACATACAAGATTTGTCAAGCAAAAAACAGAAAAATTTTCGATTTCGAAAAGCAAACCTTTCGATTCATTTAGTCGAAGTATCACTATCGATTCAACCACAATTTATAAAAAAACAATTAACCGAAAACGAAAATTCATTGAAAACGATAGTTATTTTAAAACTATTCAAATGGTTGCCAGATCTGCTGTACAAGCTGAAAATTTTGATGAATACACTGTTGCGCATACATTTTTTATTGCCCTTTAAGAGCCTGAACTTGCTCACGTGACTATTCAATTTTCACTTTGATTTTCGACAACGCCCGAAAACAGGCAAACACTGGCAAAAAATTGAATAAATTTTTATAGTTGAGTTTCCGGTTCAAAATGATTTTAGGTAATGGTAATTATATGTTTAGCATGAAATTAACGGTAAGTTGCATATGGAAAGCGCAGTTATTGGAAAATCGTCTTTATAAAATTCGGTTACATTTTGTAACCGAACCTGGTTTGAAGCCGAACAAGATGACATCTTGTAGCAACTAAAACTGGGCTCTTCTCAAAAGACATCACTAACACAAAATAACCGAAGCACATGGAATATGTGACAATAAATTTTATCGGTTCAAAATCAGTAAGGCTAACCATCAGGGATTTTCACAAAAAATTGAACAAATTTTTATGGTTGAGTTTCCGGTTCAAAATGATTTTAGGTAATGGCAATTATGTGTTAAGCATGACATTAACGGTAGGTTGCATATGGAAAGCGCAGTTATTGGAAAATCGTCTTTTTAAAATTCGGTTACATTTTGTAGTCGAACCTGGATTGCAGCCGAACAAGACGACATCTTGTAGCAACTAAAACTGGGCTCTTCACAAAAATACATCACTAACGAAAAATAACCGAAGCACATGGAATCTGTGACAAAAAATTTTATCGGTTCAAAATCAGTAAGGCTAACAACCATCAGGGATTTTCGCAAAAAATTGAACAAATTTTTATGGTTGAGTTTCCGGTTCAAAATGATTTTAGGTAATGGTAATTATGTGTTTAGCATGAAATTAACGGTAGGTTGCAAATGGAAAGCGCAGTTATTGGAAAATCGTCTTTTTAAAATTCGGTTACATTTTGTAATCGAACCTGGATTGCAGCCGAACAAGACGACATCTTGTAGCAACTAAAACTGGGCTCTTCTCAAAAATACATCTCTAACGCAAAATAACCGAAGCACATGGAATCTGTGACAATAAATTTTATCGGTTCAAAATCAGTAAGGCAAACCATCATGGAAATCACAAAAAATTGAATAAATTTTTATGGTTGAGTTTCCGGTTCAAAATGATTTAAGGTTATGGTAATTATGTGTTTAGCATGAAATTAACGGTAGGTTGCATATGGAAAGCGCAGTTATTGGAAAATCGTCTTTTTAAAATTTGGTTACATTTTGTAATCGAACCTGGATTGCAGCCGAACAAGACGACATCTTGTATCAACTAAAACTGGGCTCTTCACAAAAATACATCACTAACGCAAAATAACCGAAGCACATGGAATCTGTGACAATAAATTTTATCGGTTCAAAATCAGTAAGGCTAACCATCATGGATTTTCACAAAAAATTGAATAAATTTTTATGGTTGAGTTTCCGGTTCAAAATGATTTTAGGTAATGGTAATTATGTGTTTAGCATGAAATTAACGGTAGGTTGCAAATGGAAAGCGCAGTTATTGGAAAATCGTCTTTTTAAAAATCGGTTACATTTTGTAGTCGAACCTGGATTGCAGCCGAACAAGACGACATCTTGTAGCAACTAAAACTGGGCTCTTCACAAAAATACATCACTAACGCAAAATAACCGAAGCACATGGAATCTGTGACAATAAATTTTATCGGTTCAAAATCAGTAAGGCTAACCATCAGGGATTTTCACAAAAAATTGAACAAATTTTTATGGTTGAGTTTCCGGTTCAAAATGATTTTAGGTAATGGCAATTATGTGTTAAGCATGACATTAACGGTAGGTTGCATATGGAAAGCGCAGTTATTGGAAAATCGTATTTTAAAAATTCGGTTACATTTTGTAATCGACCTTGGATTGCAGCCGAACAAGACGACATCTTGTAGCAACTAAAACTGGGCTCTTCTCAAAAATACATCTCTAACGCAAAATAACCGAAGCACATGGAATCTGTGACAATAAATTTTATCGGTTCAAAATCAGTAAGGCTAACCATCAGGGATTTACACAAAAAATTGAATAAATTTTTATGGTTGAGTTTCCGGTTCAAAATGATTTTAGGTAATGGTAATTATGTGTTTAGCATGAAATTAACGGTAGGTTGCATATGGAAAGCGCAGTTATTGGAAAATCGTCTTTTTAAAATTCGGTTACATTTTGTAATCGAACCTGGATTGCAGCCGAACAAGACGACATCTTGTAGCAACTAAAATTGGGCTCTTCTCACAAATACATCTCTAACGCAAAATAACCGAAGCACATGGAATCTGTGACAATAAATTTTATCGGTTCAAAATCAGTAAGGCTAACCATCAGGGATTTACACAAAAAATTGAATAAATTTTTATGGTTGAGTTTCCGGTTCAAAATGATTTTAGGTAATGGTAATTATGTGTTTAGCATGAAATTAACGGTAGGTTGCATATGGAAAGCGCAGTTATTGGAAAATCGTCTTTATAAAATTCGGTTACATTTTGTAACCGAACCTGGTTTGAAGCCGAACAAGATGACATCTTGTATCAACTAAAACTGGGCTCTTCTCAAAAGACATCACTAACACAAAATAACCGAAGCACATGGAATATGTGACAATAAATTTTATCGGTTCAAAATCAGTAAGGCTAACCATCAGGGATTTTCACAAAAAATTGAACAAATTTTTATGGTTGAGTTTCCGGTTCAAAATGATTTTAGGTAATGGCAATTATGTGTTAAGCATGACATTAACGGTAGGTTGCATATGGAAAGCGCAGTTATTGGAAAATCGTCTTTTTAAAATTCGGTTACATTTTGTAGTCGAACCTGGATTGCAGCCGAACAAGACGACATCTTGTAGCAACTAAAACTGGGCTCTTCACAAAAATACATCACTAACGAAAAATAACCGAAGCACATGGAATCTGTGACAAAAAATTTTATCGGTTCAAAATCAGTAAGGCTAACAACCATCAGGGATTTTCGCAAAAAATTGAACAAATTTTTATGGTTGAGTTTCCGGTTCAAAATGATTTTAGGTAATGGTAATTATGTGTTTAGCATGAAATTAACGGTAGGTTGCAAATGGAAAGCGCAGTTATTGGAAAATCGTCTTTTTAAAATTCGGTTACATTTTGTAATCGAACCTGGATTGCAGCCGAACAAGACGACATCTTGTAGCAACTAAAACTGGGCTCTTCTCAAAAATACATCTCTAACGCAAAATAACCGAAGCACATGGAATCTGTGACAATAAATTTTATCGGTTCAAAATCAGTAAGGCAAACCATCATGGAAATCACAAAAAATTGAATAAATTTTTATGGTTGAGTTTCCGGTTCAAAATGATTTAAGGTTATGGTAATTATGTGTTTAGCATGAAATTAACGGTAGGTTGCATATGGAAAGCGCAGTTATTGGAAAATCGTCTTTTTAAAATTTGGTTACATTTTGTAATCGAACCTGGATTGCAGCCGAACAAGACGACATCTTGTATCAACTAAAACTGGGCTCTTCACAAAAATACATCACTAACGCAAAATAACCGAAGCACATGGAATCTGTGACAATAAATTTTATCGGTTCAAAATCAGTAAGGCTAACCATCAGGGATTTACACAAAAAATTGAATAAATTTTTATGGTTGAGTTTCCGGTTCAAAATGATTTTAGGTAATGGCAATTATGTGTTTAGCATGAAATTAACGGTAGGTTGCATATGGAAAGCGCAGTTATTGGAAAATCGTCTTTTTAAAATTCGGTTACATTTTGTAATCGAACCTGGATTGCAGCCGAACAAGACGACATCTTGTAGCAACTAAAACTGGGCTCTTCTCACAAATACATCTCTAACGCAAAATAACCGAAGCACATGGAATCTGTGACAATAAATTTTATCGGTTCAAAATCAGTAAGGCTAACCATCAGGGATTTACACAAAAAATTGAATAAATTTTTATGGTTGAGTTTCCGGTTCAAAATGATTTTAGGTAATGGTAATTATGTGTTTAGCATGAAATTAACGGTAGGTTGCATATGGAAAGCGCAGTTATTGGAAAATCGTCTTTTTAAAATTCGGTTACATTTTGTAATCGAACCTGGATTGCAGCCGAACAAGACGACATCTTGTAGCAACTAAAACTGGGCTCTTCTCAAAAATACATCTCTAACGCAAAATAACCGAAGCACATGGAATCTGTGACAATAAATTTTATCGGTTCAAAATCAGTAAGGCAACCATCAGGGATTTTCACAAAAAATTGAACAAATTTTTATGGTTGAGTTTCCGGTTCAAAATGATTTTAGGTAATGGTAATTATGTGTTTAGCATGAAATTAACGGTAGGTTGCATATGGAAAGCGCAGTTATTGGAAAATCGTCTTTTTAAAATTCGGTTACATTTTGTAATCGAACCTGGATTGCAGCCGAACAAGACGACATCTTTTGTAGCAACTAAAACTGGGCTCTTCTCAAAAATACATCTCTAACGCAAAATAACCGAAGCACATGGAATCTGTGACAATAAATTTTATCGGTTCAAAATCAGTAAGGCTAACCATCAGGGATTTACACAAAAAATTGAATAAATTTTTATGGTTGAGTTTCCGGTTCAAAATGATTTTAGGTAATGGTAATTATGTGTTTAGCATGAAATTAACGGTAGGTTGCATATGGAAAGCGCAGTTATTGGAAAATCGTCTTTTTAAAATTCGGTTACATTTTGTAATCGAACCTGGATTGCAGCCGAACAAGACGACATCTTGTAGCAACTAAAACTGGGCTCTTCTCACAAATACATCTCTAACGCAAAATAACCGAAGCACATGGAATCTGTGACAATAAATTTTATCGGTTCAAAATCAGTAAGGCAACCATCAGGGATTTTCACAAAAAATTGAACAAATTTTTATGGTTGAGTTTCCGGTTCAAAATGATTTTAGGTAATGGTAATTATGTGTTTAGCATGAAATTAACGGTAGGTTGCATATGGAAAGCGCAGTTATTGGAAAATCGTCTTTTTAAAATTCGGTTACATTTTGTAATCGAACCTGGATTGCAGCCGAACAAGACGACATCTTTTGTAGCAACTAAAACTGGGCTCTTCTCAAAAATACATCTCTAACGCAAAATAACCGAAGCACATGGAATCTGTGACAATAAATTTTATCGGTTCAAAATCAGTAAGGCTAACCATCAGGGATTTACACAAAAAATTTAATAAATTTTTATGGTTGAGTTTTCGGTTCAAAATGATTTTAGGTAATGGTAATTATGTGTTTAGCATGAAATTAACGGTAGGTTGCATATGGAAAGCGCAGTTATTGGAAAATCGTCTTTTTAAAATTCGGTTACATTTTGTAATCGAACCTGGATTGCAGCCGAACAAGACGACATCTTGTAGCAACTAAAACTGGGCTCTTCTCAAAAATACATCTCTAACGCAAAATAACCGAAGCACATGGAATCTGTGACAATAAATTTTATCGGTTCAAAATCAGTAAGGCTAACCATCAGGGATTTATACAAAAATTGAACAAATTTTTATGGTTGAGTTTCCGGTTCAAAATGATTTTAGGTAATGGTAATTATGTGTTTAGCATGAAATTAACGGTAGGTTGCAAATGGAAAGCGCAGTTATTGGAAAATCGTATTTTTAAAATTTGGTTACATTTTGTAATCGAACCTGGATTGCAGCCGAACAAGACGACATCTTGTAGCAACTAAAACTGGGCTCTTCTCAAAAATACATCTCTAACGCAAAATAACCGAAGCACATGGAATCTGTGACAATAAATTTTATCGGTTCAAAATAAGTAAGGCAAACCATCATGAATTTTCACAAAAAATTGAATAAATTTTTATGGTTGAGTTTCCGGTTCAAAATGATTTTAGGTAATGGTAATTATGTGTTTAGCATGAAATTAACGGTAGGTTGCATATGGAAAGCGCAGTTATTGGAAAATCGTCTTTTTAAAATTCGGTTACATTTTATAATCGAACCTGGATTGCAGCCGAACAAGACGACATCTTGTAGCAACTAAAACTGGGCTCTTCTCAAAAATACATCTCCAACGCAAAATAACCGAAGCACATGGAATCTGTGGCAATAAATTTTATCGGTTCAAAATAAGTAAGGCTAACCATCATGGATTTTCACAAAAAATTGAATAAATTTTTATGGTTGAGTTTCCGGTTCAAAATGATTTTAGGTAATGGTAATTATGTGTTTAGCATGAAATTAACGGTAGGTTGCATATGGAAAGCGCAGTTATTGGAAAATCGTCTTTTTAAAATTTGGTTACATTTTGTAATCGAACCTGGACTGCAGCCGAACAAGACGACATCTTGTATCAACTAAAACTGGGCTCTTCACAAAAATACATCACTAACGCAAAATAACCGAAGCACATGGAATCTGTGACAATAAATTTTATCGGTTCAAAATAAGTAAGGCTAACCATCATGGATTTTCACAAAAAATTGAATAAATTTTTATGGTTGAGTTTCCGGTTCAAAATGATTTTAGGTAATGGTAATTATATGTTTAGCATGAAATTAACGGTAGGTTGCATATGGAAAGCGCAGTTATTCGAAAATCGTCTTTATAAAATTCGGTTACATTTTGTAACCGAACCTGGTTTGAAGCCGAACAAGATGACATCTTGTAGCAACTAAAACTGGGCTCTTCTCAAAAGACATCACTAACACAAAATAACCGAAGCACATGGAATATGTGACAATAAATTTTATCGGTTCAAAATCAGTAAGGCTAACCATCAGGGATTTTCACAAAAAATTGAACAAATTTTTATGGTTGAGTTTCCGGTTCAAAATGATTTTAGGTAATGGCAATTATGTGTTAAGCATGACATTAACGGTAGGTTGCATATGGAAAGCGCAGTTATTGGAAAATCGTCTTTTTAAAATTCGGTTACATTTTGTAGTCGAACCTGGATTGCAGCCGAACAAGACGACATCTTGTAGCAACTAAAACTGGGCTCTTCACAAAAATACATCACTAACGAAAAATAACCGAAGCACATGGAATCTGTGACAAAAAATTTTATCGGTTCAAAATCAGTAAGGCTAACAACCATCAGGGATTTTCGCAAAAAATTGAACAAATTTTTATGGTTGAGTTTCCGGTTCAAAATGATTTTAGGTAATGGTAATTATGTGTTTAGCATGAAATTAACGGTAGGTTGCATATGGAAAGCGCAGTTATTGGAAAATCGTCTTTTTAAAAATCGGTTACATTTTGTAGTCGAACCTGGATTGCAGCCGAACAAGACGACATCTTGTAGCAACTAAAACTGGGCTCTTCACAAAAATACATCACTAACGCAAAATAACCGAAGCACATGGAATCTGTGACAATAAATTTTATCGGTTCAAAATCAGTAAGGCTAACCATCAGGGATTTTCACAAAAAATTGAACAAATTTTTATGGTTGAGTTTCCGGTTCAAAATGATTTTAGGTAATGGCAATTATGTGTTAAGCATGACATTAACGGTAGGTTGCATATGGAAAGCGCAGTTATTGGAAAATCGTATTTTAAAAATTCGGTTACATTTTGTAATCGACCTTGGATTGCAGCCGAACAAGACGACATCTTGTAGCAACTAAAACTGGGCTCTTCTCAAAAATACATCTCTAACGCAAAATAACCGAAGCACATGGAATCTGTGACAATAAATTTTATCTTTTCAAAATCAGTAAGGCTAACCATCAGGGATTTACACAAAAAATTGAATAAATTTTTATGGTTGAGTTTCCGGTTCAAAATGATTTTAGGTAATGGCAATTATGTGTTTAGCATGAAATTAACGGTAGGTTGCATAGGGAAAGCGCAGTTATTGGAAAATCGTCTTTTTAAAAATCGGTTACATTTTGTAATCGAACCTGGATTGCAGCCGAACAAGACGACATCTTGTAGCAACTAAAACTGGGCTCTTCTCACAAATACATCTCTAACGCAAAATAACCGAAGCACATGGAATCTGTGACAATAAATTTTATCGGTTCAAAATCAGTAAGGCTAACCATCAGGGATTTACGCAAAAAATTTAATAAATTTTTATGGTTGAGTTTTCGGTTCAAAATGATTTTAGGTAATGGTAATTATGTGTTTAGCATGAAATTAACGGTAGGTTGCAAATGGAAAGCGCAGTTATTCGAAAATCGTCTTTTTAAAATTCGGTTACATTTTGTAATCGAACCTGGATTGCAGCCGAACAAGACGACATCTTGTAGCAACTAAAACTGGACTCTTCTCAAAAATACATCTCTAACGCAAAATAACCGAAGCACATGGAATCTGTGACAATAAATTTTATCGGTTCAAAATCAGTAAGGCTAACCATCAGGGATTTACACAAAAAATTGAATAAATTTTTATGGTTGAGTTTTCGGTTCAAAATGATTTTAGGTAATGGTAATTATGTGTTTAGCATGAAATTAACGGTAGGTTGCATATAGAAAGCGCAGTTATTGGAAAATCGTCTTTTTAAAATTCGGTTACATTTTGTAATCGAACCTGGATTGCAGCCGAACAAGACGACATCTTGTAGCAACTAAAACTGGGCTCTTCACAAAAATACATCACCAACGCAAAATAACCGAAGCACATGGAATCTGTGACAATAAATTTTATCGGTTCAAAATCAGAAATGCTAACCATCAGGGATTTTCACAAAAAATTGAACAAATTTTTATGGTTGAGTTTCCGGTTCAAAATGATTTTAGGTAATGGTAATTATGTGTTTAGCATGAAATTAACGGTAGGTTGCATATGGAAAGCGCAGTTATTGGAAAATCGTCCTTTTAAAATTCGGTTACATTTTGTAATCGAACCTGGATTGCAGCCGAACAAGACGACATCTTGTAGCAACTAAAACTGGGCTCTTCTCAAAAATACATCTCTAACGCAAAATAACCGAAGCACATGGAATCTGTGACAATAAATTTTATCGGTTCAAAATCAGTAAGGCTAACCATCAGGGATTTATACAAAAATTGAACAAATTTTTATGGTTGAGTTTCCGGTTCAAAATGATTTTAGGTAATGGTAATTATGTGTTTAGCATGAAATTAACGGTAGGTTGCAAATGGAAAGCGCAGTTATTGGAAAATCGTATTTTTAAAATTTGGTTACATTTTGTAATCGAACCTGGATTGCAGCCGAACAAGACGACATCTTGTAGCAACTAAAACTGGGCTCTTCTCAAAAATACATCTCTAACGCAAAATAACCGAAGCACATGGAATCTGTGACAATAAATTGTATCGGTTCAAAATAAGTAAGGCAAACCATCATGAATTTTCACAAAAAATTGAATAAATTTTTATGGTTGAGTTTCCGGTTCAAAATGATTTTAGGTAATGGTAATTATGTGTTTAGCATGAAATTAACGGTAGGTTGCATATGGAAAGCGCAGTTATTGGAAAATCGTCTTTTTAAAATTCGGTTACATTTTATAATCGAACCTGGATTGCAGCCGAACAAGACGACATCTTGTAGCAACTACAACTGGGCTCTTCTCAAAAATACATCTCCAACGCAAAATAACCGAAGCACATGGAATCTGTGGCAATAAATTTTATCGGTTCAAAATAAGTAAGGCTAACCATCATGGATTTTCACAAAAAATTGAATAAATTTTTATGGTTGAGTTTCCGGTTCAAAATGATTTTAGGTAATGGTAATTATGTGTTTAGCATGAAATTAACGGTAGGTTGCATATGGAAAGCGCAGTTATTGGAAAATCGTCTTTTTAAAATTTGGTTACATTTTGTAATCGAACCTGGACTGCAGCCGAACAAGACGACATCTTGTATCAACTAAAACTGGGCTCTTCACAAAAATACATCACTAACGCAAAATAACCGAAGCACATGGAATCTGTGACAATAAATTTTATCGGTTCAAAATAAGTAAGGCTAACCATCATGGATTTTCACAAAAAATTGAATAAATTTTTATGGTTGAGTTTCCGGTTCAAAATGATTTAAGGTAATGGTAATTATGTGTTTAGCATGAAATTAACGGTAGGTTGCATACGGAAAGCGCAGTTATTCGAAAATCGTCTTTTTAAAATTCGGTTATATTTTGTAATCGAACCTGGATTGCAGCCGAACAAGACGACATCTTGTAGCAACTAAAACTGGGCTCTTCACAAAAATACATCACTAACGCAAAATAACCGAAGCACATGGAATCTGTGACAATAAATTTTATCAATTCAAAATCAGTAAGGCTAACCATCAGGGATTTACACAAAAAATTGAATAAATTTATATGGTTGAGTTTCCGGTTCAAAATGATTTTAGGTAATGGTAATTATGTGTTTACATGAAATTAACGGTAGGTTGCATATGGAAAGCGCAGTTATTCGAAAATCGTCTTTTTAAAATTCGGTTACATTTTGTAATCGAACCTGGATTGCAGCCGAACAAGACGACATCTTGTAGCAGCTAAAACTGGGCTCTTCTCAAAAATACATCTCTAACGCAAAATAACCGAAGCACATGGAATCTGTGACAATAAATTTTATCGGTTCAAAATAAGTAAGGCAAACCATCATGAATTTTCACAAAAAATTGAATAAATTTTTATGGTTGAGTTTCCGGTTCAAAATGATTTTAGGTAATGGTAATTATGTGTTTAGCATGAAATTAACGGTAGGTTGCATATGGAAAGCGCAGTTATTGGAAAATCGTCTTTTTAAAATTCGGTTACATTTTGTAATCGAACCTGGATTGCAGCCGAACAAGAAGACATCTTGTAGCAACTAAAACTGGGCTCTTCACAAAAATACATCACTAACGCAAAATAACCGAAGCACATGGAATCTGTGACAATAAATTTTATCGGTTCAGAATCAGTAAGGCTAACCATCAGGGATTTTCACAAAAAATTGAATAAATTTTTATGGTTGAGTTTCCGGTTCAAAATGATTTTAGGTAATGGTAATTATGTGTTTAGCATGAAATTAACGGTAGGTTGCATATAGAAAGCGCAGTTATTGGAAAATCAACTTTTTAAAATTTGGTTACATTTTGTAATCGAACCTGGATTGCAGCCGAACAAGACGACATCTTGTATCAACTAAAACTGGGCTCTTCACAAAAATACACCACTAACGCAAAATAACCGAAGCACATGGAATCTGTGACAATAAATTTTATCGGTTCAAAATAAGTAAGGCTAACCATCATGGATTTTCACAAAAAATTGAATAAATTTTTATGGTTGAGTTTCCGGTTAAATATGATTTTAGGTAATGGCAATTATGTGTTTAGCATGAAATTAACGGTAGGTTGCATATGGAAAGCGCAGTTATTGGAAAATCGTCTTTTTAAAATTCGGTTACATTTTGTAATCGAACCTGGATTGCAGCCGAACAAGACGACATCTTGTAGCAACTAAAACTGGGCTCTTCTCACAAATACATCTCTAACGCAAAATAGCAACTAAAACTGGGCTCTTCACAAAAATACATCACTAACGCAAAATAACCGAAGCACATGGAATCTGTGACAAAAAATTTTATCGGTTCAAAATCAGTAAGGCTAACAACCATCAGGGATTTTCGCAAAAAATTGAACAAATTTTTATGGTTGAGTTTCCGGTTCAAAATGATTTTAGGTAATGGTAATTATGTGTTTAGCATGAAATTAACGGTAGGTTGCATATGGAAAGCGCAGTTATTGGAAAATCGTCTTTTTAAAAATCGGTTACATTTTGTAGTCGAACCTGGATTGCAGCCGAACAAGACGACATCTTGTAGCAACTAAAACTGGGCTCTTCACAAAAATACATCACTAACGCAAAATAACCGAAGCACATGGAATCTGTGACAATAAATTTTATCGGTTCAAAATCAGTAAGGCTAACCATCAGGGATTTTCACAAAAAATTGAACAAATTTTTATGGTTGAGTTTCCGGTTCAAAATGATTTTAGGTAATGGCAATTATGTGTTAAGCATGACATTAACGGTAGGTTGCATATGGAAAGCGCAGTTATTGGAAAATCGTATTTTAAAAATTCGGTTACATTTTGTAATCGAACCTGGATTGCAGCCGAACAAGACGACATCTTGTAGCAACTAAAACTGGGCTCTTCTCAAAAATACATCTCTAACGCAAAATAACCGAAGCACATGGAATCTGTGACAATAAATTTTATCGGTTCAAAATAAGTAAGGCTAGCCATCATGGATTTACACAAAAAATTGAATAAATTTTTATGGTTGAGTTTCCGGTTCAAAATGATTTTAGGTAATGGCAATTATGTGTTTAGCATGAAATTAACGGTAGGTTGCATATGGAAAGCGCAGTTATTGGAAAATCGTCTTTTTAAAATTCGGTTACATTTTGTAATCGAACCTGGATTGCAGCCGAACAAGACGACATCTTGTAGCAACTAAAACTGGGCTCTTCTCACAAATACATCTCTAACGCAAAATAACCGAAGCACATGGAATCTGTGACAATAAATTTTATCGGTTCAAAATCAGTAAGGCTAACCATCAGGGATTTACACAAAAAATTGAATAAATTTTTATGGTTGAGTTTTCGGTTCAAAATGATTTTAGGTAATGGTAATTATGTGTTTAGCATGAAATTAATGGTAGGTTGCATATGGAAAGCGCAGTTATTCGAAAATCGTCTTTTTAAAATTCGGTTACATTTTGTAATCGAACCTGGATTGCAGCCGAACAAGACGACATCTTGTAGCAACTAAAACTGGGCTCTTCTCAAAAATACATCTCTAACGCAAAATAACTGAAGCACATGGAATCTGTGACAATAAATTTTATCGGTTCAAAATCAGTAAGGCAACCATCAGGGATTTTCACAAAAAATTGAACAAATTTTTATGGTTGAGTTTCCGGTTCAAAATGATTTTAGGTAATGGTAATTATGTGTTTAGCATGAAATTAACGGTAGGTTGCATATGGAAAGCGCAGTTATTCGAAAATCGTCTTTTTAAAATTCGGTTACATTTTGTAATCGAACCTGGATTGCAGCCGAACAAGACGACATCTTGTAGCAACTAAAACTGGGCTCTTCTCAAAAATACATCTCTAACGCAAAATAACCGAAGCACATGGAATCTGTGACAATAAATTTTATCGGTTCAAAATCAGTAAGGCTAACCATCAGGGATTTACACAAAAAATTGAATAAATTTTTATGGTTGAGTTTTCGGTTCAAAATGATTTTAGGTAATGGTAATTATGTGTTTAGCATGAAATTAACGGTAGGTTGCATATGGAAAGCGCAGTTATTGGAAAATCGTCTTTTTAAAATTCGGTTACATTTTGTAATCGAACCTGGATTGCAGCCGAACAAGACGACATCTTGTAGCAACTAAAACTGGGCTCTTCACAAAAATACATCACCAACGCAAAATAACCGAAGCACATGGAATCTGTGACAATAAATTTTATCGGTTCAAAATCAGAAATGCTAACCATCAGGGATTTTCACAAAAAATTGAACAAATTTTTATGGTTGAGTTTCCGGTTCAAAATGATTTTAGGTAATGGTAATTATGTGTTTAGCATGAAATTAACGGTAGGTTGCATATGGAAAGCGCAGTTATTGGAAAATCGTCTTTTTAAAATTCGGTTACATTTTGTAATCGAACCTGGATTGCAGCCGAACAAGACGACATCTTGTAGCAACTAAAACTGGGCTCTTCTCAAAAATACATCTCTAACGCAAAATAACCGAAGCACATGGAATCTGTGACAATAAATTTTATCGGTTCAAAATCAGTAAGGCTAACCATCAGGGATTTATACAAAAATTGAACAAATTTTTATGGTTGAGTTTCCGGTTCAAAATGATTTTAGGTAATGGTAATTATGTGTTTAGCATGAAATTAACGGTAGGTTGCAAATGGAAAGCGCAGTTATTGGAAAATCGTATTTTTAAAATTTGGTTACATTTTGTAATCGAACCTGGATTGCAGCCGAACAAGACGACATCTTGTAGCAACTAAAACTGGGCTCTTCTCAAAAATACATCTCTAACGCAAAATAACCGAAGCACATGGAATCTGTGACAATAAATTTTATCGGTTCAAAATAAGTAAGGCAAACCATCATGAATTTTCACAAAAAATTGAATAAATTTTTATGGTTGAGTTTCCGGTTCAAAATGATTTTAGGTAATGGTAATTATGTGTTTAGCATGAAATTAACGGTAGGTTGCATATGGAAAGCGCAGTTATTGGAAAATCGTCTTTTTAAAATTCGGTTACATTTTATAATCGAACCTGGATTGCAGCCGAACAAGACGACATCTTGTAGCAACTAAAACTGGGCTCTTCTCAAAAATACATCTCCAACGCAAAAATACCGAAGCACATGGAATCTGTGGCAATAAATTTTATCGGTTCAAAATAAGTAAGGCTAACCATCATGGATTTTCACAAAAAATTGAATAAATTTTTATGGTTGAGTTTCCGGTTCAAAATGATTTTAGGTAATGGTAATTATGTGTTTAGCATGAAATTAACGGTAGGTTGCATATGGAAAGCGCAGTTATTGGAAAATCGTCTTTTTAAAATTTGGTTACATTTTGTAATCGAACCTGGACTGCAGCCGAACAAGACGACATCTTGTATCAACTAAAACTGGGCTCTTCACAAAAATACATCACTAACGCAAAATAACCGAAGCACATGGAATCTGTGACAATAAATTTTATCGGTTCAAAATAAGTAAGGCTAACCATCATGGATTTTCACAAAAAATTGAATAAATTTTTATGGTTGAGTTTCCGGTTCAAAATGATTTTAGGTAATGGTAATTATGTGTTTAGCATGAAATTAACAGTAGGTTGCATACGGAAAGCGCAGTTATTCGAAAATCGTCTTTTTAAAATTCGGTTACATTTTGTAATCGAACCTGGATTGCAGCCGAACAAGACGACATCTTGTAGCAGCTAAAACTGGGCTCTTCTCAAAAATACATCTCTAACGCAAAATAACCGAAGCACATGGAATCTGTGACAATAAATTTTATCGGTTCAAAATAAGTAAGGCAAACCATCATGAATTTTCACAAAAAATTGAATAAATTTTTATGGTTGAGTTTCCGGTTCAAAATGATTTTAGGTAATGGTAATTATGTGTTTAGCATGAAATTAACGGTAGGTTGCATATGGAAAGCGCAGTTATTGGAAAATCGTCTTTTTAAAATTCGGTTACATTTTGTAATCGAACCTGGATTGCAGCCGAACAAGAAGACATCTTGTAGCAACTAAAACTGGGCTCTTCACAAAAATACATCACTAACGCAAAATAACCGAAGCACATGGAATCTGTGACAATAAATTTTATCGGTTCAAAATAAGTAAGGCTAACCATCATGGATTTTCACAAAAAATTGAATAAATTTTTATGGTTGAGTTTCCGGTTCAAAATGATTTTAGGTAATGGTAATTATGTGTTTAGCATGAAATTAACGGTAGGTTGCATATAGAAAGCGCAGTTATTGGAAAATCAACTTTTTAAAATTTGGTTACATTTTGTAATCGAACCTGGATTGCAGCCGAACAAGACGACATCTTGTATCAACTAAAACTGGGCTCTTCACAAAAATACATCACTAACGCAAAATAACCGAAGCACATGGAATCTGTGACAATAAATTTTATCGGTTCAAAATAAGTAAGGCTAACCATCATGGATTTTCACAAAAATTGAATAAATTTTTATGGTTGAGTTTCCGGTTCAAAATGATTTTAGGTAATGGTAATTATGTGTTTAGCATGAAATTAACGGTAGGTTGCATATGGAAAGCGCAGTTATTGGAAAATCGTCTTTTTAAAATTCGGTTACATTTTGTAATCGAACCTGGATTGCAGCCGAACAAGACGACATCTTGTAGCAACTAAAACTGGGCTCTTCTCAAAAATACATCTCTAACGCAAAATAACCGAAGCACATGGAATCTGTGACAATAAATTTTATCGGTTCAAAATAAATAAGGCTAACCATCAGGGATTTTCACAAAAAATTGAATAAATTTTTATGGTTGAGTTTTCGGTTCAAAATGATTTTAGGTAATGGTAATTATGTGTTTAGCATGAAATTAACGGTAGGTTGCATATGGAAAGCGCAGTTATTGGAAAATCGTATTTTTAAAATTCGGTTACATTTTGTAATCGAACCTGGATTGCAGCCGAACAAGAAGACATCTTGTAGCAACTAAAACTGGGCTCTTCACAAAAATACATCACTAACGCAAAATAACCGAAGCACATGGAATCTGTGACAATAAATTTTATCGGTTCAAAATAAGTAAGGCTAACAACCATCATGGATTTTCACAAAAAATTGAATAAATTTTTATGGTTGAGTTTTCGGTTCAAAATGATTTTAGGTAATGGTAATTATGTGTTTAGCATGAAATTAACGGTAGGTTGCAAATGGAAAGCGCAGTTATTGGAAAATCGTATTTTTAAAATTCGGTTACATTTTGTAATCGAACCTGGATTGCAGCCGAACAAGACGACATCTTGTAGCAACTAAAACTGGGCTCTTCTCAAAAATACATCTCTAACGCAAAATAACCGAAGCACATGGAATCTGTGACAATAAATTTTATCGGTTCAAAATCAGTAAGGCTAACCATCAGGGATTTACACAAAAAATTGAATAAATTTATATGGTTGAGTTTTCGGTTCAAAATGATTTTAGGTAATGGTAATTATGTGTTTAGCATGAAATTAACGGTAGGTTGCATATGGAAAGCGCAGTTATTGGAAAATCGTCTTTTTAAAATTCGGTTACATTTTGTAATCGAACCTGGATTGCAGCCGAACAAGACGACATCTTGTAGCAACTAAAACTGGGCTCTTCACAAAAATACATCACTAACGCAAAATAACCGAAGCACATGGAATCTGTGACAATAAATTTTATCGGTTCAAAATCAGAAATGCTAACCATCAGGGATTTTCACAAAAAATTGAACAAATTTTTATGGTTGAGTTTCCGGTTCAAAATGATTTTAGGTAATGGTAATTATGTGTTTAGCATGAAATTAACGGTAGGTTGCAAATGGAAAGCGCAGTTATTGGAAAATCGTCTTTTTAAAATTCGGTTACATTTTGTAATCGAACCTGGATTGCAGCCGAACAAGACGACATCTTGTAGCAACTAAAACTGGGCTCTTCTCAAAAATACATCTCTAACGCAAAATAACCGAAGCACATGGAATCTGTGACAATAAATTTTATCGGTTCAAAATCAGTAAGGCTAACCCATCAGGGATTTACACAAAAAATTGAACAAATTTTTATGGTTGAGTTTCCGGTTCAAAATGATTTTAGGTAATGGTAATTATGTGTTTAGCATGAAATTAACGGTAGGTTGCAAATGGAAAGCGCAGTTATTGGAAAATCGTATTTTTAAAATTCGGTTACATTTTGTAATCGAACCTGGATTGCAGCCGAACAAGACGACATCTTGTAGCAACTAAAACTGGGCTCTTCACAAAAATACATCACTAACGCAAAATAACCGAAGCACATGGAATCTGTGACAATAAATTTTATCGGTTCAAAATAAGTAAGGCTAACCATCATGGATTTTCACAAAAAATAGAATAAATTTTTATAGTTGAGTTTCCGGTTCAAAATGATTTTAGGTAATGGTAATTATGTGTTTAGCATGAAATTAACGGTAGGTTGCATATGGAAAGCGCAGTTATTGGAAAATCGTCTTTTTAAAATTCGGTTACATTTTGTAATCGAACCTGGATTGCAGCCGAACAAGACGACATCTTGTAGCAGCTAAAACTGCGCTCTTCTCAAAAATACATCTCTAACGCAAAATAACCGAAGCACATGGAATCTGTGACAATAAATTTTATCGGTTCAAAATAAATAAGGCTAACCATCAGGGATTTTCACAAAAAATTGAATAAATTTTTATTTTTGAGTTTTCGGTTCAAAATGATTTTAGGTAATGGTAATTATGTGTTTAGCATGAAATTAACGGTAGGTTGCATATGGAAAGCGCAGTTATTGGAAAATCGTATTTTTAAAATTCGGTTATATTTTGTAATCGAACCTGGATTGCAGCCGAACAAGAAGACATCTTGTAGCAACTAAAACTGGGCTCTTCACAAAAATACATCACTAACGCAAAATAACCGAAGCACATGGAATCTGTGACAATAAATTTTATCGGTTCAAAATAAGTAAGGCTAACCATCATGGATTTTCACAAAAAATTGAATAAATTTTTATGGTTGAGTTTCCGGTTCAAAATGATTTTAGGTAATGGTAATTATGTGTTTAGCATGAAATTAACGGTAGGTTGCATATGGAAAGCGCAGTTATTGGAAAATCGTCTTTTTAAAATTCGGTTATATTTTGTAATCGAACCTGGATTGCAGCCGAACAAGACGACATCTTGTAGCAACTAAAACTGGGCTCTTCACAAAAATACATCACTAACGCAAAATAACCGAAGCACATGGAATCTGTGACAATAAATTTTATCAATTCAAAATCAGTAAGGCTAACCATCAGGGATTTATACAAAAAATTGAATAAATTTATATGGTTGAGTTTCCGGTTCAAAATGATTTTAGGTAATGGTAATTATGTGTTTAGCATGAAATTAACGGTAGGTTGCATATGGAAAGCGCCGTTATTGGAAAATCGTCTTTTTAAAATTCGGTTACATTTTGTAATCGAACCTGGATTGCAGCCGAACAAGACGACATCTTGTAGCAGCTAAAACTGGGCTCTTCTCAAAAATACATCTCTAACGCAAAATAACCGAAGCACATGGAATCTGTGACAATAAATTTTATCGGTTCAAAATAAGTAAGGCTAACCATCATGGATTTTCACAAAAAATTGAATAAATTTTTATGGTTGAGTTTCCGGTTCAAAATGATTTTAGGTAATGGTAATTATGTGTTTAGCATGAAATTAACGGTAGGTTGCAAATGGAAAGCGCAGTTATTGGAAAATCGTCTTTTTAAAATTCGGTTACATTTTGTAATCGAACCTGGATTGCAGCCGAACAAGACGACATCTTGTAGCAACTAAAACTGGGCTCTTCTCAAAAATACATCTCTAACGCAAAATAACCGAAGCACATGGAATCTGTGACAATAAATTTTATCGGTTCAAAATCAGTAAGGCAAACCATCATGGAAATCACAAAAAATTGAATAAATTTTTATGGTTGAGTTTCCGGTTCAAAATGATTTAAGGTTATGGTAATTATGTGTTTAGCATGAAATTAACGGTAGGTTGCATATGGAAAGCGCAGTTATTGGAAAATCGTCTTTTTAAAATTTGGTTACATTTTGTAATCGAACCTGGATTGCAGCCGAACAAGACGACATCTTGTATCAACTAAAACTGGGCTCTTCACAAAAATACATCACTAACGCAAAATAACCGAAGCACATGGAATCTGTGACAATAAATTTTATCGGTTCAAAATAAGTAAGGCTAACCATCATGGATTTTCACAAAAAATTGAATAAATTTTTATGGTTGAGTTTCCGGTTCAAAATGATTTTAGGTAATGGTAATTATGTGTTTAGCATGAAATTAACGGTAGGTTGCAAATGGAAAGCGCAGTTATTGGAAAATCGTCTTTTTAAAATTCGGTTACATTTTGTAATCGAACCTGGATTGCAGCCGAACAAGACGACATCTTGTAGCAACTAAAACTGGGCTCTTCTCAAAAATACATCTCTAACGCAAAATAACCGAAGCACATGGAATCTGTGACAATAAATTTTATCGGTTCAAAATCAGTAAGGCAAACCATCATGGAAATCACAAAAAATTGAATAAATTTTTATGGTTGAGTTTCCGGTTCAAAATGATTTAAGGTTATGGTAATTATGTGTTTAGCATGAAATTAACGGTAGGTTGCATATGGAAAGCGCAGTTATTGGAAAATCGTCTTTTTAAAATTCGGTTACATTTTGTAATCGAACCTGGATTGCAGCCGAACAAGACGACATCTTGTAGCAACTAAAACTGGGCTCTTCTCAAAAATACATCTCTAACGCAAAATAACCGAAGCACATGGAATCTGTGACAATAAATTTTATCGGTTCAAAATTAGTAAGGCTAACCATCAGGGATTTTCACAAAAAATTGAACAAATTTTTATGGTTGAGTTTCCGGTTCAAAATGATTTTAGGTAATGGTAATTATGTGTTTAGCATGAAATTAACGGTAGGTTGCAAATGGAAAGCGCAGTTATTGGAAAATCGTATTTTTAAAATTCGGTTACATTTTGTAATCGAACCTGGATTGCAGCCGAACAAGACGACATCTTGTAGCAACTAAAACTGGGCTCTTCTCAAAAATACATCTCTAACGCAAAATAACCGAAGCACATGGAATCTGTGACAATAAATTTTATCGTTTCAAAATAAGTAAGGCTAACCATCATGGATTTTCACAAAAAATTGAATAAATTTTTATGGTTGAGTTTCCGGTTCAAAATGATTTTAGGTAATGGTAATTATGTGTTTAGCATGAAATTAACGGTAGGTTGCATACGGAAAGCGCAGTTATTCGAAAATCGTCTTTTTAAAATTCGGTTATATTTTGTAATCGAACCTGGATTGCAGCCGAACAAGACGACATCTTGTAGCAACTAAAACTGGGCTCTTCACAAAAATACATCACTAACGCAAAATAACCGAAGCACATGGAATCTGTGACAATAAATTTTATCAATTCAAAATCAGTAAGGCTAACCATCAGGGATTTTCACAAAAAATTGAATAAATTTTTATGGTTGAGTTTCCGTTTCAAAATGATTTTAGGTAATAGTAATTATGTGTTTAGCATGAAATTAACGGTAGGTTGCATATGGAAAGCGCAGTTATTCGAAAATCGTCTTTTTAAAATTCGGTTACATTTTGTAATCGAACCTGGATTGCAGCCGAACAAGACGACATCTTGTAGCAGCTAAAACTGGGCTCTTCTCAAAAATACATCTCTAACGCAAAATAACCGAAGCACATGGAATCTGTGACAATAAATTTTATCGGTTCAAAATAAGTAAGGCAAACCATCATGAATTTTCACAAAAAATTGAATAAATTTTTATGGTTGAGTTTCCGGTTCAAAATGATTTTAGGTAATGGTAATTATGTGTTTAGCATGAAATTAACGGTAGGTTGCATATGGAAAGCGCAGTTATTGGAAAATCGTCTTTTTAAAATTCGGTTACATTTTGTAATCGAACCTGGATTGCAGCCGAACAAGAAGACATCTTGTAGCAACTAAAACTGGGCTCTTCACAAAAATACATCACAACGCAAAATAACCGAAGCACATGGAATCTGTGACAATAAATTTTATCGGTTCAAAATAAGTAAGGCTAACCATCATGGATTTTCACAAAAAATTGAATAAATTTTTATGGTTGAGTTTCCGGTTCAAAATGATTTTAGGTAATGGTAATTATGTGTTTAGCATGAAATTAACCGTAGGTTGCATATAGAAAGCGCAGTTATTGGAAAATCAACTTTTTAAAATTTGGTTACATTTTGTAATCGAACCTGGATTGCAGCCGAACAAGACGACATCTTGTATCAACTAAAACTGGGCTCTTCACAAAAATACATCACTAACGCAAAATAACCGAAGCACATGGAATCTGTGACAATAAATTTTATCGGTTCAAAATAAGTAAGGCTAACCATCATGGATTTTCACAAAAAATTGAATAAATTTTTATGGTTGAGTTTCCGGTTCAAAATGATTTTAGGTAATGGTAATTATGTGTTTAGCATGAAATTAACGGTAGGTTGCATATGGAAAGCGCAGTTATTGGAAAATCGTCTTTTTAAAATTCGGTTACATTTTGTAATCGAACCTGGATTGCAGCCGAACAAGACGACATCTTGTAGCAACTAAAACTGGGCTCTTCTCAAAAATACATCTCTAACGCAAAATAACCGAAGCACATGGAATCTGTGACAATAAATTTTATCGGTTCAAAATAAATAAGGCTAACCATCAGGGATTTTCACAAAAAATTGAATAAATTTATATGGTTGAGTTTTCGGTTCAAAATGATTTTAGGTAATGGTAATTATGTGTTTAGCATGAAATTAACGGTAGGTTGCATATGGAAAGCGCAGTTATTGGAAAATCGTATTTTTAAAATTCGGTTACATTTTGTAATCGAACCTGGATTGCAGCCGAACAAGAAGACATCTTGTAGCAACTAAAACTGGGCTCTTCACAAAAATACATCACTAACGCAAAATAACCGAAGCACATGGAATCTGTGACAATAAATTTTATCGGTTCAAAATAAGTAAGGCTAACAACCATCATGGATTTTCACAAAAAATTGAATAAATTTTTATGGTTGAGTTTTCGGTTCAAAATGATTTTAGGTAATGGTAATTATGTGTTTAGCATGAAATTAACGGTAGGTTGCAAATGGAAAGCGCAGTTATTGGAAAATCGTATTTTTAAAATTCGGTTACATTTTGTAATCGAACCTGGATTGCAGCCGAACAAGACGACATCTTGTAGCAACTAAAACTGGGCTCTTCTCAAAAATACATCTCTAACGCAAAATAACCGAAGCACATGGAATCTGTGACAATAAATTTTATCGGTTCAAAATCAGTAAGGCTAACCATCAGGGATTTACACAAAAAATTGAATAAATTTATATGGTTGAGTTTTCGGTTCAAAATGATTTTAGGTAATGGTAATTATGTGTTTAGCATGAAATTAACGGTAGGTTGCATATGGAAAGCGCAGTTATTGGAAAATCGTCTTTTTAAAATTCGATTACATTTTGTAATCGAACCTGGATTGCAGCCGAACAAGACGACATCTTGTAGCAACTAAAACTGGGCTCTTCACAAAAATACATCACTAACGCAAAATAACCGAAGCACATGGAATCTGTGACAATAAATTTTATCGGTTCAAAATCAGAAATGCTAACCATCAGGGATTTTCACAAAAAATTGAACAAATTTTTATGGTTGAGTTTCCGGTTCAAAATGATTTTAGGTAATGGTAATTATGTGTTTAGCATGAAATTAACGGTAGGTTGCAAATGGAAAGCGCAGTTATTGGAAAATCGTCTTTTTAAAATTCGGTTACATTTTGTAATCGAACCTGGATTGCAGCCGAACAAGACGACATCTTGTAGCAACTAAAACTGGGCTCTTCTCAAAAATACATCTCTAACGCAAAATAACCGAAGCACATGGAATCTGTGACAATAAATTTTATCGGTTCAAAATCAGTAAGGCTAACCCATCAGGGATTTACACAAAAAATTGAACAAATTTTTATGGTTGAGTTTCCGGTTCAAAATGATTTTAGGTAATGGTAATTATGTGTTTAGCATGAAATTAACGGTAGGTTGCAAATGGAAAGCGCAGTTATTGGAAAATCGTATTTTTAAAATTCGGTTACATTTTGTAATCGAACCTGGATTGCAGCCGAACAAGACGACATCTTGTAGCAACTAAAACTGGGCTCTTCACAAAAATACATCACTAACGCAAAATAACCGAAGCACATGGAATCTGTGACAATAAATTTTATCGGTTCAAAATAAGTAAGGCTAACCATCATGGATTTTCACAAAAAATAGAATAAATTTTTATGGTTGAGTTTCCGGTTCAAAATGATTTTAGGTAATGGTAATTATGTGTTTAGCATGAAATTAACGGTAGGTTGCATATGGAAAGCGCAGTTATTGGAAAATCGTCTTTTTAAAATTCGGTTACATTTTGTAATCGAACCTGGATTGCAGCCGAACAAGACGACATCTTGTAGCAGCTAAAACTGCGCTCTTCTCAAAAATACATCTCTAACGCAAAATAACCGAAGCACATGGAATCTGTGACAATAAATTTTATCGGTTCAAAATAAATAAGGCTAACCATCAGGGATTTTCACAAAAAATTGAATAAATTTTTATGGTTGAGTTTTCGGTTCAAAATGATTTTAGGTAATGGTAATTATGTGTTTAGCATGAAATTAACGGTAGGTTGCATATGGAAAGCGCAGTTATTGGAAAATCGTATTTTTAAAATTCGGTTACATTTTGTAATCGAACCTGGATTGCAGCCGAACAAGAAGACATCTTGTAGCAACTAAAACTGGGCTCTTCACAAAAATACATCACTAACGCAAAATAACCGAAGCACATGGAATCTGTGACAATAAATTTTATCGGTTCAAAATAAGTAAGGCTAACCATCATGGATTTTCACAAAAAATTGAATAAATTTTTATGGTTGAGTTTCCGGTTCAAAATGATTTTAGGTAATGGTAATTATGTGTTTAGCATGAAATTAACGGTAGGTTGCATATGGAAAGCGCAGTTATTGGAAAATCGTCTTTTTAAAATTCGGTTATATTTTGTAATCGAACCTGGATTGCAGCCGAACAAGACGACATCTTGTAGCAACTAAAACTGGGCTCTTCACAAAAATACATCACTAACGCAAAATAACCGAAGCACATGGAATCTGTGACAATAAATTTTATCAATTCAAAATCAGTAAGGCTAACCATCAGGGATTTATACAAAAAATTGAATAAATTTATATGGTTGAGTTTCCGGTTCAAAATGATTTTAGGTAATGGTAATTATGTGTTTAGCATGAAATTAACGGTAGGTTGCATATGGAAAGCGCAGTTATTGGAAAATCGTCTTTTTAAAATTCGGTTACATTTTGTAATCGAACCTGGATTGCAGCCGAACAAGACGACATCTTGTAGCAACTAAAACTGGGCTCTTCTCAAAAATACATCTCTAACGCAAAATAACCGAAGCACATGGAATCTGTGACAATAAATTTTATCGGTTCAAAATAAATAAGGCTAACCATCAGGGATTTTCACAAAAAATTGAATAAATTTTTATGGTTGAGTTTCCGGTTCAAAATGATTTTAGGTTATGGTAATTATGTGTTTAGCATGAAATTAACGGTAGGTTGCATATGGAAAGCGCAGTTATTGGAAAATCGTCTTTTTAAAATTCGGTTACATTTTGTAATCGAATCTGGATTGCAGCCGAACAAGACGACATCTTGTAGCAACTAAAACTGGGCTCTTCTCAAAAATACATCTCTAACGCAAAATAACCGAAGCACATGGAATCTGTGACAATAAATTTTATCGGTTCAAAATAAGTAAGGCTAACCATCATGGATTTTCACAAAAAATTGAATAAATTTTTATGGTTGAGTTTCCGGTTCAAAATGATTTTAGGTAATGGTAATTATGTGTTTAGCATGAAATTAACGGTAGGTTGCATATGAAAAG
Source organism: Nephrotoma flavescens (assembly GCA_932526605.1). NCBI lineage: Eukaryota > Metazoa > Arthropoda > Insecta > Diptera > Tipulidae > Nephrotoma > Nephrotoma flavescens. Next base: position 47,330,564 of record OW052221.1, on the reverse strand, counting down.
CGCAGTTATTGGAAAATCGTCTTTTTAAAATTCGGTTACATTTTGTAATCGAACCTGGATTGCAGCCGAACAAGACGACATCTTGTAGCAACTAAAACTGGGCTCTTCTCAAAAATACATCTCTAACGCAAAATAACCGAAGCACATGGAATCTGTGACAATAAATTTTATCGTTTCAAAATAAGTAAGGCTAACCATCATGGATTTTCACAAAAAATAGAATAAATTTTTATGGTTGAGTTTCCGGTTCAAAATGATTTTAGGTAATGGTAATTATGTGTTTAGCATGAAATTAACGGTAGGTTGCATATGGAAAGCGCCGTTATTGGAAAATCGTCTTTTTAAAATTCGGTTACATTTTGTAATCGAACCTGGATTGCAGCCGAACAAGACGACATCTTGTAGCAGCTAAAACTGGGCTCTTCTCAAAAATACATCTCTAACGCAAAATAACCGAAGCACATGGAATCTGTGACAATAAATTTTATCGGTTCAAAATAAGTAAGGCTAACCATCATGGATTTTCACAAAAAATAGAATAAATTTTTATGGTTGAGTTTCCGGTTCAAAATGATTTTAGGTAATGGTAATTATGTGTTTAGCATGAAATTAACGGTAGGTTGCATATGGAAAGCGCCGTTATTGGAAAATCGTCTTTTTAAAATTCGGTTACATTTTGTAATCGAACCTGGATTGCAGCCGAACAAGACGACATCTTGTAGCAGCTAAAACTGGGCTCTTCTCAAAAATACATCTCTAACGCAAAATAACCGAAGCACATGGAATCTGTGACAATAAATTTTATCGGTTCAAAATCAGTAAGGCAAACCATCATGGAAATCACAAAAAATTGAATAAATTTTTATGGTTGAGTTTCCGGTTCAAAATGATTTAAGGTTATGGTAATTATGTGTTTAGCATGAAATTAACGGTAGGTTGCATATGGAAAGCGCAGTTATTGGAAAATCGTCTTTTTAAAATTTGGTTACATTTTGTAATCGAACCTGGATTGCAGCCGAACAAGACGACATCTTGTATCAACTAAAACTGGGCTCTTCACAAAAATACATCACTAACGCAAAATAACCGAAGCACATGGAATCTGTGACAATAAATTTTATCGGTTCAAAATAAGTAAGGCTAACCATCATGGATTTTCACAAAAAATTGAATAAATTTTTATGGTTGAGTTTCCGGTTCAAAATGATTTTAGGTAATGGTAATTATGTGTTTAGCATGAAATTAACGGTAGGTTGCAAATGGAAAGCGCAGTTATTGGAAAATCGTCTTTTTAAAATTCGGTTATATTTTGTAATCGAACCTGGATTGCAGCCGAACAAGACGACATCTTGTAGCAACTAAAACTGGGCTCTTCTCAAAAATACATCTCTAACGCAAAATAACCGAAGCACATGGAATCTGTGACAATAAATTTTATCGGTTCAAAATCAGTAAGGCAAACCATCATGGAAATCACAAAAAATTGAATAAATTTTTATGGTTGAGTTTCCGGTTCAAAATGATTTAAGGTTATGGTAATTATGTGTTTAGCATGAAATTAACGGTAGGTTGCATATGGAAAGCGCAGTTATTGGAAAATCGTCTTTTTAAAATTCGGTTACATTTTGTAATCGAACTTGGATTGCAGCCGAACAAGACGACATCTTGTAGCAACTAAAACTGGGCTCTTCTCAAAAATACATCTCTAACGCAAAATAACCGAAGCACATGGAATCTGTGACAATAAATTTTATCGGTTCAAAATTAGTAAGGCTAACCATCAGGGATTTTCACAAAAAATTGAACAAATTTTTATGGTTGAGTTTCCGGTTCAAAATGATTTTAGGTAATGGTAATTATGTGTTTAGCATGAAATTAACGGTAGGTTGCAAATGGAAAGCGCAGTTATTGGAAAATCGTATTTTTAAAATTCGGTTACATTTTGTAATCGAACCTGGATTGCAGCCGAACAAGACGACATCTTGTAGCAACTAAAACTGGGCTCTTCTCAAAAATACATCTCTAACGCAAAATAACCGAAGCACATGGAATCTGTGACAATAAATTTTATCGTTTCAAAATAAGTAAGGCTAACCATCATGGATTTTCACAAAAAATTGAATAAATTTTTATGGTTGAGTTTCCGGTTCAAAATGATTTTAGGTAATGGTAATTATGTGTTTAGCATGAAATTAACGGTAGGTTGCATATGGAAAGCGCAGTTATTGGAAAATCGTATTTTTAAAATTCGGTTACATTTTGTAATCGAACCTGGATTGCAGCCGAACAAGAAGACATCTTGTAGCAACTAAAACTGGGCTCTTCACAAAAATACATCACTAACGCAAAATAACCGAAGCACATGGAATCTGTGACAATAAATTTTATCGGTTCAAAATAAGTAAGGCTAGCCATCATGGATTTTCACAAAAAATTGAATAAATTTTTATGGTTGAGTTTCCGGTTCAAAATGATTTTAGGTAATGGTAATTATGTGTTTAGCATGAAATTAACGGTAGGTTGCATATGGAAAGCGCAGTTATTCGAAAATCGTCTTTTTAAAATTTGGTTATATTTTGTAATCGAACCTGGATTGCAGCCGAACAAGACGACATCTTGTAGCAACTAAAACTGGGCTCTTCACAAAAATACATCACTAACGCAAAATAACCGAAGCACATGGAATCTGTGACAATAAATTTTATCGGTTCAAAATCAGAAATGCTAACCATCAGGGATTTTCACAAAAAATTGAACAAATTTTTATGGTTGAGTTTCCGGTTTAAAATGATTTTAGGTAATGGTAATTATGTGTTTAGCATGAAATTAACGGTAGGTTGCAAATGGAAAGCGCAGTTATTGGAAAATCGTCTTTTTAAAATTCGGTTACATTTTGTAATCGAACCTGGATTGCAGCCGAACAAAAATAACCGAAGCACATGGAATCTGTGACAATAAATTTTATCGGTTCAAAATCAGTAAGGCTAACCATCAGGGATTTACACAAAAAATTGAATAAATTTATATGGTTGAGTTTTCGGTTCAAAATGATTTTAGGTAATGGTAATTATGTGTTTAGCATGAAATTAACGGTAGGTTGCATATGGAAAGCGCAGTTATTGGAAAATCGTCTTTTTAAAATTCGGTTACATTTTGTAATCGAACCTGGATTGCAGCCGAACAAGACGACATCTTGTAGCAACTAAAACTGGGCTCTTCACAAAAATACATCACTAACGCAAAATAACCGAAGCACATGGAATCTGTGACAATAAATTTTATCGGTTCAAAATCAGAAATGCTAACCATCAGGGATTTTCACAAAAAATTGAACAAATTTTTATGGTTGAGTTTCCGGTTCAAAATGATTTTAGGTAATGGTAATTATGTGTTTAGCATGAAATTAACGGTAGGTTGCAAATGGAAAGCGCAGTTATTGGAAAATCGTCTTTTTAAAATTCGGTTACATTTTGTAATCGAACCTGGATTGCAGCCGAACAAGAAGACATCTTGTAGCAACTAAAACTGGGCTCTTCACAAAAATACATCACTAACGCAAAATAACCGAAGCACATGGAATCTGTGACAATAAATTTTATCGGTTCAAAATAAGTAAGGCTAACCATCATGGATTTTCACAAAAAATTGAATAAATTTTTATGGTTGAGTTTCCGGTTCAAAATGATTTTAGGTAATGGTAATTATGTGTTTAGCATGAAATTAACGGTAGGTTGCATATGGAAAGCGCAGTTATTGGAAAATCGTCTTTTTAAAATTCGGTTATATTTTGTAATCGAACCTGGATTGCAGCCGAACAAGACGACATCTTGTAGCAACTAAAACTGGGCTCTTCACAAAAATACATCACTAACGCAAAATAACCGAAGCACATGGAATCTGTGACAATAAATTTTATCGGTTCAAAATAAGTAAGGCTAACCATCATGGATTTTCACAAAAAATTGAATAAATTTTTATGGTTGAGTTTCCGGTTCAAAATGATTTTAGGTAATGGTAATTATGTGTTTAGCATGAAATTAACGGTAGGTTGCATATGGAAAGCGCAGTTATTGGAAAATCGTCTTTTTAAAATTCGGTTATATTTTGTAATCGAACCTGGATTGCAGCCGAACAAGACGACATCTTGTAGCAACTAAAACTGGGCTCTTCACAAAAATACATCACTAACGCAAAATAACCGAAGCACATGGAATCTGTGACAATAAATTTTATCAATTCAAAATCAGTAAGGCTAACCATCAGGGATTTATACAAAAAATTGAATAAATTTATATGGTTGAGTTTCCGGTTCAAAATGATTTTAGGTAATGGTAATTATGTGTTTAGCATGAAATTAACGGTAGGTTGCAAATGGAAAGCGCAGTTATTGGAAAATCGTCTTTTTAAAATTCGGTTACATTTTGTAATCGAACCTGGATTGCAGCCGAACAAGAAGACATCTTGTAGCAACTAAAACTGGGCTCTTCACAAAAATACATCACTAACGCAAAATAACCGAAGCACATGGAATCTGTGACAATAAATTTTATCGGTTCAAAATAAGTAAGGCTAACCATCATGGATTTTCACAAAAAATTGAATAAATTTTTATGGTTGAGTTTCCGGTTCAAAATGATTTTAGGTAATGGTAATTATGTGTTTAGCATGAAATTAACGGTAGGTTGCATATGGAAAGCGCAGTTATTGGAAAATCGTCTTTTTAAAATTCGGTTATATTTTGTAATCGAACCTGGATTGCAGCCGAACAAGACGACATCTTGTAGCAACTAAAACTGGGCTCTTCACAAAAATACATCACTAACGCAAAATAACCGAAGCACATGGAATCTGTGACAATAAATTTTATCGGTTCAAAATAAGTAAGGCTAACAACCATCATGGATTTTCACAAAAAATTGAATAAATTTTTATGGTTGAGTTTTCGGTTCAAAATGATTTTAGGTAATGGTAATTATGTGTTTAGCATGAAATTAACGGTAGGTTGCAAATGGAAAGCGCAGTTATTGGAAAATCGTATTTTTAAAATTCGGTTACATTTTGTAATCGAACCTGGATTGCAGCCGAACAAGACGACATCTTGTAGCAACTAAAACTGGGCTCTTCTCAAAAATACATCTCTAACGCAAAATAACCGAAGCACATGGAATCTGTGACAATAAATTTTATCGGTTCAAAATCAGTAAGGCTAACCATCAGGGATTTACACAAAAAATTGAATAAATTTATATGGTTGAGTTTTCGGTTCAAAATGATTTTAGGTAATGGTAATTATGTGTTTAGCATGAAATTAACGGTAGGTTGCATATGGAAAGCGCAGTTATTGGAAAATCGTCTTTTTAAAATTCGATTACATTTTGTAATCGAACCTGGATTGCAGCCGAACAAGACGACATCTTGTAGCAACTAAAACTGGGCTCTTCACAAAAATACATCACTAACGCAAAATAACCGAAGCACATGGAATCTGTGACAATAAATTTTATCGGTTCAAAATCAGAAATGCTAACCATCAGGGATTTTCACAAAAAATTGAACAAATTTTTATGGTTGAGTTTCCGGTTCAAAATGATTTTAGGTAATGGTAATTATGTGTTTAGCATGAAATTAACGGTAGGTTGCAAATGGAAAGCGCAGTTATTGGAAAATCGTCTTTTTAAAATTCGGTTACATTTTGTAATCGAACCTGGATTGCAGCCGAACAAGACGACATCTTGTAGCAACTAAAACTGGGCTCTTCTCAAAAATACATCTCTAACGCAAAATAACCGAAGCACATGGAATCTGTGACAATAAATTTTATCGGTTCAAAATCAGTAAGGCTAACCCATCAGGGATTTACACAAAAAATTGAACAAATTTTTATGGTTGAGTTTCCGGTTCAAAATGATTTTAGGTAATGGTAATTATGTGTTTAGCATGAAATTAACGGTAGGTTGCAAATGGAAAGCGCAGTTATTGGAAAATCGTATTTTTAAAATTCGGTTACATTTTGTAATCGAACCTGGATTGCAGCCGAACAAGACGACATCTTGTAGCAACTAAAACTGGGCTCTTCACAAAAATACATCACTAACGCAAAATAACCGAAGCACATGGAATCTGTGACAATAAATTTTATCGGTTCAAAATAAGTAAGGCTAACCATCATGGATTTTCACAAAAAATAGAATAAATTTTTATGGTTGAGTTTCCGGTTCAAAATGATTTTAGGTAATGGTAATTATGTGTTTAGCATGAAATTAACGGTAGGTTGCATATGGAAAGCGCAGTTATTGGAAAATCGTCTTTTTAAAATTCGGTTACATTTTGTAATCGAACCTGGATTGCAGCCGAACAAGACGACATCTTGTAGCAGCTAAAACTGCGCTCTTCTCAAAAATACATCTCTAACGCAAAATAACCGAAGCACATGGAATCTGTGACAATAAATTTTATCGGTTCAAAATAAATAAGGCTAACCATCAGGGATTTTCACAAAAAATTGAATAAATTTTTATGGTTGAGTTTTCGGTTCAAAATGATTTTAGGTAATGGTAATTATGTGTTTAGCATCAAATTAACGGTAGGTTGCATATGGAAAGCGCAGTTATTGGAAAATCGTATTTTTAAAATTCGGTTACATTTTGTAATCGAACCTGGATTGCAGCCGAACAAGAAGACATCTTGTAGCAACTAAAACTGGGCTCTTCACAAAAATACATCACTAACGCAAAATAACCGAAGCACATGGAATCTGTGACAATAAATTTTATCGGTTCAAAATAAGTAAGGCTAACCATCATGGATTTTCACAAAAAATTGAATAAATTTTTATGGTTGAGTTTCCGGTTCAAAATGATTTTAGGTAATGGTAATTATGTGTTTAGCATGAAATTAACGGTAGGTTGCATATGGAAAGCGCAGTTATTGGAAAATCGTCTTTTTAAAATTCGGTTATATTTTGTAATCGAACCTGGATTGCAGCCGAACAAGACGACATCTTGTAGCAACTAAAACTGGGCTCTTCACAAAAATACATCACTAACGCAAAATAACCGAAGCACATGGAATCTGTGACAATAAATTTTATCAATTCAAAATCAGTAAGGCTAACCATCAGGGATTTATACAAAAAATTGAATAAATTTATATGGTTGAGTTTCCGGTTCAAAATGATTTTAGGTAATGGTAATTATGTGTTTAGCATGAAATTAACGGTAGGTTGCATATGGAAAGCGCAGTTATTGGAAAATCGTCTTTTTAAAATTCGGTTACATTTTGTAATCGAACCTGGATTGCAGCCGAACAAGACGACATCTTGTAGCAACTAAAACTGGGCTCTTCTCAAAAATACATCTCTAACGCAAAATAACCGAAGCACATGGAATCTGTGACAATAAATTTTATCGGTTCAAAATAAATAAGGCTAACCATCAGGGATTTTCACAAAAAATTGAATAAATTTTTATGGTTGAGTTTCCGGTTCAAAATGATTTTAGGTTATGGTAATTATGTGTTTAGCATGAAATTAACGGTAGGTTGCATATGGAAAGCGCAGTTATTGGAAAATCGTCTTTTTAAAATTCGGTTACATTTTGTAATCGAATCTGGATTGCAGCCGAACAAGACGACATCTTGTAGCAACTAAAACTGGGCTCTTCTCAAAAATACATCTCTAACGCAAAATAACCGAAGCACATGGAATCTGTGACAATAAATTTTATCGGTTCAAAATAAGTAAGGCTAACCATCATGGATTTTCACAAAAAATTGAATAAATTTTTATGGTTGAGTTTCCGGTTCAAAATGATTTTAGGTAATGGTAATTATGTGTTTAGCATGAAATTAACGGTAGGTTGCATATGAAAAGCGCAGTTATTGGAAAATCGTCTTTTTAAAATTCGGTTACATTTTGTAATCGAACCTGGATTGCAGCCGAACAAGACGACATCTTGTAGCAACTAAAACTGGGCTCTTCTCAAAAATACATCTCTAACGCAAAATAACCGAAGCACATGGAATCTGTGACAATAAATTTTATCGTTTCAAAATAAGTAAGGCTAACCATCATGGATTTTCACAAAAAATAGAATAAATTTTTATGGTTGAGTTTCCGGTTCAAAATGATTTTAGGTAATGGTAATTATGTGTTTAGCATGAAATTAACGGTAGGTTGCATATGGAAAGCGCCGTTATTGGAAAATCGTCTTTTTAAAATTCGGTTACATTTTGTAATCGAACCTGGATTGCAGCCGAACAAGACGACATCTTGTAGCAGCTAAAACTGGGCTCTTCTCAAAAATACATCTCTAACGCAAAATAACCGAAGCACATGGAATCTGTGACAATAAATTTTATCGGTTCAAAATAAGTAAGGCTAACCATCATGGATTTTCACAAAAAATTGAATAAATTTTTATGGTTGAGTTTCCGGTTCAAAATGATTTTAGGTAATGGTAATTATGTGTTTAGCATGAAATTAACGGTAGGTTGCAAATGGAAAGCGCAGTTATTGGAAAATCGTCTTTTTAAAATTCGGTTACATTTTGTAATCGAACCTGGATTGCAGCCGAACAAGACGACATCTTGTAGCAACTAAAACTGGGCTCTTCTCAAAAATACATCTCTAACGCAAAATAACCGAAGCACATGGAATCTGTGACAATAAATTTTATCGGTTCAAAATCAGTAAGGCAAACCATCATGGAAATCACAAAAAATTGAATAAATTTTTATGGTTGAGTTTCCGGTTCAAAATGATTTAAGGTTATGGTAATTATGTGTTTAGCATGAAATTAACGGTAGGTTGCATATGGAAAGCGCAGTTATTGGAAAATCGTCTTTTTAAAATTTGGTTACATTTTGTAATCGAACCTGGATTGCAGCCGAACAAGACGACATCTTGTATCAACTAAAACTGGGCTCTTCACAAAAATACATCACTAACGCAAAATAACCGAAGCACATGGAATCTGTGACAATAAATTTTATCGGTTCAAAATAAGTAAGGCTAACCATCATGGATTTTCACAAAAAATTGAATAAATTTTTATGGTTGAGTTTCCGGTTCAAAATGATTTTAGGTAATGGTAATTATGTGTTTAGCATGAAATTAACGGTAGGTTGCAAATGGAAAGCGCAGTTATTGGAAAATCGTCTTTTTAAAATTCGGTTACGTTTTGTAATCGAACCTGGATTGCAGCCGAACAAGACGACATCTTGTAGCAACTAAAACTGGGCTCTTCTCAAAAATACATCTCTAACGCAAAATAACCGAAGCACATGGAATCTGTGACAATAAATTTTATCGGTTCAAAATCAGTAAGGCAAACCATCATGGAAATCACAAAAAATTGAATAAATTTTTATGGTTGAGTTTCCGGTTCAAAATGATTTAAGGTTATGGTAATTATGTGTTTAGCATGAAATTAACGGTAGGTTGCATATGGAAAGCGCAGTTATTGGAAAATCGTCTTTTTAAAATTCGGTTACATTTTGTAATCGAACCTGGATTGCAGCCGAACAAGACGACATCTTGTAGCAACTAAAACTGGGCTCTTCTCAAAAATACATCTCTAACGCAAAATAACCGAAGCACATGGAATCTGTGACAATAAATTTTATCGGTTCAAAATTAGTAAGGCTAACCATCAGGGATTTTCACAAAAAATTGAACAAATTTTTATGGTTGAGTTTCCGGTTCAAAATGATTTTAGGTAATGGTAATTATGTGTTTAGCATGAAATTAACGGTAGGTTGCAAATGGAAAGCGCAGTTATTGGAAAATCGTATTTTTAAAATTCGGTTACATTTTGTAATCGAACCTGGATTGCAGCCGAACAAGACGACATCTTGTAGCAACTAAAACTGGGCTCTTCTCAAAAATACATCTCTAACGCAAAATAACCGAAGCACATGGAATCTGTGACAATAAATTTTATCGTTTCAAAATAAGTAAGGCTAACCATCATGGATTTTCACAAAAAATTGAATAAATTTTTATGGTTGAGTTTCCGGTTCAAAATGATTTTAGGTAATGGTAATTATGTGTTTAGCATGAAATTAACGGTAGGTTGCATATGGAAAGCGCAGTTATTGGAAAATCGTATTTTTAAAATTCGGTTACATTTTGTAATCGAACCTGGATTGCAGCCGAACAAGAAGACATCTTGTAGCAACTAAAACTGGGCTCTTCACAAAAATACATCACTAACGCAAAATAACCGAAGCACATGGAATCTGTGACAATAAATTTTATCGGTTCAAAATAAGTAAGGCTAGCCATCATGGATTTTCACAAAAAATTGAATAAATTTTTATGGTTGAGTTTCCGGTTCAAAATGATTTTAGGTAATGGTAATTATGTGTTTAGCATGAAATTAACGGTAGGTTGCATATGGAAAGCGCAGTTATTGGAAAATCGTCTTTTTAAAATTTGGTTACATTTTGTAATCGAACCTGGATTGCAGCCGAACAAGACGACATCTTGTATCAACTAAAACTGGGCTCTTCACAAAAATACATCACTAACGCAAAATAACCGAAGCACATGGAATCTTTGACAATAAATTTTATCGGTTCAAAATAAGTAAGGCTAACCATCATGGATTTTCACAAAAAATTGAATAAATTTTTATGGTTGAGTTTCCGGTTCAAAATGATTTTAGGTAATGGTAATTATGTGTTTAGCATGAAATTAACGGTAGGTTGCATATGGAAAGCGCAGTTATTCGAAAATCGTCTTTTTAAAATTTGGTTATATTTTGTAATCGAACCTGGATTGCAGCCGAACAAGACGACATCTTGTAGCAACTAAAACTGGGCTCTTCACAAAAATACATCACTAACGCAAAATAACTGAAGCACATGGAATCTGTGACAATAAATTTTATCGGTTCAAAATCAGAAATGCTAACCATCAGGGATTTTCACAAAAAATTGAACAAATTTTTATGGTTGAGTTTCCGGTTCAAAATGATTTTAGGTAATGGTAATTATGTGTTTAGCATGAAATTAACGGTAGGTTGCAAATGGAAAGCGCAGTTATTGGAAAATCGTCTTTTTAAAATTCGGTTACATTTTGTAATCGAACCTGGATTGCAGCCGAACAAAAATAACCGAAGCACATGGAATCTGTGACAATAAATTTTATCGGTTCAAAATCAGTAAGGCTAACCATCAGGGATTTACACAAAAAATTGAATAAATTTATATGGTTGAGTTTTCGGTTCAAAATGATTTTAGGTAATGGTAATTATGTGTTTAGCATGAAATTAACGGTAGGTTGCATATGGAAAGCGCAGTTATTGGAAAATCGTCTTTTTAAAATTCGGTTACATTTTGTAATCGAACCTGGATTGCAGCCGAACAAGACGACATCTTGTAGCAACTAAAACTGGGCTCTTCACAAAAATACATCACTAACGCAAAATAACCGAAGCACATGGAATCTGTGACAATAAATTTTATCGGTTCAAAATCAGAAATGCTAACCATCAGGGATTTTCACAAAAAATTGAACAAATTTTTATGGTTGAGTTTCCGGTTCAAAATGATTTTAGGTAATGGTAATTATGTGTTTAGCATGAAATTAACGGTAGGTTGCAAATGGAAAGCGCAGTTATTGGAAAATCGTCTTTTTAAAATTCGGTTACATTTTGTAATCGAACCTGGATTGCAGCCGAACAAGACGACATCTTGTAGCAACTAAAACTGGGCTCTTCTCAAAAATACATCTCTAACGCGAAATAACCGAAGCACATGGAATCTGTGACAATAAATTTTATCGGTTCAAAATCAGTAAGGCTAACCATCAGGGATTTACACAAAAAATTGAATAAATTTATATGGTTGAGTTTTCGGTTCAAAATGATTTTAGGTAATGGTAATTATGTGTTTAGCATGAAATTAACGGTAGGTTGCATATGGAAAGCGCAGTTATTGGAAAATCGTCTTTTTAAAATTCGGTTACATTTTGTAATCGAACCTGGATTGCAGCCGAACAAGACGACATCTTGTAGCAACTAAAACTGGGCTCTTCTCAAAAATACATCTCTAACGCAAAATAACCGAAGCACATGGAATCTGTGACAATAAATTTTATCGGTTCAAAATCAGTAAGGCAAACCATCATGGAAATCACAAAAAATTGAATAAATTTTTATGGTTGAGTTTCCGGTTCAAAATGATTTTAGGTAATGGTAATTATGTGTTTAGCATGAAATTAATGGTAGGTTGCATATGGAAAGCGCAGTTATTGGAAAATCCTATTTTTAAAATTTGGTTACATTTTGTAATCGAACCTGGATTGCAGCCGAACAAGATGACATCTTGTATCAACTAAAACTGGGCTCTTCTCAAAAATACATCTCTAACGCAAAATAACCGAAGCACATGGAATCTGTGACAATAAATTTTATCGGTTCAAAATAAGTAAGGCTAACCATCACGGATTTTCACAAAAAATTGAATAAATTTTTATGGTTGAGTTTCCGGTTCAAAATGATTTTAGGTAATGGTAATTATGTGTTTAGCATGAAATTAATGGTAGGTTGCATATGGAAAGCGCAGTTATTGGAAAATCCTATTTTTAAAATTTGGTTACATTTTGTAATCGAACCTGGATTGCAGCCGAACAAGATGACATCTTGTATCAACTAAAACTGGGCTCTTCTCAAAAATACATCTCTAACGCAAAATAACCGAAGCACATGGAATCTGTGACAATAAATTTTATCGGTTCAAAATAAGTAAGGCTAACCATCACGGATTTTCACAAAAAATTGAATAAATTTTTATGGTTGAGTTTCCGGTTCAAAATGATTTTAGGTAATGGTAATTATGTGTTTAGCATGAAATTAACGGTAGGTTGCATATGGAAAGCGCAGTTATTGGAAAATCGTATTTTTAAAATTTGGTTACATTTTGTAATCGAACCTGGATTGCAGCCGAACAAGATGACATCTTGTATCAACTAAAACTGGGCTCTTCTCAAAAATACATCTCTAATGCAAAATAACCGAAGCACATGGAATCTGTGACAATAAATTTTATCGGTTCAAAATAAGTAAGGCTAACCATCATGGATTTTCACAAAAAATTGAATAAATTTTTATGGTTGAGTTTCCGGTTCAAAATGATTTTAGGTAATGGTAATTATGTGTTTAGCATGAAATTAACGGTAGGTTGCATATGGAAAGCGCAGTTATTGGAAAATCGTCTTTTTAAAATTCGGTTACATTTTGTAATCGAACCTGGATTGCAGCCGAACAAGACGACATCTTGTAGCAACTAAAACTGGGCTCTTCACAAAAATACATCACTAACGCAAAATAACCGAAGCACATGGAATCTGTGACAATAAATTTTATCGGTTCAAAATAAGTAAGGCTAACCATCATGGATTTTCACAAAAAATTGAATAAATTTTTATGGTTGAGTTTCCGGTTCAAAATGATTTTAGGTAATGGTAATTATGTGTTTAGCATGAAATTAACGGTAGGTTGCATATGGAAAGCGCAGTTATTGGAAAATCGTATTTTTAAAATTCGGTTACATTTTGTAATCGAACCTGGATTGCAGCCGAACAAGAAGACATCTTGTAGCAACTAAAACTGGGTTCTTCACAAAAATACATCACTAACGCAAAATAACCGAAGCACATGGAATCTGTGACAATAAATTTTATCGGTTCAAAATAAATAAGGCTAACCATCATGGATTTTCACAAAAAATTGAATAAATTTTTATGGTTGAGTTTTCGGTTCAAAATGATTTTAGGTAATGGTAATTATGTGTTTAGCATGAAATTAACGGTAGGTTGCATATGGAAAGCGCAGTTATTGGAAAATCGTCTTTTTAAAATTTGGTTACATTTTGTAATCGAACCTGGATTGCAGCCGAACAAGACGACATCTTGTAGCAACTAAAACTGGGTTCTTCTCAAAAATACATCTCTAACGCAAAATAACCGAAGCACATGGAATCTGTGACAATAAATTTTATCGGTTCAAAATCAGTAAGGCAAACCATCATGGAAATCACAGAAAATTGAATAAATTTTTATGGTTGAGTTTCCGGTTCAAAATGATTTTAGGTAATGGTAATTATGTGTTTAGCATGAAATTAACGGTAGGTTGCATATGGAAAGCGCAGTTATTGGAAAATCGTCCTTTTAAAATTCGGTTACATTTTGTAATCGAACCTGGATTGCAGCCGAACAAGACGACATCTTGTAGCAACTAAAACTGGGCTCTTCTCAAAAATACATCTCTAACGCAAAATAACCGAAGCACATGGAATCTGTGACAATAAATTTTATCGGTTCAAAATCAGTAAGGCAAACCATCATGGAAATCACAGAAAATTGAATAAATTTTTATGGTTGAGTTTCCGGTTCAAAATGATTTTAGGTTATGGTAATTATGTGTTTAGCATGAAATTAACGGTAGGTTGCATATGGAAAGCGCAGTTATTGGAAAATCGTCTTTTTAAAATTTGGTTACATTTTGTAATCGAACCTGGATTGCAGCCGAACAAGACGACATCTTGTATCAACTAAAACTGGGCTCTTCACAAAAATACATCTCTAACGCAAAATAACCGAAGCACATGGAATCTGTGACAATAAATTTTATCGGTTCAAAATAAGTAAGGCTAACCATCATGGATTTTCACAAAAAATTGAATAAATTTTTATGGTTGAGTTTCCGGTTCAAAATGATTTTAGGTAATGGTAATTATGTGTTTAGCATGAAATTAACGGTAGGTTGCATATGGAAAGCGCAGTTATTGGAAAATCGTCTTTTTAAAATTCGGTTACATTTTGTAATCGAACCTGGATTGCAGCCGAACAAGACGACATCTTGTAGCAACTAAAACTGGGCTCTTCTCAAAAATACATCTCTAACGCAAAATAACCGAAGCACATGGAATCTGTGACAATAAATTTTATCGGTTCAAAATAAGTAAGGCTAACCATCAGGGATTTTCACAAAAAATTGAACAAATTTTTATGGTTGAGTTTCCGGTTCAAAATGATTTTAGGTAATGGTAATTATGTGTTTAGCATGAAATTAACGGTAGGTTGCAAATGGAAAGCGCAGTTATTGGAAAATCGTATTTTTAAAATTTGGTTACATTTTGTAATCGAACCTGGATTGCAGCCGAACAAGAAGACATCTTGTAGCAACTAAAACTGGGCTCTTCACAAAAATACATCACTAACGCAAAATAACCGAAGCACATGGAATCTGTGACAATAAATTTTATCGGTCAAAATAAGTAAGGCTAACCATCAGGGATTTTCACAAAAAATTGAACAAATTTTTATGGTTGAGTTTCCGGTTCAAAATGATTTTAGGTAATGGTAATTATGTGTTTAGCATGAAATTAACGGTAGGTTGCAAATGTAATCGAACCTGGATTGCAGCCGAACAAGACGACATCTTGTAGCAACTAAAACTGGGCTCTTCTCAAAAATACATCTCTAACGCAAAATAACCGAAGCACATGGAATCTGTGACAATAAATTTTATCGGTTCAAAATCAGTAAGGCAAACCATCATGGAAATCACAAAAAATTGAATAAATTTTTATGGTTGAGTTTCCGGTTCAAAATGATTTTAGGTTATGGTAATTATGTGTTTAGCATGAAATTAACGGTAGGTTGCATATGGAAAGCGCAGTTATTGGAAAATCGTCTTTTTAAAATTCGGTTACATTTTGTAATCGAACCTGGATTGCAGCCGAACAAGACGACATCTTGTAGCAACTAAAACTGGGCTCTTCTCAAAAATACATCTCTAACGCAAAATAACCGAAGCACATGGAATCTGTGACAATAAATTTTATCGGTTCAAAATAAGTAAGGCTAACCATCAGGGATTTTCACAAAAAATTGAACAAATTTTTATGGTTGAGTTTCCGGTTCAAAATGATTTTAGGTAATGGTAATTATGTGTTTAGCATGAAATTAACGGTAGGTTGCATATGGAAAGCGCAGTTATTGGAAAATCGTATTTTTAAAATTTGGTTACATTTTGTAATCGAACCTGGATTGCAGCAGAACAAGATGACATCTTGTATCAACTAAAACTGGGCTCTTCTCAAAAATACATCTCTAACGCAAAATAACCGAAGCACATGGAATCTGTGACAATAAATTTTATCGGTTCAAAATAAGTAAGGCTAACCATCATGGATTTTCACAAAAAATTGAATAAATTTTTATGGTTGAGTTTCCGGTTCAAAATGATTTTAGGTAATGGTAATTATGTGTTTAGCATGAAATTAACGGTAGGTTGCATATGGAAAGCGCAGTTATTGGAAAATCGTTTTTTTAAAATTTGGTTACATTTTGTAATCGAACCTGGATTGCAGCCGAACAAGACGACATCTTGTATCAACTAAAACTGGGCTCTTCACAAAAATACATCACTAACGCAAAATAACCGAAGCACATGGAATCTGTGACAATAAATTTTATCGGTTCAAAATAAGTAAGGCTAACCATCATGGATTTTCACAAAAAATTGAATAAATTTTTATGGTTGAGTTTCCGGTTCAAAATGATTTTAGGTAATGGTAATTATGTGTTTAGCACGAAATTAACGGTAGGTTGCAAATGGAAAGCGCAGTTATTGGAAAATCGTCTTTTTAAAATTCGGTTACATTTTGTAATCGAACCTGGATTGCAGCCCGACAAGACGACATCTTGTAGCAACTAAAACTGGGCTCTTCTCAAAAATACATCTCTAACGCAAAATAACCGAAGCACATGGAATCTGTGACAATAAATTTTATCGGTTCAAAATCAGTAAGGCTAACCATCATGGAAATCACAAAAAATTGAATAAATTTTTATGGTTGAGTTTCCGGTTCAAAATGATTTTAGGTTATGGTAATTATGTGTTTAGCATGAAATTAACGGTAGGTTGCAAATGGAAAGCGCAGTTATTGGAAAATCGTATTTTTAAAATTCGGTTACATTTTGTAATCGAACCTGGATTGCAGCCGAACAAGACGACATCTTGTAGCAACTAAAACTGGGCTCTTCTCAAAAATACATCTCTAACGCAAAATAACCGAAGCACATGGAATCTGTGACAATAAATTTTATCGGTTCAAAATCAGTAAGGCTAACCATCATGGATTTTCACAAAAAATTGAACAAATTTTTATGGTTGAGTTTCCGGTTCAAAATGATTTTAGGTAATGGTAATTATGTGTTTAGCATGAAATTAACGGTAGGTTGCATATGGAAAGCGCAGTTATTGGAAAATCGTCTTTTTAAAATTCGGTTACATTTTGTAATCGAACCTGGATTGCAGCCGAACAAGACGACATCTTGTAGCAACTAAAACTGGGCTCTTCTCAAAAATACATCTCTAACGCAAAATAACCGAAGCACATGGAATCTGTGACAATAAATTTTATCGTTTCAAAATAAGTAAGGCTAACCATCATGGATTTTCACAAAAAATTGAATAAATTTTTATGGTTGAGTTTCCGGTTCAAAATGATTTTAGGTAATGGTAATTATGTGTTTAGCATGAAATTAACGGTAGGTTGCATATGGAAAGCGCAGTTATTGGAAAATCGTCTTTTTAAAATTCGGTTACATTTTGTAATCGAACCTGGATTGCAGCCGAACAAGACGACATCTTGTAGCAACTAAAACTGGGCTCTTCACAAAAATACATCACTAACGCAAAATAACCGAAGCACATGGAATCTGTGACAATAAATTTTATCGGTTCAAAATAAGTAAGGCTAACCATCATGGATTTTCACAAAAAATTGAATAAATTTTTATGGTTGAGTTTCCGGTTCAAAATGATTTTAGGTAATGGTAATTATGTGTTTAGCATGAAATTAACGGTAGGTTGCATATGGAAAGCGCAGTTATTGGAAAATCGTCTTTTTAAAATTCGGTTACATTTTGTAATCGAACCTGGATTGCAGCCGAACAAGAAGACATCTTGTAGCAACTAAAACTGGGTTCTTTACAAAAATACATCACTAACGCAAAATAACCGAAGCACATGGAATCTGTGACAATAAATTTTATCGGTTCAAAATAAATAAGGCTAACCATCATGGATTTTCACAAAAAATTGAATAAATTTTTATGGTTGAGTTTTCGGTTCAAAATGATTTTAGGTAATGGTAATTATGTGTTTAGCATGAAATTAACGGTAGGTTGCATATGGAAAGCGCAGTTATTGGAAAATCGTCTTTTTAAAATTTGGTTACATTTTGTAATCGAACCTGGATTGCAGCCGAACAAGACGACATCTTGTAGCAACTAAAACTGGGCTCTTCACAAAAATCAATCTCTAACGCAAAATAACCGAAGCACATGGAATCTGTGACAATAAATTTTATCGGTTCAAAATAAGTAAGGCTAACCATCATGGATTTTCACAAAAAATTGAATAAATTTTTATGGTTGAGTTTCCGGTTCAAAATGATTTTAGGTAATGGTAATTATGTGTTTAGCATGAAATTAACGGTAGGTTGCATATGGAAAGCGCAGTTATTGGAAAATCGTCCTTTTAAAATTCGGTTACATTTTGTAATCGAACCTGGATTGCAGCCGAACAAGACGACATCTTGTAGCAACTAAAACTGGGCTCTTCTCAAAAATACATCTCTAACGCAAAATAACCGAAGCACATGGAATCTGTGACAATAAATTTTATCGGTTCAAAATCAGTAAGGCAAACCATCATGGAAATCACAGAAAATTGAATAAATTTTTATGGTTGAGTTTCCGGTTCAAAATGATTTTAGGTTATGGTAATTATGTGTTTAGCATGAAATTAACGTTAGGTTGCATATGGAAAGCGCAGTTATTGGAAAATCGTCTTTTTAAAATTCGGTTACATTTTGTAATCGAACCTGGATTGCAGCCGAACAAGACGACATCTTGTAGCAACTAAAACTGGGCTCTTCTCAAAAATACATCTCTAACGCAAAATAACCGAAGCACATGGAATCTGTGACAATAAATTTTATCGGTTCAAAATCAGTAAGGCTAACCATCAGGGATTTTCACAAAAAATTGAACAAATTTTTATGGTTGAGTTTCCGGTTCAAAATGATTTTAGGTAATGGTAATTATGTGTTTAGCATGAAATTAACTGTAGGTTGCATATGGAAAGCGCAGTTATTGGAAAATCGTCCTTTTAAAATTCGGTTACATTTTGTAATCGAACCTGGATTGCAGCCGAACAAGACGACATCTTGTAGCAACTAAAACTGGGCTCTTCTCAAAAATACATCTCTAACGCAAAATAACCGAAGCACATGGAATCTGTGACAATAAATTTTATCGGTTCAAAATCAGTAAGGCAAACCATCATGGAAATCACAGAAAATTGAATAAATTTTTATGGTTGAGTTTCCGGTTCAAAATGATTTTAGGTTATGGTAATTATGTGTTTAGCATGAAATTAACGGTAGGTTGCATATGGAAAGCGCAGTTATTGGAAAATCGTCTTTTTAAAATTCGGTTACATTTTGTAATCGAACCTGGATTGCAGCCGAACAAGACGACATCTTGTAGCAACTAAAACTGGGCTCTTCTCAAAAATACATCTCTAACGCAAAATAACCGAAGCACGTGGAATCTGTGACAATAAATTTTATCGGTTCAAAATCAGTAAGGCTAACCATCAGGGATTTTCACAAAAAATTGAACAAATTTTTATGGTTGAGTTTCCGGTTCAAAATGATTTTAGGTAATGGTAATTATGTGTTTAGCATGAAATTAACGGTAGGTTGCAAATGGAAAGCGCAGTTATTGGAAAATCGTATTTTTAAAATTCTGTTACATTTTGTAATCGAACCTGGATTGCAGCCGAACAAGACGACATCTTGTAGCAACTAAAACTGGGTTCTTCACAAAAATACATCACTAACGCAAAATAACCGAAGCACATGGAATCTGTGACAATAAATTTTATCGGTTCAAAATAAGTAAGGCTAACCATCATGGATTTTCACAAAAAATTGAATAAATTTTTATGGTTGAGTTTCCGGTTCAAAATGATTTTAGGTAATGGTAATTATGTGTTTAGCATGAAATTAACGGTAGGTTGCATATGGAAAGCGCAGTTATTGGAATATTGGAAAATGGTATTTTTAAAATTTGGTTACATTTTGTAATCGAACCTGGATTGCAGCCGAACAAGACGACATCTTGTATCAACTAAAACTGGGCTCTTCTCAAAAATACATCTCTAACGCAAAATAACCGAAGCACATGGAATCTGTGACAATAAATTTTATCGGTTCAAAATAAATAAGGCTAACCATCAGGGATTTTCACAAAAAATTGAATAAGTTTTTATGGTTGAGTTTCCGGTTCAAAATGATTTTAGGTAATGGTAATTATGTGTTTAGCATGAAATTAACGGTAGGTTGCAAATGGAAAGCGCAGTTATTGGAAAATCGTATTTTTAAAATTCGGTTACATTTTGTAATCGAACCTGGATTGCAGCCGAACAAGACGACATCTTGTAGCAACTAAAACTGGGTTCTTCACAAAAATACATCACTAACGCAAAATAACCGAAGCACATGGAATCTGTGACAATAAATTTTATCGGTTCAAAATAAGTAAGGCTAACCATCATGGATTTTCACAAAAAATTAAATAAATTTTTATGGTTGAGTTTCCGGTTCAAAATGATTTTAGGTAATGGTAATTATGTGTTTAGCATGAAATTAACGGTAGGTTGCATATGGAAAGCGCAGTTATTGGAATATTGGAAAATGGTATTTTTAAAATTTGGTTACATTTTGTAATCGAACCTGGATTGCAGCCGAACAAGACGACATCTTGTATCAACTAAAACTGGGCTCTTCTCAAAAATACATCTCTAACGCAAAATAACCGAAGCACATGGAATCTGTGACAATAAATTTTATCGGTTCAAAATAAATAAGGCTAACCATCAGGGATTTTCACAAAAAATTGAATAAGTTTTTATGGTTGAGTTTCCGGTTCAAAATGATTTTAGGTAATGGTAATTATGTGTTTAGCATGAAATTAACGGTAGGTTGCAAATGGAAAGCGCAGTTATTGGAAAATCGTATTTTTAAAATTCGGTTACATTTTGTAATCGAACCTGGATTGCAGCCGAACAAGACGACATCTTGTAGCAACTAAAACTGGGTTCTTCACAAAAATACATCACTAACGCAAAATAACCGAAGCACATGGAATCTGTGACAATAAATTTTATCGGTTCAAAATAAGTAAGGCTAGCCATCATGGATTTTCACAAAAAATTAAATAAATTTTTATGGTTGAGTTTCCGGTTCAAAATGATTTTATGTAATGGTAATTATGTGTTTAGCATGAAATTAACGGTAGGTTGCATATGGAAAGCGCAGTTATTGGAAAATCGTATTTTTAAAATTTGGTTACATTTTGTAATCGAACCTGGATTGCAGCCGAACAAGACGACATCTTGTAGCAACTAAAACTGAGCTCTTCTCAAAAATACATCTCTAACGCAAAATAACCGAAGCACATGGAATCTGTGACAATAAATTTTATCGGTTCAAAATAAATAAGGCTAACCATCAGGGATTTTCACAAAAAATTGAATAAGTTTTTATGGTTGAGTTTCCGGTTCAAAATGATTTTAGGTAATGGTAATTATGTGTTTAGCATGAAATTAACTGTAGGTTGCAAATGGAAAGCGCAGTTATTGGAAAATCGTCTTTTTAAAATCCGGTTACATTTTGTAATCGAACCTGGATTGCAGCCGAACAAGACGACATCTTGTAGCAACTAAAACTGGGCTCTTCACAAAAATACATCTCTAACGCAAAATAACCGAAGCACATGGAATCTGTGACAATAAATTTTATCGGTTCAAAATCAGTAAGGCAAACCATCATGGAAATCACAGAAAATTGAATAAATTTTTATGGTTGAGTTTCCGGTTCAAAATGATTTTAGGTTATGGTAATTATGTGTTTAGCATGAAATTAACGGTAGGTTGCATATGGAAAGCGCAGTTATTGGAAAATCGTCTTTTTAAAATTCGGTTACATTTTGTAATCGAACCTGGATTGCAGCCGAACAAGACGACATCTTGTAGCAACTAAAACTGGGTTCTTCACAAAAATACATCACTAACGCAAAATAACCGAAGCACATGGAATCTGTGACAATAAATTTTATCGGTTCAAAATCAGTAAGGCTAACCATCAGGGATTTTCACAAAAAATTGAACAAATTTTTATGGTTGAGTTTCCGGTTCAAAATGATTTTAGGTAATGGTAATTATGTGTTTAGCATGAAATTAACGGTAGGTTGCAAATGGAAAGCGCAGTTATTGGAAAATCGTCTTTTTAAAATCCGGTTACATTTTGTAATCGAACCTGGATTGCAGCCGAACAAGACGACATCTTGTAGCAACTAAAACTGGGCTCTTCACAAAAATACATCTCTAACGCAAAATAACCGAAGCACATGGAATCTGTGACAATAAATTTTATCGGTTCAAAATCAGTAAGGCAAACCATCATGGAAATCACAAAAAATTGAATAAATTTTTATGGTTGAGTTTCCGGTTCAAAATGATTTTAGGTTATGGTAATTATGTGTTTAGCATGAAATTAACTGTAGGTTGCATATGGAAAGCGCAGTTATTGGAAAATCGTCTTTTTAAAATTCGGTTACATTTTGTAATCGAACCTGGATTGCAGCCGAACAAGACGACATCTTGTAGCAACTAAAACTGGGCTCTTCTCAAAAATACATCTCTAACGCAAAATAACCGAAGCACATGGAATCTGTGACAATAAATTTTATCGGTTCAAAATCAGTAAGGCTAACCATCAGGGATTTTCACAAAAAATTGAACAAATTTTTATGGTTGAGTTTCCGGTTCAAAATGATTTTAGGTAATGGTAGTTATGTGTTTAGCATGAAATTAACGGTAGGTTGCAAATGGAAAACGCAGTTATTGAAAAATCGTATTTTTAAAATTCGGTTACATTTTGTAATCGAACCTGGATTGCAGCCGAACAAGACGACATCTTGTAGCAACTAAAACTGGGCTCTTCACAAAAATACATCACTAACGCAAAATAACCGAAGCACATGGAATCTGTGACAATAAATTTTATCGGTTCAAAATAAGTAAGGCTAACCATCATGGATTTTCACAAAAAATAGAATAAATTTTTATGGTTGAGTTTCCGGTTCAAAATGATTTTAGTAATGGTAATTATGTGTTTAGCATGAAATTAACGGTAGGTTGCATATGGAAAGCGCAGTTATTCGAAAATCGTCTTTTTAAAATTCGTTTACATTTTGTAATCGAACCTGGATTGCAGCCGAACAAGACGACATCTTGTAGCAACTAAAACTGGGCTCTTCTCAAAAATACATCTCTAACGCAAAATAACCGAAGCACATGGAATCTGTAACAATAAATTTAGTAGCGAAAAATATTATGAGCTTATATTAAAAGTATAAACAAAATGCTTTAGCGAATTATTATGATTTCGCAAAAGTTTCGTTAACCGTCATTTGTTTTTTGTCACATTGTATTGTGTATGGGGGCATCGCCAAATAATTTACTTAAATACATTACCCTTTGTGTTGCTGGAAATTGTATTATAAAATCTCTTTCAACATTATTAAGTTAAATTAAAAACCAAAACTTTTATATTAAATAATTTTCATATTTATTTCATTTGTTTTTTTTTAAATTATTTTGATTTTTTTTAAAATTTCATAATTTTTTCTTATTTTTCCTTTTTTTTGTGTTTTGCTTTTTGTTGTGTATGTTCAATGTCTTATAATTAAATATATTAACATTACTAATTTTTTTTGTTGTTGTAATTTATTAATAATTTTCATTTTGTTTTTATATTATTTAAATTTAATAATAATATTTTGTTTTTAAATAATTTGTTCATTTAATTTTAAACAATATATTTTCATAATATTAATAATCATAATAATAATTATAATTAAATTCTGTGATTCAGGGGGAAAGGAAGAAAAAATAAAATATTTGTTAAATTTATTTTATTCAATTTGTGTATATATATATGATTTAATATTTAATTTAATAATTAATTTAATTGTGTGATTTAGTTAATTAATTATATATTTTATATATGAGACGATTACGAATATATATATATGTTATAAATGGTACGAAAAAGGATAATGCGAGGATATAAAATCCGTGTAAAACCAGAAAATAACTAAAACGCGAAAATTAAAAAAAAAAAAATTAAATAATTTATGAACTTAAAAAATAAATAAAATTATTTTATACATTTATATATTTTATTGCTTGTTTATGTTTTAGTTTTTTTTGTTTGTTTGTTTATTTGTAATCCTTTAAAATAAAATAAAATTAAAATATTTATATATTTAATTAATTATATCACAAAAATTATAAAAATTTTAATTTTAAAGGATTTAATTTTTAAATAGTAGTAGTAAATTAAATTGAAATTATATATTTATATTATATATAATATATATTTATAATATTTTGCTGTTGTATTTAAATTAAATTACACATGATATATAATAATTATAATTAAAAAATAAATTTAGTTTCGTGTACTCAAAGTACGGTTTTTTAATATTATAATTTATTTTTTACTAATAAAGATTAATAATTTTACTATTTAAATTGTGTTTAATTATTAATATTATTTTAATTAATCAATAATAATTTCTAATCATATTTTTTTTTGTTTTATTTAATAAAATTTTAAATTTTAAATAAATTTTTTAAAATTTTAATTTAAATAAATATAATACAGGTTTTTTTGTTTTTTTGTTTTTTAATTTTTTTTATGTACATAATATAATTAAATTGGAAAAATAATTTAATATAATAGTATTTTATTAGATTTAAGAAACCAAATTTTTAGAGGACATTTTTTATTTGATACATATACATACAAAGTTTATATATTGCATTTGTTATCCATCCGGGTGTTTGTGAGTATAGCAAATTAATTAATTTTCTTTGGTTAAATTATATTGAATTAATTTATTTATTTACTTGATTTATTTCTATATGTATTTACATTTATTTGTTGCACTTTTGTTTTAAAATTTGAGTTTATTTGAATAAAATGTTTTTGTTTTGTTTCACTTAATTTTTTTTTTTATTTTGGTTCACTAGCACACATCATTAAATGTTTCCTTTGGGTGTATTCAATGTGAATGTGTGTGTGCATTTAAAATTACAAATACCACCATAGCGAGAATAAAATTGATAATTTATTATGTTTTAAATGAATATTCATGATGAGAATTTAATTTGAGGTCATGCATCGTCTAAATCAAGTATTATATTTATATCACTGTCGTTACCATCGTCATCCTTGTTACTAGTACTGCCAGCATGTTTCTTACCCATTTTATGATTGAGCATGTGTCACTGGTCGGTCGTTTTGCCGCCATCGTCCATAACACCATTTTGTTGCATTTCCAAACCATTTACCATTTGTTCGATGCTTTTCAGTTCTGACGGACTGCTAGCGGTAATTAATGGCGTTGCTATACTGGGCTGTGTACTAGATTGAGTTACGGCCACGGGCGATGGTGATACCGAGAGTGGTCGTGGTGGTGAATTTGATGTGGGTCGTGGACGAGGACTACTACTTAAACTACGTGGACCTGATGAATTGCCACCACCACCCGGCATGACGGCATCGAATGCCGAGCCGAGGCTACCGTGTAAACTGTACGGTGAAAATCGATGACCTTTCAGGCCGTGTAGTGGTGAGGCGGCTGCATGTGCACCATAGTGTCCAAATAATGCGGGATGCTGTGCGGCCAACGCGAGTTGTGCATTAAATAGTAACCCGGGATTCATGGCGGCCGCCGCAGCCGGATTATGTAACAGTGATAAATGATGCGGTGGGTATAGTCCCGATGGGTATAGATAAGGCAATAAATGTGGCGGCGGATGAATTGGTGGTCCTACTGATATATTTGGTGATGGATATGATGTACCCGGTCCATTATGATCTTTCGGACTGCCCGACGTTGGTCGAAACGCACCCATACTCCCAACCGCCGAGTCCGAACAATTCGAATCGCTACCATCTCGCTCCGACTCTTCTGGCTGCAATCGTCTCCGTAAGGCTTCCTCGGCTGCTTGTGTGTCCCCGGCCAAATTAAACCACGCTGAAAATATATCGTACAAACCTAAGATTAATACTCTATCTATTACGATCGGTTACTACTAAAAACTCACCCGAATGCGGATGCGAATGCAGCTGTGACAAATGATGGCCTAATGGTAACAGTGGACTTTGTGGTGGCCCGACCACATCCAGTAGTTTATCATCATCGTCATCGTTGCGCGACGATCGCTGATGATCGAGTTGATTACGTGAGGAACTTAAATGTGATGAGTTGTGTTTATCCGAATCGTTTGGATTCCGTTGGGCAAGTAACGCTTGTCTAAAAATAGGTGAAACACAAAAAAGTATTATTAAGACAGAAACCAACATATACACAATCATGTATAAAATGTTAATAGGTTAAGAAAATAACTGTGTATACAGGGGGTATAATAAAACGGAAAAACATATGTACATGACTTTTGTAAGACTTTGATACTCGATGGGAAACTATATAGCAATAAATAAATACAAATTTTTAATCCTATTAAATGTGATGCTACATACCACAGTTCATGCAAGGTGAAAATCAATTTTTTTTTCTAACCCTTTAAGTCATGTAATATATCAAAATTACATTACGAAACCGCGTCACGAAGTTATGAGTGGGGTAACAATTAGAATTTATTGGATTTTACACGATTTTTGGTTGGTGTGACATTTTTTTTTCTAACAATTGGATTACAAATGAAATTCATGTACTGTACGATAATTTTGTTGTAATTTATGTGTGGGTGTGTGTGTGTGCATTTGTTTCAAGTTTACGACACATGAAAATTTTTTATATGTCAAAATAAAAGCGTTTAGTGCATTACCTTATTTTTGCTGCAGCAGTTAGTGGTGATGATGTTACGTGTGATGAGCTGAATAAGAAGGAATTGAAGAAAAATTAGTTTTAGTAAATCTAAAGAAAAATTTTTTATTTATTATTTCGATTTATTATAAAATTAATTATTTAATTATTTTTGAAATGAGCCCATCACAAATAACGTAAAAATTAAAATTACGATTATTAGTGTATGAAAAACACAAATACATTAGAAATTAGGACACTGTCCTTTTAAGCCCAAACCAGCCATCTACCGCTGATAAGTTACAAGGTTAATGTCAAGCTGAAAAGTGAATGGCAGATGGATCGAGTACTCCACAAGGGAGCGAAAAATTCGGTCGTCTCATCAGACTGCAGTGACCAAACTAAAAAAATAGTGAAAATACTTTGAACTTACATAGAAAGTACAGCCTTGCCCATAAGTATGGAGCACCCTATAAATACAGTTATTATTTTTTTCAAGTTCATTCTCGTTTCGCCAATGTAAATGTATATCGTTTTGGAAAAGGTGATTATTAGCATTTTTTTTGTTTTTGGCGAAACATTAAATTATTATAATTTTTTAATTTGTTGTTCTGGAACTATGGGGTAAGGCATAAGCCAAGTAAAAATTTCAAAAACAGTGAAATGCTCCAGACAAGCTGTGCAACCTGCATTAAAACGATTTGCACTGACTAAGTATCATCTGGACAAACCAAATACGGGTAACCGGAATACCGCTTGCTGCAAGAAGAAAAACCTCTTCAGAGCTGGCTTCTGGCCTCAGTGAAGCTGGAATTACGAAAATCTCTCCTCGGACGGTCGGAATATGGCTTCTGGAATATGAATTTAGAGGATCTAAGATTTAAAAAAAACAATGCTTACTGAAAAGTACCAGAAGATCAGATTAGAATGGGCCAAACAATATAAAAATTTGAAGGATGAAGACTGGGCTAATGTGCGTTAGTCTGATAAAACCATTATTGAAGTAAATTACCGTAAACATTATTATTCAGCATTAAATATAGCTAGGTCAGCTAGGGGACCTGCTGAAGAATACTATCTCGACTGCATGGTGCCTACAGTAAAATGTGGTAGTGGAAGTGTGAAAATCTGGGACTGCATATTAACGGCGGGCATCGGAGAAGTGTTTGTCGATGAATGAATTCTTTGACATACACTAGTAAGGTTTTTTCAACAAATGTTCAGCCGACATTTTTATTCCAACAAGATAACGCTCCTTACCTCATATCGGGTTTTTCTAAGAATGATTTCGTAAGCGCAGAATATCCGTTTTGGAGTGTCCACCGGATTAAAACACTATTGAGAATTTGTGGTCAATACCAAAAAAAAATAATATTTCATTACACAAAACCAAATCGAAATTCGAATTAATTTTGAAAATAAACGAGGAATGGGAGAAAATTAATCCCGACTTAAAAAAAAAATATTTTTAATGTGCCGAAAAGGGTGGCAGCGGTTATTAAAGTAAAGGCAGCGGTAACTAAGTATTAAATAAAAATTAGCAATAAATAAGATAAATTAAAATAATTTTTCTATTTATTTTTCGCATATGTATATACGCAGAAAATAGAAACATTTGGGGTGTTCCATACTTTTTAGCAAGGCTGTATAGTCACAATGCCCTAGCGAATTATTAAGTTTCGCTACGCAATTTTTAATTCCTCCGTAGCCTCGAATTTTATTACCCAAAATTTTAAAATATTTATTCGAAAAAAGTCTAAAACCTATGTTAAAAATTAGAACTTTACAGACACTTTACAGACCTTCAATGAACAAAATCATTAATACACAATAAAATGTTAAAGCACAAATTCATGTAAGTATTGAAAATAGCTATTAGGCAAAATCACTCAAATACCTCAATATACTTTATATGAAGCTTGTAAATCCAACAGACAAAAAATTCGATTGAACACAGGACTTATTCATATCACCCATCTGTATGGCCTTTTGCCATCTTAGAGAACTCGTTCCCGACTAGATTTAAAATTTCTATTTTTTAAAATTCTTTAAAGATGGTAATATTTGCCGGGTTCCTTGACTGGACTCTCGAGGTCATATATTACTTCGCCGGATATTACTCCTGAAGACAATACCCCGCTGCTGTTACCCTAGGCCTATTACCCCTAGCCACTGGTAACACAAAAATACATTTTACGAATAATGTGTTTACCGATGAGTCGTCCTTTAGTAGTATTAATGTTAGAAGTCGTGTTTGGTCCACTAAGCAAAAAAAACGGGATTGTCCGAACTGTGAAGCACCCGCCCTAGCTCCACATATGGGGATGCTTCATCCAAGCAAGGTTTGGTAAATTAATCATTTTCACATGCAACCTAAACGTATTTTAAATGAACAAAATTTACTCTCAAAGTTTGTTTTCCATAAACGGGCATGGTTTGAAGCGGGGAATTCTCTAATTGGATCTTGCAATGATCCTAAACACCATAGCATACTCTGTTCGGAATTTAAACTCAAAAAGGGCATCACAACATTCGTTTGACCATCTCAGTCACCTAATGCCAACAGGATCAAAATATAATGGCACTGATGAAGATTAAGCTGAAAATGTACCACATAAATAAGGCAATTATCAACGTACACTTTCGTAAATGTTAAATCTGTAAAAATTAATAAATGTGTTGGAAACTTCACACCGATGATTGCACTCCCAAACTCCCGCTTGTTTTTGATTTTCAAAAATACAAATAAAATTGTTTTGATTCTAAAATAATGAACTACCTAAAGCTGCTAAGCATTGGATTACTCTGTGCAAAAATGACTGATATTTTAGTAAATCGATATTATTTTTTGGTTAAAAATGGGAGCGATTTCCCTTAAACACCTGTTTCTTAAGATTTTCGTCCATATATCATCGTAAAACCGTTAAAACACCAGTGTTGTGCCGTGTTATCTACGGTGCGTATTTAATTAATATTCTACATGGGTAGACAATGTATGTCGATAATGAAGCAAATGGCGTCGACTATGTGTAGAATGTAAACAATATATCGAAACTATTGAAATTTACTGTTTCTGTTGACAATAGGCGGAGTTCTATGATTTTTTTTATTAGTGGAACTGCTAAGTGGAGAATTTCATTCTTAATCCACAGTAGGAAAGCTTTAGCTGTTTTAGTACAATTTCGAAAAAATCGAAAAACAATAGACATCTGTGTTAAACAAGTAGAACTTCTCTTTGTATTACCCTAATACGCAATACTAAATTTTAACCTGGACAAAACCAAATTGGTTAAATACAGGCTCAATGCGGAGCCGCTATATCTGTATTCCCCGCTCGTGTTGAGTGAATACTGTTTTCGTTTCGAAGATGTATCTGAAAAACGGCAGATTGTGCAGAAAATGTTTCTTATAGCAGGAATTAGCGTCGTTTGTTTACAGTTATCAATGGAACCCATGACGGGAAAGTATATACCAACATTTTATTTGAATTTGTTAGTAACTCGAGGAAATGTAACAATATGAGTGATTCTATCTGTATGATATGCGAGAAAACTGGTAATCTGGTAATCTAACTCCACCGAATCTGTGAAAGCTTATGTGTTAGTCCAAATATTGGTGAAGCAATACTATTGAAAAATGGTTTATGTAAATAAATCTTGGATTTGTAAACAAAATAATTTAATTTTGCGATCGTTAATATTTTATCACTTATGATTGTCTGAAAATCGTTTTGCCAAATTACCGGAGGACTATATACTTGGCAAACATTTTATTTTATATACTAGTATAGGCTTGATATAATTCCGGAAATTTAACGAATGACCTTTGGCAATGTATACTCATTTTCAAATCATCATTGATCCTGGCCAGTAAACAGTACAAATGGGAAAGGTCGAATTTCAAAATTCCGAAGTATTAAAATACTAAGTTTTATACAAAATACCGCCTTTTTAATATATTGCTTTTGAAAATTTCGCTTTTTAAAGTTCCGCTTTTAAAATCCCACTATTACTGAAATATTAAAAAATTCCGTCAAACATAGCATTTTTTTAAAACATTATAAAACCTTTTATCTACATTTTTAATTAAGAACTCCACTCATTTCTTTATCGATCATTGTCAAATTTAATATGTGATTCCATTTGAATCGTATTTTAACATGAATTTTTGGAATAAGGCAATGCTCAATTGAACTTAGCCATTCCTGGATACGATTGCTGCTATTCTATTTATACTTGAATTTTGAAAGAAATTTAGGAAGGGCAAAAAATCTAAATTTAACATTTTAATATGTTAGTGTTAATCCCGAAATGTATTTATTTTAGAAGAAATTCCAATTTACAAAATTCCATTCCGAACCGTTCCCGCATACAAACATATTATATAATTATTTAAAAATCCGGTGTAGTTTAGTTTTGTTGATTTCAATCATAAAAAATAATAAATAAAAAAAAAATCGGGAGAAATTTTATCCGAAAGAATTTCATCCGAAATTCAAGTTTAAATTTCGCTACAAACTCTTTCAAATTCAACCAATATACCTACCAAGGTCTTGATTAATACTTTAAGATATTCAAGTATACTCCGAAAAAAGATTTCTACCAAATACTTAGTTAAATTAATTTGGTGGTTTTAACACAAAATTCTGAGCCAGAAAAAAAGTGAGTCAAATTTGAGTTACCAGGATGTTGGTACGTAGTTTTGTTTAATTTAACCAAAAAAGATTTTGTTAGGTTAACAATATATTATTGTTCATATTATTGTTTTGTCTTATAAACTAAGACTTGTAAAAAATTACAATTGGATTGGATTCAAAATTGCGCAGCGAATCAATAAAATTCGCTAAAACATTGTGATTATACTTTGTATGTAAGTTCAAAGTATTTTCAATATTTTTGTAGTTTGGCTTTGGTCACTGCGGTCGGGTGAGACTGGCGAATTTCTTAATATAAAGAATTCAATGTTTCATTAGTTCGAAACCAAACTTCCAACGAGTTGGTTTAGAAACCTTTAGCCCACCTTATTGTATTTTCAACTTAAAACGTTTTCAACATTAATCGCCAATTTGGTTACATTTACTAGGAAAATTTGGTAGAATTAACAATTCATAAGTAAAAATTTTTTCCCTTGGTTAATTTAACAAAATAGTTTATCACTGTTACCAATCGTTTTCCACTTCTATCCATTAAATTAAACGAATGTTTTTGGTTTTTTTGGCCCAAGTTTTTCTCTGGCAATCTATCGATATATGACTGGGCAACTCTATACTTGTGAGGTCCATCACGGAGATTAAAACCCAAATTTTGGACCACGGATAATATTTTATTTTGAAATAAAAGTGCTTTATCCAAAGATTCACTGCGCCAGCAATATGTCAAAGTATACAAGTTAATTTAAATGCTGCGATCACTAAAGCAGAGATTTATATTTTATCACTTACTAGTTTAAAATTAAATATATAATCCATGGATCTCGTGCTTCTCGTCCTACGCAGTAATTTATCAAATGTCCTATATGTTGCAGAAATTTATCATATGTCCTATATGTCCATTTACTATTTTGTTCTCTCCTTGCGTAAAGCCCGCTTAACTTTATCAATTGGAATTCCTACACATTTGACATATGGTGTTACGACACTTTGAGGGATCATAACATTGTTGCATATGTGGTTTTGTTTTTGCATTTTAAATTTCGTTACCATCAAATAAATAATGCATTTTTGTGATGGCATCGCCATCTATCGTATGACATTGACATTAAAATATGATATTTTTTGTTTTTACCCACCCCTATTGTATACGTAAACGTTGAGAAAATTATGAAGCGTAAAGTATAGAACAATATTTTTGTAGTACGTTTATCGTTTTGACGTGTGAATTGATGCGCGGTAAGAAAGGATTGGCAAGTGTCCGCACAAAAAACGAAAAAAAATATATTTTTCTAGATTTTTGTTTTTTAGTGCTACAATTTTAGTTTAATTTCGATTTTGAAAATAAAAAGTCGAGTTTAAATTTAATTGAATAGTCTAGTTTTGGAATTTGAATTGTAAAACCGAGTTTGTTTTTTTACGCTGGAAAACAAAAAAAAAGTTTGTAAATTTTTCGAGTTTTTATGACAATAAAAAATAAAAATAAAAGTTTAAAGTTACCTTTGACGTTGAGTTTATTTTGTGTGTGGCAGTTTAAAAAAAAGGAAATGTACAAAAACATATAATTGAGTTTGATTAGAAGTGGAAATTACTTGGGTGGTCAAGTTAAATATTGGTCATTTTGCGTTTCAACGATGTGTTTCTGTGTACCAAGTCAATTCAATAGTTGGTGTTGATTTTTTTTTTGTTTAATGTTGGTTGAGCAGGTATTTGCATAAGATATTGGCGAGTGAAAACCGCAACTAGTTTTAATAGGCGGCCTTGCTGCAATTGAAGCCATTCAACTCTTCAGTTTACGGCGAGCCAACGCCCAACGGAATTTAGTTTTTTAGTTTTTTTACCCAAGGCGAGACAACGCCCAACGACTTTATACGGTTTACGGGTGGCCAGTTGAGGCCATTCCAATTTACGGTTTTTAGCGGGGCAACACCTAACAGCATTTATTGCGGTCAAAGGCGGTAAGGCGCAAAACGTTTTTTTATTTACGGTTTACGGTGCGAAGACGCCCAACAGCATTTTTTTTTTGGTTAATGGAGGAGACACGCCCAACCCAGTTGTAACAGGTGGCCATTTGTAAATTTGGTTGTAACGGTGAAAGGCACCGCAACCCATGGGTGGCCAGTTGAGGTCATTCGTACAGGAGGTCGTGAGGTACAATTTTTTTATTTCATTTAATTTTATTTTGATTTTTAATTTTTCTTAAATTAATTCAATTCACTTTCAAGTGATATTTTATTTTCAATTTTCAATTTTTTCATATATTTGTTATCAAACGCTAAATAGCAGTTACGTGAGGCGCATTTGGTGCTCGTTGGTCTAGCTACATAGCTTCTTCACGTTCGGCGGCCATATTTTTTTTTTTTTGTTCGATTTATATCTTTCCGTTATACCATTTATTCAGGTGTTTTTCCTCTCGACCAGTTTTAGTTTGATTTATTTTTTTGTTTTGTCCGGCTTTTCACTTCTGATTTTTATTTCTTTCTCTCTGTTGAACAAAATTTCTTTTTTTTTAAATTGTACAGCGATTTCTGGCATTCGGTTTTATTTTTATTTTTCTCTCTCTTTGTTCAATTATTATTCAGGTTGTTTTGCCGATTTTTGTTTTGTTTTTTTTATAAAATGAAGTACTAACAATTTTTCGGGTCGGTATTTTAGGAGAAGGATTCTCATTCTGGGCTTGTCACCTTCCGTCATTGTGGGAGATTACCTAGAGGTAGAGATTTCCTATACCATCTTATGCTGCTTCGTTGCGCCTGGGTATCGGATCTAGCATCATCTTTGATTTTATGTCTTAGTCTGTGTTCCAAACGAAAAAAAAACCGCATAAAAATTAAAAAGTTAAATTTTTGACATTATATTCACCACATAAATTTTAACTGGTCGCGGTGCAGTTAAAAATTTGATATTCGTTTGTTCATAACAAAATGGAAAACAACAATCCGGATTTAAATAAAAAAGAAAATAAATTAAAAAGAAAACGGCAAGTTACGACCGCTTATATCAAATGTAAGTAATTACATCGATCTCAATTTGATGGTATATAATATATGATAGTACATAATGTATATTATTCAAATTATTGTGTTTTTTGTTATAGTGAATGAGGTCGAAAAAAAATAATTAATCTTAGACTGCAGTACGATGAGATGTTCACAGGGCAAAATGCTAATCAGAGGGATGCGTGGCGGTAAACATGTAATTGTTATGCATGTATTAAATATTTATAAACAAATTTTTATTTTATAGAAAAATTAGCAAACAATTAAACCAAACATCAGCATTGTGCCGCCAACAATGGCAAGCTTTAATCCGGAAATACAAGGTAAGTACTACTGATATTTACATAAAAAATCAATTATTTGTATAATTATTTTTTATGTTACAGTCACTAACAACACAAAAACAAAGTGGATCCGGGCAGGGTGATGAAGCACCGGAGGGGGATATTAGTGCTCCTAACAGCTGGCCCTACTTCGAAATATTACACAAATACGCCTCAAACAAGAAGAATTTTCACCCCCTACATACATCCTGTAACATCGAGGGTATTATTGTCGCATCTACCGTTATATATTCGCCTGATGGCGAACTAGTGGTGAATGAACCGATGGAAGAAAACTTAATGCCGGGGCCGTCAAATGACTTTTCGATATCTAGGCCAATAACTTCAAATAAAAATCACTTGCCAACTCCATCGTCGCCAACCAACCTTCATCAGGATCGTCCACTTCCCAGTCACGTGCAACATCCCAAAATAATTTGAAAATTAACGGCGCCCTTTTGAAACAAAGCCGCAAAATTGAGAATAAAATTAGCTCTGCATTGGCTATATTTGGCCAAATCGTGCAGAAAGAATATCCAGAGATAGACGTAAGCAGTTTTCTGATTTCCGAATCAGAAAGCTCATCTTAATTATAAATAAAAATCAAATTTTTATTGGTTTAATAATAATAATATATTTTATTGAAATAAATGAATTCAGTAATGTGAGAGCTATTTCTTTTTTTACTATGAATGAATTTCTTTTTTTATTTTACTATATATATAGCTGTTAGTTTTATTAATGATTCTGTGAACGTAATTGTTCTAACAAGGAGTTTCGGAAAATAATGCCCTCAGCTGAATCGTTGTTTGAATTTATTTCAATTGAATCGGAATTTTCCTGTAATTCATCATAACTGTCCAACATGTTATTAAAATCATCGCCCATTATACAAATATTATGTAAAATACAAGCAACATTACAATTTTCACGCAATTTTTAATATTTTGTTCTAGGGCCTTAAAAAAAATATTCATTATACCAAATGAACATTTTACGACATTTCTCGCCCGACTATGGATTGTGTTAAATAACTTTTGCTCTTCGGTTGGGTTTTTATATGGCGTTACCACGGCACACGGTTTCAACTTACATGGGTATCCACCATCCCCTAATAAATAATAATTTGTTGGTGGAAAATTCAGGTATATATATATAAGGGGCTGTTTTGAAAAATACGAGTGTCGTGAACTGAGCCTGGATACCCAATAAAATAGTTCCTCCTTTGCTATCAACAACTGCCTGCAGTACAATCGAGTAGAACCCCTTATAATTAATGTACTCATCATGCTTTTTAACGGGACATTTTACACGTATATGGCACCAATCAATTGCCCCAACCGCGTTTCTAAATATTGATGATTTGGCTCTTGAGTAAAACTTTTCACCTATAGCACTAAATTCATCTGCTTTTGGAAGCTGGACAACATGTCTCATATTTATAATAAAATAATCGAGCATTTTGTATATTATATTCCGGCTAGTTGATCGGCTTAGTCCAGAAAAGTTTCCCACAACTCTATAACTACAGCTCGACGCCATCCAGTATAGAAATATAATTAGTTCATAATCAACTGCCCGCACCCATGATGCTTCTTAGGCATAGTTTGCAAGATTAATTAAAACCTCTTGGTTTCTATTTCATCTCCATTCAAAATAGCCTCAATAGTGGCCGATACCACACTAATTTGTAAATATTTTGTGCGCTAAAATAAATATATTTGTTTTAAATATTTTTTTTAAGTGAATTTCAAGATTACGTTTACAGATTTTACTGTACTGTAATATTTTGCAATTACATTCAATAATTGCTTGTATAAAACGCACAACTGAATTATTATCGGTATATATTTAACGATATTATTATTCATTTTATAATTAAATTATATTTACTTCACAAAAATAATAAAAATGTAAACGTCAAAATTTTAACTTTTTAACTAGTTCCATTTGGAACAGCTTGAACAGGTTAAAAAATGAGGTAAGTTAAATATTTCTTACCACAGTTAAAATATTTAACTTTCTAACCATTTGGATCACAAACTTAGACAGTATTTTCAAATTCATTTGATTTGTATATTTGGTCTGGAAATATTGATATTTCATCCTCCACAGTATAATAAATTGTCGCAAAACAAATTTAACTTTTCATGTCTTACCTCTATTTGTTCAAGAGTTTTTGATTCTACCTACCACACTATTAATGAATTTACCTGTTCGCATAAAGTAGGCAAGTATGATGCAAGACCACATTTTTGGATTAGTTTTATGACTCTGATCTAAATAGTTAGACCAGCCAAATACCGTTAATCTGTTTAAACCTAGGTAAATGCATACTATCTCAACTTACACGCGATCTAGATTTGGTACTGTAAAATCAGATGAATCAAAAACTCGCTTTTTATCCCTCGTTCAGGGAGAGAACAGAGTATACTTCAAAGATGATTGAAGAGGTATTGTTTGCTTGTAAACAGGTAAGACCCAGCTAATCGTCACTATTTTAGAAACCACAGACCAATAATTTCCTCAGGTATGCCAAGTACAATCTAATATTACCACTTATCATCATAAAATTTAATTGTAAGCAATTAGCCAGCAGTTAACTGTTGCTCCTTTCACTACCTTTCACTTAGCTATAGTAAACTGTAAGTAGTGATTTGAATCCTGGAGTTATATGTAAACATTTGATGCTGATATATTGAATTCTTAATTTAAAATGGGTGGACACAAAATTTGACATTATAATTTTCACATATATAATTTTAACGTGTGATCGATTCAAAGCCGTAAACTATACCAAACCTTCTCATATAAAAGACACCTCGCACAGTAATAAATAAAACCGTGTATAATATAAACAAGCTAATTTATTATCTGATATGTGGAATATGCCACCCTTTCAATCTAAGTATATAAAATAAAATAAAAATGTTTTGATCAGCATACAGACATTATAAAAATTTATGTATTTTTTGCCATAAACATAAAATTTACATATTTTTGCATATAAAGAAAATTAAAAAGTTTTCAAAAATAACACTAACCTAACCTTAGAAAACCTAACATAATATATGGAATAGTCGTATATAAAATATAGAGAGAAAATTGATCTAATTTTGTTCTATTCCATGAATTTTTAATTTTTTTCGAACATGAACATCAAATATTTTTATTTTTTAACATAAATTTTAACAATATATATATCGTAGATAAAATATACACCACAACGCTACTATCATCTATCTATATATCTTTATTCGCATATACATATATGGCGTACTCGTATAATATCAATTGGATTTTTAGAAAATAAAATGTTTTACCAATCCTTGTATATTAAACTCGATGATATCAATTCCACCCAAAAAACTAAGCGAACACTAATTTTATTCACCACCGCGCGCGCACAACAACAACAACACAAACATTTTTATTTAGAATCGTCGTGCAATCTTCTGTTTATATGCAAATTAGAACGTACAAATTGTTAAATAAAAATAAAATAAAAAATACAACCACGCCCCGTATTTTTGTTCCCTTATCCTGTTCCAAAATTTTAAATTGTCCTTTTTTTATTTTAACTTTTCTTTACTACAAAATCGTGGCTTTTATACATTTCGATATATTATATAGAAACAAAAAAAAGTTTTTCCGCACTTTGTAGCTCGTCTCGGGTTTTTGCACCAAACAAAAAACGAGAGACAGTGTGCGGCATAATTGTGTGTTGCTTCTGAATACACAAGGACATACTACGATTGAATAATTTTTTTATAAAATACAAAAGGATACGTTTTATTTGCACATTTATTTTAATTTTGAGTATAAAAAAACAAAAAAAAAAGAGGGAGATACTGGGGCACTGCCTGGGATGCTGCTATATGTATATGTGCCGGAGCGCAATAATAGTAAATTAAATTGTCGGAGTATTTTTTTTCTCGTTCGCTTGTTCGTTACTTCGGGGGACTGACTGGAAAAACTTAATTTAATTTATATAAACATATTTTTTATTTTATTTTTATGGGAATTCTAATTTATGTTTGTGCTTGTTGCGTTAATAAATTTTATGGTGGGTGGAAAATTTATCGAGGGTTTTTCTCTTACAGTTAAATGTAGAAATATATAGACAAAAAATATATATATAGATATATATAATTGGGTACCTCTGTTTAATGACTATTTTTGTTGATCTATTTATTTATAGATGGGCCGGAAAACGTTCGCTGGCCCAATGATTTTTCTGAAGTCGACGTGAATAAGTAAACTAATCAAGTCAATCCAACAGCAACCTGATCCTCGCAACGGGATGGGAGCTCCTAACGAAGTAGTTGCAAAGTGCAACAAAATGTACGAATTTATTAGCTTACAGAAAACAATCATTTCTACTTTCACATTTTTTAACGTTTTCGACATCCTCAACAATGCGCAACCCACCTTTATATGATAAGTACAATGTCGGAGGAGAAAGAATAGTCGCCTCGAAATAACTGTCCGGAAAAATAATTAAAAAATCAAACCATAAAAAAAATATTTCAAGTAAATTCTCTAAGCTTCATCCGGTCTTTACACATCAGGCTAACTTAAATGATAGAACGATTAGATAGATCAACAAAATGGGTTTGAAGTCACTTAAGGAAGGTAAGAAATATTGAATCAGTTTTCTATTTCTTTTTGAAATTCAACTGTTCTTACAATCGCTCCATCTCTGCCAACGGTGTTGTGTTGCAAAGGTTCTTCGAGCGTTCCTACGTGGCGTAATGCGACGTATGCTGATCCTGGAGCGAATACATTCGAATCTAAGCTGATGACTACATGAATCACCGTCGATCTATTTATTATTTTTGATCAATAAGTACCCGTGTTTGAAAACAGATGGCGTCGCTGAGGGAAGTTGACATTACTATCGTGTACATCTCTCAAACGACTCCAAACTGAAATTTAGTCTAGTAAAAATGTTGGTTTTTATTTGGCACCCAGTTGTATCACTCGTGTTTCGTGTTCCAATAAAATGGAAGAGAGCAATATTCATACGTAATCCGCTTTTTATTTTTGGATGGAAAAACGTGCGAAGGAACGAAAGCGAAGTTGGACGCTGTTTATGGAAAAGATGGCTTAGGGAAACAAATTCAGCTCAAACGAGGAGATT
Source organism: Nephrotoma flavescens (assembly GCA_932526605.1). Taxonomy (NCBI): domain Eukaryota; kingdom Metazoa; phylum Arthropoda; class Insecta; order Diptera; family Tipulidae; genus Nephrotoma; species Nephrotoma flavescens. The sequence continues at coordinate 47,290,462 of OW052221.1, read as the reverse complement.
ATCGCTGAGGCAGAAGCGTATTTTGAAGAATTTGAGAAATCGTATTTTTTGGAGGGGTTGAAGAAATGGCAGAACCTTTTTGAAAAGTGTATCGACCTAAAAGGAGGTTACGTTGAAAAATAAAAAAAAAATTAAAAACTTGCGTCTATTTAGTTTAAAACAAAAATAAAAAATTTAAACAAAAAACTTTAAAACAAAAATTAAATTAAAAAATAATTTTTCAGGATAATTTTGAAGTTGTCCTTTGTTAAATTAAATTCAAATAGGTCATCGATGATGTTGAATGATTTAGACAGATTATTCATGGGGTTGTTTTCTACGTAGTTTGTTTAATAGCATTTTAGTGATCAAACTCATGGTTTCGAAACGTTCTGCATGATACATGGATTGATATGTTTTCCAAATTGTAGTTGAATCAATGTAACCGCAAGCAAAATGTTACCAACAAAAGCCGCGCCTGACTGCGCTCAAAATCGTTGCATCTTGTGCACATTCACTGCTCAGCAAAGGGTTCGACGTTCTGCAGATCTAACTGAAATTTTTGTAGGTAATTCAACTACCCGAGGGTCGATGATGTGTTCGACTATCTCAAGAACAGCTATTTTCACATTTAACAAATATTCAGCATACAATTGAGCTCGACGAAGGAGCGATCAAATGATTTCGTCAATCTCTCATATCGCACGGTTTACAAGGACTTTGGCAATCCTCTAGTCTTGTTGAAGCCTTCTGGGATGAGCTTCTCGATATCAGCTTTTCTGACGTCCATATACTAGCGTCGAAGTTGCCAGCCAACTACTCGAAGTTAGTGAACTGCTCGAAAATTGTTCAATTATTTACCTTGCGTGCCACGAACTCGCCCATGGGATTTTTTTCGACATTTCAAGAAGAATTTTAACGTGTCCGTTTTTAGTTCACCAAATCGCAAGTCGATATATATACGCACAAGAAGGAAACAATACGACGAATATTGAAACAAAACACAAAACGACTCGAAAATTTATCATTCAGTTCGTCTCAGCAAGCCGCTCAGGCAAGGCGCTGCACAAAATAACATAATTCTCCACCACGATGTCGCAGTTATAGGAGATTAATATGTTGCGGATTGGGGGGAAGTGTTAGATTTGTTATATGTATTTGTTATATATTTTAGGATAAGGGTTGTTGGAGAAGAGAGAGTTACAGAGCTCTCACAATAGAAAAGTTTTTCCTTTTGCCTTACAAGTGTGTTTGAAAATAAAACTTGAAAAAAACAAAATTTCGTTTTTGCCTTAAGAAAAAAGTTAGCAAACTCCAATCTTTTGCCTTAAGAAAAGACTAATGAAGTTAGCTAAATTTCAAAATGAGTGTTTTTGTTGTTATTTTCCAAACAAAACACGATAAAAAGCAAATAAGAACTAATTTATCGGTTTAATTTATCTTAAAATTATAATTAATAATGCAAAATACAATTTCAAAAATATCATTAGTATGAAGATAAATAAAACGAAGTTGGTTTCAATTTATTTTTTTTTCGCTCATTGTGAGAGATACTCTTAAGGTAAAAGTTTAAGGCAAAAGGTAAAGGCAAAATGTTTTTCTATTGTCAGAGCTCTGTTATTGAACTGTAGTGGTTTTCAACGAACGGTAGATAGGCTGCATATTCCATTATGAAAACCGCTTTGAAAGCGAGCTTATTGGTTGTCGAAAATGAGGGACTGAGGGACTCCGGAATTTAAGAAGTATGTTGTTGATGATCTCCGGATTAGCACAACGTTGATGTTTCGGTCACATAAGTCAAGAGATCGCTTGTGGAGCGGCTTTCACGAAAGCCACACTGTTTATCTGAAATTATTTTAGTATTTTAAAAATACTTGACGAAATGTCGCTTAATGAATTTCTCAAAAACTATAACGACGAACTGGAATGCCGTCATATCTAGTGGCCTTATTTATCTTCATTGTCTTGAGGTTGATAAAAACAATTTCCTCCGAGATTTTGATAGGATCCATTTTAAAATCACAATACAGAATTGACGAAGGCGCAACTAAATCGGGAAGAACTCAGGTCGACGTAGATGAAATGAATGTTTTAGAAATATTGGCAATCGATGCGACCATCTGATAAAAGTTGATCGGAGATTTTCATCTTGGAAGCCTTGGCTGCGTTCTTGTTATTCCTTCCATGGAAGGGGATTTGTTGTGAGACAAGCTCCAGAATGTGGACCATTGTACAATTTTGAGATTCAAATGTGGTATCACTAACAATTTTCAGGAGGTCAAAACGCGTCGGTAAACCACTCAGCTCTGCATTCAGATACGAATTATGATACAAAATTTTTTTATGATGGACATTAAAGTTACCAACTAAAATTAATTTGCATTAGAGATGTTGGTTGCAAAATTCGTCGCGTTGTCTAATAAACCATCGACGAAATTCATGGTTTTTGAATCGTTTTCATTGAGGACCAATATGAGGACTGGGTGGAGTAAGACCAATTCGCAAATTACTGAATTTGTATTACGGCACTAAATAGAGGACACTTCTGCCAAAAATCATACTGTTAAAGTTAGCCGAAAGTTTTCAGCCGAAAGATGGTTATGCAGATAGTGTCTTTGCAGTCCCAGCCGAAATATGGTAATGCAGAATTTATTTTTGTAATCAAATGTTTTAAAATCTGACTGTACCAATTTGATCAAAATTTTTAAAATCAAAATTTCACCCCTATAACCTCATCAAACTCACCCCTAACCAATACCCAGAATCTACCTATAGTCATGGCCTATAGAATCAGCATAGTCAGGTTAGAGTCTATATGCCAAAATCACGAATGACGAACGATTTTATAGATGAAATTTGGGGGAAATCCAAATTTCACCCCTATAACCCCATCAAACTCACCCTTAACCTATAATCAAAATCTACCTATGGTTATGGGCTGGCTAATCTGTATAGTCAGATTGGTGTCCATCTGGCAAGATTTCGAGTGTTTGACAATTTTAATGTTAAATGAAAGGAAAAATAAAAATTTAACCTTTATAACCCCATCAGATTCACCCCTAACCATACTTTTAAAGTTAGTCGAAAGTCTTCAGCCGAAGAATGACGATAATGCAGATTTGGTTGAAACAACCCACATGATTTTGACAATGCAGGTTGAATGATCAAAATTGGCATGCCAGCTGGAAAATTTCGATGAAACATATTGCGTTTAGGTGAGGTTATATAGGTGAAATTTTGATTCTTCCCATAGTTTCCCATGAAAGTCGATGGCTCATGACCAAAGGTAGAAATTGATTAGTTTTTGGGTGGGTCTGATGAGGTAAAGGAAAGTGAAGGGCCCACATTTTGATTTTCCCCAAGTATGCTTGATAAAATCGTTCGTCATGGGAGATTTTTTCAGATAGACACCAATCTGACTATGCCATTTTGATAGCCTATCACCAAGGTAGATTTTGATTATTGGTTTGGTGTGGGGTCCGAGGAGGTTAAAATGTTTAAATTTCACGATTTAAAATACAGAAGAAGGGGAAATCTAAGTGTTACCCCTAAACTTCATCAGACCCACCCAAAACCAATAATTCAAATCTACCTATGGCCATGGGTCATCAATTTCGTATAGTCAGCTTAGTATCTATCTGACAAAATCTCGAATCATGAGCGATTTTATTGACAAAGCATGGATTAAATCCACATTCCACCACTATAAGCTCATCAGACTCACCCAAACCTACATTGTGCGCCATCTTTTATGTCGGTATGTAAACATTGAATGTTTTTAAAACATCAATTCAGTATAATTTTAACCATGAATCGCTTCACACTGAAACAACGCGCCGAAATAATGACACTGTACATTGAAAGTAGTCGGCAACAGGCACCGTCTGATAATACTATTCATCGTTGGGTATCGAATTTTGTTCAGCACGGCACAGTAAGAGGTCATCAACATGCCGTTAATCAACGATAACGATGTTCCAATGAACTGGTTGAAGCGGTCAGAGAGAGCGTTACCCAGAACCCAAAAGTGTTGTATCGTCTCAGCGCTCAGCATTTTGGCGTCATTGGAGAAGATCGTACACAAATTAATAAAGAATTTTGGCGGTTGAATGATGATAAAAAGAAACTTTTCTATCCGAAATTCATAATAAAAGCGAAAAAATCGAGAACCAGAACTGAAGCTCCTCAAAGCATAAGAGCTACCAGTTTTCTATATTTTTTCGAAAGTGAACCGAACAAACGGATTCAAGTTTGCCAGGATTTTTAAATCTTTTGGAACGCCGTGTCAGACCCATTAGAAAACCATATAATTTACTAGGGACACTCGTTTTGATTTATACATCTGAGGTTCATGCTAAATGCTTAGAAAAGACTTAGAATGTTTACTTACACCAACACTATCATAATAAGTTTATTGTTGTTGTAATGTTTGGATTAGTTTGCATAAACTTCACTAGCTTACATGAAAAAAGTCAATCATCTCATCAGACCATGGCGACTGAATATTACCATACCTCCTATATTACCAACCTCTGTTACAAAACTTCATCAAAAAAAAATTTAGCTTCAACTTGATCACAAAATTAAAAATGAGAGGTTACTTGTAAAGGGCATTTATACAATTGTTCAGCGATTCTATAATTCCGTGGTGTCTGAAAACACAACTAAATGGCCTTAGTACCGATATGTTCGATATATCACTTTGAATTAATTAATTAATTCAGTATTAATTATGAAGGGAAATACTAAAATTATTTACATTGTTTACATTATTTAAATTGTTTACTGTGTTAACATTGTTTACATTATTTACATTTTTAACATTATTACATTTTTACATTATTAACATTATATGCATTATTTACATTATTTACATTGTTTACATTATTTACTTTACTTGCGTTTAAACAAAAAATGCAGATCAATATGATACCATTTTTAGCGAACAACGTTAATACTCAGTAGAATGCATTATTCACATTATTTATATTATATACATTATTTACATTGTTTACTTTATTTACCTTTAAGCAAATAATGCGGATCAATTTGAAACCATTTTGTAAGCGAACAACGTTAATACCGTAGTGTAAATCGAAAAATTATGAAATTTGCTAATAGTGATGACCTGAACTAATAAAGATTAAAAAATTTATAAGATTAGTGTTCATTTGGCAAAATTCATTTCGAATCTCTGCACGAAATTGGAAAATACCATGTTCTTCTAATTTGACCACGTCTACGATCAGTATACTTTCCGAATCGTTTAGGCCTTGATCAAACAAGAGAACATCATGGTGAAGAGTAAAAGATTGTCTGGTGTGCCCTTTCTTGTAGGTCGTTTGCTGGTCTAGTTAATTTTCGATGATTTATTGGTATTGTGTCTTGAACTGGTACTTGTATATGATATACCATACCTTAACAGTTTCCTAATCAATCAAAAATCCCTCCTCATTAATTTCGGAGTATTACAAATAGGCCGTTTATATTACAAAGAGCAAATTTATTGGGTAGAAATTTATAGAAATGTTGATAAACGGATATCGATTAACTTCTAAATAATTTTGGAACATACTGAACCCCCATTTATAGCCGTATCAAGATAATATTTTAAATAAGTTCATTAAAAAATCAATTTCGACCAAAACGTCTATACAATTTAAAATCAATTACGTCTTCTGATGCTATATTTACTAAAACCATATTATCCTTTTCCTATATATCTCTACATTATCCTTGTCTGATTATATTTAAATCGAAAATCAAATATTATCCTTGTGTCTATACATATCTTGTCTCTAAATCCCCTTATTTATCTTTTAATTTAAAAAGTAAATCGCAATAGGATAAAATTCTACATATATACTTCTTTCGATACATGAACGCACAGCATCACCAGAGTTAAGTAAAATGTTAAATCAATCAAAGTGTCAAATATTTTGTTTGCCAAATCAAAGTGATTTTCCATCATTATGCTCTCTGATGCCATCCATATACATAAAAACGGGATCGGAAATTAATTTATGTTTGTGTACTTTTGTGTGCATAATACGATGATGGGATCAAATTACATAAAAAAAACAACACACAAATGTGGATATAATGGGGCGACGATAAAATATATACGGTTGACAAAATGTTCCTCGAGGCGCTCCAGCATGGAAGCGCTTAACTCAGAAATAAAATAATAATTATGTATCACACAAAGGGTTACGAAAATTATTTACGTTATTGGGGTTAACCGCGTACCAAAATAATTGACATCTATATATGTAACCAATTATTTCGATGATAATTACAACGGAATAAAACGAGAGGATTGCAACGATATTTTAGACAATGTCAAAAATTTAGGGAGAATATTCTATATGGTGTGTCAAAATATTTATTAGCAAAAATAGTATTAGACCAAAAATATTATATGAAAGGGTTAAAAATATATATATGCGCGTTCACAATAAATCGAAAGTTAAGTGGTTTGAAATTTGACACAATGTAATTCATGTTGCTAATTTAATGATGTATTTCTCACGGTTCTATTTCGTGTGTGCGCGTCCCGCACTCGCTCGCTCGTTTAAAACGTTTGATGTTGACTACATTTATCCATTATTGATTACTAGCTATGTATATGTAAACTGGGAAATTTACTAAAACGAGTACAGAATAATAAATTTATTATTTTTTTTATATATTTTAGAAAAATTAGTGTTAAAAAAATGTATAATAGATAACCTTTTTGTGGATATGGATTCTAATCGAAAAATTACAAGGCAACATATATATATTATGCTCGTTTATATATGCGATGCGATGATGATGGGGTAACCGCACCATATTATCATATTTATTATGAAAATTATAGGTTAGCTAAAATATGTGTGTACAGTAGAACCGTTTGTATCTAGGGGTTAACATATATTAACAACAATGTTTATGGAATATATTCTACTGTAACCTTTTTATATATTTTTATTTTTTCAATTTTCCGGTTATTCATGTGAGATAATTGAAATTGAAATGTTAATGCCATACATTATTACTGCTTTATAACTGGTGGTTGGGTGTTTTGTTTTGTTCGTATATATAGATGAAAAAAAAACTGAATTGGAAAAATGTATGTGTGCTTTTTTTCAACAGCCATAATTTTCTTCAATAAAATAATGATTATCCCATTTGTTATAATAAATTGAAAATATCATAGTTTTTATTTTTTGTAACAAGCTAATGAATAATTTAAAATTAAATAAGTGGATGCACATATTATTTAATTTATGAAATGTCTACATTAGTTTTAAATTTAAACGGTTTTTATACAGATACAACACTGACATAATTCAATTTTATTATATTAATAGTTCTACTATTGGCTCATAGATGGTAGTCCAAAAATAGTTACCTACAAAACTTATATTTTTGTTATGAGTATGCTTAAAAAAAATTATAAAATATTTATGATTTATCACTAAAACCCTTGTGTCTGTACCCGGCCACCCGGGTGCCATTCGATATAAAATCATAACTTTTTGAATTCCAAAGTTAGACTATTCCTTCTTTGTAACATCCAAGAACTACTTATTTTTTTATTGTTTTTTGAATAGAAACTAACTAAAGAATATATCTGAACCGAATTATCCGCTGATAAATATTGTTACCCTTGTAATCAATACCCGGCCACCCGGGTGGCCAACTAAAAAACCGCTGAATATAAAAATATATGAAATAAGATGACAGTGATGTATGTCCCAAATAACAAAAATAAACATGTATTAGTAAATACACTGTAAAATAAATTCTTATCAGAATTTTGAGTGGAAACTAGAAAATAAACTCAAAAAAATTATTTTTCATTCTTGATAATATCCCTGAAAATCATTTCCATTTTTCCTCATTTGTAAGTAGTTTTACAGAAGGTAATATTTCAATATATCTAAATGCCGGGTATACAAAATTTGTGTACAAAGCCATTATGTGGAAATTACACGATAAGAGAATATCGATACAAAGAATACAATCAAGTGAGGTAAAGGACATTTCCAAAAAAACGGGATACTTCTGAAATTTGTTCTAATAAATTAAGTCAATTCATTAGGTATAAGTAGCTTTAGTTTAAATATTTACTAAATTCTGAATATCGCAGAGTTTGTCGGAAAATTTTAGTTCGTCCAAATGTTAGCTTTAGGCAAAGATGATCAATATACCTTTAGGTTAGCACAATCCAAAAATCAAAAGCCACTTCCATATCTAGGGAATAGGTGTCATTTTTCGTTCTCGCAAATCTGATCGACGCAAATCTAAAATGATACCTATCCCCTAGATATGGAAATGGCTCTTGATTTATTTGATTGCGTTAACCTAAAGCTAACATTTGGACATAGTGAAATTTTCCGACAAACTCTACGATATCCAGAATTTATCTAAATTTAAACCACTCAAAGCTATAAAATCGATTAGATTTGCGAGAGCAAAAAATGATACTTATCCCCTAGATATGGAAATGGCTTTTAATTTTTCTGATTGTGCTAACCTAAGGCTAACAGTTGGGCATAGTGAAATTTTCCAATAAGCTCTACGATATCCAGTATTTATCTAAATTTAAACCACTCAAAGCTACAAAATCGATTAGATTTGCGAGAGCAAAAAATGATACTTATCCCCTAGATATGGAAATGGCTTTTAATTTTTTTGATTATGCTAACCTAAGGCTAACATTTGGACATAGTGAAATTTTCCGACAAACTCTGCGATATCCAGGATTTATCTAAATTTAAACCACTCAAAGCTATAATATCGATTAAATTTGCGAGAGCAAAAAATGATACTTATTCCCTAGATATGGAAATGGCTTTTAATTTTTTTGATTGTGGTAACCTAAGGCTAACATTTGGACATAGTTAAATTTTCCGACAAACTCTACGATATCCAGTATTTATCTAAATTTAAACAACTCAAAGCTATAAAATCGATTAGATTTGCGAGAGCAAAAAATGATACTTATCCCCTAGATATGGAAATGGCTTTTAATTTTTCTGATTGTGCTAGCCTAAGGCTAACAGTTGGACATAGTGAAATTTTCCGACAAACTCTACGATATCCAGGATTTATCTAAATTTAAATCACTCAGAGCTATAAAATCGATTAGATTTGCGAGAGCAAAAAATGATACTTATCCCCTAGATATGGAAATGGCTTTTATTTTTTTGATTGTGGTAACCTAAGGCTAACATTTGGACATAGTGAAATTTTCCGAAAAACTCTAGGATATCCAGAATTTATCTAAATTAAAACTACTCAAACCAATAAGATCGATTAGAGGTGCGAGAACGAAAAATGACACCTCTCCCCTAGATATGGAAATGGCACCTGATTTATTTGATTGTGCTAACTTAAAGCTAACATTTGGGCATAGTGAAATTTTCCGACAAACTCTAGGATATCCAGAATTTATCTAAATTAAAACTACTCAAATCAATAATGTCAACTAGAGTTGCGAGAACGAAAAATGACACCTCTCCCCTAGATATGGAAATGGCTCTTGATTTATTTGATTGTGCTAACTTAAAGCTAACATTTGGACATAGTGAAATTTTCCGACAAACTCTAGGATATCCAGAATTTATCTAAATTAAAACTACTCAAACTATAAAAATCGATATCAATTACGAGATCTAAAATAATATCACTACTACCGTTTGGAAAGCTACCTTGACTGTTATCTTAAGGCTATCATTTCATCGTAATTGACTTTTCCGACAGATGAATTATTTTCTTAAATATTTTTATCAATGAAATCCACGCACATCAGCTCCTGTTCTGAGTTATACTTTGTATTCTTACAAGAATTCATTTTGTTTACTTTTTCATGTATTTTTAGTTAATTTAAAAAAATAAATCTATATATTAAATAATGTTTAGTTAATTAATTTATTGACCTCAATTAAATGACAATGTGTTTTATTTTGTTTTCCCAAGAATATTATTTACTATTTCTCTTGCTACCATTTTTGCAAAATAAATCGAATACGAAAAAAATGTCTCGCCTATTTTCGTCTCTTTCTATTTTAATATAGTTATTTCGTAAAAATTTCAATTTAACAGTGTAATTACTAATACATGTTCCGCATTAAAAATTTCTTATTGGAATTGTATATGTACACGGGATTTTTTTTGGGACAAACTTCACAACCGTGAAATAAGAAATTCAGTAACAATGTACAAAAAATTTAAAAATTTTTAACACTTAGAACATTCGTCGTTTGGAATCCAAAGACAAACAAATCCAGCATTTTCCAACTTGAGGAATTCGGCCATCGTTGTCGCGCAACACATTAGGTTTTTGAGGCGTTGTCAATTTCTGGTTTGGCATTGGTGCGTAGAGCGGTTTGCCGCTTTTTTCGTATACGCATTCTATCCCTGAGCGTGAATTTAAAATTCTATATAAATTTGGTGGGGTTGATCGATCTGACACATGTTTTTAAGCTAATTGAGCCGGATTGTTTTCCGTATAGATTTTATAAGCCACGAGGCAAGCGATATCAAGTATGTTGTGATAAAAAAGCTGCAGGCCATCTTTTTGTTCTTCGTTTGGTTGAATAATGTGTGACCAGCTTGTCCATATTATCAACTCCACATTTCTTACCATTATAATAATGGATGATTTCGGGTTTCCGTTTGTCTCCGATTACGGTATCCATATATACACTTTTATTTTTTTTAGGGACATACGAAGAAAGGGTGACGGGGTTTTTTTTGTTAATGTCCCTACTATTGACGCAAGTCCTTTACAACTCGCTATCCTTGATTAATTTAGCATAGATGCAGCAGATGTTAAGTTTGGCGCTATTCCGTCATCAGCGTTGACAGGTCAAGATTACGTTGATTAAGTGCAAGAAGAACTTGATGAGATACATAAATTTGTGCGAGAACAAAATCGGTTAGCAAGCGATCGAATGAAGGCTAGGTATGCTATTCGTTCAAATATTGTCTTTGGTCTATCAATTGATGGTTTTTAGTGTCCCAATGGTAGCTATTCTGTTTATTAACAACGACAGCCAAGTCGAAATGTGTTTCGTCGCTCATAATGATTTTTTACAAAAAATGATGGTCGCTATACCGAGCTGTAAAGTTCGAGCATTCCAATCTTGCCGGTATTCATGTTCATTTTCCTGCAGCTCTTGTGACAATTAAACTTTAAAAAAACACACAAATCTATTTAGCAACACTCTGCCTACTGCATCAATCTTTTCGGGTACGTTGGCTTAATTGTTGCCGAGACTTTCCTTCATCTCCCAGTTTAACCGCTAATTGGTTCACTTGCTCGGCTCATGATTAACAAGAAAAATATTTAATTTTTTTCTTAACGGGTGACGAATAATGGATAATATACAAAGATTTTTTCGTAAATTAAGCGAATTCAGCACGAAAAGATTTTGTTTTCAAGAAAGGTGTTGTTTGCAACGGATCGATTCAGTTAATTGATAACACAATTCGTTTCGTACAATATTTTAGACTCAACAATATTCTCCTCTGGTACAGGAGGCAATTCGATTTACAATTTCAGACATTTTTGGGAAGGAATTGTATGGAACCACCTAGATCAAGGAGCTTACCCCCTCAAAAAAAAAAATTACGAAAACCTGCTCATTTCGATATAACATTCCTTTGCAAATTTTGGCACTTATAAGATTTGATAATCCCTTTGATTCAGGAGGTGAACCCACGGAATTTGAGCATGTTACTATAATTTCAAATAGCTCGTTCTAATTAAGGTTGATTCTGGACATGCAACTTGTGCATGGTAAAGATTTCATTACGATTGGTTAAGCTTCTGAAACGCCCAATCGAAACCAACAGACATTTTTGGGAACTATTATGTGGGGGGAGGGGCGTATTGGCCCGACCCTCCTAAAATTCCAATGCAAAGTTTGAATTTGAGAATAAAATAACTATCGTAAATACATTTGGAAACAAATTTAATTTTAGAAACATTTTGTATCGCGCCCCTAGATCTTTCACTAATATCGTATAGCGGTTCTGAACTAGCTTCTAGTACACCGATGTATCAGAATTGTTTATTAATACTGTATATTTTATCAATCTGGGCCAATAACAAGCCACTTCCAGAGATTTGGGTAAGATACCACTATATAGGTCGAATGGTCCTCTAACTATATAGAGAATATTTTCCGGCATAAGGTTTTCTATAGGGGAGAAAATGTAACCTTATTAGTAGGAATTTTCCACGGTAAATTTAGAGTATTTTTGCAATAAACATACTTGATATTTTTTTTTTAAACTTTTAATTTTATTTACAGATAAACCTCGTTTAACGATCCCTCGTTTCGTCGATTTAACGAACATCGTAAATTGATAAAAAAACCTCGAATTACGAACAAAAAACCTCAAATTAATGATAAATTATTTTTATCCAAAAATTTGTTTTGACTGTTATTTTGTTAATTGTGATTGTTAATTTTGTTTTGCCATATAAAAATGTAAAAAAAAAATCCTCGCTTAACGAAATAGCTTGGTTAAACAATATTTTGTTTAGTGTATTTGTTATCTTTTGTATTTATCAACTTTTTTAAATTTAATTATGTAAACTATGATTTTATTTAATATAATAATAATTTTTAATAAAATTTTCACAAGTTTGCATTTATAAAATATTAACACTGTAAATCACCAATATTAAAATAACTCAATATGGCGGCTATTGGAATCTATTTGAATCCAATAATGATTTTGTTTCCGCCATGTTTTCCAATTGGAACCGTATACGTATAAGTGTTATTTTTTGTTAGAAACTTCACGAGCTCTTCTAATACATGGTAAAAATATTATGAAGAGTGGTTAAAACACCTTCTCGGACCACACATTTTTTAGAAAAAAAAATGTGTGAGAACAGCTGCTGGAGGCCGACCCATTTCAAACGAAAACATCATTATCATATAAAATACCTATATGCAAAATTAGAATCAGATTGAAACATGTGAAGTTAACACTGTTTTTTATCCTCAAACAATTCTAGTTCATCTCATCCCAGTTTTTCCTATTTAAACTTGCATAAGACGGAAATTTGTATTTTAAATTTTTGTTCTCTACAACAAAATATCCATCACAGATTTTTTCATTTAATTGATGTTTTTATACTCTGCATATGAATAAATGATTAAAAATAATTTTTCTAAGTAAAATGATAATAATTGATTGGTTTGATTAAAGGTGAGAAAAATATGTGAAATTAGAAGAATTGCGCGAATCCTACTATAGAGCTGGTACTGTCCGACTGGCCACAGTTAGAACATACCATGGCCTATTCGAAAGATAAAGAACCATTTCCAGCAAATCATATTTCTTGGAGGTTGGCATGATTTTCTCGTATTCTTATATAGGGCCATATGGAAGTTGATCATTTGTACCAATACTACAATTAGGCTGGTACTGCCCTCTTAGTCATTGTAAATCCGTACTATTACTGATGCAGAGTACAAAAACAACAATTAAATGAAAAAATCTGGGATAGATATTTTGTTGTAGAGAACAAAAATTTAAAAAACAAAATTCCGTCTTATGCAAGTTTAAATAGAAAAAACTGGGATAAGATGAAATGTTTGAGGATTTTTTTTCTGGGATGAAAAACTGGGCTAACTTCACATGCTTTCAGATTGGATGATTGGTGTGGAAATTTATAAGAAGAGTACCTTTGATATAATCCCTTTCCTAAGCACATTCCGGAACAATTTGTACAGAGGCCCCTAGACCTCAAGGTCCTAACACATTTAAAAATATCGTGTGGGTCGTTTTAGACACGCTAGTTATAGTTTTATTTACTTATATAACATATATGGTAAACATTTAAAGGCGATCGAAGCGGCTGAGACACCATATAGGAACAGGTATTTTGGTAAACAAATTGCATGCGAAAATGAGGTTTTTGTCATTTTGATAAAAAACTAATTCACTAATTCCATATAACGCCTTTCCTAAACTGATTCCCATGGAAAAATTAAAAAAATAATAAATTTTAGAAACATTTCTATGGGGCTCATAGACCTCGGGGTCCAGCCCTGGTTGTACTAATTCAAAATCCGTGAGCGTGCACACAACAACTCACCAACAATTTTAGCGCAATCGGATGAATGTTATATAGGAACGCATAAGGGACATACAATAATTTTTATTTTTATATGTATAAATCATGAAAGGTTCGTTTCTCGGGATTTTGATTATAATATCGTACGTTATGTGGTTTTGGAAATTCATGGAGGTATACATAAAAATGATGTGTCTCAACTTTAAAGTTTGAGTATTCCACTTTGGGGTTATTGTAACTTTAGGATAAACCTCATATGCATTGCCGTTGATTAGAATTAATGGATTATAAATATTTTTGAATATGAATAGTTTAAAACAGATCAAATTAAGAAAAGGATTCTGAACACTTAACGATAACAAAGTTTAAGATTTAAAAATAAAAATTCGTTAAACCCGAATGCATGAACTGTGACATATAAATTCATGTAAATAAACCGTACAAATCATAATTAAACTTACTTTTTCTCTCGTTTTCCCGCCCCAGTGTCCCGAAATCCTTTCGCAAACGGATTATTATCTATTTTTAGTTGTGTTATCTATATACAATAAGATACAAATTGGACGCGTGTTAGATTTATCGCACCAAATCAAAATTTATCATTTTATCCAAAAACTCACCTTTTCATTTTGATATGCAGTTACGGCTATAAATTCGGTTTCCTTAAATACATAGGTCCTAAATGTTGAATATGGTAATTTTAGTATGTCATTAGCTCGCACAAGGTGAAATCTTGGTTGATATTTATGCATCGAATTTAGTATTGTCTGCAAATAAACAAAACGAAAAAAATTATGTTAAAATTATATTTATATGTATAGGATAAATTAATCAAATTACTAAAAAATATTTTATCGCTCTATTAAATTAATTTTTATATTACAAATTATAATTAATAATCACACCTTATGATCATAAAAATAACAAACTGATACGATATCTTTAAAATTATTTAAATATACTTTCACTTTTATAACGATGTGACAAAATATATTAAAATATTTGATTTGATTAATGCACGAAATAATATTTTATCGTGAAAGTGATAATTAATTTGTTCCACATCAAATTTATTATGACCCCAGCCAGAGATGATACAGATGTTTTTTATCTCATATCGCAGCGAGCGCATATAATATGCAACATATAATATGTAAATATAAACCGCGCACAAACATCAAATATCACCTCGGTCGCATCGCAGGTTGCTTTTTGTGTATTTAACTCGTCGCGTATAGCAGCACTGCTAATTGGATAAAATACAAATTTTTTGCGCGTGTTTCTTATCCCAAATCGCGAAAAAAAAATATGTTTGGAAGGACAATTGATAAATTTGTATGCAAACAGAAATTTTTATTCATCGTGGATAAAATACCCAAAATTTTATATATAAAAAAAAAATTATTTTGGTTTTGTAATTAACAGCATTTTAAAATACATGGTGTTTGTGGGGTCTCTTTTTCGCTGGGTCGAAATAAATTATTTCGGAAATGCCATAATACAAAAAAAGAAAAATAAAAAAAAAATTAAGATGAAATCTAAATTTGGTTAATTTGATTGTGATTTCAAAGAATTCAGGTGAACCAGGTTTTTGTTGCCTTTTTTTTTTACTGTTCGGGGATGAGCAAATACGATTATCTGGTGCAATTTTTTATTATTGGTGATTAATTGGGGTTTCATTAAGGTGATTGTTTATTTTGTGTGATTTTGGTACATAGTGAGTGGGAAACGATGAGTTGTTTATGTTTTATAAAAGTATTGTGATTTTGTCGAACACTTTATATAGCTTGAATTGAATCATCTAATTAGTTAATCGGTGCGGACAGATAAAATTATGGGTTGCATGTGAATTTATATGGAAATCAGTATATGCTGAGCGTATGAATCAATGACAAAACGCGCTATGTGGCTATATAGTGCTTGAAATTCAACAATCTGTATCAGTTTAAAGTGCTCCCTGTGCTAGACAAAACCCACCATGATGAGATCCGGACTCCTTAAGTGAAAATAAATCCAAACCAAGTTTTTAAACAGAAAGTGTTTTGAAAATAATATTTTCATGGTATAGGATACGAAATAGTTACAGGAGTCATTGCCACCTTAAGGCATTTAGGCCTAGGCTCTTAAGAGAATTGTAAACAGATTTATCATAGATCGCCAATCGGGTTTTATTGCTCAGAGCTATGCTAATGATCAGGTTATCACGATTTCAGATTTAAAACTTTTATTTGACTTAAAATAGCGCTCTCTACATGTTGTAGAGTTATGGGCCTTGACAAAGGTGTTCGCGTTAATCCAGCTAAAACCAATTTACTGGTTTTACTAGACGAAAAAATTTCGGCGAACTGCCTGTCCTTCTATTTTTGGGGAAACGACCAGTTCAAATATCGTCAAACATCATGGCGTTACCTTAGAGAATAAACTTTCCAGGGAACTTGACCTTGAGCACAAATTTCAAAAATCCATTGTTGTTTTTTGGCAATGTAGAAGAGCATTTGAAAAATCCTAGTGTTTGACTCCCAAAATGCTGATGTTTATTAACAAATCGTTGGTTTTACGTAACCCTCGCTGCAGTCTTTCATTCTGGGTACTGCTTGTTTCACAACGTTAATGCTAAGGTGCATTAGGACGTGGAACAGCCTTTGGTTTCATTGCAGGGCATATACAAATTTTCAATCTCTTCAGTACATCGATGCTGAATTTTAGCAAAGTATTTTTTTTATCAAAACTCGTCCGTCGCCCTAAAAATTAAAAAATATAATTTTCACAAATTTTGTTTGATAACTAATTTACAATCTCTTTGATTTTAATCGGTTCTTCGTAAATGTTATAAATAAATCAAATTATCTGCAAAAACGAAAAAGCTCAGGTGTGATTAGAATAATTTTATTCTGTGTGCTTAATACAAGAGCTGCGTCCCTAATTTTTTATATTCGATGCTCTCATGCCATCAATAGATTTGGCCGTCTCACAGAGTTTTCAAAAAACATTTTGATGTAAGTTTTCACTACATTGTATCCCCCCATTCAGACAAGTCTCAATTCAAGATCATAAAGTCGGTTTATTTCAAAATTTTTGTTTTTAAGCATAACGATCCCGATTAACTCGATTTTCAAGAAATGTTTTAAATATTTTCACATACTCCAGGGGATCACAGTATACTTTTTCAGATAAATAAAAATCCTTTTTTAACCAGCGAACTGTGATAAGCCCTCTATCGATATTAAATAGCATTGAATGTCCTGGTGTCAGTGCCCACCTAACTGGTCGGTTAACTTATTGTTTAAGCAGCACAGTAGACCGACTGGGTTATACAGAACCTAATTAAAATTGTTGATAACATTTTATCTACTACACAAAAACGTTATATTTAAAATTATATGTAGATATAAATACTAACTAAACTTAATTTAGAAAATTGCACTCGTAGTGGTAACAAAATAAAATGAAACGTAATTCAGAAATAACCTTGTTAGATTTCTTTTAAGTTTGCCATCTATATTACAATAGCAGACATTTTCACACAAATTTAAATTCACAAATTCAAATTAAAAGGACAATGAACAAAATTGAAATAGTTAATTTAGGAAACAACAATTTCAAAATAAAAACAATTTGAACAAAACATTTTTTGAACTTCTGCTATTTACATAAAGATGTCTCTGATTTAAATTTCCAGTGTTTTCACACTGTTCTGTGTGTTCTTGTAAATAGACTTTTGGTTTACAAACCGTTTAATAGTGAAAAATTTAAATAATATTCATGGCGGTTACTCAATATTTTTATATATCATTTTTTCGATAGATGGTTGTACCTTCGTTTTAAGCATAATCTTCACAGTGTCAAGATAATCTTTCTAATGGATCGGACGTAATAGTTTATCGGTAGCAATTATTTACATCTCTATAGAGGCGTTTTTGTAATCAATATAAAGCAGAATGTGGGCTTAATGTGGACGATATTTAGAAAAGCATTCAGATGACATCGAACGTTTCATGAGTCTATTTGATTGCGGTTTAGTTCAAATTATGTTTAGGACGAACTTCTGGGAAGACAAATTCTGATATCTTTAGCAAAATTTTTAACCTTCTAATATTTTTCCTATGCTCAAAATATCCAAAACATCTTAATTTTGGTTTCAATGGGGAAAGCAATTATAGTCCGAGTTACACTTCCCCTTGATGAATGAGGATGAGGGACAATATAATAAATGAAGACTGTCCTAAATATGCTGATTAAATTTCGATAAATTATCATTTTCGATGGAATGTCGATTTCAGTGATCAAAGTGAATTTATAACCGTAAGTGGATCCGAATCTCGCTCTAGAAATCGTCCAATTTGAATCGATTTAAGCCATTTCTCAAGGAAAGGAAAAACACTTATGTGATTCTAATATGCCTATATTCCTATATTGAAAGTAGTTCTGGAATGATGCCAATTAGAACGGAACTACGCTTTTTCATAGCCTATTATGCTGATGTTGGGTTTTTAGAATTTTAAAATGGGATTCTAAAATGTTTTGTAGGGAAAGATCTAAATTATGGCCAACAGGAACGTAACTAGACTATTCTTTAACCGATAAAATGTGAAATTGATAATTTAGGATATAAATGAGTTTCTAAAATAATAGTTGGAGGGATTCTAGAATATGTCAAACTCAAATAAAAATAATTAATTCTATTTCCGAAGAAATTGTCTATTTTGAATGAAAACGGAATTTTAAAATGAATTGCTAAAATAAATTTTAATTCATAGATGTGGAGGCCAACCGGATTTGCAAACAGGCTTACCAGATCAAATACTTTCATCTTGTTTACGTTCATCCAGTTTATTGTTGCTCACCTCAATCACACAGATTGCATATAGATACTTAACAGGCACCTCATTGGGCTGAATTTATAAAATATTCAATTTAAGTCATTTTGAGGGTATAGAATAGTACCAGCCACGTAAATAGCCTCTGGTGAGAAAATTCTCAAAAACGTATTCTCAATTTTATCAAAGTATTATTTCTGAAATAGGCCAGTCTGTATGGTTATACCAATTCTATGGGATTCAAAGATAACAAACTCTTTCGGGTGATTGAGTCATGTCATAAGCTTACCGGAATCACATTTCCAAAAATGGTCCAGTTCTGTCCAAGTTGAACGAGCCTCTTATTTCCTAACCGAAAAATACTAATACATATTTAAAATAGTTGTATTGGATGACTCTTAATTCATTAAAGTTGTCAATCATGAATGACAGATTTTACGCAACGATAGAAAACGAAAGCACGATGAGGGATGCCGTTCGGTATTTTCGCAATAATTGTTGGAAAACAAATAAATATACCATGCACTTCTTGTGTACTGGCATTTTAGGATTCTGGAGTTTATAAAAAGCAAGCTACGTGTATGTAATACCTGAACGACACAACTAATAAATGGGTGTAAGAAATTGTACCTCGAGCGCTGGACTGAAATATATATTCAGTGACCTACCTGAACTGTCAGTAACCAACCTGAAGTACAGCTTTTAGTCGCTTTCTGATGGGACTGGAAAATTAAAATCTGGCACTAAAAACCCTACTCGAATTTTTACATATTTGTCATATGAGGCATAGAAAATCATGGGTTTAAATCGCATTTACGCTTAGGCTGCGTACCAATTAGTCGATCAGATTTTTCGATCAGTTTGCCATAGAAATTTTGAAAAATAAATGAATTTACCGAAATATTTACTAAATATTAACTATTACCTTAAGTTTGGCACACAGCCTTAGCAATAAATATAAACATGACTCTAAAAGAGCGAGAAATAGTTCAGGAAAAACTACAGCTTACCATATCATCTTTAATGGCTGGAGTTCAGTGTACGCACCCAAATTTACAGCGTTCAAAATCTTCTTCATCACTTTCGGAATGGTGCAAGAAAACCTGCAATTCTGTGTATTCCTCGTCTTAGTTTTACCACTGAAGAGCTAATATTAGATTCTCCAAATTTTTTTTCCAAAATATGATACGAAATACTCACTCGGATTAACCACTCATTTGAAATACTTTCGTTTAAGTATGTTTCGAGAAATTCTTTAGTTTTTGATAATTTGTCGTTTTTCGGTGAATTATCGTTTTCGGTAAATTGTATATGGAATTGTAGTTTTCAGCAAATGTAGAGGGTACAAACTATATTTATGGGTCCTGCGATGGCAGTTTAAATTTTTTGAATTTTTGAATTCATTCTTCGTGCGACATGACTAGTGAGTGTGGTAGTGTAAATGGTTTAGGGTGATGATTTACTAATTTGTTATTTTCGCAAAGAATAATCACTAGGCGCAATGTGCGATGCAGCCTACTTATCAGAGTATATGAAAAATACGTTGTTCTTGTAGAGGTTGTCATATAAGAGCAAGCCGCAAGTGATAAAAAAAGTTATTTTGGACCAAGAAATTACAAAATATTTTCATTGTGGTGTAAAATTAGATATCCCGATAAACATCAAAACTCTCTTCGGAGAAAACTGTTTTGTGAATACCATTAAATTTTTTCATGGCCTGACTCAA
The DNA here is from genome assembly GCA_932526605.1 of Nephrotoma flavescens. Classification (NCBI taxonomy): domain Eukaryota; kingdom Metazoa; phylum Arthropoda; class Insecta; order Diptera; family Tipulidae; genus Nephrotoma; species Nephrotoma flavescens. The sequence goes on along the minus strand of OW052221.1, from coordinate 47,269,848 downwards.
CGACAATATAATTTTATCATTCATTACATTGGGCACTTTAGGGCACCCGACAGTTGGGATCATGTTGAGTAAAATCGAAGCCAACGTTATGAAAAGTTTTAACACTATGAAATTTTAAAATCAAATTTGCGACAATTTCACTAATCATGATAGGGGACCTGAAATCGCTTATTGGCTGCGGGCCAATAGTCGGGGAAAAGTCAATTTTAAGGAAATGTTTCGGTAAATTTATTTATTTTTCAAAAACTCTATGGCAAACTGATCGAAAAATCTATTCTAACCCCGACTTTTTACCATAGTAAACGATTTATCCGAATAATTTTAATGAATTGTTTAAGAGATAGTGTCTCTTCACGAAGCCATTTTAAAAATGGCATCGTACACATACAACATCGAGTTCAAATTGTTAAATTATTCAACACATTAAAAAATATTTATAAAAAATTAAATAATATTTGCGATCGACATTTTTGTCCGACATATCTGAAAGCACTATTAATCGAATTGTTGAAAGATGTCAACTAGTTCGGTCGAAGATTAAATATAGTTAAAAATACAGTCGTAGCGGTTGTACACAAGAACATATTAAAATAGTTCGTGAAAGTGTTGCCGAAGACCGTTAAATATCCATCAGTCGACGATCACAACAAGTTGGGCTTAGTGAAACCACATTTTTCGAAAATATTTAGTTCTAAACGCCTATAAGATTCAAACAACATAGGAATTAAAGCCACATCATTAAAACTTTGTGTTTTTATACATTACACCAAGCTGATTTTTTTCGAAAAATTATCTTTTCTGATGAAGGACATTATGAAAATGGTGGATATGTTGGGATGAAAAAACTTTACATCGAAAACGAGTCACTGTTTAGTGGTATAATAGGCCCGTATTAATCGATATTATGGGATGATATCAGTTGTGGACTAAGTTGAAAAATATCTGATCTGAGAACATGTGCAGGTTTCAACAGGATTTTGCTACATCACACCTCATTTTGCAAATGAAACAACTGAATTATGGAAAGAAAAATGTAAGGGTCTATAGGTATTTAAACAAGTGGTAATGTCAATTGGCCACCAAGATAATGGGATTTGCCACCGTTCAAATATTTTTTTGAGGTTACGTGAAAAATCAAGTCTACCATATAAAAACAATCCACAATCGATTCCGAACTAGAAAATCAAATTATTTGTGTCATTGGCAGTCGTGAAAATTATGCCTAACTTTAATTGAAAATTATAACAAAAGAGTGGATATCTGCATAAGTGTAAGGATGGTAGTCATTTGGCAGATATTGTTTTTAGTATGTAAATGGCATAACTGAGACTTTTATGTGGAGGGGATCATTTTTCGTTGTCGCAAATCAAATCAAATCAATTTTATTGGTTTGATTAGTTTTAGTTTAGATAAATTCTGGATATCGTAAAATTTGTCGGAAAATTCCATATGTGAAAATATTAGCCTTAGGTTTACACAACCAGTTGACTCCTCTCTCTATTTTGTATAATGGCTTTCGACTCATTTGTTTGTATCAAGTAATGCTAACATTTTCAAGTAGTGGAATTTTTCGACAAACTCAACTAAATATACTCAAACCAATAAAACCGATTTGATTTACGAGAATGATAGTCCCCTCCTTATAGAGATGACTGTTTCCTCATTTGATTGTGTCAACCTAAAGCTAACATTTGCACATGGAAGAATTTTCCGACAAACCCTAAGGCATCCAGAGTGTCGATTTTGTACCAAAAGTTACAGCGCGAGCTGGCGAGGCGAACAATAATCTTGTGTACATATATACATTGATGATCCTGGCGTCTACCTCACCTCTTCTATTCGTTTGCTTTTGAGCAGTGGAACCGATTGTATGCCATGTGATTTGGATTTTTCATTTTTCAAATATTTGAACAGCACGAAACCGCATTTGAAACATCAATTGTTTTGACGGCTTGCGGTAAAGTCGAATCCTACTTTAGCGAAACTTAACAGTCTAAAGGATGCAGGGCACTTCGTATCAAATTTTTACTTCGATATACCCCCATGCGGTCATCCGAATTTTACGTAACCCATTCACGCACTGATTGGCAAATACTGTATCTAACGTTTTTCTGATCGTATATTGCCTACAGTGTCAACTGATTATCTTTCACTTTATTTTACTGCCTCATTTATGAAATAGACAAGTCTTACTGAAGTCAAGATAATTGAAACTGTAATAGATGATTATTATGAATTCGGTGCATTTCAAATTTTTCTTCTTTAAACAGGTGTAATTTTATATGAACGATTCCGATTAGCTCGATTTTCAAGAAATGTTTTAAATATTTTCACATACTCTAGGGGATCATGATATACTTTTTCGGTTAAATAAAAATCATTTTAAATAATGAACTGTGTTAAACCCTCTATCGATATTAACCAACATTGAATGTCCTTGTGTCAGCGCCCACCTAACTGGTCGGTTAACATATTATTTAAGCAGCACAGTAGACCAACTAAATTTCCATATAACCCAATTAAAATTGTTGATTACTTTTTAACTACTACACATAAAAACTAACTAAACCACTATATGTGGATGTTCCAAATGTCAAATTCTTATTTTGTACTATTCATGTGGTCATGGAACATAAATAGCATTCATAGTGGCAACAAAATCAAATGAAACGTAATTCAGAAATAACCTTGTGTGCCTCAGGTGGATTTTTCGGCTAAATTATGAACTAAATTTTTTTTTGCTTTACTAAATGATTTATTTTAATTTAGTATTTAGTATTTAGTATTTAGTATTTAGTATTTAGTATTTAGTATTTAGTATTTAGTATTTAGTATTTAGTATTTAGTATTTAGTATTTAGTATTTAGTATTTAGTATTTAGTATTTAGTATTTAGTATTTAGTATTTAGTATTTAGTATTTAGTATTTAGTATTTAGTATTTAGTATTTAGTATTTAGTATTTAGTATTTAGTATTTAGTATTTAGTATTTAGTATTTAGTATTTAGTATTTAGTATTTAGTATTTAGTATTTAGTATTTAGTATTTAGTATTTAGTATTTAGTATTTAGTATTTAGTATTTAGTATTTAGTATTTAGTATTTAGTATTTAGTATTTAGTATTTAGTATTTAGTATTTAGTATTTAGTATTTAGTATTTAGTATTTAGTATTTAGTATTTAGTATTTAGTATTTAGTATTTAGTATTTAGTATTTAGTATTTAGTATTTAGTATTTAGTATTTAGTATTTAGTATTTAGTATTTAGTATTTAGTATTTAGTATTTAGTATTTAGTATTTAGTATTTAGTATTTAGTATTTAGTATTTAGTATTTAGTATTTAGTATTTAGTATTTAGTATTTAGTATTTAGTATTTAGTATTTAGTATTTAGTATTTAGTATTTAGTATTTAGTATTTAGTATTTAGTATTTAGTATTTAGTATTTAGTATTTAGTATTTAGTATTTAGTATTTAGTATTTAGTATTTAGTATTTAGTATTTAGTATTTAGTATTTAGTATTTAGTATTTAGTATTTAGTATTTAGTATTTAGTATTTAGTATTTAGTATTTAGTATTTAGTATTTAGTATTTAGTATTTAGTATTTAGTATTTAGTATTTAGTATTTAGTATTTAGTATTTAGTATTTAGTATTTAGTATTTAGTATTTAGTATTTAGTATTTAGTATTTAGTATTTAGTATTTAGTATTTAGTATTTAGTATTTAGTATTTAGTATTTAGTATTTAGTATTTAGTATTTAGTATTTAGTATTTAGTATTTAGTATTTAGTATTTAGTATTTAGTATTTAGTATTTAGTATTTAGTATTTAGTATTTAGTATTTAGTATTTAGTATTTAGTATTTAGTATTTAGTATTTAGTATTTAGTATTTAGTATTTAGTATTTAGTATTTAGTATTTAGTATTTAGTATTTAGTATTTAGTATTTAGTATTTAGTATTTAGTATTTCGTATCGTCAAGCTCAGCTTATGTTTTGTTGATGTTACTGCCACCTGAGCAATTTAGTTTAGTTCACAATTTAGTCGAAAAAAATCAGCCTGAGGCACACATCATTAGATTATTTATTAAGCTTGCCACCTATATTACAATAGCACCAATTTTCAAATAAATTTAAATTCACAAATCGAAATTAAAAAGACATTGAACAAAATTGAAATTGCTTATTTAGAAAATAACAATTTCAAATTCAAAATTTGTTGAACTTGCGCTATTTAAATAAAGATGTCTCTGATTTAAATGTAGATTAGTTTTTCTCATACAGTTCTGCGTTTTCTTATAAATTGTCGTTTGATATCGTTAAAATATTTTTAACCGCTTTTTTCTCACAAATAGTTTAATAGTGAAAATTTTAAACAGCATTAATTCCCTTATAATTAGCTAGATATCCAGCTGTGACTAGGAATATTTTAAAATATAATTTTTTTGATAGATTATTGTACCTTCATTTTAAGCATAATCTTGATAGTATCAAGATAATCTTTCTATTGGAAAGAACGTTATAGTTTACCGGTAACAGCTTTTACAGCTCTAGAGACATTTCTGTAATCAAGCATAATGTGGACATAATGTGGCCGATTTCAAGAAAAGCATTCAGTTGACATCAAAATGTTTCCACGCTTATTTTATTGCGGCTTAGCTCAAATTATGTTCAGAACAAACTTCTGGGGATACAAATTCTGACATTTTCAGGCTCAATTTTTAACCTTATCTGTTTGAAGATTTTCAGTTCAGAGTAATTCATCCCCTTGATGAACTTCATACTGAAATGATCTTAGAGAATAAGAAAATAATCTCATTGGTTATTCAACACTTACATAACTTCTTTTCTTTAGTGTGTACCACATAATGTCACAGTCCTAATTATTAAAATCGAAAATTGACCGAAAACTTTAATTTCACCGAAAACATTTCAAACGCTTCGCATATTATGAAAGCGAATAATTCATTAGGAAAGTTCTTATCGGTTCGCCTTTTAAAGGAACAAACAAAATTCTGATTTATTTTCGATAAATTACCATTTTCGGTGAATTGTCGTTTTCGGTGGTCAAAGTGGATTTACATTATGAAAACTGTATTCGAATATGAGTTCCGAATCTAGCTTTAAAAATTGTCGAAATATGCTGTATAAAATAGACACATACGTGATTCTAAAATGATTTTTGGAAGTAGTTTTAAAATGCGGCCAGATAGAGCGGTACTAGACTGTTTCACAGCCGATAATGCTGATGTTGGGTTTGTAGAATGGAAACGAGATTGTAAAATAATTTTTAGAAAAAGATCTGAAATATGGCCAAGTGGGACATTACTAGAATGTGGTTCTCAAATAAATTTTCCGTTTTTTAATTGATCGAGATGAAATTGGAATAAAATATAATTTGGATGAAATCCGGAAATTTCAAAATGAATTAATAAAATAAATTTTAATTGATATATGGAGTTCTATAGGCTATTTATAAAATATTCGTTTTAAATCATTCTGAGGCCGTATCATAGTATCAGACCGGTAAGTAGCTTCTAGTTCCAAAATTCCCATAATCGTGTTCTCAACTTTATCACAGTATTGTTTCTGAAGTAGGCCATTCTGGGCGGTCCTACAAACTCTTTGGTATTCAAAGATTGCTTAAGCAAACTACAAACCCTCTCGACTGATCAAGTCATAAGCTTACCGGAATCACATTCTCATAAGGCACTGAATTGGATTGTTTAATCAGTGACCTACCTGAGCTGATCAAAAGTGTAGCTTTTGCTCGAGTCACACAATTTTTAATGGAACTCAAATATTATAATACGGTTCTAAAAACCTGACCCAAAAAGTTAACTTCTGCATATAACCATACCATCTTTTTTGTAATGACTATCGTTTTCCGTAAATTGTTGGTCTCGGTGAATTGTTTTTTCGGTGACTTTCAGTGATTTCGTATTTGTTTAATTGTCATTTCGATAAATTGTTTTTTGGTGAATTATCGTTTTCTGGTGAATTTTCGTTTTCGAAGAATAAATGTTTTCGGTGAATTGCACATTTCAGTCATTTTCTTTAAATTGTCATTTTCTGTAAACTATCGTTTTCAGTATATTGTTGTTTCTAATTGTTAATTATTGTACTACTCTTTGAAACGCAATATCATCCTATTCTTTTATATGATCTCATTATTCTATATGTAGATGATAAGAGAAAATGTATCATATTATGACAACGTAAAGTCAAATGGTTAACAGTGAGTATTGTTTCGGAAGAGGTCTGAACGATTTTGATACAAAATTGACGAGGTGAGTATTTAGTGTGCTTATTTTATTAAAATTGGGACCTGCAATGGTAGTATGAATTTTTTGAATTATTATTGTTGCCACTCTTAACCAATAGGCATGCGACATGATTAAAAAAAGAAATCAGGAATTTGGCATTATGATGTTGATTTACAAATCTGTGATTTTGAGATAAAATAACCACTTTTCAGAATGAGTAAAAGACACGGTGCTCCTATAGGGCTACTTACAACCGATAAAAAAAGTTATTTTGGCCAAGGATTAACAAAATATTTTCACTGTGGGGTAAAATTAGATATTTTACCGATGTGCACCAAAACTGATTTCGAATGAGACTATTTTGTAATCTAGGCGAATGAATTAGGTGAATTTTTCTAATTTTTGTGGTTGATATATTGTGATAAATTGCCACCTTGTCATTAGAAATACTGTTTTGTTTAAAAGACGAAAAGATTTAGCTCGAAATGCCTATAAGATTCAAATAACACAGGAATTAAAGTCATCTGATCATCTGATCTTTTAAACCCTGGAGAAGCATACCAACCAGTGACTCGTTTTGGAAGTAAAGAAAAAACTTTACTTCCTAAACGAGTCACTGGTTGGTATGCATTATGGTAATTGGCCTGTGTTCTACTAAATCACAGAAATAATAATTTTGAAATAAACGCAACGGTTCTAAAAAAAATCAGATCAGCCAATAGCCCAATTTGATGATCTTTCATTGTGAGAACATGTGCATTTTATTCTTATACCTTTTTATGTTATAAAATTAGCAAAAAGTTTTAAAAATCTTAATTATATCAACAAAAAAAATGAAATGGTACAGCGTTCCTCAAACGCAGCACACCATGACTAATTATTCAAAGCAAAATCATAAATTATACACTTTCTTCAAGTCTTCCGCACTATTAATGTTGTGTTGTTGTCATTGTGGATATACAGTATATTATGGTCAAACGGTTAATTATTTTTTTAACATTGTGGAAAGTGTGAAAATCGTCTTTCATAAAAGAAATTAACAAAACAAAATATAACGAATTAAAACTATAAAAAAAAAATATTTTTTAAATTGAGTTCAGAGTTTGATAAGACGTTTATAAAATAAAGTCGGATTCTATTTTCAAATTCAATTAGTTTACAAAAACTAAAATTAAGATTAGACGAGAAGATTATTATTAAGTGTATACACAAAGTACGTATATGAAATATGTCGCATCGTTTGATCTTTTATTTTTAATTTACTAGGTTTTTAATTTAAATGTAGATTAAAAAAAAAAAAAAAACGGAAAATTATTTAAATATTTCTATTTTTTTTGGTACGTAACTATTTTACTATATACCCGTAAATGTAAAGTTTTTACATACACAAGGTTGGAGAATAATTAAAATCGCATTCCAAGTGCAAAAAAATTATATATATTTTTTTTTTGAACTGTACCTCATACGATATAATATGATATGCTTAACAGAGTGTATAAATACAATTATTTATTTGTACAACAACAACAAATAAAAAATTATTCACAACTATTTGAAAATAAATTATTTATAAAGATTTCATCACCAATCTTATCGAAATGAGAATATTTTTATTTTATTTAATAAACGCCGACAATATTTTATTAATATAAATGTGTGTCTATATACAGTGATGATGAGAATATACGAGTATGTATATAAGGTATACCTATCTTAAGGTATGGTAATGTTAAGTAGTTCGATATCACAAAATATAAAAATTAATTTTATATAAAATAAAATAAAACAAAAAAAGTATAAAAAAAAATCCGCCTTTGGTGGCATTTTATGAACAGTAGCCGTCTTAGAAACGATAAAAGCCAATAAAGAAATGAATGAAACTAAGACAAAAATACAATAAAAAAAAGTTAAAGACATATATCTCTTTTATATTTATTCTTAAGTTGTCTGTTAATGGATGCGACATACAACAAAGCTATCACAAACGCACTAAAATATAAATTTATTTTTATTCTCTCTTCGTATTTAAATAATGTTAAAAAATATACACAAGAAGACAAAAATTAAGAATAATATAATTCAACGGATTACACAGAAGTGACGAAATATTAATGGATTAAAAACAAAAAAAAAGTTCTTAAGAAAACAAAGTCGACTGTGAGAATACAATTTGTCAAATTATTACCTATTTTAATGGTATTTACTCGACGAGATCATATTATTAAGACTTCCATCAGGCCGGCAAAAACTTTAAGAAATATAATTTAATTAATCTTGGTCTGTTACAAACGAATTGATATAGTTGTATAACATGGTACATTTAATCATCTTGTAACTTTTCGTCAGTCTTAAAAAAGGGAATTGTTGACGGTTTCATAGTCCAGCACTAAAGTAAGTTAGGATTCTTTACACCACGTAAGTAATTAATGTTACACCACGTAAGTAATTAATGTTCTCCATAATTGTCAACAACATTTAAAATGATTGTTCTAGTAGTGCTTTCTTCTAACCAGCAGGTACAAAAATATCATTTGCTGGCCTACTGAGAAATCATGGTTGATCTTAATTTTTATAATTTAGGCAATATGTATTTTTTCCGTATCGAAATTGGATTCCCAATTTAATTTTGTTTTTGAAAAAATGTACACTAACTGTTTACCACAGTAAGCTAGAAAAAAAATTGTTGTGACCAAAATACTACGAAAATGTTTTTCCTAATTCTTATTTCCTATATAGCAAAACCAGAACGGCAGATGGATACTAATATTTTTACAACTACCAATCTTAGCCTCTTATTCGAAAACATCATTTCACGACAACGAATAACTCTCACAGTTGTGAATTATTTTTTCGTTTTTTTATAACAAAACTTTTTCATGTTCAGTGGATTGCACGCGAATATACGATGAAAATGAGAGCGAGTGAAACAAAATAAAAAAAACAAAGAAAAATTAGTACATTGCCTCCCCATTTCCAATATGCCCCGCACGTTGAAATAGCTCCTATTTCAATAATCAATTGGTAGTGGACAAGTTATCGTAATTGCCCGCTTGAACATTTCATTGCTAGTTTTTATAACCTCCACACGTAAAACATCCTAAGTTTCTAGATGATCTTAGACAATTCGAGCAATAACAGGAGTAGTAGCGAATCCGAATTTGTCGTTCACCAACGTTGCCGAAATTGTTGCGTTTACACATTTTTAGTATTTAAAGTGCATAAGTCATTAAGTAATGATTTATTTAGAATAAAATCACATTGCTGAATACAATAAAAGTTATTTTGTGCCTTTACGACTGTAAACAAAAAAGTTATGACTAATTTAATGGCGAGATTTTGGGCAATTAAAAAAAATTAAAAATATCACAAACCACAAGTTTCAATTTTTATTTTCCCTATATGTGTTGCTGACGCTGTGGTGCTGACCGTTTTATATTCGAAATCGTTGACGTTTAAATTAAATTTTAAAATTTTAGGCCATGTTTGTTCGTTTTCTATCAAAAGCGGAGGTCCATACCACCAGAGATCCAGTTTAACCAATTCTTTCGGCGGTAATCCGCTTGATAAGGCGTCTAATGGATTGAGCGCTGTTAGGAAATAACCAAATATGAACTCATACATATATGGCGATATAGGGCTCAGAAATAAGAAATGCAGGACATCTCACAATTGAATGATATGGTTACTTGCATATTAACCAATTATAAGTTGACGGCAAAGTAGTTCGATTTTTCAACCGATTCATTTTGTTGTTGGTTGGACTGCGAAATTGCCTCTAAAATGCGTATTCGTTTGCTTATTTATCGACTCAAAACTTCCAGCAATTCATCTATGTTTGATTCTTTTTCAATTTCAATGAAAAATATTTATATGTCAAATCATTTCAAATACTTGCTAGTATAGTACCGGCATTATTAGCAGGTTGCGCGTTTTTATTGTTATGCACCCGCCAACTACTACCGCTCGAGTTTACCATCAGACGTTGGTACTGTAATGGGTGGTACTTATGCTAGAACTCTGTGATGTCCTAAACAAAGGGTAACGATACAATCAATATTGATTCATTTTCTGAATAAATAACCTGACCGGTTTTTGATATATAATAACACGAATTTTATTCCAGCACGTTGGCGTTTCAAAAGTGCTAAGCTCGCCATCTTGAATTTCACAATTTATTTAATTTTATTTAATTTTTTATTTACAATTGTACACATTTACATTTATTTAATCCGGCTAGACGGCTGGACGAACTTCCTACCAGATGGAATTGGGAATCTTCCTACCAGATGGAAACTAATATTTCTAAGCAACCACCAATCATAGCCCCTTTAGCGGAAAACCATTTCACGACAACCAGTAAAGAAAAATTAGGAAAGGGTTCTAGGGAAAAACAAAACACATCTGTCACACAACGTAAGCCACGCCCATTCTAACGTAAGCCACGCCCCATTTGAGTTTGTTATTTTTGACTTTTAATTATTATTTTGATTTGTCAGTTCTCAACTTTAAACTTCGACTTTACCTTTTCAAATTAACGAATTGAATTTGAAATGGTAACTCCAGTTGTTAAAATGGTATCTCAAATCTCGAAAACGTTTTCTAGAATACAGAGGGACTCAGATTTTTTGAAAAAAAAAATCATTCACAAATGCAAAAATAATGACACGTTGTGGCAATTATTGAAATAAATAGGAAAAATTAGGAATAAATCGGATTCCAATTGCGAATCAAGTTACAACATCAAATTCAAGGTAGCAGTTTTAACTATACACTTTCCATATATTTGGCAGGCACTGCCATAAATAATTTTCAAAAACTATTAAATCCAAAGAAAACATTGAATAAAATTGCGATGAAATCCTCGAGATGAGATAAGCACAACAAGGTCAACATCACATGTTGTTGCATATAACAGCTGTCTAACAGCACACATTTTATATAAATAAGACCTTTTACATAAAAACGCAGCAGAATTAAAAATATTTTAAACAGTAATATTCTTTCATTATCTGGACTTCACCAGTTGTAATTGTAGATCTGATTTTTCGGCTCACAACTATGCTGGCATAACAATGGTTCGATATGTATGCAGTCCATTTGTATATCAACGACAACCAACAACAATTAAAGCTCCTACATCAAAAGACAAACAACTGGATCAACCAGCAACAGCCATGGTGACAACAAAGGCCATATTCAAGAACAATTACAATTATTTCTTGAGAATGATGACATTCCAGAAAAATACAATCTCATTGATGGTAGAAATAAAACTTGACGTATTCTTTCAAGAAAATTTAGGGTGCAATCCAGATGGAAGATCCCTCACAGGAAGTTTACAAGTTTACATAAGTTCATTTAGAAATAGATCGATCTGAAGCACATGGAGTTAACCTGAGCATGACATGAAGATATTGAAGTGGTTCAAAGCTTTTGTGAAGAAGCTTGGATCCAACAACAACCGACAAATAAAGCGATACTACGTCAAAATAATTAGTACCCATCAACACAGTCAAATAACAACCGACAAACAAAGCACGGTCTACGCCAAACAACAGCCGGCAAGTATAACAGCCAAAGGAAATATGGCTTAGCTGTAATTTAGAACTGCCACAGTTAGACAAGTTTAAAATTCATCGTTGATAAATTACACCAGAGGTTTCTGTGACGCCTCTAATCACTCATAGCGTCACGTGGGAGAACCTCTTTAGGCCACGTTAACAATAATTTATTGTGTAAATGTCAACATTTATTCATAATGAGTTAGTGTTGGTTCCCGGTCTAATTTAACTATTACATTATGTTGGATCAGAGGGAAACCAAGTCGATTGAAAATGTTTGTGGCCGATAGAATATCTACAATAAGGAATATTCTAACAACTATATGGCCTAATGTAAAGTTAAATTAGAATTTTCCAGACATAGCGTTATGTAGAATAATCCGCAGTTAGCTCACACTAACAATAATTTTCGGTGGAAAGGGTTCAGAATTTACTCATAAGGGGAGTGGGAATAAAAATCAATAGTCAATTTGATTGGCGTAAAGAAAAACAACCCATTTTTACAATTATGCGAGCAACATTCAAGTTTCAACAAACTAAAACTCATCGTCGTATATTGCCATCGATTCCTCTACAACAAAACGGTTACAACCAACAACACAACGAAGTACCGTATATTACAGTATATTACAGTAGAGTAAATAATTCGAAAATTCAAAAATAATCGTTTTTTAGTTTTAATTAAATTTCGCTAGATGTCAGTATGCTTTAATTTAGTCGAATTTTAGAGCTTGTTCAAAACGAAAACAGATGGCATCTAATTTTGATCGTGCGGGAAGTGGATGTAGTTCATTACATAATTTACTAAATGCTAAAAATTTGTTTTAATTTAGTTAGATAAAAATTCTACTAAAATTATTTAACATAAATACTTAATTTTATTTATATTTAAATTTTAGTGATAAAGTAGGTACATTTTATGAAAATTGTAAATTTTGTTTAAACATACAAAAATTCAATGAAATGTTCAAAATAAATATTTAAATTAAACCTTTAAACAAATTAAATTGCTTTCCAGTAGAGCACCCCGTACCATTCGTCAATTAAGGATTTGCTTATTTGATTTGTTTCCATAAAATATTGACATACGAATCTGTTGCTAAGTTTATGACCAACAGAAGTAAATTTATCCGACTATAGACTTGTTTCGACTTGCGTTGTTTCGTTTTGCATGCAATTATTTTGAAACAGATCTAAGACTCAAATCGGAGTCTTAGTGTATATTTTTAATGTCTTGTCTCTACGAACTGTCTACATAATCTACCAATTGTCGACATTTTCGATAGACAATTCGAGTGTACGCGTAACCACATCTTTTAGTCGTGTTCTTATAGCAAAACATCTCAACTTTGACAGTTCCTTGTAGTGTATTCCTGGAAGTTACAGTCTTGAGTCGTTACGTGTAAAAATTAAAATTGAAGACAAGGGAAAAAAATAATTATGTGTCTATTTTGCGTCCTTACGTTCAACAGAGACGAACAAGCTTCTAAATGATTCTTTTGACTTTTTGTCAGATTTAATCAACATCCAAGATTACCTTTTGATTGTCGAAGATGTTATCGTTCCAGACCTGTTATGGACACAATCGGAGTATTTTACACACTACGTTGCTCCAAACGCAACAAGTACTAAGATTCATTTATATGTTAAATGCTGGTTATTTATTCGGATGTCTATTTACAGTGACAAACCTGACATTTTAACTCCTACTACCAACCTATATTGATCACATTTGCTTATGAATTTGATCAAGCTACCACGGAGTCGGAAATCCTGTACCATTTCAATAGTCGCAAAGCCAACTTTGCAAAGCTCAATAATTTATTAAAAATATTGATTTTCACGTAATCTTAAATCATAACAGCGACATTGGGCGCTTTCAGGGCACCCATGTTTAGCACTATGAAATTATCAAATCAAAATGGGGATGATTTTACTAATCGTGATGCGGGACCTGAATGCTCCCAATGATATTTAAACGGTTAGCGTTAATGTTGCTATTTTTGAATGTGTTGTATAAGTTGTACCCTATATCCCCATACACAATAAGTTATCATCAACAACCTGATACAATGGTGAACTGTACGCATTTTTCCCAACCTCCAACAAAACATTTTGGCATACATTTTTAAAATCTCAGTCAAAGGAATAATTTATTTATAATTCCGACATTTCTAACTATAGGCCAAATGCAAACTGGCATGGGTTTCCAAGCTTTCGAAAGTATCATGAACGATTAGCTGTGATTCTATTACAAACCATTGTTTTCGGGCAATCAACATGGCTTTCTATGCAGTCGATCCATGACCACCAATCCAATGAAACTCACAACACTTACTTTGAACACCATGAAGGCAGGAAACGAGGTTGATGTTGTCATGGCATGCTTCAGCAAAGCATTTGATACGGTTTTCCAAAACATCGTTATGAATATCGATCGCTGTTTACGCCAACGATATGAAAATTTTCCAAAAAATATCAACCCACATAGAAAAGAACCACCTTTGTTTTATTAATGATAATGTCATTGGCAGTGTTACGTCCATTAGACATCTTGGTTTTGCTTGCGATAAGCAATCGAAACTTTATTGACCATGTTGGAAGTACGCTCAATAGAGAAAACTCTGCATTTGGTCTCATTAAACGGTGGCCTAAAGAATTGCTCATTTGTTACTAAAGCTACTTAACTTTATGGACTGCTTCGATTTATCTCCCTACCATGCTCGTTTAGAGTTGTGAATTAAAATTTAAAGCAATCCACGATTCAAATAAAACCTGTATAAACTTGTATAAACCTGTACTAACCGATTCCAACAATGACGGCAAAATATTTATCTTACTGTTAAGCCACAATCGACATATATTTGAGGAATGTAGAAGCAAAAGTTAACAATTGAAATTTTTAGTTAAGAAAATCATCAACTATGAAATTAAACCTTACCACCCAAACGGTACAGTTACAACTTTGGCGGGGTTCGAATTTGGATAGAGGCTTGTTGCAAAAGGAATTTTTCAACATCTGATTACTATCGTTGATGAATTTGAACACAACTACGACCCCCTGTCGGAGTGCAGAATTAATGGAATGATCGCTCCCGTATACGTTCTCGATTTGGCTACTACGTAAGGTAGGACGTGAAAAGCGAGCAGCGGAAGAGTTGGAAGGGCTTCCGCCCCGGGACAGAGCAATGATTAAAAACAAACAAATTAACAAGATTAAAACCCAATATTAGGAAGTTTAGCCGAATTTGTTTTTATAAATGATTACCTTTATTTACATAAACAAAGCGTTATTGCTCAAAACAGGAGAAGGCTTAATTACTCAAACTTTAAATAAAATAAAATCTAGGTCCTACGATAAAACCAATTAACGTTCTACATTTTCGGTTCACGAAATCGATTCACAAAATTTAATCCTTGATTCATGATCCTTCAATTCAAAACATTAACATCCGCTTACATTTTCAACACGTTTCTTTTTCTATTGTATGTATGCCGTAATGTCAGGCTCTCTTGTTGTAAGCGACAATGGAGCATATGCTCGATCAGCTAGAAAGCAAGCAATTTGCTAGTCGAAAATCCGGTTAGTTAATCAATTTTACCAGGCAAATTTGAATTTGAATTTATTATTTTTTATAAAATTTTTCTTTATTTTTCCGATTGCACAGTAAAACAACATTAACATTTGTTGGATAGTTTTCTAGGCCGCAAAATTTAAATCTGCCTGGTAAAATTGATTGAGTAGCCGTGTTTTCAACTATAGCAAAATATGCTTGCTTGCTAGCATCTGTCCCAATGTTCTACTTTTCGGGTAAATTGAAATGAAATCAAAGTTTCATTTTCACTGCCATTTCGAAATGGAGGTCATTTCTCAGAAAAGTGGAAAATTTGTATAAAACCATACCAGCGTTTCGACGGTTGCTTTCAATGGAACAGGGTCCACATAACGCTTATCAAGGCATTGCATTTTTGTGAACGGTATTTTTAACCATCAAAGCACAGTGTTTAATCTTCACACGCAATTATTTTTTTTCCATTGTCTTGAAAATAAGAAACGTAGCGTTTTTGAAACAACTTTAAATTGTAAACTAATGGTCGGATTGTAATACAATTTTGAAATATATCGTTTGAAGGTTGGTACTTTCTAAAAATTAGTTACGATTAGTTGCGCTATCTATGTGTTAGGCTCGGAGGTTATTGAATTTGGAATTTCAGAAAATTTCGAAAATAATCTTCAACTCAGCAGTACCGTACACGAATTATTCGAAAAACTTAATACTCACAAAATTATCGCCAATTAGACTGGCGCCTCTAAATCGTTAAGGCCAAATTGTTAACAACTTTTCACTAAATGAATTGCCAACCAAAAGTTGATGACCAAATTTTAATGTTTGAGATTTGGAGATTTTAAAACTAAAAAGATACAATTTCAATGTTAGTAAGAAGTAAACCAACACTTAATAAGCATGACCCAATTACTAAATCGCCTTGCATTTATCTAAATTTTAAAACTTAGGATATAATAAAGAACTCGTTAAGTCTTATTTAAGCTACAATAATAAACATTGCATAAATTATTACTGCAAATGCTTTCTTAATTATTGCGTACAGTAGTGAAATTGGGAAACGTGGAAACAATACTTTAAAACTGGGTATAGTAACATGCTCCTTAAAATATAATATGTTTGTATATTTCTTGGCAATAATATTCTTGGTGCAACTTCTCTCAGCAGATCACTGTAGAATACACTAGGTCGAAGCAAATAAATTCATAAAAATTACAAAATGTGTGCGAACATTAAAAGAGACCCACCAAACACTGGTACTTTCGAAAATTCTAAAATGTGATACACAAAAACAAAAAGTGTTGACAACCAATTACAGGTATTAAAAATGAGTAAGCAGGCCATCCTGTAGTACCAAGTTTATAGTCGACAGGTTAATGATTATTCTAACTTACTCTATTTCTAAATAATCGTGCTTGCACTTGAACACGGCCTAGTCAAATATGCTTCCTATCTCTAGGATAAACTGTCATTTGCAAACAACATCACCTAAACTTGAAATTAAGTTAACTAGGCATCACTAAATAAAAGTTTTATAAAACTAGAGTTTTTTAAAAATAACATGAGTCAGAAGAGTTTGACATAATGACTTTATAATTTTCCGTTTTAAAATATTGAAAATGTTTAGTTTTAGACCAATAATTTTTCTAAACGTAATTTTATATAGCACTACAAAGGTCGTTGCTTTATGATCATTTTTAACAAGGGTAATTTGAAATTGTTCTTAAGAAAATTGATTAGAATTTAATTGTAATAAAATATTATTTAACAAAATGGGCTTGAGATCTAGAATATTTAAGAGATTTACAAATGAAAATTAATTAATAAGATGGGGGCACCATCAAAAATTGGTAGTTTTTAAATTCTTAGAAATATAGTAAACAAATATCGGTCGCAACTTATTTATATCGGGATTTAGAAACTCACCCCAATATCGGCACTTTGACCCTCTGTGAAATTTTGATAGCGGTCATAATTGTAGCCCCACGCATATTGTGAAATCTGTGAAATTTAAATTTGTTAGGTTCTACTAAATTTCAATCATATAATGTTAAACTTATATGCCTAAATTAATTTCACGTTAGTTATGTAATGACCTAATGTTATTTTTTTGCAAATCCGCACCATTATATTGTGAGATCACTGAAAAAACATCTCAAGTCATATCATATAAATCACGGTGGCTACAGTAATTCTATAACGAACTCGACATAATTTATTATCCTGTAACTCTATATAGGTATACAGTATGCATAACAAACACTCACAAAACGTTTAATTATGATAATTTAATTCAATCACTTCACTACACTTTACAGTAGTAAAAAATGTTTAATTTAAAATTTATATCGACACATTCGTATTATATGCGGGCTATTTGAATAAATTCCCATATATACGGATTTATACTACACTCGTACGTAGCAGCTAGCAAACTTAAAGTGTAAAGTGTTAATGTGTTTTGTTTTATAAAACAAAAAATGCATCACGATAAGACAACAACGACGCTGTGGAATCGAATGAAATACGTTTATTAATTAAAATTAAAATAAATAAAAATAAAATTAATTAGATTTTTCAAGGTTAAAGATGTGGTTAAAATTAATAACCATACCAAGTGTTTATTAATAAAGTCCAGCCAACCAAATATATATATACATATAAAAGTGTTTTTGTTATTGTAACTTTTTATATATTCGTTTATTTGATTGGGTTGGCTTTTTTCTCTCAAAATAATAAGAATTTAATATTTCATCGGCGGTGGTGGTCTCACCATTAAGATTTTTATAAATAATACTTTTATCTCGAAAAATGCAAGATATATTATAAAGAAGTAATATAATTAATGTACAGGAGCTTGAGGTGTGCGCGGGACATGATCTTTGTATAAGACTGCATCATGTGCGGGAGGTCTTCCATCCAAGTAATTACAATTTTTTTTTTTTTATAAATTTTATTACAATTGAATTTTCATGTAGAATGCAATTTTCAAAATCAAAACAATTTCTGAGCGCTTATCTTAATTCAAATTAGTACAAAAAAAAAATAAATAAATAAAAATATTCTTTTAAAGTGAAATAATTAAAAGATAAAATTAATTCAATTCAGCCGTCCGTTTTGCTGCTGCTTTATATATAAATATCTACATAGCTATATATATATATATAAAATATAAACGTTACAAAACACAAATCCTATCACACTAAAAAAATTAATCTTAATTTTTATTTTAAGAAGTTTTTTGTTTTACTTTTTTGTCTTTCGCGGTGGTCACCGGTCGAAAATAAATGAGCTAATAAATAACCTCTTCTATATGTGTTTGATGTGCGGAGGATTTTTTTTTATTTTATCGGTTTAGTGATGATCATGCCCGATGGTACTTACTGCTGGTGCTCCTGCATCAACATATAAAACAACAAAATCTCTAGACACAAATAACCTTTGAAATTATTATTACGATATTATTACGACGACCGCTACTATTACTAAACCAAAGCAACGAACGAAAGAACCCAAGATTTAAACTCTTACAGCTTTTTTATTATTCCTGTTTTCTTGTGTGGGAAATTATACGATTTTTTGGTTTGATTTCGTGTTGTTAGTGTGGTCGATTGGTACAGAAACACTGGTTATGTGTTGTGTTCGATTATATTGAATGCAGAACAGGTGGCAACATTTTATGTAATGTAGGTTTTTGTTTTAAAATTGTCGTACATGCTACTTTAGAGTGTAGGAACACATAAGTTGTGAGTAAAACCAATTATCAGTAACACAAAAGTGTAATGCGATTTTACATGTTAAAAGGGTGTAGTGTACTCTAATATATTTTTGGAGCTACAATAAATTGAATATTAAACAAACTACTGAAAATGTAATGTACAATTTTATTGTCAAACCTAAGAAATTTGGCGACTTTGCAAATATTTGTTGTCTCTGCTATTTTTAAGGTTTCATTTCAGGTAAAAGTGTAGCAAAACGAGTGGTGTGGTGCACAGAAGTGTAAAAATCGGAAAGTGTACACACAAAAAAGTAGTACAGAAAAGTGTAGCAATAAAAAGTGTAGTACACAAAAGTGTAGCATATAAAGTGTAGTTAAAAATCACGAATAATGTGACTTACGATACGGTGGTCCTGGTCATCCTTCAATTTGGTCAGTCTTATTCTGTTATAAACTCTGGAGGCAAATTTTAACAGTTTGTCAGAGATTCATACAGATATAGAAATCGTTCATAGATAAGCCAATTTGTTTAGTAAAGCTGCTTCTCTTTATTTGGGATTTAAGCCTGATTTAGGTATACCTTAAATAAATATAAACTAAAATGACTCCATCGCTGGCTCAATCCATAATAACTATTTCATATAGCACCAATACATTTATGCAATTTCATGCAAAATTGTATTAAACAAAAAGTTTAGCATGTAAAACGTGCAGTATAAGTACATACATAAAAGTATAAGTACATACCTAAAAATTGTAGAATACAAGAAGTGTACATAAAAAGTGTAGTACATAAAAAGTTGAGTACATAAAAGTGTAGTACACAAAGTGTAGTACCTAAACGTGTAGTACACAAAAAAGTGTAAAACATAAAAGTGTAAAAAGCAAAAAAGCGTAAAAAGTGTATTCTAAAAACAAACACATGTCAATACTGAGTATCTTCATTTATTGATAAAATTAGGTGGTTTGTCATGTACTCGTCCTTGAAGTAACAGTTCATAACGTAAGCAAGACGGAGGCCATTTTTCAATTTCGAAGAGAATTTAGTAAAGTCCTTATAAACTCAGAAAAAAATCAGAAATGTTTAAATTGTTTAATAAAATATTTGTTACTTTTCGTTTTTAATTTTACCGATAAAATGAAGCTTGAGGTTCCAGATAAATCTATCTTAAATATTTTAAAGACAAGGCTTGCCACGTGAATCACCTTAAAAATATTATCTGGAATGTTCCATCTGCTAGCTCAATCTTTTACTATCTGCCCACTGTACCATTAACATCAAAAATTTTTAATGTTTCTCAAACGGGGCGACAATAGTGTAGTACACTAAAAGTGTACAACATAAAAGTGTAGTACACGAATAATTATTAAAAGTAGTACACGAAAAGTGTAGTACAAAACAAGTGTAATTGAAAAACGTTTCGTATTAATTTCGTATTAAGTAAAATTGTACTTCTTTACTTCCGGTTTTAATTTTGACCGATAAAATGTAATATAGGTTTCCAGATAAAGCACGCATCTTAAATATTTTAAATATAAACTTGACAATGTGAATCACTTCAAAATTATAATCTGAAATGCCTCCATTTTGTCGGTCAAATCCTTTGCTTACGACACATTGTGCATAAAAAATAATATGAAATACATAAAAAGCATTTCTCAGCATTTTTCAAAACAGCATTTTACAAAACAGCACTTTTCAAAACGATATGTTTCAAAATTACATTTTTTGTATTGCATATTTACCGGTGTGAAGTTTTTGGGCACTTTTATATTTTTGGCCAATTTTATTATTTGGACAGAAATTTACGCGAATGTCCAAAACTATTTTTTTACATAATTTTGATTTTAGACAGATATTTGCACACATGTACATTTCTAAAAAATTTAAAAACAAAAAAAATTTGGTTATAAAAAATATCAAATTTTTGTATTTCATATACTAATTAACTTTTCAGAAATTACTTTATTCATCAGGGATATGGCATATGCAATTTTTGTATGAAAGAATGTCGTTGTAGCTTATGGCAAATTACACAAGTCTCAGAGATTGGCTCCCATAGTGGCTATATAGGTTTAAAAGGGCATACATCATTAAATCAAAATCACCTAATGCCATCTCTTAGTTTTGTGTATAAGCTAAATTTTTTTGTATTTACATTTTTTTTAGAAATGTACACGTGTGCAAATATCTGTCTAAAATCGAAATTATGTCTAAAAAAAATAGTTTTGGACACTCGCGTAAATTTCTGTTCAAATAATAAAATTGTCCAAAAATTTAAGTGTCCAGAGTGTATTCCACGTAATATTGTAGTACACATAAAAAGTGTACTACCTAAAAATTGAAATACGTAAAAAGTGTAGTACACAAAAGTGTAGTACACTAAAAGTTTAGCTTATAAAATGTGTAGTACATAAAAAATGCACTACTTAAAAATTGAAATACATAAAAAGTGTAGTACACAAAAGTGTAGAACATAAAGTATAGCAAACAAACAGTGTAACACATTAAAAGTGTAGTTGAAAAACACGAGCATGTCAATAATTAATATTGAAGAGAATTTTGTAAAGTTCTATCCTGTTATTAACTCAGGTGAAAGTTTTAAATTTGCTTAATAAATTTCGGTTTAAAATTTTTCCCGAAAAATTGAAATTTACGCTTCTATATAAATCACATGTTTTCAATATTTTAAGTATAAGACAAACAACATGAATCACCTTAAAACCGTAATTTGCAATTACTATATCTGCCAGCTTAATCCTTAACTACGGCACACTGTGTCACCAACATTAAAAATTTAAATTTTTTCTCAAAACGAGCACGTAATATTGTAGTACTCAAAAGTGTAATACATAAAAAGTTTAGCATAGAAAATGTGCAGTACATAAAAAGTGTACTATATTAAAAATGTAGTAGACTAAAAGCGCAGTACATAAAAGTCTAGTACACAAAACGGTTTAGTACACAAAAAGTTCAGCATACAAAATGTGTAAATAGTACATAAAAGTGTACTACACTAAAAGTGCAGTACATTAAAAGTGTAGAAAATAAGTACAAAAAAGTGTAGAATATAAAAGTGTAGTACATATAAAAGTGTAGTACACAAAAAGTGTACAACATAAAAGTGTAGTACACAAAAAAGTGTAGTGTACAAAAAGTGTAATACATAAAAAGTGTAGTGTACAGAAAGTGTAGTACATTAATAGTGTAGTAGAAATCGTCATAGTGTTAGAAATCGTCATAATTTTACGGTCTCGAAATCTCGAGAAAATTTATTTTGTAATTTTCGAGCTTCTCATTTTTCGAGAAAATTTGGTCAAGATTTTCTCTGAATTGAGGAACTGAGGACTCGCTTGAGGACTAATGTTTGAAAGTAGATGTCACCGGTCACCGCTAAAATGATATTCGGTATAAATAATACGAAAAATTAACCTAACATTTTATAACAATCTAGCAGCTGTCAGTGATGTTATATTATTTGAATTGCAGATTTATAGTGAAGAACTAATCCAAAATACAACAATATAAGACATTTAGTACATATATGTACATATTACAAACAACATCAATATATAAATACAAATTTTATTAGTTTGTTTACTACAATAAAGGAGATAATTATTTATGTGACGTCAAACAATTTCGAGAAGATAAAGCTTATTCCATGCACGACAAGAGCGAAAATTTAAAGTAATTTTTTTTAGCCGTTGCGAAAAATGACTGAGTATGAAAGCGACAAGGTGTTGAATTATTTCAAAAGAACAGAGAAAAATAGAGATCAAGATCAAGCCATATGTAGTAGTCTCTGTGCAAAGATTCTTGCTTGTAAAACGTCGACAACCAGTGGCCTGCTTCGTCACCTCACCAGCTTACATACAAGCTTACATACTTCCACAACTGGATTGGCAATGCATTGAAGTAAAATAATTAAACAAATTGACTGTTATTTCAAAAATCCTAAAGAGGACCGCAATTTTGAACGAATTATATCGAAATTCGCAACATTCGAAGTGATTTCAATAAACGCTATTTGTAAAAGTTCGTTTATAAGATATAGTTTCGAAATGCAAGGTTTTATGTTACCGAAAAGTCGCTCAGATATAATGAACTTAATTTATAAATTCTACGACAGTGTCAAAAGCGAGGTAATATTGCGAAGTTTATTAATATGAAGGTAAAAAGTCAAAAATTGCCTGTCTCTATAGGCGAGTGGACCGAAATCACAGGTACTTAAATCTTCATTTGTATTACTCAAAGGAAGAAACCGAAAATCTAGGTGTGATGCGCATCGAAGGCTCTTGTACTGTATCGAATAAAATTCAGACATTTGAGTTAAATTACGAACAAGTGACGGGGCCAGCGTTATGCTAAAATACACAAAATTACCACCAGTTCATCAGCAATTATAGTACAATCACGCGATACACTTAGCTATCTGTGCCATTGTCTATGAAAAACGGGAAGTTTTATAACTATACATAGCAGCGAGATATGCGAGAGTTACTCAAACAGTGGCCCTAACGCTGACTCAGATTCAGATGATAATAGCGAGCGAAATATGAAACTGTCTCAAACATAAGAACAAATGTTAAGTTGTTTAAAAATTCACCTATTCGGACTAATATTCTACAATCTAATATAAAAGAAATTGAAGGCGAATGTAGCGAGTCGAAATTGTTATTACATTGTAAGACAAGGTGGAATGCCATTGAAACCATGATAGACCGTTTCGTTAGAGTGAAAATAGAAATATTAAATACGTTATGTGATTCAAACCGCTTAAGAAATCCGGAATTTTACATAGTTGTTTCTAAGCCATTTACAACCAGTTAAAAACCTTACAAGCACTTAGCCACCAAGATGCTTCATTGTTAACTGCAGATGGCATTCTAAAAGTTTTATTTGAAAATCTTCGGGCCAATAATTCGAAAGTAAGCACCGATCTGCTAAATGAAATAAAAAACGAGGTCGCCAAAAATAGGGACAAACAAAATATTAGATTAATTAAATTTTTACCAATTATTATGAATAATTTTTGTTTACTAAAATAGAAATAATTACAACCTCGCAAAAACAATCTCGAGGCGATTATTTAAGCCGTATACATACGTCGGATGGAAATCCGGGATTTTTACATCCGAGATTTTTTTCAACTTTTTTGTATGAAAAGAGGCGTGTCTATTGTATAATTTACGTGATGTAATTGGTGAAAACGATGCGATAGAAAAATCCCGAATTTTTATCCGACGTATGTATACGGCTTTAAAGCCACTGATAGTGATAAGGATGCTATGAATGAATCTCTTACAGCAACAAAAGTATAAGAGAAGAGAATGACGTAGAAGAGAATGTGTGTAATTCTATTGATGAGGAATTGGAAAACTCCATACGTGATAGCTTAGAAGTGCAGCCAGTGACCGACAACGACTTCCTAATGTTGATAAAGGAATTCAATATACAGTCAGAAACATTCAGATGTATACGGCATATCCTTTTTATTAAAGTGTTGAAATTTAATAAGAAAATGAAAATTTTTTCAGATTTTTTTTATAAACTTAGTTTATTTATTATTTTAGGCAATAAAAGCAAAAAAAAAAATAACAAAACAAAAACAAACAAGAAAGGATTTATCCTTGAATATTAATTTGAAGATCATAAAACTTACGAACATTCAGTTGTATACGAGTTATAAAAACAATGGAAAAACACTTGACCTAGAATTTTTTAGTGCGGATTTTTTCTCTACTTTGGTTTTTTGTTTATTATTTAATCGGTGCGGTTCAATATCTATTTTATTTCACACCCGTAATTTAATTGATTGTCGTCTTTCAAAATTGATAAGAGTACATCGGTTAATATTAGATCGTTAGTGATTTTCCAGCGAAGAAAAGGAAAATCATTGAGTGAAATCGCGATAATACTTAACATTTGTAAATCAACAGTACAAAACATTTGTGATCGGTATTTTAAATAAGACCGTATAAAAAATACACCCAGCACAAAAGGTCCGAGAAAATTAATCACCATCAGATGAAAAGTTCATTAAGCGCGAAATAAGACAAACTCCTAAGTTAACTGCAGTGGAATTAACTACAATGCTCTTCAGGTTTAATGGTAAAAATATAAATCCAATTACAGTTAAAAGAATTTTAAGAAAAAATTGTTATTTTTAAAGTAAAGCGAGGAAAACCTCTTTTATTAGTAAATAAAATAAAAAAGAAGAGTAGATTTTGCCATAAAATATAAAAATGAAAGATTGAATTTTGGAAAAATGCGATTTTTGTCGATGAAAGTCAATTTACCTTGTTTCAAAGTGGTAAAAGGCAAGAAAAAGCTAGAGGAAAACGTGGTGGTAGGTGTATTGTTAGAAATGTATACCCAACGTTTAAACAAGGTGGGAATAGAGTAATGTTCTGGGGTGCTCTGGGTCATAAAGGAGTTAGGAGTTTGAAATTTTTTGATGGGATTATGGACACGGAAAGATATTTAGAAAATAACTGGATATAGACAATTATCCAAAACATAAAGCATGCCAAAGCACCCCTCCCCAAAGCCCAGATCACCATCCAATTGAAAATCTGTGGGAACATGTCAAAAAATCAAAGAAAATCATTCAATACGACAAAAAAAAACAATTAAAATCAGCTATTATTGAGGAATGACATAAAACTCCTACAAAAACAACAAAAACATTGGTAGAATCGATGCTAGATCGATTAAAGGCTATTATAAAAAAACACAGAGAACCCAACAAAATATTAAAAAAAAATTTACATGTGTTTTTTCTTAGCAATAAAATAAAATTGAGTTTTATTATAACCCCTCGTATACATCTGAATGTTCGTAAGTTTTATGATCTTCAAATTAATATTCGAGCATAAATCCTTTTTCGTTTTGTTATTTTTTATTGCCTAAAATAATAAATAAACTAAGTTTATAAAAAAATTCTGAAAATATTCCATTTTCTTATTAAATTTCAACATGTTAATAAAAAAGATATGCCGTATACATCTGAATGTTTCTGACTGTATATAGACAAGACGATTGAACGATAAATCGCTCGACTGCCTGTCTATCGTGTTTAAAACAGTATTTTTTAAACTGCAAAAATTAAAATTTAAAAATTCGAATTAAAGTATTATTTAATGGTTTTTAAGTATTTTAAATTTAATATTCATAACTAATATGATGTCAAAATTCATCTTAAAAAAATTTCAGAAATCTCGCGAATCACGAGAAAATTTACTAGAATTATTATGTTCTTGAGAGTAAAAATTTGAGCCGAATTCGAGATTTTCAGATCTCGAGAACTGGAAAACCTGGGAAAATATGTGTATTTAAAAATTGACATAAAATCAGGAGAAAATTTTCAATATGCTTAATAAAGTTTTTCTTTACTTTCGGGTTTTAAATTGTTCCGATAAATTGATACATGTAACAATGTTTCTAGATCAATCTTACTTCTTAAATAGTTTACGTATAATCAAATAAAATAAATGCTTATAGCATATTTAAATTTTCTGTGGTATAAGCCCGAATAAGGTAAGTCTTTATCATGTACATTACATTAGCACGAGTAGATCGATCAGATAATACTTTATCAGAAAAAAAAATGATATAAAATAAATATTGCAACTCCATATCCAAATTTCTCTCTCTCTCTCTCTCTCTCTCTCTGGCACTATATCCCATTAAAGGATTTGGCCGCCTCAAATGAGGTTTCATAATCATATTTTCATTTCGAATAATGAGTGATTAATTCATTGGTCCTAAACCAACCGTGACATTTTTTTCTTGTCACCACCGGGAATCGAACCTGGGACCTCCGGTTGTTGGAGCAAGCATTGCTCCAACAGACCACTTTGCCACCGGGGCGGCCATATCCAAATACATACATACAATTCTAGAGGCCGTGACGTTTCTAACAAGATATGCATGTATGCGTATATGGTTCCAATTGGACAACATGGCGGAAACAGAATTCTTATTGCATTTAAATAGATTCCAATAGCCGCCATATTGAATTGTTTTAGTATTGGTGATTTACACTGTTAATATTTTATAAATGGAAATTAGCGAAAATTTTATTAAAAATTATTATTATATTAAATAAAATAAAATTTAAAAAGATAATAAATACAAAACATATTAAAGAAATATATAAACAACTTAAAGAAAAATTTAACAAATAAATAAAATTAAACAAAAAAAAATATCAAATATGTTTATTGCAATTTTTCACTCAAAATACTTAGTATTTTATCGATCTGAGCCAATAACAAGCAAAACAAGCAACTTCCAGAGATTAGGGTAAGATACCACTATATACGTCGACTTGGGCTATCTATAGAGAACAATTTGTGGTATAAGGTTTTTCCCAGCGGAGAAAATATTACATTATTCCAGAGAACCTGGTTATTGGCTCAGATTGATAAAATACTCAAACTTTAACGTGGAAAATTGCTATAAACAAGGTTACATCCTATCCGCTAGGAAAAACCTTATACCTAAATTTGATCGATAATTTGAAATAAACAATTCTGATATTTTTTCTGTTAAAGCTTTTATTTTCATTTGTTTGTTAACTAATTCACACATGATTTTATTTTGTTATTTTACTTATGTTTTGTTAATAATTATTGTATTTCATTAATATTTTGTATTTTTAAATAAATTTTGTTTTAAAAATAAGAGAATAATTTAACAGTGTAATAAATCACAATCAATTTATTCTAATAAGAATTTAATATTGAGTGGTACTAGCACATATATAATTTGGATTTTTTGTTAAATTTTGTTAGAAACTTTACATCGGTCATTTTTAAGGCACTTTAGTCATTAGCTATTCTGGATCAATTTATCATACAACAAGCTTTCAGAAAAAAAATTTAACTTAGAACCGTGCACTTACAAGATTTGACCATTTTCTCCAATTAGTGTTAGCTTCTGTTGCAATTAGTAAATTGTATCTTAAGACCCAATGATGATAAGCTCTATATAGCCTCGCATTACAACGCGTAAAAAATTAAAAATACCATGCTTCTTACAAGAGTCTGCGTCGTAAACCATTCCAAGAAAAAATAAAATTAATATTCACATTAATTAAATTGCGTAATTAAAATAAATTAAACGTGTTATAAATTAATTGTCTACACATATATGATTTACCTGTTTATCGTATATGTTTGAACAACGTTAATTAGACAAAACCTAGAAAAACCATTAAAAAAACTACTTTATGAATAGACAAGATCGCATTATATTCATTCATTCCTCATAACAAACAGCAGCAGTAGCAATGAAGTACTTAAGTTCATGAATGGAATTATATTTATATATGGTTTCAAGTTTTATTATATTGGATATGATGATGATTTCTTTATGTTCATTCATAAAAATTATTTACTATTTCATTGAGTGGTTACATACGAGTACAATATTATGCTGGTGTTAGTCGAGAGTATTTTGTCTAATATTTACAGAATTTACAAAGTTTTTTGCACAAAAATCGGAATTAACACGTAAGATTTCTATAGAGCTTTATAAATACATATAAAAGTAGGGAATAGTTGATATAATTATCACGTAATTACCTCCAAATATATGTATACATTATTATCGCTGCCATTTATATTATTTACTTTCATTTTGATGTTCACCATTATTATACAAAAATTTTTTAACACCGGAAATACAATAGATGATAATAAGCTAAGTGGTTAGATTTAGTGTCGCACACAACAGCACATTCATTGTTTTACCCATCAACCAACCAACATTGGTGGTCTCTAAACACTGGGTATTTACATATATTTTTTTAAAGGTGGTGATTATTCTTAATAATTTTTTCATTGGTGTTGTTGTATTTGGCGTATATTATACATATGATGATATGACGATGAATACCAATTAAATAAAGCCCATAGCTTTTATGTGAAAAGGAAATTTTTGTTGGTTTTTTTTTTTTTTGGGAATATTAACTTTTTAATTCTCTCGATAGATGTTTATAATTATGTCAAAACAACCTGTTTTTCATTAATTAAATAAAATAATTCTCTAAATACGTATGTAAGACGAGTATAGGTATTAAACGCGCGATGTGATTAATTGAACGCTCGCCGTCAACACTGCGTGCGTGTAACGTTTTTATGAATGAACCTATTTCTACATCCGCACAGCATAAAACAAAACCATTTTTAATTAAGTAGAAAAATAAGAGGTATATTTTTAAGATGTGAATGATAATCGTTTTATTTTGTTTCGTGTTTAATTATTATTGGCTATAAAATATTAGACGTCTAAACAAGATTTTTTAAGAAAATTTCTAGACTCGTATAGAGAGTCTTATGTGTATATGTATATAAAAGGGACCTCCCCATAAGAAAATTTTAAATAATTAATTATTTTAAAATAACAAGTTTTTATTTCTTCTAAATATATTCTTTTGTTTCTATATATCATGTATTTTTTAATGGATTAAAAAAAAATGGGATTCGGGTTTTTGAACTTAATTTTTAAACCATACTGAACGTAAATTTATGTAATATTTTATTATTATACATAATTTGCATTGATTTGTTTTAAAAGCGCGATTGGATTAGCACGTCGAATTATAAGCTGGTTTTTTTGCGTGGTGTGCAATTTAAATCAAGATCCGAGGTGGTCTTTAAAATATATACGTTTCGTATATGAAACGTGTGATAATAACAGGTGTTATTATTGGTTCTTATGCGGGTATGATATAATCTTCAGTTGTGCTATACTTTTTCGAAGTTACATTTTTTTGTGTAGTACACTTTTGTGTAGTACATTTTTGTGTAGTACACTTTTGTGTAGTACACTTTATTGCAGTGCAGATAACCTATACGTTTCAAATATATCTTTGCATGTAGGTCCTCTTTAAGCTCCGCTGAAAATATTTGTATTCTCTCGTAAGAGAGCGATTATAGTCGCTAACGTAAGTCTTCTTTCGGTGCTAGTGCGATGAATATGCAAAGTGGAATGAAAAGAAAAATTAAAGTTTACAATCGAATATTCAAAGGTAATTGTGCGAGCGATTGGATAGTTGATTCTGGAGCGATATGTCATATTCAAGGGCAGCATGAATGTGGATTTTTTAAACATAGATGGAAATGTTCGAGACACGTGTTGACGGAGAATTGACACCAGCGATCGTATTTGCAAAGATGATTGAGAAGTACAGACGAAAAACAGATCGCGATGGAGGAAAGCATACTTCTGGTGAGCAGAACGCAAAGTGTCAAATTACAATGATTACAAAAACTAGCATCAGCTGTTTCCTCCATAAGAAAAAAGGCCATTTTCGGTGTA
The DNA here is from genome assembly GCA_932526605.1 of Nephrotoma flavescens. NCBI lineage: Eukaryota > Metazoa > Arthropoda > Insecta > Diptera > Tipulidae > Nephrotoma > Nephrotoma flavescens. The sequence continues at coordinate 47,239,405 of OW052221.1, read as the reverse complement.
AGTGATTGAACGTGGGAAATGAAAACGAGAATCTATCAGTAATAAGGAAACAACAACTTCTCATGGTGGCATGGTACAGTAGGCCATTGGCCCATTGGTGCAATGAAAAATATTACAAAAAGTGCTCAAAAAGTACTACAGTATATGTGCTGAAAGAAATGTCTAAATTTAAAAAATTCCATCAGTGTGTTCAAAATAAATTTGGGGCGAAAATTAAACGTACAATTTGAACAGATTACATCGGAGAGTATAAAGACGTCGCGTTTGTGCCACATTTGAACACGAACGGAAACAAAATTCATCGCACGGAACCTTATTCGCCTCAACAAAACGGCATTGCATAATAACCAAATCTTACTCTGGTTGCAATGGTCTGTTTCTTGACGGCTGAATTAGAACACTGATTTTGCGGTGAATGAGATGTAATGACGAACTATTTTGTAGACCAAGATCCGTAAACTCAATGTAAATGTGTTCAAGTTTGGACAAAAAACGGGTTTGGTGGCAAATTCTATAAATTTTAATTAAAATAACCTCCAGAATAAAACTTCAAAGTATGGCACGCAATTCAAAAATGCAGCAGTTAATATTTACTGAAACCGCAAACATTTACTGAACTCCGATCTTTTTGTTTTCTCCAAATTTTGCAATCCTTAGCCTAATTAATACTTCATCGGATAAGATACTCAAGATTAAAACACTAATTAACTAAATTGTTGCTTTTTACAAGACCTTCGAAACGAATGCCACATGATTATATTGGCAAAATAAAAGATGTAATAGCTTCCAGCGCCCCAACGGTAGTTTTGAGTTTTAAGGTGTCAACGAAAAGGTCTTGAAGAATGTCACCAATTTAGTTGAAGCATGTTAGTACGCTAAATTATCATTCTGGCGCTGATTTACGATACATTTTTTCTCATTCTGAAAGGCGGCATATCGATTTTAAGGTTTTGGAGGAAGGAAATTCAGCATTTCATTATAGCAATATATTCTATATAAAAAAACTACGTTTTATTAAACTAATAAAAAAAAAAAAAAATTTAAAAAAAAATAAATATGCCGTCGACCTCCATCTTGCTAGGCATACTTCCGTTTATGCTTGATGGAGGAAAGGCTAAAGTGATCATACCCAGAGAAAAGAAGCCCCTCATTCCATTAGACCTCCAACAGTACTGAGTACTATCAGGCGCATCCAGATTACATTTTTTTCATCGGAAAAATCACATAATGATATTTTTCATTTTATTTATTAGTCATCTAACATTCAGTTCAGTTGTGCAACGTAAACTTGCCATGAGAGAAACATGGATTTTCTAAGTCGAGTCAACAAACGGACATTGTTTGCCCTTGAGATTTGTGGATTGTTATATAACGAATGCCAAACGAATCGGAAATTGAGCCGTTTGAATATGTTTGTCGTTTCCGAGGGTATCATTGGGATACGTGGCAAAAGAACGACTTCTCCCTTAAACTTTCCGTTCAAAATTGTTGCTTCAATAACATTTCCGGTGATCCGCTTGATGATTAAACTTGTGCCGTTGCGCAATCTGGGTGGGTTTAAATTACGAAGCAGAATTATCGGCGAACCAATTTTTAATCTAAGATTGTTTGGTGACATTTCTGACATATCTATTGAATTTAAAAATTCAGTAGGATAATTTACTGCGTCATTTTCATCAACGACAGTGTTGATTGATTTGAGGGACATCAGTCCGTTTGGGAAACGCTTTGTACATCCCATTGCCCATGCATGGCGATGTCATGTTACGACCATGGATCATTGTGGTAACAATATCGAACAATTCTTGGTCAATTGATCGATCTGGGATTTCTGCCGAAATTATTTTTTCTGGGTGGATTTTATCTTGAAGCCAAATCTAAATATGAGCATGAAGTAAACCGCGCTTTTGCCACTTAACCGAATATATCCAGCAACGTGTGTTACCAAGAATCGAGTATTTTACGATCAAATCTCAAATGATGATGCATTGGTTGTTCGCCTATAGCAATAGCAAAGTTTGTATTTTCTCGCAATTTGGATTACATGTAAATGTAATAAATTAATTTGGACACCCGTAATGGCGTATATAAGTCATCGCATCTGGTATGCGAAACATTTTCACTTAATTTTCATAAACTTTTGGTATTTTAATTTTTTCCCCCAATTTCTTTTAACACGTATAGAAATCTACACACACCATAAATTGACAATTCAATATTCAACTATAATCTACAATCTACAATACTTCGGTTGGACGTTTTCGGAGATTAGTGTGTACGAACATTGTGTCACATGATTTTTATATATTAAAAATTAAGAAAATAGCTTAAAAATATATTTATGAGTGAAGCAGGGAAGTTAAATTTTGTGGTTGTTTGTATTTTTAAATGGGAAATCTAAAAAAAAATTAAAAAAAAAATTATTGAAAAAATTAAAAGATATTTTTTTAATCACAACAGCGCCACTTATCGGGTCCAAAACTATCCTATCTTTTAAGCTTGAATTAACCATGTACGTTCACAAAATTTCATTGAAATCGGTTGTGTACGAACATGGTGACATGCGTGATTTTTAAAAACACAATGTGCATAAAATGCGTACTAAAAATTCAAGAAAAACGTAAATCTACGTGGCCCGTCCGTCCGTTAAATGTAAAGTCGACAAGCTTCGGAGATACGCGTAGAATTCGAAATAATATTTTATAAATTGTGTTTAAGTGTAATTAGGTACATATTTTCGCTTCATAAAAAATTTTAGTGCTGAGAAATTGGAAGTAGCGATCACGAATTTTATTTTAATATAATATAGATATATAATAAAGGTTTTGCACTCCAAATTCATTCTTTTACAAATCATGTTCATCAAGTTGCAAATAAAATTCATCTATATCCAAAACATATTAATGCCTTCCCAAATCAAATTCACCTTTGTTCAAATCAAATTAACCTTTTCCAAATCATATTCATTCTTTTCCAAATCAAATTCAACCGTAGGCGATATAAAACCAACAGAACCTATGTAATTTAATAAATTTATTTTATTTAAATTCTAGTTTTAAAATAACAAGTTTTTAGGTTGAAGCACTCTCAACTTTTTCGCGGTTCGCTATTCACGTCTTACCTTACGCTGTTGCCAGGCAAAATAATTAGTTAATATAAAATAAATTAACGTTTACTATGATCAAAAATCGCTATAATCTATGATGTTGATAATTAACCACTGTTGTTAGTTCATTTTCATTACTTCAAAAATATAATGGTTGCACTCAAAAAGCAGAATTACAATTAATTATAAAATTTTTGGGTATTCTGGGCGATAGCCGGCCATCAAGATGAGGCTACCAAGACGTAGGTAGTTTGAATGAAATTAATTTATTTTATATTAACTTGTTATTTTGCCTGGCAACTGCGTAAAGTTGGACGTGTGTAGTGAACCGCGAAAGAATTGGGAGTGCTTCGACATCAGAACAGATTGCAATGATTAAAAAATAAAACACTTATTATTTTGAATCTAGAATTTAAATTAAATAAATTTATTAAATTACATAGGTTCTGTTGGTTTTATATCGCCTGCGGTTGAATTTGGTTTGAAAAGAATGAATATGATTTGGAAAAAGTTGGACTTGATTTGGAACAGGATGTTAAATTTTATTTGCAAATTGATGAACATGATTTGTAAAAGGATGAATTTGGAGTGCAAAACCTATATTATATAGAAAGGGATAACGTCTGTTTTAAAAATATTTATAATAGTGATTCTGATAGTGTCATATAGTTCCAGTGAAGCGACGAGTTATGCAATTAGAAATTTCCAGCGATAGTGAAGAACAATGAGACCAGCCTCAAAAAAAACTAATTTTCGCAGGGATATAAGATTGTTAGACCTAATGAACCTGTTTATTACTCGTGGTACCTATCGATTTTTTCAGAATCTTTTTCACAGATACACTACTTGTAATAATTGTACTAGAAACAAATAAATATGCCAAAAATAAAATAGAGCAGCAAATTTTATCTGACGATCAACTAAGAGTAACTGGGTCGATGTGACAAAAGAAGAGTTAATAGCTTTTTTGGGTGTAATTTGTTGTTTTTTTTCTATAAAACATTTTAAATGGTGCAATAAATAGCCTCAGAGACCAGCTCTAATTATGGGTTTCAAATCAAAATTAAATGCAGTGAAATGATTAAGCGGTGAACGATGACCGAAAGCCACCTAACTAACCATGTATTTGACAAAATGTTGTTCAAAAAACTTCAAAATTACCATCAAGTCAATATGCATTTTTGGAGAAATTTGAACTACACGCCTCATTATAAATGAGCTCTCGTGCTCACAATGTGGTACGTGGTCCACTAAATTGCTAATAGTTTTATATAATTGACGATATGTTCATGAATAAATAAATAAATAAACAATGTCATCCGCGAAAAAAAAAAAAAAAAAAATAATAATAATAATCCTTAACATGGGTTCCTAATATGAAAGGTTATAGGACTACTGGAAAGATTTATTCAAATATTTTGGAAGTTATAATTGAATGAAAATGTTTCCGGAATTTTAAATATGCCGACCGACGAGAACCCAAAATGTGAGCAATTTTATGGTTTATGTTGATGGTAAATTCCAAGGACATTTTACATCGAATAGAGATATATCAATTGATGAATTTATTGTTAAATTTAAGGGCAATATTAGTTTCTTAACTTACAATCTCAATAAGCCCACCAAATGAGGAATCCGTATTTATGTGTTATCAGACGCACCTACAGGATGCATGCATGCTGTGCTTCCCTACTACGGCGTTAGTACAGAATGTCTCATAGTACATCCGGATATCACTGTAAGTTCAAGGATTGTTTTACAACTATACCAAAAGTTATTCCTCAGTCAACGCAATTCCTGAGGCAAAGGGATAAGATAGATATTTTACAGGATTTAGAGCAAGAGCTTTTAAAACTGAGCTGCTATTTAACTGGCACAATTCAAACAAACAGAAAATATATTCCAGATGTGATTAAAAATCGGTTGTAACAAAAAATAATAATGTTGCTGCCTATCGATCATTCAGTTTAGTATGAGACATTTGTTTAAACGCATCGAAGAAAAACAAACTAGTTTTAAATTTTTAAAAAGGAATTCTTTAAATTTTTATTGTGGTAGTGACGCAGTAAGTTAGTACAATAGAGTTGTGCGAAGATTTTAAATGTAAGTGTTTTTTGTTAGAAATGGGTAAAGCCAAACGACTGAGTGATTCCGAAATTTTAATGGTCAACAGTTTTAAGATGCAAGGTGATTCGAATCGGCAAATTGCAAAAAAATTGGAAGATAGGAAACAGTGATTCGGAATTTACTCAAAAAATGCGAAAAATATGGACTCCAAAGAAAGACTCGAGGCAACACAAAGTTTACTGTTCGCCAAAAAAGACAAATTAAAGACGAATTAAATCTTTCTATAAGCAAAAGACATGTAGCAAGAATTTTGCATGATTCTAATAGCATTCGGTGGCAGAAAAGCAAGGGATTACCGAAACTAACAAAGGTGCACAAAGATGCTAGGTTGACTTTCGCAAAGAATTATATGACCTGGAAAGACGAATGGCGAAATGTAATTTTTTTAGACGAGAAGAAATTCAACTTGGACGATCCTGACTGCTATAGCTATTATTGGCACGATTTAAAAAATTCTATAGTAAAAATACCAAAAAGGAACTTTGGAGGTGGAAGCGTTATGGTGTGGAGCGCCTTTACTTATAACGGCAGACTTCCGATATGTTTTATGTCCACACGGACGAATGCCAACAAATATATTGAGCTTTTGAAAGGTTTTCTAATCAGTTTTTATGATGACTCGGAACAAGATTGGATATTTCAATAGGACAACGCGGCAATTCACGTGTCAAAAGTTGGCGAGAGAGTGGTTTCAACGGAAAGAAATTCTGCTTCTAAACTGGCCAGCATGCTCACTGGATCTCAATCCTATTGAGAATTTATGGAGTGTTCTTGCTGGCAAAGTATATACCAACGGACGTCAGTTTGAGAGCGTGGCGGAATTAAAATTGTGCATCAAGTGGAGTTGGGAGGAAATTGAGCCATCGCTGCTGAAAAATTTGATTGATTCAATGCATAACAGAATCTTCTCCGTTATTATGAATAAGGGAGGAAATACAAAACATTAAAATGTTAAAAATGGGCTATTCGGACATTTATTCCTTGTAGTACAATAAAGAAGAATAACTGCGTTTAAATGAATGTCCCCATAAAATTCATATCTTTATTTTTTTGGCCTTAATGAAATTGTTTTTTGAAAAAAATATAAGTAGAATGTATATAATAATGAAAGTACAATAAATAATTTTAATTTTTAATATTACAAAATTTTTCATTTCTACGATTACTTCAAAAATGATATTGCGTTTAAACGAATGTCTACTACTGTATACAAAGAAGATTAAAAGGAGGTATAGCACCGTCAACATTAGCAAGCCAAAAGTTATTATAAACTATAATTTAAATATGGGATGTGTCGATAAGGTTGGCCAATATGCAACTTCATATTGTTTTATGAGAAAATCATGTAAATGCTAGAGAATTTTTTTTTCTGGGAATTAGGGATATATACGCAATTAATCAATAGCTACAACTTACATAAGGAGTCAGTGAGAATAGCAAACAAGACGGCTATTTCACATTTTATATTTGTCCGGAAATTGGTGGAACAACTTGTAAGTGATTTTCGTGATGCAGCATCTTCAAAATCAGGAAGACCATCGTCCTCAGATAGAGAGAAAAGGCTTAATGGCAAATTACATATTTTGCGGCATTATGAACATGTAAAGAGTAAAGATTGTTCTGTATGTTCAAACAGATTATAATTAAAGGCGGAAGACGCCAAACTAATTATTTTTGTTCTCGAAAACCAGAGCTTCATATTAGAGACTGCTTTGAAATACCACACGATGAAGAACTATAAAATATAATTTTTACATAAAATTAAAACATATTATTGTGTTACATATACCTAAAGTTTAAAAAAGAATTAATAAATTTTATTTTTCCTTCATAATCTGGCATAGTATGTATTACTCTCAGTGTTAATTCAGCTACTACCCGTATTGTCGCTGAACGCGTTTTAAATTTTTATTGTAAGATTAATTTTCTAATGGTTTCAAGGGTTTACACGCCCGATAAATACTTGGAGCAAAACTAAAAATTTGAATGAAAAATCTTAGTTTAGAATTAAATAAATTAATTATATTATGCAAAAATAGGATGCTCCGAATACATCTATCGGACACTAATAAAAAAACACGGCTACTGTTCGTTCAACGAAAATTAATTCCGACCAGTATGACACCCATGTATATCTTAATACGACCGCAAAGGTTTAAAAAAACGGAACAACGGGTGGTTATTCGGTATATGGGTATATTTAAAAATCAGAAAAATTTTCTGAGGAGTTTTCTGAAAAACTGTTTAATAGAAATTTTTGATTGTCATTTGATGTGAGTTTTCCGGGTTGGGGCAAGAATAACTTTATCCTTAGAAAAATTTTCTTTATATCAACATTTATGTTTTGTTAATATCATCTTTTTGACATAGCTAATTTGTCGAATCATTGTGTATCATGAAAAATCCTAAAAACTGACTTATTTTCAAAATCAATGTAAGTTTTATATAAAGAGTAAGTTTTGATGAGTCTTTCGCAACCAATTTTCGTATTGAAAATTTGCTATGTTTTCCAATTCCAATTAGTTGTTAGGGTTTGTTAATTTCCAGATCAAAGTTCTGGTCCATAGCACTTTACTTATGAATTAATTATTTTGGTTTAGACGATTTATAACTAAGATAGGAAAGAGTTGAAAAAAATAAATCCGACCAAAAATAATAAAATAAATTTTGGATGAAGGTTTGGAATTTAGCTGTGTCTAAGAATTTAAGAGATATCTAAAAATTTTCATAGAGAAATAGATGAATTAATCAATTTTTGTGTATTTATTATTGCACGGTTCAAAGTTTTGATCTATAAGGAAGACAGAATTGTAAAAGGGTTATATACAGTTCTAAAATTGACCATGTTAGGAGAAACGAATACCGACTCACCTATAAAGGCGCGTTAGCGCCGAGTAGTTATTGTAGCACCCACATTGCTCACTAATTGCTCTGGTTGCCCGCTTGTTCCAATAGCTCCACAGGTCTTCCACCAGCTATTTATTTGAAATATGTTTTTGACAAATTCAAAGAATTAGGGAACAACTGTTATTAACTATTTTGACACATAAATTTAACGCATACCCTGTACTATCGGATCCATCAAATTAAAAAAATAGCGTAATGACTACAACATTAACCGCTGAAGAAGAAAATCGTATTATAGAGTGGATAAGAATATCACAAAAACAAGGGTTTCCCAAGCGGAGGAATATGTGGCTTTCACGCAGTTCAGCAGTTTTTAAATGATAAAAATAGACCTCATCCCTTTGGACAGGACACAATTCCTGGTAAAGGTTGGTTTCAGGCATTTTTAAAACGTCAAACGACATTATCATTCCGAGCAACATATCCAGATTTATCAGCACTTTTCACTGGGAAATAATGAATGACCCAAATAGAACTTTTAATGGTGATGAAAGTAATATTCTTTTCGCTGCCAAAGGGTCCAATAATGTGTATGAAGTAGACAAGGCCATTCGCCAAGTTAAATCTTACCAGATGGATGACGAAAGAAATATTTTTCGAGTATATATCTCAAAAGGACTCCACCCATATCTTCCAGCTTCGGTCGGACGTCTCTGGTTGTTTTACATTATAAAACAGAAACGTTAGAATCGCTGTCCAATCATAAAGTATCGTTTTCCCGCTTTTTTTGTAAATCGTAACATCACGATTGAAAACGTCAAAATAATATGCCGTAACACACATTATGTAAAGTATTTTGAGTGGTGTAAGTCGTGTTCTTCAGTTGTTGCTGTATACTTGTGGTTATAATGCTAAAAAGCGGGTAAGTTTTACAAAATATAAGATTCATTTTATGTGTTGACTTTTTAGTTTATGTTTAGAAGAAAATTAAGTTAAATATCGCAAAATTGTATAAAATACAATAGAAATAAAACTTAAATGTTGTTACGTCCTATTTTTTCGAGGATATAATTTTTGTTACGTCGTATTATATTTCCCGGTATTTTTTAATTGGCGTGTACCTCTAATTTAATTTTAGTTATAAAAGTCGAAGTTATGTAATGCTAGAATTAGTCAAAAAACATATTGCCCAAAACAGCAAAAGATCCAAAAATACAAATTTTGATGTAACAGAAAATGAATTCAACAACGAAAATGCATGTCCTGATTATACATCATCTGAAGCAATTATGGATATCATGGACATGATCGAAAACGTTGAGTACGAAATTGAAATAAACGAGACCGTTAGGATTGGGAACAATCACAGTTTTAACGGTAACGAAATGGGATTTGAAATAAATGCAAGTGAAGAAATACAAAGTTCGGATAATATTGACGATAGTGTTATCCAGACTGATATTGATACTGGGAACGAAATTATTAACGACCGAAAACGAAATGTCACACTAGATAGTGTTAATTATGCCAAAACCATTTCGAAAAATAATCGAATGATTGATGCGGAGTACCAAGGTTATGAAAGAGCTGCAAATAAGGAAATAACGTACGGCATAAATCGACCAAAAAGAATTCTTGGTAAAATGTGTGTATCGAAATATTGCCTTAAAAGTAAAATGCGAAACTGTTCTTTGCTTACTCAACCAGAAAGAGAACAACTTTTTACAGAGTTTTGGAAAATGACCTGGGACCAAAAACGTATTTATGCTTGTCATTTAATAAAACTAATATCTAAAAAACGGTTGTACACAGAAGGCCCATCCAGAAAAAATAGATCACTTTGTTATTATTTAAAATCCAGAACGGGAGAATTATTACAGGTGTGTCAAAAAATGTTCCTCGATACTCTTGGCGTACAAGAAAAGATGCTGCGGGTATGGCTAAATAATAGTTTACCACATGGTCTTCAAGCAAATCTAGCTGAGACTAGTTCAAAAATACAAAAAAAGTTAAATGGAACAGAAAAGTTCGTTAATAATCAAAAACGTCAATCTCATTTAAAACTGTTTTTTGAATCATACCCTAAACTGGAATCCCATTATTGCCGAAAGGATACGAAAAAAATCTACTTGCAAACAATGAGTGATAGCAAAACCTCGTTATATAGAGAATACAAAGAACAGTGTACCAAAGACAAAATGGATTCCTCCTTGAGTATTAGTGGATTTTCAAACTTTTTGAAACAAAACTACTATTCAATTTTTAAGCCGCGAAAAGATCAGTGTGACACGTGCACGGAATACAAAGTTGGGAATTTGGATTTAGAGAAATATAACGGTCACAGATCTCGAGTAGAAAAAGCACGAAAACAAATGGAAGTTGACCAAAAATTGGCACAAGATGGACAAATAATGATGTATTGCATGGATGTGCAAGCCGTGAAATTGTGTCTACAGCTTGATGCAAGTTCACAATACTACAATATGAAATTGCAAATCCACAATTTCACTATTTACAATGTTGCATCTCATAATTCAACCAACTATAGATGGGATGAAACTCAAGGACAATTACTGGCATCGTGTTTCACTACAATAATATGCAAGCATATAATAAGATCATCTGAAGCAAACGACGCAAAAGTGCCTATCGAAGTTCTTTCGAATGCACTTTCCAATCTGGATTCAAAACTGAATATATCTATAGAACAGAAGTTTCTAGAGAAAGGCCACACCCAAAATCATTGTGATTCTATACGCATTCTCTTATTGAGCGAAAAATTACAGGTAAAACTATAAATCTGAGAAATGAATTTGTTGCTCTCGCAAAGGAGGCTCACAAAAAGCCATACCCGCTGGACGTACATCTCCTAAGCTTTGATTATTTTTATAGCTACGATGTCCCAGATCTTAAAAAATACAAGTCGATCCGTCCAGGTAATTTATTCGCTTTATTAAGCTAAATATTATATTTATAACTATATTTTACAGGTAAGCTACCGGGGGATACACCTAATGAGGGCATAACTTATAAAATCAATTTTGACGATGAAAACTATAATTTTCTACCTCAACGATGCACTACCATTTCGACACATCGGGAACCTGAACGAATGTATCTGGAACGGTTGTCAATTTCGAAAAGTAAATTCAATCATTTGCAAGATTTGAAAGGGTTCATTCCCACTGACACTCATGCGTTTTATAATAATATTCCCTTCCATCCTGATAAACCAAAGATAAAAAAATAATTTTGTAACATTTTTCAATCGAAGTACCTTTTTATAACTGAACTTGAAGTACCTTTATTTATTTATATTACTATATTATATTATTACACACATGTGGTAACTGTTACAAACAGTAAATGTAAAAATAAGACTGAATTTTGTGCAATTAATAACAATAAATAACAATTATTTTATTAAACTATAACTTTTTTGGTTTTATTTAAGATTCTGTAGAGAATAAGTCGTAACATCTTAAACAATATTTTAGCAATAGGACGTAACAAGCAAATCACACATCTAATAAAAAAATATTTTAAATTTAATTAAATTAATGAAAAGAACGGCATATTTAATTTATATAACAAAACTTAGATTTCTTTAAAATTAAATTTGATTAAAATACTAAGTTTTTTCACTCTCCTGTAAAATCTTCAAAATGCGGCTTACGCCCTATTCATAATAAGCCATCGATATAATATTGGTGATAATTATCCAGCAAGTAGAAATATGTGTTAAATCCGAGAACTTCGAAATAATGTGCAGTAAATGTACTAGAGAATTCCAAGTTAGTAAAAACTGAAGGTGATACTAAAATGAAGAATTAAATAGCTATATTAGGCTCGTTGAACACTTGAGCTATGTTTTTTGACTGATGTGAGCTATTTTTTCATTTTACAGCTTCCCGTTTTGGTTTCCAAAACTCAAATAAGAGAAACATTGTCAATAAATCTCAGCGCCAACTCAAGCTGTAAAGCAGTTTACATATTTAGATATCTTATTTTCATCTTGCAGATAAGTAATTAGCTCAAATCGCACACCAAATGAGCGATGTGAGCTATGTTTCGATCCCATACGCTTCAATATAGCATTCCAGAACGATGAGTAACTTGAGCTAAGCTCAAGAGAAAGAATTTGGTTACACTTATTTCGGCGTTGTAAAATAGCCCGAAAAGCTGTGAGATCTTAAAACATAGCTCAAGTATGCAACAGGCCTTAATCTAACACTGACTGTGTTTCTTGATGCTCGATCTGATCCGGTTCAGTTCATGTTTCGTGAAACAACACAAAGACGTTTACTATAGATTTCAAATCAAAATTTGGATCGAATTTTTCATATACAATTTGAACTGATCGGATCATTGGGGGTCATGAAGCACGGCTAATATTAGATTTTGGTTTAAAATAAATAATTTTTTTGACTGAATTTTTATACTTTAAGAAATTCTTATTTCAATATAAGTTAGCTATAGTTGTTCAAATTTTATTAGCTATTCCAAAACTAACCTATACACCAACGTGTAAATAAATGTAGTTACACCATATGTCAATTTTTAGACAAGTATGCAAATAATTGTACTTATTTGCGGAAGGTGCCAATTTCATAGAAGTGTGTCAATAACTATAGATTTTGGAAGAATCCTATATGATCAAAATTCTCAAAATTAAACATGAAAACTCCTTAGGAGTGACAATTATTGTAGTCGTTACGTTATGTTCTGTAAACGGGTCGGAAAAAATTATTTATTACTAATTTTGAGCCAGCCATAAACACAGCTTACGAAGGGATGCTTCCCTGAATTTCAATTGTATGATACAGAACAAGTGTTGTACTTGAGAGTAAAAAATTAACAATAATTAGTTATTTAAAAAGAAATCATGATTATCTCGTTTCAAACGGTAAGCAACAGAAAAAAAATAAAACATAAGCAATGACATAAAATTACTTTGCTACCAAAGTAAGACGTATTGTACAACAACAACAACAAAAATAACTTGCCCTACAGCATATTTTTTACTATAATAGCGATATGCGCATTCTCGCTTTATCTTAACTTGGATTTTAATGCTGTTTTAAAGTGATTTAATATAGCAATAATTATTATTAATTCTACAACAGCAAAAAAATATTCTAAACGTGATTAAAACGTATTTAAAATTATATTGCGACAAACTTGTGTCATAATACTGTACATAAATCTGCGTCTATCTATCTATCTATCTATCTGTGCTGTGCTGTGTATCTTAAATCGTAAGTGTTGAAAAATAATTTGTTCTCATGTAGTGTTTAGAAAGGATTACTTACTTATGATTAAAAAATATGACATTCAAATGTTTGATGTATGCGCGCGCATATATTAAAATGAAAAGTGTAATGAATTTGATTTGTTTATAATTCTTAGAATTATAATTAAAATCGCCGCTGATATTTTTAAAATAAAAAATAATAAAAATAATAATTTTATTTGCTATTAATGTGCTGAGAAATTAAAAATATTTACGATTTATAAAAAATTAAATTTTTATCGTTTTTGGTATATACATAATTAATTTGTGTGTATATCTTCGTTACCAATAAATTTTATTGTGCGACCGATGAAGATTTTTATAGTCATAGAATATATAAATTTTATTATATTATATAGACCTTTTGTCTCATCACAGAATTTAGGAGTGATAACTGGTTTACATGTAAATTTGAAAAAAAAAAAAATTAAAAAAAAAAAGTTTTGTTAAAGGTCTGAAATTGGATATTCCTTTATAGACATTAATTTTACATTTCTCTTCTACAATATGTACTAGTAGCAGATTGAAGTAGCTTTATATTGAAACGATTAAGATAAGATTTGTTACATATATAAAACGAGAAATCTGTCACCTTTATACGACTATATAGTACATAGGCATGTCTGTGTATCCGGTGATAATTAATCAAATCGCACTATACAGGCGCAATTTGTTGCTACTAAAACATCGTCATCAACATGGCAGTATTATATTCTTGACAAATTTATGAGAATTATATTATAAATGCATAAATTTAATTCGTACCGATAAACCAAACATTCAAAAATAAAATTGTTAAAAATGATATAAAAGTGAAAGAAAACCACTTTACTTTTTGTTACTTTGGTGTGTACGTACGTACTCGTATTGTTAAATTTATTATAATTATTCCATTTCCTTTTTAGATTTGATCTGGCTACAAAAAAAAAATGATTTCGATATACAAATGATTTAAATATTTCAATAAATTTATAATAAATATATTTTAAAAAAAAATATATATTTATGCGCGTGCAAATTGTTGTTGGTTTTGATTTATTTGATATTTTACGGAATTGAATGTCAATCATAATTTTTATAAATTGTATATAGCGCATAACATTTTTTTTTTTGTAATATGGTTTGAAGCAATACATAACAATACAATATTGATGGTGGTGGTTGATTTTCAAGGAAAATTCCCATGTTTGGATTGAGATATTTCATTTTACATAGATAATTCATAAATTGACAGTCTATATACAGATAAAAAATTGCACGATTTGAAATAAAAATATGCGAATAAAATGTCTGATTTAATTACGCGCCAGTCAGTGTTTTGAGGTGCTCGAGATATTATAATGGCGAAAATCGAACCCGAAAAGACTGACGTTTGTTAGTCTGTATATGCGTCCATATATGCGGCTACTAAATAAGACGTAATCTTAACGGTTATTTTATTGACGGTCATATTTAATTGTTGCAATATAGTGCGTCGAACCGTACTTACTTCTTCAAAATGCACCTTTTCCAAGTATTCCCCAATCAATTAGCTACCAATGCCGAAACGATAAATTTATCTACTAAAAGAAAAATTTACAGCATGGTTAGGTTTCAGTGGTTTTACACTTAGGCCATTTTTGACCCATTGTGATACCACGCATTCATGCTACATCATTAACCCATTCACCTATTCACCTACTCACACAACTACAGTATACCACCTGCACATTGCAAGCTCCATGTCAACCTGTACATTGACATGGACGGTGGGTCGGCGCTGAATTCTGCACTCCATCAGAGGGTCTCAGTTGTGTTTATTAACATCACCGATTGTAGTTGGTGATGAAAATTCGATTTGCATCTGGCCTCTGATGGGATTCGAACCCAGTACCTCCCGGTCCAAGTGCCGAAGCTTTAACCACTGCACCACTTGTCCGGTAATTTACAGCATTCTTGAAGACGTTTTGAAAGATATACGACAAGTATATTGTATAATAAACGAGAAAGCCCAAAATTTTTCTCGTTTTGCAGGTCCCTGATCCCAAAAATGAAAAAAATTGTTTGTCCCGCTTTCATCTAGATGAATGGATGCTCTTTTTTTTATTTATATAATTCGGAGTATTGGAAAGTTTCTGTGGTCTCTACCTCAAGGAGGCCGAATTTCTGCCATTAGAAATCACCAAGAATACCACGATATCGCAGTACCTGTTCCCCATATACTCGTGTAGTATGTCGTTTGAAAGCTTTTGGATCAGACATCAATACCAATAAAATTGCAGTTCATAAATCTACCATTTTGGCGCTGGTAAGTAATTTCTCGTTTATTATAGAACAAGGTGCGTACCCCTGCCCGCTTTGTTGGTCATGTGATTTAAAATGAAAGGTTATTTTTAATTTTTGTGAGATTAAAAGTATTTTAATTATATGAAAATTTTAATTTATTCCAATACTCTTTGGTAGAAAACATTTTTTGTAATTCCTTGCGTAAGAAGCATGGATATCCCAAATTTAGACCATAAACGTGAAGTGACTGACCTTGTGATTTGTTAATGGTCATAGCAAAAGCAAGACGTATTGGAAATTGTATATTCTTTTAAAATTAAATGGAATATCTGATGGAATTATTGGAATGCGTGAGATGAAAACTTCTTCACATTTGTATTTCCAGTTAACATGGTCGTTCCAATTAAATTTGTCAATAGTTTTTTTGACACACCAATTTTTATTTGAGAAATATATGTGGTGGTACTCCAGGCGAATCTAATGAATTTAAAATTCTGTAGGAGAATTTACCACCTCGTCTTGATCCATAACAAAATCAATTGGTTTGTGTGCAATTGTTTCACTAAAATGGCAGTGTTTATATCATTGACGTCCTTGTATTTTGCTGCCAATATTGCTCGTTCACATAACCAACTCATTTTGACTTTTTGTTGCTTTATAACACTTAAATACTGAAGTAATGACATGTAAACAATTTTGTATTTCACTTTTTATATGTAGAGATGTTTTATTTTAAATAGAATTAGAAAGTGAACTAGAAAGATTAGAAAACTAACTACAAAATGTCAAATCGAAAAATTTTTAAAGTTAAAACTTTTTTAGCGACGTACCTTTTTATTTATTTATTTATTTATTTACCAACTCTATACTTATATACAATCTGGTTACAATTTTAAAAATACATTAATATAGTATACTAAAAATTTAACTAAAAAAAAAGTAAAATTAAACAAACATGAAAAATTACCAATAATTTGAAAAAACATTAGACATTAAATTCTTAAATGCATCCCTGGATAGATTAAAGTCGAAAGCCGATCGAACTTTATTAAAAGAAACACTAGATTGATAAACAGGTTCATATTTACCGTAGTTATGCCTAATATAAGGCAGCTTAATTTGGAAATCTCTAACGCGAAGGGTCCGTAACGGAGTATATATATCGTACAACACCAAAATCTCAGGACAGTCAATTTTAGACACCAACAAGTCTCTAACCAATAACGCACCAATTTCGATTCTGCGGATAAAGAGCGGCTCAATATTTATTAATTTACATCTACCTCGATACGGTGGGAGTATAAAAGCGGGTAGGTTCCGATCTCTGGGCAACATTCGCAGAGAAAACCTTAAAAAGCGCTTTTGAACACTTTCTATTCGGGCTGAACAGTTACCATAAAACGGATTCCAAATTACTGTACCATATTCCAACAACGAACGCACAAACGAAATATGTAATATTTTAATAGAATAAGGATCTTGAAAATCCCTCGAAAACCTTTTAATAAACCCAAGCATGGAATTCGCTTTAGAAATGCAAATATCTATGTGATTATTGAACGATAAGTTCGACGTAAATGTTATACCTAGATCCATAAACGTATCAACATTATCAATAATATGGCCATCCAGGAAAAAATTAAAACTAGCGGGCGTGATTGTACGAGTAAAACGGATTGTTTTACATTTGGAAATATTTAGGGTCAAATTCTGAGCTGTGCACCACATACTGAAATTATTTAAGTCAGATTGGAAGTCCCTTGCGTCATTGGTGCATGGAATGGTTTTAAAAATTTTAATGTCGTCCGCATAGATGAGGATGTCGGAATAACTCAAACAATCCACTACGTCATTGATGAATAATATGAAAAGCATAGGACCCAAATGACTACCTTGAGGCACACCCGAAGTGACATCAATAATTCTGGACGTGAAACCACCAATCTTTACTATCTGAGTTCTGGAATCAAGATAAGATCTGATCCAGTCCAGTGGGAGAAAACTACAATGCAAGGAATCTAGTTTCTTCAACAACATGTCATGATCAATCTTATCAAAGGCCTTATACAGAAATCAGTGTACACAACCTGGACAATTTTACCCCTATGTAAGGCATTAGAAACACCATTTGTAAGCAAGAGTAAGTTAGTAACAGTTGATCTGCCTGGAAAAAAACCATGCTGTTTTGGAGTGATAAAAGTTTTCAGGTGAAAGAATAATTGATTTTTAGCAAGTTTCTCAAACAACTTAGGTAAGACTGAAATTATACAAATACCCCTATAGTTCTCAATATTACCACGAATCCCGGATTTGAAAATAGGTTTAATAAGCGATCGCTTCCAAAGAGTAGGTAAATATCCATCTCTTAGACTTCTTTTGAATAGGAAGCACACCGGGGCGGCAATTGCGTTACCGATCAATTTTAAAAATAAAGGCGGTATCGAATCAAAGCCGGCACTATGGTTAATGTCAAGATTTGACAATTCCGATAAGATTGTATCAATTTCCAAACGAAATATTGAAAATTTCTTATTACTCGTGACATTATTCAAGCTGCAGAAATTTGAACCTGAATTTGGATTATAAACGCTCTCAAAGAAATCAGCAAACAAATTAACCTTATCTAGATTGTTATCACAGAACCTGTCTTTCAAATACATTGTGGAAGGGAAACCATCAGATTTTCTTTTATAGTTAACAAAATGAAAAATTGATTGGGTTTCGATTTAATTTGTGATTCCACCTCCTTAATGTGTGATTCCTACCTGTTTGAAATTTTTGGTTACACAAAAGGGGAAAAGGTTGCAATTAAGGTAAATTAGAGAAAATTAAATTTCCTAGAACAGAACCCCGAAAATGACACCCATATTGTATTTCTACCTATTTGTACTGCTGGTACGAATCATCATCGTAAAAAAAAAGCGACGCCGCCCCCACATCTCGACTTGCAAAAACAAATGTCAGTAACGTACTCAGTACCCCCAAAATGACACCCATATCGGCATTATAGGAGTAGATAGAAGGTAGGTGCCAAAATTGATACCGCCTCCTTCGATCACACCTTGCGATAAACGAACATTAGTAATGTAATCAGTACCTCCGAAATTGATACCCACATTTGGGTGGTGCCAGGTGGGCACCAAAAAAGACGCCATTTCTAATTCAGAAAAACAAAAGTCGGTAACGTATCATCAGCGTAGATAGTAGTTAGGTACTAAAACAACGTAGACAACCCGTCCCTTGCGATAAACAAAAGTCAGTAGCGTAATCAGTACCTCGGAAACCCCGAAAATGATACGGAAGTCGGCATTATAGGCGTAGATATTTTTAGGTACCAAAAAGTTCCGGATCTTAAAACGGATGCTATATTCCTAATTAGCACTCCCCTAAAACCAGGAATAGGACATCATTGGAAAAACCCAAAATCACGGGTCGAGTTTTTGTTGAAAAACAGTTTGTTGTCAAAAGTCGTCATTTCCGCTTAAATTTTGAAAGCCCGCTCTGGACTGGCATCGTTGCAAAATTAATTTAGAATCTTTTGGTTCTTATTAGTTTGACTTGTAAATGATATCTTTTCAATATAATTGCAAAAATCAAAAAAGCTCTCATGGAGGCCCTCAGACGGTGGGCGGTGAAAATGTTTTTGCCAAAAATTACAGGATTACTCCTCACGACCCATATAACATATAAATTTTGATTGAAAACTGTGCAGTAGTTTTTGAGTTTATCGATCGAGAATATTACTATATGAAAGCTGCAACTTCCGGTGGACCATTTTCAGCTATAACATATACATTAAATTTTATCAAAACCGGTACATCAGTTCTTGAGTTTTAATGTTACAAACACACACGTCGCAATCTTTAAAAAGCTCTTGAAGAATTCCGTAATATATTTTTCTGAACTCTTTACTACTCAAAACTACCGTTGTGGCAATGTTACATCTTTTATTATTCATATATAATCACGTGATATATTATTTCAAAGGTTTGAAATGGCTAATTATTGTCTTATTAAAAAGCATAACCCACCGGCCAGTAAGTCCTAACACATAGAGCACATTTAATAAAAATGTATATAACTAAGAAGCAAACTTTAGTGCATGAAGAGGTTACAAAAAAACGGCCCAAATGCAAAAGAAAAAAATATTAAATATTTTACAAAGGCGAAATTCGAATTGCTTCCATATCCACCGTATTCTCCGGATCTGGATACCACCGACTACTCCCTGTTCACTGACCTCACAAAAATGATCCAGGAAAAGAGTGAAACAAGTGAATATTTTAAGACCAAAGTATCTCTTATCAACGCTGCAACGGTAATTTGGAGTACTAATATACGTCAGCTAAATTTGTGACCTTCTTCAAGACATTTTCAATGACATGTCACACTTATATTATACACCTCCTTGGTCAGCAACATGTCACTGAAAAGCCCCTTGAACTCCTCTGATTTGATCTTGTGACATATTGCTGGTGGAAAATTATTCCTTTGGTGTAGGATGTATACGTTTCTCATATCGTTGAAAAGGTTTTGTAGATTGTAACAAAATAAGTTAAGCCAAATTAGTACTAAAAGTGATCGTTGTGGTGCTGTAAACAGTTGAATTTAGATCATTCCAATAAAATAATTTGACATATAAATCGTTCATGGGTGAAACGTTTCGTTAAAACAACAATTTTAATACCAGCACGTTAGTTCATAAGTTCACCGCTTAGGCGCTGATGACAAATTAATCATTTGGTATATAAAATAATATTTTTTAAAAACCAGTTTTACTTAATCTATGAAGATTTAGAAAATTTGTCTGAGTAATTTTGTGCAGAATTTTTTAAAAGAAGTTTTCGATTTTCGAATTGATGTGCATTTTCCGGGTTGGTACGATGAGAATTTTATTCTTAAGGTCGACGCACACAGTTTTCGTTTCGTTTTCAATGAGTTTTTATAAATTCTTACGCACATATAGCTTTCGTTTCGTTTTGTTTTTTTTTTTTTTTTTTTTGTTATTTGACAGATCGATTTGACAGATCGAATTTTTTTAGTTCTCACAATATTGTTGGAATTAAATCAATTATTTATAATATCACGTCATTTACTTTAATAATGATCAATTTGATCAATTTATTAATTTGATCCACTTTTTCGGATCCGCCTTTAACTGAACAATGTGACAACATTTACGGTTTTCTATATATTTTGTTGTACACTACAATTTGAATATTTTAAAGGTCGGAAAGAAACGAAAACTATGTGCCTCGAGCTTTAGAAAGGTTTTTCTAGGCAGAAGGTTTCAGGGTTCAGTGGTTGACACTTAGGCCATTTTTTGGCCCATTGTGATACCACGCATTCACGCCACATCATTTACCCATTCACCTATTCACCTACTCACACAAATACAGTATACCACCTGCACATTGCAAGCTCCATGTTAACATGTACATTGACATGGACGGTGGGTCGGCGCTGAATTCTGCACTCCATCAGAGGGGCTTAGTTGTGTTTATTAACATCACCGATTGTAATCGATGATGAAAATTCGATTTGTATCTAGCCTCTGAAGGGATTCGAACCCAGTACCTCCCGGTCCAAGTGCCGAAGCTTTAACCACTGCACCACTTGTCCGGTTTCTAGGCAGAAGTTTACCTAATTATCTCGTGAGGATACAGTCCCAAGCACTCTGGGTTTGTAACGCGTCAAACCATGTCAAGGCTTTTACTCAAAAAACTATTTTATGCTGTGAACGCTGTTATGCTGTGAATTGTGAAACCAAGACGATTGATATTCTTCTTGTGACGTGACTCATTTTTTCAGAGTAAAATACGACTATATTTCTCTTTTTAGATCATTTACAAGCCTGCGATGTTATACCACGACGTGTTGTTCCCTGAGTAACGAAAAATAAATCAGGCGGTGTAGTGGAGGCGATACAGGGTATTCATGATTGGCATTGCTCATGCACTGAAGACAAATCAGATGATGCGAAACGATTTATTCATTGTTGAGGTAGAAGACATCATCAATAACATCTCGTACCATAATAATAAATTTGTAGTGGGCGACTTCACTGTAAAAACCGGTAGGAGCGCGGATACCACATCACATATTGGTCCTTACAGCTTGTAACAGTAACAATAGTACGGTAACAAATAGCTATCACTGAACATTTAAAGAGGCACAATAGAGACTACGAAACTGCACCAAACATCCAGGAGCAGAAAGAACTATTGGGCGATGAGCAAACGTTGAATGATCAGTGCAATCCAATTGTCGAAAATAAACGGAAGCTGCGTGAAAAATTAGTATCTCTGCGCCAAGTTACCAAATATTTCCGGAAAAAGAAGCGCTAATATACGGGCACCTGTATAAAACATCGAAGTGACCACTATTCCAACTATTGCCCCATCGGGCGAGGAGGTACTCATTCCATATCCCACAGTATAGAGGAAATAGATGCAGCTATTAGTTGATTATAAAATGGAAAGGCACTCTGCCTTGATGAATCTCCGCAGAATTATTAAAACACGAAAGAAGTACTCTTTTATCTAATGTTTTTTAACTTATAATTACGATCTGGGACCAGGAAGAGCTTCCCGTGAAATGGAAGATCGCATTCATAAGTCCGCTGCATAAAACAGGCTACCGTCTCAAATGTGAAAATTATCGCGCATATCAACGTGGTTTTTGTTCCAACCAGTTAGTCACAAAAAATTAGGCAGATATTAAAGCCCGCATAGCAGCCGGACATCGAGTCGCAGTCGTGTACACTAAGCTCGCATTTTTCAAAGCATTTATAAAACCTGCTCTGCTTATGAAAGTGAAAGTTGGACGTTGACCACTAACAACTATAGAATACTATCTACATTTGAAAGCAAAATCATTCGATCCATTTATGGTGCCGTTAAAGTTACGAATTTTGGATTCAAATAAATTTTGAAAATAAACGTCCCTTTGGAGATTGTGACAAAATCGGGTTCATTAAACTCGACCGAATTAGATGGCTGGACAACGTTAAACGATCAACATCACAAAGAATGACAACAAATTGTCCCACAAAAAAGCATGCGGTGTACTTCATAGAGGAAGGCTTAGACCTGGATATACGAAGAAAAATGCTGAATAAATTTAAACAGCTTGATGATTAGCACACATTTTGAACAAAAGGAGTATCAGCACAGGCAGTGCCATTTCCGAATGAAAACAATACACACAGTAAAAATACTAAATTACACAATGGAGTTATTCTAAACTTTTGGGAAAAGCTTTGAATATATACGTGAACTAATTTAGTGAAGCCAAGATCGTGGTTGAAAATAATGCAAAAAATGTTTGAAATTGAAAAAACGAAACTTTTGTCTGGGGTCGCGAAACCTTGCCAATAATTGATTTGTTTTAAGGCTTAAGTAGATTTGCAGACAATTATACGGAAATACTTCATCAAAAATATTTGCCTTGACAATTAAATATTTTCTCTTCCGCCACTGTATTTCACAAATTGTTAATAAATACAATAAAATTGACAGTTTCAAACAAAAAAAATATATGATTGATTATCTAAAGTTTTTTTTTCTAAACTCGCGCGCTGCGCTGCTTTTAGCTTGTTTAGTATCTGCATTGTAGCAGAGCAATAAAGTAATTCAATCTCACAACCAAGCTATTTCTTATAAACTTCTTAAAGTAAAATGACAAAATGTAAATTTATATTTCTGGGAATAGTCATAAAGTAATCCGAGACGAGATTTGAATGAATATACGACAATCGAGCAATTATAAATTTTGTATTAATTTGGAAATGTATTTAAAAAGTTCAACTGTATTATATATAGACACACCACCTGTTTTGCCGCACGGCAAACATTTTTATTAAAACAAACAAACAAACAACAAGAATATTATAAAGGTAGTAAATTTTAAGGTGATCATTAAGATAATGATCACAATAGACATAGAACATAAAAAAGTAAGAAAAAAAAATGAAAACTTATGTTATGTAATTGAAGTTAATTTTTATATTGTCTCAACATATCTATGATTAATTAAAATAATATGATAATATCGTTTTGTTGTGTTGCAAATTGATGGCGCTAAAAGAAGCATATATACAACAAAAACTATATCATCCATAAGAAGACGATATACACGAAGAAAACACAACGACGGAGAGCAAAATTTAAAACGCGAATGAATCATTTTGTTCTTCTTAAACGAACTGCATAATTGTATGTTTGTTTTATAGTTTAATATTATTATTATTGTTGTTGTTGCTATTCTTAAAGTATATATTGTTTATAGTATTTATATATATTTATTTTATTTTATTTGGTTTTCTCTTCATCATTATTATTAAGTGATATTATCTTGTCGATATAGTTTTTTGTTGTTACATTACAAAAATAAATTTTCTGTTCATCTTATGTTTTAACAAACAAGGTATGGTCTTTCACACAAAACACTTTATATATATATGCGAGAAAATTATGTTGGTACATTATATAACTGCATCAAAAAAAAGTGCAGACAATAAAATTTCACCGGTATATGCGTTAACTTAATTATTTATCTCGCCGCTGTCATAAAACGGTGACACTCCATTAATTGGCCACAAAAAAAACTTCTTTTTCTATACATCACACTAACGGTGTTAATGTTTATAACAGCAAATTACTTTAATTATATATTCATAATTTTATGTTTTTCGAAATTTATTAATTTATGGCCAAATATTAAAATTAGCATTTTAAAAAGTGAAACCTTGGTTGAAACCCGGTTTTTAATTTCGTTTAGTCTAGTATTACCAGACTGCGTTTACGTACCACCCTTAGAATTAACTTACTAAAAAACAGTATTTACAACCCGTATATTACATAAAGACGAAATTCTTTAAATATTATTCAGGAATTTTTATAAAAAACAATTTTGTATATTTTAATATAAAATAAATTATATATAATGCTTAAAATGACAACTGATGCGCAAAGCATTATGCGTCATATCATAAATATTTTGATAAATAGTCAAAATAAAATATGATCATCAATCACCTTGTATATATACGCGTACTATACGATCAAACATTAAATATGACACTTTGTCTTTACATAGCTATAGACAAATAAAATTGATTTGTTCACATTGATACCAATGTTCTTGGATTTTTTTTTATAGTTTATCTCGGAAACGAGATCAAGTTTCCCACCAAACAATTATTAGTGTAGTCAGTAGTGTATTATTATTATTTTTTTTTTATAAAAAACGGGAAGATTCATCCAAAATATGATTTCTATAATTAAAAATTATTTTATTGAAATAAATAACAAAACAAAAATCTGTCCTACATACATCCAACATAAATAATGTGGCGCCCGTTTGACCAAAACACAAACGAAACAGAAAAAAAAATGTTGTATGCTTAGAGAAAAGAATAAGATTTTGGTTTTGGTAAAGAAATACGCGATGAACTAAAGACATGAGACATAAGAAAAAAAAATTATAAATTGAATATATTTTATGTGTGTTTGTTGTGTTTTTTTTTAATATGATTCGGAACATCTTTTTGTCTTTAAGGTCTTTATGTTATTTGTGTACGTTGTGTGTGTGTCTATACGCACACACCAACTCAGCATGGGCCTCCTATTGCGCCCTGTGAGTTATAATATTATATTAAACATTTAATTTAATATTATTATAAAATGAACACAGGTAAATATTATGTTGTCTTCTTCTTGTTCAAGGTGTGTGAGTATTTGTATTGCATATCCACACTGTTAAAAATATCGATCGCGCATTGTCTTTGATCATTGAGATTTGCTTATTACCCATGGGTATTGCATTAAAGTATGTATATGTTAAATTGGAATCAATTAGTTAAGCAGTTTAGATTTTACATAAAAAAAAAATATTTTCGTTAAAAGTGTACTACACAAAAATGTGTAGCTAATGTAGTACACTTTTGTGTACTACACATTTGTGAAATTTTGACGAGGTGGCTTAAAGAAAAGCGGTGGTAATACAATAATTGGGATTTTAAATAACGTGCTTTAGATGGAAATCGCAAATTAAATACAGCATAATTATACGAGTAAGTTTACTATGGATCTTGCAAATAAAATTTAAATTTTATAAAAAAAAGTGTACTACACAAAAGTGTAGCCTACATAATACACTTTTGTGTAGTACACTTTTTGAAAAATGTTCTTATTTAACGTTTATTGAGAATGTCCGCCCATGAAACTTTCAATACGGACATTAAAGTTCATACTTCGAAATGTTACACCTAGCAGCACATCGATAGTTATTGAGTCTCGTTTTGTGGATGGCGTCAATTTCAATATTATCGCACTATATCGCAATCCTAATTTGCTGAAGTTCTAAAATTTGCAAGGTAATTTGAATTAAAATACCTACGCGAGATTAAGTTTCACTTCAGTTTCACTGAACCAATAAGTGTCACAGTGTAATATATTCTACACAAAATTGTAGTACGTATAAGTGTAGTACATAAAAAATGTAGTAACAAAAAGTGTGGTACTTACAAAGTGTAGTACTCAAAAACGCATTTGAGGATGTGTGGTATCGCATTTAAGTATGTGTATTGTAAATTTCACATAAAAAAAATATTTAAATAAAATTTAAATTTAAAAAAAAGTGTAGCCTACATAATACACTTTTGTGTAGTATACTTTTTGAAAAATGTATTTATTTTACGTTTAATGGAAATAGGGTGGACGTAAAGCTCTCAATACACTCATTAAAGTTCAAAGTTCGAAATGTTACGCACAATTCGTACCTGCACATCTATAGTTATATTGAGTCCCTTTTTGTTAAGGGTAGCTCCAATTTCAATATTGTGGCATAATCGCGCAATACCAAGTTGCAATGTATATTTAAATTATAGTAGTTACACATGATTAAGAATAATTCGCTAAACCAATAAATATCACACCATGTTCTACATGAAACTGTAGTACACAAAAGTGTAGTAAACAAAAATGTAGTACACATAAGTGTAGTACACAAAAGTGTAGTGCACAAAAATGTAGTACACAAAAGTGTAGTACACAAAAGTGTAGTACACAAAAGTGTAGTACACAAAAGTGTAGTACACACAAAGTGTAGTGCACACAAAGTATAGTATATACTTCAAAAGCGTAGTACACAAAAATTGTAGTATACAAAAATTGTGCCACACAAAAATGTAGTGACAAATTTCCCGTAGCAAAGCAAAACCACAGTCCCCAATCATTTTTAACACACACGACGGAAATTTTAACTCGAAAACTAGTAAGCACAATACATCATCTAAAAATCACCTGTATGGACAATTTCCGCTATACATTATCAACCTCCCATTATATTAAATAATATATTTAAAATACTCGACCTTCACAAAAAAGAAACGAAAACTAATCCCAAAAAATAACAAAAACAACAACAAATAAAACTAATTATTTTAATTAATCAACAAACACACATATCGTCGTCGACCTATAGATATTTTTAGGGTGGTCCCTCATTTTTTTTTTGATTCTAATGAATATTCAAAACTATTATAAACTTGATTCCGAAGAAAATAAACTTTTAGTTTTATTGTTTTCTAATCAAAAATTTAAATAAGATTTTGCTTTCATTTCATTAATCAAAAATATTGGGTATTAAAGTACGGCGCCAATTACAAATTTTAAATACATTTTGAAATTATTGCTCATTAATATCGTATGTAAACACTACTACACAGTAGATTTTATAGAAAAGATATCACTGGAGAATGATTAAAATGTGTATGACAATAATTTAAATTATGTATATAATCAACCAAAAATATTTTTTGTTGTTGTGTATGTTCTAAAATGTTTTAACGGAGTATTTTTAGATGAACAGGTTTTCGGTCAAAATTGGATAAAATTAAAATTTATTAATATTCTATGGGAATCGAATGATTTTTTTTTTTTTTTTGTAAGAAAAGGTTATATTTGACTAAAAATTGAGTTCAATCCAAACCGAATGCGAACACACACATATACAAAAAAATAAATATATAATGATTCAATTTTTTATGTATATATGGCTGTATGCATATGCAAACTCATAAAATAATCAACACACAAATCAAACAATGTTAAATTGTAAATGAATAAAATAATAAAACAAAATTTCATATTAAATCATAAAATTGCAGATGTTATTCGTGTTGTTCTAACTATAATAATAATACACAATAATTTATTTATAGTTTTATTGGATGCAACAAAACTAACCAAACAAAACTAAAATGCCATAATGATTTTTTTTTATTCCAACAAACACGATCAATATCATCTTCGCTCGCCGGGTTTAATACGGAGGTTGTAAATTAATAAAAAAATTAGATACGGATTCACAAACATATCATATACACAAAAAAAAATGTGTATATAGGTTTGTTTGTTTTGTGAAATATAATTTAAGATAATTATTTTAATTATAGTTATTAATTGGCAAAATGGATGAAATTCCATCTGCTTCCGTTTTGATTGGTTTTAGGCTACCTAATTTTGTGGACGGGAAATGATGAATTTGTGTGCGCAGGTAAAAACTTTATACTTGATGATATAGGAAACGTGATCGGAAATGCAGAAAATATATGGGGCGTTAATTGTTTAGAAAATAGATATTTTTGTGCGATTTCTATTTACCGAAATTACTAGAAAATTGGTTTTAGTGTAATATTTGAATGTTCTGTTTAATTAATCATGTGTTGCACAAAATGTTGCACGGTGTTACATGATGTTGCATGGTAATTTTATTTGCACTGATTTGCCAGTTGGTAGCTAAAATCGATTTATTTACACTCGGAAACAATACAAATCGATATTGGACATCTTATAGATAAAAACTTGAACTAGTAGGTAAACTTTTCTTTGATCGATATCCGCAACGGGTGCTTTCGCATTAAACTCACAAATAGGGCCAGGGTTCCCTTCCTTCTGGCAAAAAACGCGATCAGTTATACAGTGTTAAGTATTAACTATAAAAGTAGTCTTCTAAATTATCCGCTTGCCACTAAAAACTTAAACATTGACAAGCAACATAAAAAGTAACCTATGGAAATCATTCATTCAATTAATTTTCAAATTCATGTTCAAATTTGAAATGTGTAATACTGTAAGACACAATTTTTCAGTGCTACCACCGTTCCACAGGTAAGCGTCAATAAGCGCGGCTCAAATCATTAAATTAAAATTAAAATCGCAATAAACATTCAACCACATTTTTCAGCTTTTGTCAGTGGCAGGTAAAAAATAGTGCCGAAACCATTTAGAAAAAGAGCCACAATGTGCGAAACAATTTCAGTTTTAGCACTGGTTAACAGTTAACTTTCCATTGAGAGCGTCCTAAATAATGCTACTGTCATAGAAAACGTGTAACACTTGGCGATTATTTATTTTTAATGCCACTTAAAATTTTGTCGTCAATAGCGGCTGTTGTGATATTTGGATTCAAGATTTTAATATATTTGAAATTTGATGATGTTTTAAAGTTTGATACAAGTGCACACATTTCGTGATTATCGTGTATTTTGATACCACAAAATCATTAAAAAATAATTAAAATTAATAGTCAATCACAGTTTAACAGTTATACATAGCTATCAATAGAGCCACCTTAACTAATTATTGTTTCAATTCATGACTACATTCGAGGGTTTTAAAAAGTGTAACACTTTTTATTGAAAAGTACATTTATAACTTTTGATTAATCGATAATTAAAATTACAATAAATTAATAACCAATTGTTGTAAACTTTTATAAAAGTGTCACCGTCGTAGAAAAAGTGTAGCACCGCTCGAAACAATTATTTGTATGTAACACGCTTTTAACAGTTAGTCAACAAGAGAGGTTCAATATTGAAATGTCATAGTAAATTGCTGCATTCTTACAATATATTTAAAATCTGTAAGTGTATAAGAGAGTAATAAGTGTAACACTTTTTATTAAAAGTGTACACTTTTAGCATACTTTTTTACTTTTCTTTAAACTAGGCAGAGAAATAATAAAATTTATTATTAGACTTCAATTTGAAGGTACATCATTTTTATTTTTTGAGCTAGTGACTTTTCTCGCGTTTATTGAAGATTTCCACCATTTTAAATAAAGTTTATTTCAGGCTGGTTTTCAAACTTCACAAAGGTACGTGCTGTTATTTCCCTACAAGAGTAGCCTTAATTTAAAATAACATTCGTTAATGGAGACGAAGAAGTGTAACACTTTTTTGACAAGATATATACTTTTATGATATTTTCTCAATATGACATATAAATTCTCAATTACAATACATTTAAAATTTAAAGGCGTACACTTTTAACATTTTTTTTTTGAAAATTTTGAGTATTTGCAACAGTTAATTAATAATTTTCGGATCAATCAAACCGTTCATATAAACTGTCGATCTTAATTATAATTATTTTTAACTTTTAGTTATCTACAGTAACAAGAAAAAAATCATTAACGCATCTACACTGCCACGTGTTGTTTTGAACAATCTCAAAATAAACGTTTACTGACACCTATAGCTCCATTTGAGAAATAAAATAATTTAAAGTGTAAATTATTTCTTGTAGTAATTATTATTTGTAATTATTTTTTTGTCGACCAATTGGACGATTTGATAACGTCTCCTGGTAAAATTATAAATATCACCTAACCCATAGAAGTCGCCGGCAGCTGATAAATCTTGAGCGACGTTAATAATTGCTTGAGTCACATCACGAACGTAGACTAGCCGCTTGACCGTTTTCTAACCTTTATGCCAGTTTGTCGTGGTTCTAAATTGTCGACGTCAAATATGGGTGTAATATTTCAAGGATCGATCCTCATTAAATATAACCTCATAAAATATTTATTCTTCAATAAATTATTTCCACCATCGATTAAAATGATTAAAGGATCAGGGGACGCACATTCGAAATGAAAGAGAGATGAATATATCTATACCCATTTCACGAAAAATACGGATAAGATTATGAGCTCCATTAACATGTTTGTATATCAATATCTAGGCATTTAAAATTTTTTAAATAATTTTTAAAAAATTTAAAATTTTTAAAATTTTTTTATTTTTATAAACAAATTTGGCGAAAAATTTATTTTAAAAATAAAAAGATTATCCTTTTGATTTTGAAAACTAGACTTTTCGCCTAAAAATATATGTATATTTTTTTGATTTTATATGTATATTTTTTTATTTTTACTGGTTTTTTTTCTCAGTGATAACCAATGTTCCCTCCAATTATTCAAAATCTTGCATAGCTGAATTGTGGGCAAGCATTTTAAATTTAGCAAAACTTAACAACAATACAATATTTTTTTAATATAATTTTATTTAAAACTAAATAAAAAAAAAAATTAAGTAATATAATTTCCGATGGTTCCATTTAACCCCTTTATAAAAATCGCTGTCAGCTTTTGCTTCAATAGACATTTTACAAAGTACATCACATGTTTCACTTTGATAACTAAACATTTAACGTAATTTAATTTTTTGTTTAAATGATGACGACGGGGGGGGGAGGGGTGGAGCTTCATCTTACAGTCTTACACCTAATTTTCGTTTTGTCATTACAGTAAATAGAATAAATTTTAAAGATAAAAATATCACATCATATAAAATTTTTTAAACTGTGTGGGCTTACTAATTTTCAAATTTTGTGTTTAAATCGAAAAAAATGTTAGCAATATTGCAGATGGGCGCACAAAAAATGATGATGAGCAAAATACAATTTATATCTGGGCGGCCGCCCGTGTGCTGCTGCTTAGCGGGAACGTTGCATAACTAAATAAAGGGTGATTTTTTTGTGGTTAGGATTTTCATGCATTAGTATTTGACAGATCACGCGGGATTTCAGACAAGGTGTCAAAGAGAAAGATGCTCAGTATGCTTTGACATTTCATAATGAATAGACTTACTAACGAGCAACGCTTGCAAATAATTGAATTATATTACAAAAATCAGTGTTCGGTTCGAAAAGTGTTTCGCGATTTACGTCCGATTTATGGTCTACATAATCGACCAAGTGAGCAAACAATTAATGCGATTGTGACCAAGTTTCGCACTCAGTTTACTTTATTGGACATTAAACCAACCACACGAATGCGTACAGTGCGTACAGAAGAGAATATTGCGTCTGTTTCTGAGAGTGTTGCTGAAGACCGTGAAATGTCGATTCGTCGCCGTTCGCAGCAATTGGGTTTGTGTTATTCGACGACATGGAAGATTTTACGCAAAGATCTTGGTGTAAAACCGTATAAAATACAGCTCCTGCAAGAACTGAAGCCGAACGATCTGCCACAACGTCGAATTTTCAGTGAATGGGCCCTAGAAAAGTTGGCAGAAAATCCGCTTTTTTATCGACAAATTTTGTTCAGCGATGAGGCTCATTTCTGGTTGAATGGCTACGTAAATAAGCAAAATTGCCGCATTTGGAGTGAAGAGCAACCAGAAGCCGTTCAAGAACTGCCCATGCATCCCGAAAAATGCACTGTTTGGTGTGGTTTGTACGCTGGTGGAATCATTGGACCGTATTTTTTCAAAGATGCTGTTGGACGCAACGTTACGGTGAATGGCGATCGCTATCGTTCGATGCTAACAAACTTTTTGTTGCCAAAAATGGAAGAACTGAACTTAGTTGACATGTGGTTTCAACAAGATGGCGCTACATGCCACACAGCTCGCGATTCTATGGCTATTTTGAGGGAAAACTTCGGAGAACAATTCATCTCAAGAAATGGCCCGGTAAGTTGGCCACCAAGATCATGCGATTTGACGCCTTTAGACTATTTTTTGTGGGGCTACGTCAAGTCTAAAGTCTACAGAAATAAGCCAGCAACTATTCCAGTTTTGGAAGACAACATTTCCGAAGAAATTCGGGCTATTCCGGCCGAAATGCTCGAAAAAGTTGCCCAAAATTGGACTTTCTGAATGGACCACCTAAGACGCAGCCGCAGTCAACATTTAAATGAAATTATCTTCAAAAAGTAAATGTCATGGACCAATCTAACGTTTCAAATAAAGAACCGATGAGATTTTGCAAATTTTATGCGTTTTTTTTTAAAAAAAAGTTCTCAAGCTCTTAAAAAATCACCCGTTATAACATTTAAGGCAAAGATGATATTGTTGATACTATCTAGCACTTTTTCCGATACTTTCGCTGTACGAAAAAATGATTTATCTTGGTTAGTTTAATCCCGTTTTATAAAAAGGTCGTGGCGACAAAAATGACACAATAAAAATGATTATATTATTAAACAGATTAAATTTGAAATAAAGCAGGACATTTAGTGGCTAATCAAAATGGCGAAAATCCTCAAGATTCGTATATTAGATTTGGGTCTCTTGCATTGAACGCAAGGTCCACTACCTTAGTCTGGACAAGATCACCAAATATCTATCATTAAATAAACACGGAATTTCTGATATTTTTTAAGGCAGATCTTAGATTTGTGATATTAATGTGATATAATTTCGAGTTGATTTATGATTTGTCTTTAAAATAACCAGTCCAATGTTAATCGTTCATGTTAAAAAAGAGGGTTCGAAGTGTGCATTTTATTTTGAGACCAATGCTATTGTTATTACCGTTGATTAGTGTTCAAGAAGGAATATAGTTTCTGATCACTTGACGCCGCCCTTTCTACAAAGTGTCAGGATTAGAAATAAAATATTCTTGGTTTACTATTATAAGATCCAAGCAAGTATACGTTAATTGTTCGTTAGGCACATGTCCGACGGGACACATTCTTGCCTCCTGGCTCTGGTTAGATTCATGTCCACGTATTTGTATGTAAATATTCGGATTTCAGAGGTTCATTGCAACAGTTGTTGAACTAGCTGCGCAGGTAAAAATACTGAGCAGAAAATTCGTGAAATGCGGAAAAAATATTTTTTGCTACTGTAGGAATAATTCTTTACTTGGACTCTGAAATATAATAAAAAGAATCATGAATAATTTTTGTATACCAAACGTTTGGTATTTCTTTTGTTCAAAAGTAAAGAATTTTGCTGCGCTTCCATGCACTTAGCAATATATCTTTGTTTCGAATGTATCTGCACCGCTAACGTCAATCTCTACTTCTAGTGTAATTAGAAATGAATCAACGAAACGGAAAAGAGAAGAAGTGAAGTCCAAATAATCATAGTGTAAGTAAAATAGGAGCGAAAAAACGAACGGCAAATATTAGCTGAATAGAACAGGGATATGTACATTTATTGGACTCCTGTGGCCCTATTCTGGTTTTCACTGTGAATTGGGAATTGGAATTTAGTAACGTTAAGAAGCTGGGAATTTTTTATTCCCATAAGTGTATTCTGGCGTTTCTGAAAATTTTTTTATTAGGAAAAAAAATTCCTTTTTATAGCTGTTTTGACGTTAATTTGTCCCTATTATTTTTGGGGGGAGTTGTGGTGCATTTTTGAATTTTAAACATTATTTTTGCTAATAATTATATTTAAAAATAAATTAAACTTGTAGAAAGGTCGCAATATGTGTTTTAGTTTATAAAAAATACCCCAATAAAATATTCTCTGTCTGCCCTAATGTACATTTGGGAACGAGAAATATATACTTGGGAATTAGTTCAGTTTACAGCAAAATATTTTCCCATTTCCCAATTCCCCGGGAAAACCAGAATAGAGCCACTGGAAACGAATAAATCGACGGACGTGTGCTGAATTGTTTGGTGATGTGAACTTTTGCTATATTTTTTTTATTTAGTCATATATATAGTAAAAACATATAAAAATACGGGTCATTTTATGAACTGTCTACCTCATTTTGAGGACATAAGCTAATTTATAATAAGAAGTACAGTAAAAATTTGTACAAAAATATTGCCTTCAAAAACATTGCCGATTAATCATTCATGTTGACTCTTTTTGCACTTTTTAGTTTGCAACAGGAACTCTTCATAGTGAATTTGCGTTATAATAATTTTGGTGGATCGGATTATTCAATTGCAAACAGTTTATTTTTAGATTATTAGACATAGCGTCTCTTAATTTAGGTAGGCTATCTGTACGTAAGAAAATGTTTGACCCTTGCATGTGTTGTGTGAAACACAGGCCGCCATCAGGATTGTAATAAATGCATCTAATACAGTGTCGGTTACAAGCGTCGGGAAGGTTCTCTCTCTCTCTCTGGCACTATATCCCATCAAGAGTTTTGGCCGCCTCAAATGAGGTTTCATAATCATATTTTCATTTCGGATAATGAGTGATTAATTCATTGATCCTAAACCAAAGGTGAAATTTTTTCCTTGTCACCACCGGGAATCGAACCCGGGACCTCCGGTCGCTGGAGCAAGCATGCTGACCACTTTGCCACCGAGTCGGGAAGGTTTGATACAATAAAAAAACAAAGACAAAATCGGAAAAATATCGCGTAACGTTTCACGTCGGCACTGTGCGTACGCTTAAGGGGTAACCATACAAAAATTTAAAAAAATTATAAGCGTAATTTTAAAAAAGGTATGTTCGCGATAAATGCCGCTTCTGAGCTTTCGCCCATGGAAATATTAATTTAAATTAAAAAACTTAATGAAGCTTTGTTAAATCAATTCATCAATTCACTTAATAAAAGTTATTGGAGCGAAATTTTGCGTCCAAACTTAAAAAAACAAAAAATTGTATCGTGCTATCTAAAAAAATAAACAATTATGGAATGTCATTAAAAATTAGTGTCGTCAAAATTTTTAATTTTTTTTTTTAGTTTTATAATTTTTTTATGGTTGGCCTTTTAGTGGCACTTTCAAACGTGAATTACCAATCGAAAATAAAGAAAGCAAAAAATTGCAAAACTTTTCGTATACAATTTATAAATGATGTTGGTCAAAATTTCGTTCAAAAATTATCAAAGATCGCAATAGTGTATATCGACATATAAAATTTTATACGATGCCAATAAATTTTGATGAAGGTATACGAAATTTCAAGTTTCTAGCTCAATTAGAAATATACTTAAACTAAAATTAAACTCGAAAAATGTTGGCCAGAGTCACGTGCCCTGAATATGCTAATTGATGATAATCTACTGATGTATTGGTGAGTCGGTAAAGGCGAAGAAAGTACCTTCGGGTCTATTTAGTGCGCTGTCCCACAAATATTTGTAATGGGTTCAAACGGCCGAGTTTCAAACGGCCGAAGGGCAAAATGTGTCAAAAGGCCGAATGTCAAAGGGCCGAATGGGTCGAAGGACTGAATTTTTTTGTTTTGTTTTAGAAATATAATTTTTTTAATTTGTTGTTTTGTGGAATATTTTTTGTAAATTTTTTTTAATTAAACTTAAATGTATTTCTTATGAATTTATGTATTTTACTATTTTTCATCTATGGATATTCATGAAACTCCACGTATTCAGTCAGCGATACGTTTTGGTGAAGTAAAATTTTGGGGTTGGGGTCATTTGTCCGACTTTCAAAATTCCGAAATCATAATCCCGACTTTCAAAAGTACGATTTTTTAATTTTTTTTATAAATTTGGATGCCCGCGTGCCGACAATTTTAAATGCAATATCTGTAGAGGCTAACGGCTTCCATAACTCTCACGGGCACGCGTGGGGTCGCTGCGCTCCCCAATCCGAGGCGCTTTAGATTTGCACTTCGGGGGACATAGGAGCCGGGATCAGCAAACATGTCGCAGTGCGTGCCGCACGTAGGAGCGGATACTATAGAATCTATTAGTGACACCTACTCTAGTAGGTAGGTATAAAAAATATTAAATATTAAACTTTGTTTTATTATCTATAAAAAAACAAAATTTAATTTATAATATTTTTTTAAAAATCCGTACTTTTGTCGGGGTTTTTAGGGTTTCAGCAAAATCGGTATTATGAAAGTCGGGACTTTTTTGTCGGGATTTTGATAATTCGGTCTTTGAACCGACCCCAAAATTTTGTCATGCGCCACCTGAGACATTCGGCCCTACGTCAGCCTTCAGATAATAAGTATATGGTACAAAAAATAAATAAAAAATAATTAATTAAATTAAATAATAAATTAAAAAAAATAAAAAATATATATATTTCTAAAAACAAAAAAATATCGACCCATACGGCCTTTTGACTCATTCTGCCCTTCGACACATTCGAGCTCTTCGACACATTCGATCCTTTGGCACATTCGTCGTTCGGCCCTTTGAATTTCGGCCTTTCGACATTCGGCCCTTCGACATTCGGCCCTTTGATATCATACCAAATATTTAGTACTTTCAAGTTTTGCCAATATCATCCCTGCGTTTAGGACGTGATAACAATATATTTAAAATTTGTTGCTGCATAAATGTGTAACACATTTAAAAATTGGCGGTGTGTGAAAGTGAAAAAAGTGTGACGCTTTTTAATACAAGTGTATATCTTTAACACTTTCAATTATAATCATTCATTAAAACAAAATAAATAATTAACCACTTCGTTTATTAGAAGTGGTTAATTATTTATTTTGATTTTATTAAATGAAGGTGTTAACTGGAAGTAAGAGTCAGATTAAATAAAAACACATGTGTACGAAACACTTTACGAAATATTTAGATACTTTAATCACCACTTAAAAGTATGTGATTAAAAGGAGATAAAAAGTGTAACGCTTTTTAATGAAAATGCACACTTTTAACACTTTTTATGATAATTTTGTTTTTCAAAACAATTTATTCATTAATTAATAATTTCGGACACATTTAGGTGAAACTATGACCCGAAAACATGAACCACAGTGTAAATTCTTGTAAAAATTGTCGAAAACCTATGATAACTGATCAAAACTTTACACAATTAAGATCAAATCAAGTGTTTATAATACATTAAAATGAGATCAAGTATAACGCAATAAACCTAGTTAATTAATCATTTCGCCTAAACATAAAATAAAATCTGTGCGTCAATTTGGCGCTATATAATTTATCAAAAATCGTGGTTCTCACCTAAATATTAATATTATTAACAATTTTGTATTTATAAGGTACCCGCCGCACATTTATAATAATAATAATAATTCCAAAACTTAACTTATCAATTTATATATGTATATACAGATTTATATTGATAGCGCCATACTTGTTCGAAGACTGAATACGTATTATATGTGTATATATGGATATGAATTGGACACACACGATGTGATAGTTTCATATAAATAAATTTTTAAAGCTCTGCGCGCAAACTTCAAAGTTTTAATGCCGCCGTTACAATATTAACTATATTATGTGTTTATATAGTTTTCCAATTTATGTAGTTTGTGTATATAAAACAGATCGATGATGTCGTTTTGTTGTTAGTTTTCTTTACTCTTTCGGCAAGAAAATTATTTTTGTATATATACAGTAAGTGCC
Organism: Nephrotoma flavescens; assembly: GCA_932526605.1. Lineage (NCBI taxonomy): Eukaryota > Metazoa > Arthropoda > Insecta > Diptera > Tipulidae > Nephrotoma > Nephrotoma flavescens. Next base: position 47,201,418 of record OW052221.1, on the reverse strand, counting down.
CCATATACCGATACCTTTATATCCATATAGTTTATTGATTTATTGATTCAGAAGCTAAAATACTACTAATAGTTTTTAATATGATATTCATGTTGTTGTATTTTTGGAGGATGACAAACATATATATATATATATATATATATATATATATATATATATATATATATATATTGCATTTATAATAATTTTAAGTGCACCGTGCGTGTTTACTGATTTCACTAGGTACGCTTTATACCTTCCATGGGAAATAACCAATTGATTTTCAATTTCTTTAATTAATTTAAATATAACGTTAGTTTTTATTCTTTGATGTCTTGTAACTATATATACATACAATATATACATATATTCTATATTGTTTACAAAAATTTAAAAGAAAAAGCTTTTATGGAAATTGATTTTGTTGTTAACATATGGTGTACATTTAGCGCGTATTGCAAGTAGCGCGCATTCGAAACAAAACATAATATAAAAAAAGCTTTCCAAACATCTTAAAGAATGTGTCCGATAAACTTATGTTCCGTATATATGAAAAATATAATCATATATATTATAAAAATGCTGTAAACATATAATGCAACATTTTAAAAAAAAAATATTTGGATCACAAGAAGAATTCAATACGATTTCTTCTCGTAAATATTGCGTCCATATCGTATTTTATGTTTGAATGCAGTTTTTATGCGCGCTGCTCTGTATGTTGTGTTGCTACATTTTCTTTCTAAGTTATTTCGGTTGTCTTATTATTTATTTATATTTTTTTTTTTGTTTTATGATATAAATATTTCAAGCAAAAATATACAAGAAAAAAAAAATTAAATAAACGAAAAACAAACAATAATAAAAAAAAGGTTAAAATTTGAACCGCGGGCGCCAGTTTTTGTGGTAACAAGATCAAGATCAAATCAACTTAAATATATTGTATGTACGAGTATATCGTTTGGTATAAATATTCTTCTTTTGAGAATTTTATGTTCTATATAACATAGGTAACGACGGACGAGCCAGGAGAAAGATGAATAATATGCGATGTGGAACAAGAAAATTTTCTTACGTGCATAAATACCCAAGATAGAGAATACAGTTGAAGTACTGTGCCAAATTATAAACGTGCATAACATTTGAACTTATATACTTATATAAAAATATACATATATACATACATATATGCATTACAAATTACGTACCTAAGTTTTCTGTCAATTACAAGTATTTAATGTTATAATCTTTGGGATCCCATCAATCATTCATAAATTTAATATTTTTCATGTAAATATCGTTATGTATATATCTTTATATATTGTTTATATATATATATATAAAGAGGTTGTTCGCCCGCGGGGGTTATGTGTGTACAACATATTATGTTGTGTCGATGATTTTTTATGTTAATTTTAAATTAAATAGCTAGTGGCGCCATAAATTAAATTTGAATATAATAAAAGTTTTTGAAGAAGAAAATGTATGTATTTTATATGAATCGATTAAATGATGAAGATCTTGTCCACCATATACATAAATGGTAGTAGATTGGTATCTGATGATGTCTATCATCATAAAATATGTTTTCTTATTAGTTATATATATATTGTGTATGCGATGCAGTTAGTTGACTTTTTAGGCAGCATTCCCAAAACAATATATATTACGAATTGAATTAAATTGGTGTCAGAATATTCATGCTTAAATTATTTAAATCATTCTAACATTAAAATCTGAGTCAATAAAAGTTTTAGCCATGCCACTAATAATTACTTTTTTAGTATGCGTCAGGAGACATTTGAATCATTAAACAATAATGAACACTACCGAAGTCAAATTTCTACGATTTTATGGACCTTACGTATAGAGTTTAGTATAAAAATGCGAAATGGCCGGTCCCTAGGTAACTTCAATCAAACATTTTGTTCTACAAAAGTCAAAATATTTTAGACATGCTTTTTTATGATGATATTCAATCATATGATTAAAAAGCAATAATAGCTGTTGCAAAAAACTTAAGATCAATTGATGAAGTTGAGAACTCTGATGAAATAACTACCAACAAAGGCAGGGTTGTCAAGTATTAAAGTCATAAGCTCCGTAGAATTAGTTCAAAAACCCCAGAAAATTGTTCGTAGACCCCAGAAAATCAAAATTGAACAAAATATATACAAAAAATATCATTTTTCCAGCTCAAAAGTGTTTTGCATTAAAAACCATTATTTAATATTCTTTCTGATCGAACCAACATTCTGAATCTGAATATTTTTAAAAATAAACATACGAGTAAATTATTATAAAAATACCATAACAATTTATACAGTTATATTCATTTTGACTTTGCGCTTATTCAAAAGTCTTTTTTATTCGGGTGCTTTCAAATAACTGAAAACTTACTCGCAGTTCATATTATAATTTATTTGAATACATAATTCTGCCTTGACGAGTTCTACTCTCATTTTATTTCGATCGTCACTCCACTCGACAAAAGCATTGCTGACAGAAATGCTTAATACTTTCGTCACTAACATTTTTAATTCAATTAAACCTATCGGTGGATTTGAAAGTATTGACCCACAACTGTTCGGCTTTGAAAGAATCAATATTTCCCAAATACGAAGTTTATTTACGGCAATTACTTCATCATATATAACATCATTATCTAAATTTAAATTTAATAGTTCGGCAACTTCTAAATGGGTTTTAAATGGGTTATCCTCAAAATCATATATTTTTTAAATATAATTTAAAGCCAGTCAAGAGTAAAAAAAAACTTAAAACAAAATTAACAATACCAATTGTCTTTCTTTTTTTCTGGCATTCCAGGGACTCAAGTCGCGTTCCGTGAAATAATGAACATGCAAAGTTTTTTTCATTAGCAATCGAGTAGGTTTGACTGTACAATTCAATCTAATTTTTAGGTTAGATTTATAATTCAAATAACTTTATAAGTAAGTATATTAATTTAGTTAGTAATTATACAATTAAAATAATTTTCGCCTTTATATTTAATAAAAATTCAGATTTTCAAATTTTTTAAGTTTTTCTTGTTTCTATGCGAGAAATAGCGCTCGCTATTAATTTTTTTTTAAGTGACAGCTAAATTTAACGAAAGTTTCATTTGGTTTCTTAAGTAAAAGTTAAGTTTGGCTGGGTAATATTTATTTTTACCCAGCAAAACTTAACTTTTACTTAAGAAACCATTTTACCACCCATTTATCGCACTCTTATTTTTTTATTAAGTTAAGTTTTTTTTTCCTGGCTGGTTCCACTTTAAGTCTCTAATGCAGCAGCAATGAACTTATTTTGTGTTGTTGACACTAATTTTTAATGGCATTCCAGCCATACTAGTCGTAACCCGTATGCCATAAATATTGTTGAATATTGAATAGTTTTTATATAGTGGCAATTCATACTTAACGAAACTTCGTTAAATTTTTAAATTTCAGTTAATTTTTTCATGGGCAAAAGCACAGAAACGGCAATTATCGCAAACATAATTTTTTTAAATTTTTGTATGATTACCCCTAAGATTTAATAAAGCAGTTTTAATTTTGCTGCCAAAAAATTTATCCCGCAGTTTGGCATTCCAGTTGATCCTTTAGATAACTAATAATAGAATGTAACTCTGTTGCTGTAATTGAAATATAAATACATCTCTGGAATAGTTATTGAAGTCATATCATGTTACATTTCATCTTGTTGAGATTTAATAAACTTCCAAATAACTATGTCATAATTCTCCTCGCTTTGTTGTAAAAAATACCGTTTTCTGTCGAAATGACAGCTAAAATTTAACGAAGTTTTTGGTGGGTTTCTTACATAAAAATTAAGTTTGGCTGGGTAATAACACCGAAATGCCATTTATCGCATTCTTTTTTTTTATTGAGTTAAATTTTTATTCCTGACTGACTATACTATGAAAATTTTCTCAATGGAAACATTATTTTTTAAAGGTTGAATATACAGTAGTGGTCAGATAAATGTTACCATACGGAAAATATTCAAAGTTGTTCATACAAATGCATTTTTGGCGAAATGTTTCAAAGTTACCTTAGTTTTTTTGTGTATTCTTTGTTTGTATAAATGTAGGAGTAACGGGATCAAAAAAATATTTTTTCAAATTAAACTCGGAGCAAAAAAGCGTAATCTTAGCTCTGCGAGAGGAAAATCTTTCTGCAAGATACATAGCAAATAAAGTGGGATGTAGTCACGTTTCGGTTTTGAAATTAAGAAAAAAAAATTGCTATTACAAGATTGCAACAAATGGGTCTCAATGGGCGAAAGCCAAGGAAAAAAACGGGTTTGACAAAAAAAAAAACGCGCGGCTCGATTTGGCAAAAAAATACCGGAATTGGTCTGTAAATGACTGGAAGAGAGTAATTTTCTCAGTTGAGTCTAAAATTAGTTTAAACCAATCGGATGGTATCAGATACGTGCGCCGAAACATAAATGAAGATTTACACCTGGACACTATAATAACGCGAAATAAATTTCCAACAAGTTTTATGGTGTGGGGATGCATCAGGTACTATGGATGTGGAAACTTGGCGTTTATTAATGGAACATTAAACGCTAACGGGTATATTGCTATCTAAAAAAATTTTTTGGATCCCACAATTAAAAGGCTGTTTCCAATAACCATTAACCCGATTTTCCAAGATTATTCTGCTAGGTGCCATCGAGCCAAAAAGGTAGTTATTATTTTTTTATTTAGTATATCATATCTACGTATCTACTTCTACATTAAACAGGTGAATGAATATGTCCAACAAATAGGTATGGAAAAAGCTGAACTGGCAAAAAAACAGTCCCGACTTGAATCCGGTAGAAAATTGTTGGCCAATTTTAAAGAAGCGGGTCAATAGGAAAACCGCCAAAACAAAATTAGAATTGAAGCAAACACTAATTGAAGCTTGGGAAAACGAGATATCGGTGCAGGAATCTTATTAACTCCATGCCCAATAGAATTTCAGCCGCCATTAAAGCCCGGGGAAGGCACACCAAATAATAAAATACTTCTCAATGGCCATATTTGCAACTATTTGAAAGTTTTTAAAAATTGTTTTCATTTAATTATTTTAATGAATTACTTGATTTTGCTAACAAATAAATACCTTTAATTTTAATTTAAATAAATATTTCTTGTTCAACACCCTTTTTCCATAATTAGCTTCCTTTCCATTTTAGTAATTTAGTATTCCGTCTATTATTACAGAAACTGGATTGAATAAATGGTGAAAAATTGAATTTTTTTTTTCCGAAACATCAAAATATTTTAGATGATAACATTAATCTGACCACTACTGTATGTAAGTATTCCAATACGAGATGAGCAGTTTTCAAATCTTTTGATGAAACGGTTAAAATTAAAAAAATTTTGAGTAATGGGGATATAATATGTAAAGGGAACTGGAGAATAAGAAAAAAATAGTTGACCCCAGAAAATAAAGATCGGACCCGCAGCCCCAGAAAGTGTATTCAAAGGAATTGCTTATGACCTCAAAATTAGATTATAGTGAGGGTTACACGTCTAGCCCAGTTTATTAGCAATATTTAGAAAAGTATAATTTAATTATTAAAAATTTTAAAACTCGCTAGAAAATCGGAAAACGAGACCTTAATTGCAAAAAGGGAATAATATTTTCTGCGTTAAGAAATCTTTCGTTCATACTGTTAAGGGTTAATTTGACTGTACCGCAGGCAGCCAGATACTCACCCCAGAATTGGTTCGGTTAGGTTATACTAGTCATTGGTAGATGTCACTAATATTAATAAATAAATCGTTTGATAATAATTTCCAAACTGCAAAATTAGTTCAGATTTGTTAAATTAAAAGTATTTTGTAGATTTATAAATCTTTCTCCTTCACTCCATCGAGTATTTAAAATATCTTAAAACTATTTTATGTTTTTGGTAAATAAAACCTGTTTTTGTTATTCAAAAAAATTATATTTTAGAAAGTACCTTCGTTACTTGTCTGTACAATTTTCTTCTTCGAACAAATTTCTGCTTCGTCTCATTTCATCCGGAATCGAATAAAATAGTGTAGTACGTAACTCACTAAAGAATGCCCTATGTTGCTGTTTTGTCTCGTACACTTTCTTAGCTGTTTTCAGTCTGACCGCCGATCCTCATTTCCACCAAATTTTTTAAAAATAAACGTCAAAACACGATTAGTTAGTTGTAGAGGCTCCAAGACGATATATTTCTTTCAATTTATCAATGTTTCATTTAGATATTATTGGTTGACCAAGTTCCCCCAAAACAACATTGAGGCAATCTTCAACTTTCAAAAATCGATTAATCATGTCATGACCATGGATACCAAAGAATTTCTCCGCGTTCCTAAATGGAGAACCGTTTGTAACTTTTTTCTAAGTTGCTCTTTGCTCTTTGATTTTCTTTTGCAACAGGATGATTTTATTGGAAGGCCATTTGAACCACCCACAGATATTTTGTTTTTATAAAACCATGATTATATACCATGTTTCAATGATTAAGTTTGAAAACGTGCGTGATGGAAAATTTTAATCGCTATCAATTAAAATTTAAATTTTCTTGTTTGTCGTTAGTTTTGTTTCTTCAAAAAATTGTAAAATCACTTTAGTAACGGTGGATACTGATGTTACAATCCCCGTCTCCCGATTCACATTTGAAAATAGCTCTAAATCACGAAATAGAAGTCTTAAGACGGAAGTCGCGTAAGCCGTGTAGATGGACCTACTCCCTCTGATTGATTTTGGAATATACATTAATGGAGTGACCTATAGTGTTAAATCGCTTGTTTTCACCGTCATGAATAATTACCACAATTATCTGCTTGGAATCTCGCTGCTGTAGATCGACCTCTAATGAAAAGCTTCCACACTTTTGACTTTTTGGGGTTGTATATTACAATTAAATTTTGAAGTAAGGGACGCAATCATAAAATAATTAAATAATAAAATCAACTTACTAACTCTGAATATTGTGATTCAATTCAAAACGAAAAATTCTATTGGGAAATAAAAACCTTAAGCTGGTTATAGCGGATGTTTTTAACCACAAAGGTGATTAAAAAATTAAAAATACGAAATTTTTACATTTTATTTAGCAAATGTTTGATAATTCAAAAATTTTGAAATATCAATTAATTTAGTAACAGTTTTCGATATAAAAGCAAACATACTCCGAAAAAGATTTAAATTTGTATACGTTCAAACTGTATGGTTTTCTGGAGATTAAAATATATACCCGGTTTTGGAGTTTTTTTTTAATGGAATAATTCGCTAGAGCAAAATGTTAAAACTATATACAAATGCAAGAATTATTCAACTTTAGTTTTGTAGTTTGGTCATAACAGTCTTCTAAGATAACTCATTATTGCAGACTTGATTTTTATGAACTAAGTTTTAGCCGACTGTTGCGTTTTTACACCAAAAATTGTTTTTAATTTATCCGTTTCATAGTTTTATAAATATGTTTCGTCTTATAAAGGTCTATCACGTAGACATAAATAATTAAATGATTTTAAAAAAGTACAATGCGTAAAAAACGACACAGGGCTGGGTCCCATATATTTTAGCGCATAAGACTAATTTTAAGATATTTTCAACATCATCAAAGTATTAGGTGTTACAAAAGTCTAATTCAAAAATTTTATATCATGAACTTAGTAGAAAATTTGGATTATCGAAAGGAATATGGATTTCACATAATAACAAAGAATGTTTTGATCATGATTTACACAATACTCGTACGAGTCCAGCAAATAGTGATTAAGCGACAGAGATTTATTTTAGAATTTACCGTGTTAAGGAAATTGGAAGGATTGTATCATGGCTTATTATTTTGTATTCACAAAAGAAGAACCAACTTTACAATAAATCATTGATTTGTCCAATAATAATGACGTGGCAGTGGATATTGAAGGGGAGACACTTTGTCACTGGTCATTTGACACTTTGTCACCGATAAAAAGTTAATTTCTTAATTTTTTCTTGAACATTATGTTGAGGAGTGATTTATTAGATTTTTCCTAATTTTTACTGACGAATTAATCAGCCAGGTGTCTGGAACAGGGTAAATTTCTTTGCTATTCATGATCCCATCCTATATTCTCCTTCATGTTATGTGTAAGAAATCTATAGATGGTCCCGCGTTATCCGGAACATTTGCTAAAACTCGGCGATACACTCTGATCAATCAAGCAATGAATGGAAAATAACCATCAAGTTAGTTAATTTTTTAGGCCAAGGACCAAGACTTCATCATTTGAAGAATAGAAGAAGCAGTTAGGACACGAAAAATGAATGAATTTATCGCCAATACCTCAGTTTGCACTCTTTTAATTTGTGCTGTATCTCGCTGTTTTTCTTATTTGATTTGCGTTTTTCTAGAAAAAAAACATGTTGCGTTTTTTTCACTCGATTTGCGTTTTTATTAAAATTTTATATCAAAGGAAATAGGGATAAATCGGTAATTCCCCTTTCAATTATTTATATTCAAATTTTTTCCTGCCTTAAATGAGCCAATGCCTGAAATAGTTATTCTGTGCTACTACTGCATCGAAGTTAATGACAATTTTTGAAGCCAAATTTTGAAATTAAAATGGATAAACATGCTTAAACGATTTCAGAATGGTGAAAAGTTGGCTTTATTGAAAAAACACTTAATTTAGTCAACTGTTCGAACTATTGGTGAACGAGATGCTGAAAAAATTAAAGCTGCTGCAAATGCCTCATCAAGTAGTGGTTTTAGAACATTGACTTGAATCAGAAATCCTTTGATAATGAAAATGGAATGTTTACTTATCAATTTGGATTGAAATTCAAACTCAATGAAAAATGCCTTTAAGCAAATTAACGAGCTGAATCAAAATTTGAAAAAATCGAGGCAAGTTAGTGATGTTTTCAACAGTTGAAACCCCGGGCCAACCTCCACAAAATTTCCTTAAAAGGAGAATCTGGTACTCCGAATTTTGTTGGTTTGTTCTGGAAGCGTACTACTAAGTACAACTTTTATTTCCAGGATTGTAAAATTAGCTCAAGGCGATAAATCTTCTAGAGAACGGCTTATCATACTAATTGGGGACAAAGCTCATAGGGATTTTTAATTCAAGCCACCGGTAATTTAAAATTCGGGGAATCTAAGAGTATTGAAAAATATATCGGAAAATAATCTTTCGGTTCTTCCATTCAAACAAGTTCTGGATGCCATCGGTTCAGACGAAAACATGGCATGGCAATCAAGAAGTTTTGGAAAACTATAATATCGCGAACGCCCTGTAAAATATAGCTATTCCTTGAGATAAAGCCTTCCTGTTTGAATGGCGTTTGGAAAATATTATGACCAGGGTGTCGGAATAAGATCACACCAGAATTGATGAAAGTTACGACGTTTGTCAAAATCTGGCAGAACTAGTTTTGCTGAAAATTTCGAAGCCATGAAAATTATAGACACCGAATATTTACGGTCCCGAAGAAATGTCTAATGAGGATTTGATTGAGCTACCAGAAATATGAGTTATTTTAAATGAAGAGGAAGATAAGGTAGATTAACTTGCAAAGGAATGAAGGTACCAATTTCAAAAAAAAAAATCGGAAAGTTTTAAACTCATCAATAAAGCGCTATGAACATTTTGCGGAGCTTGACGATAGCCATGACGAATTTTCTAAATTTCGCAGGGATATTTCTATTAATCTCCAAAGATATGAAGAAATATACCTTTAAAATAAGCCCCTTCCAGTTCAAACGATCTAAATCAATATTTTGCTCCCAAGAATAAACGATGTATGGTTGAATTATATAATTTGATACAGAGTGTCCCGGAAAGTGAACCATCAAACGAAACAGGGGGATATTGGACCTCATTTCCAACCAAAAAATCCAAATAAAGATTTTTTCGAATTGTTGATGGTGCAAATATTATTCCACTTTTAGTATTTTAGTGAAATACCCACCAAAAATTAATTTAAAAAACCCAAGAGTTCTTTTGTTTAACTCTCTTCTCAAACATTTTTCAAACAAGAGAATGTTTTTTACCAATTTTAAATCGATGCTTTTTTTAGAAATAAAACAAAAAGATGAACACAATTGTAAACTGTATACCAATTTTTTTAAACAAATCTAGTAGACCGAATTAAACAAAATTTGTGCTATAAAAGGCAAATGTTTTATATATCATATACATAGTTTACCACAAACTACACTCGAACGTTTATAACTAAAATGTCAATAAGCCATGTGGCTTATTCCCACAATGAATATGCAGAAATGCATTTTTGTGGTTTGTGTAAGCGCAAAGCCCGAGCTGCAACAAGAGAATACCAGAGACGACATCCAAATCGAGAACGCTTTCCCGATTACAGAGATTTCAAAACGCAAAAAGAGGCGAAATTGCCGATCAACTTGATATAGTTATTGGAATGGCGATAGACGGCCCATCTATAAATGTTCGTTGTTTATCAAGACGTTCGGAACTGGCATGGTCCACGTTGCATCGAATTTTAAAAAGAAATCAATTGCCCTCTTACCATGTACAACGTGTTCAAGACCTTTTACCTGCTGACCATGAAAAAAGGGTGCAGTTTTGTCAAGAAACGTTGTGTCGATGCCAAGAAAATTCACAAATTTCTAACAAAATTTTAAGGAGTGGCGGAACATGACGCAACATATGAAAATATGGTTTCGAGTTGCATCGTTTCACTTTGCGTGGAATTTTTTCCAAGTGAACTTAAACATATTTAATAAGTGAATTTTTAATTGTTGAGCTGTCAATCAGCCTCAAGTTCACCGGAACATTTCGCCAATGTTAAATTACATCATCTCAATGACCTGCCTGATTTGCAGGCGAACTAGAGCCCGATTTATTGTAATGATCATCGACGGACCAAAATCTGTATATCTACTTTCGTTATTTATTTCCATTGTCAACCTTTATTTAATCGATCGATCAAACCATGGTCAGCCAGATGGCAAATAATATATACTGCTTCGGTTAGATAAAAATATTCTATAGAATAATTCCACCATTTTCTTTTATCTATACACAAAATTTATGGACGCATCGCGCCGCATACACAAAACACTAATAAAATATCGATTACAAATTGTAAAATGCCCACATCTAATTACAAATAAAAAAAAAATTAATCAGAAAATCTATTATCGCAAATCAATCTAACCCAAACTCGGTATACGCATATCGTATATATATCCTAGATCCCTATTTAGTTTAGTCTATATAGATGTATGCATCGAAAAACCGACATCAGTATAATGGGTATATTAAAAATAGCTTAACAAAATTGGATATACCCTAAAAAAAAATATTTAAGGGTGGTTTTACACATATTGTGCGATATATACACGCCAAATACGATACTCTCCTTTATCTTATTTCTAAAATCTTATAAAGAATTTTTGTGTGTATACATAATTTAATATATGTTGGGTATCCCTAGCATAGGTACTCCACTTTTATACGTTATATATTTAAGGGTGATATGATATCTCTATATATACGCATATTCACGTACATGAATTATTAATAATAATTTTTCATCCCTAGATTACGTACGTTTCACTGTATATATTATAATATATAAAAGATGGTATTTTATTTATTATTTATTTGTCCATTGGGAAATTTAAAATATTGAACATTTTGTTTTTGCATTAATTACTTAATACTACGTACATTATGTAGCATTTTAGACTAATTGACGGTATAATTAACCCTTTTCGAACCGCATTAAAAAGATTTGTTATATATGGTGATAGTTTCACAGAATATCATTATATAACTATATACGCTTGGTATAATTAGAAAGGATTAAATATGCGATAATTCAATTTAATTCGATACGCTTGTAAATACGAAACCAGTCGACAGACGAATAACAATCGATCACCACTAAATCGTATACCGCATTTACCGCTATTCAGGTATATATGCTAATTCTATGTCATCGCGATCTGTCCACACACAAAACATGTTTTGTTCACTAATCACTGTACACCAATTGTTATAAACTCGCGTACACAAATTGCCATTATTTTGGGTCTTTACCTCTATACCCAGCCATTTATTATATTATATGCATTATGTTCCGTGTGTGTGGTTTGTTATACATAATTCGAAATCATTGTTGTTGCTGTGCCGCGTTCTGTTATGTTCTCGTCTTAAAGATTTCAAGAAAAAAACGAAAAATAAAATGGAAATGCATACAAAAACAACAACAATAAAGCTTTTATGGCGCCGTTTTTATATATTATATTTTGTGTGCTTTATATACATCACATATGAATAGCGAACGTTGGATGTGTAACACACAAAACATAAAATAAAAAATGCAAATTGTTAGGTTTGATACACCTTATGCACACACACGGACGAATATATGTATATTTCTAAGCAGAACGTTTTCATAATCAACATCCCAATATCGCATCTTTATAACGCACCAGTGTACATAAGAAATTCGAAAAACATAAATATTTGTTGCGATCGCGAATTTTTTTCTTTCTTTTATTTCATTATCGTTCTTCGTCTGCACCAATCGAACATCAGAGTGTTAAATAATGTATATACATATAATAAAATTGCCGGTTATTGTTGTTGTACATTATAAGGTGGACATGTCTGCTTCATAAAATTATTAATATTTTTTATTTTATGTTTTGGATTATTTTTTGCACTATGGGCGATTAAATTAATGCTCGTATATATATCGGCGACATCCATTTTGAAATTGAATGGTATTTAGAACGATATGCATTCGAATGCTGCAATATCCGCTCATATATATTTTATTGAAATGATGGACTAAAATTTAGTGTAATTTATTGTGGTGAAATATGAAAGGAATGGAGAAATTCCTGATCATTATAACGATCGTTCAATTAATTTATTTGTTAATGTTCCGAGAATACAGTCAAAACTATTCAAGTCTGAAAATGTGGGAAATTTAAAAATTTATAATAAGTTATTTTCTCATAAATATAATCTACTACTTTGGCCAACAAAGGTTGCACCTCAACATTCCATACAGTTCACATTACATACATATATAAAAATAATGTGCAATTAATTTTTTTTATGTCTTATCGAAAACTTTAATTAAACTTAGTCTCAAAACATCCCCTTGAAGGTCAATTTCCTTTTACGTGCGTTTGAATCCATTTTCAAATCACTTTTCCTACTCTGATTGCGGTATCTCCAAATCATACATTTTAAATGCTTCAACCACATCTACAGGTGTCGAGAAACGTTGACCTTGTAATTTAGTTTTGATTTGCGGGAAAAAAAAAGTCATTGGATTCCAAATCAGGACTATACAGCGGATGACCCATTAATTCGCTGTTTTAACCGCCAAAATATTCAGTTGTTTGTGTCGAAGTGAGAGAGGTCGGATTCGATCAGTCGTCGGCGGTGGGTTTGTCTAGCAAAGAAATGCTTGTATTCTACGTTGCACCAAATGTTCGATTGCAACATGTCCATTTTTTTTAAAGACACGCAACCCGTGCACGAGCATCTTTTCTTGGAGGCATAAGAAGCACTGCGATCTTTTTTTTTGAGGATTTCTTTTCACCAGTTGACACTTGTTTTTTCTTAAGCATTTACCAAATTATGTGGGATCCAAAGCGAACAAATGTTTTTAACGGCCTACGGCCTATCACTGAGAAAAATTTTGGTTTGTAAAATTAAAAAACGAAGTTTTTAATTTTTAAAAGTTACAATTTTTTTGAATTTAAAAAGTATTTTTTTTAAATTAAATGAGATTTTTACAAACTAATAAATAGCTTTTTTATTTTAATAACATATTTTATAAAACGATTTGCAAATTACTTTTTAAATTTAAAAAGTTTATTTATTTAAACAGAATAATTTATTTCAAAAGAAGAGTTCTAGAATTTTAAAACAATTTTTTTGATAATAATGAAAATATTTATATTTATTGGTTTGCCAGAAATTCCGTTGTTTTATTTTTCAATTCGTCTATATTTTATATAATTCGCCAAATCTATATGTTCTTGTGTTATACTAAAAGTATGAGGTTTGAATTTTTGCAGTTTTGTTTTGGTCGTTGCAACCTGATGAGTAGACCAACTTTGTATCAGAACGAAACCAAACTGCCAAGAAAGAACTTGAGGAAGTTCTCATTATAATTTTTTAAGGGATGTGTGTATTTTTATACAATGACCTTGGGGGTTAAAAATTCGGGAGGGGGAGTTAATTTTCTAATTGTTGTGGTAGATATATTATGTTATGACCTCTTTGTTTTTGCTGGCTTGAATAGTCTCAATTCGCAAACATTGTGAATGTCATTGTATTTGTAAAGTGTATTAAGGATTACTTTGATTTAATAAAATTGAGTGGCATTTGTTGAAAAATAATTATTTAAAAATTAAAATAAATCTTTTAAAACTAGCCAATAGTTTTTTATTTTTATAAAACAATCTCTTAAAATTTAAGAAAACTCTTTGACAAAAGAAGGAAAGTATTTTTGAAAATAAAAACAATTTTTTAATTTTTATAAACAAATTTGGCGAAAAAAATTATTTTAAAATTAAAAAGATTATCTTTTTGATTTTAAAAACGAGACTTTTCGCTTAAAAATTATATGTATATTTTTTGATTTTATATGTATTTTTTTTTAATTTTACTGTTTTTTTTTCTCAGTGAATGCTCATGCGTTATTGAATGTATACTCGTTCCACTAATGCCCAATGTTTTTCGGAACAACAACCGATTTTGGACGACCTTCATGAAATCACGCCTGAAATTGTAAATAATAATCGTACGAAAATGTTCACGATTTTGTGCCATTTTTACACTGAAATGAAATTTTGAGAGCTATACGCAACACGCATTTGATACGTGATTTTCAAATTAAATTAAATACACCATATTCATTCAATTCCAAACAAAAATCCCAGAATTTCGATAAAAAGGAAACACATTCAGCAAGAAATTTTCGATGCTTTTGAAGCACAGAGTCGCATGAGGGGGCTAGAAAAATGAGACTTATTTCTTTGCGGTTTGTCAAAACAACTTTGTTGTTTGCCGATCAAAATTCGTACAAAATGATACTCGATTATATGCAGTCCAATGCATACGTTGCGAAAACCACCAACAACGCTACATATCCAGCAACTAATGAATATGCAATTAATGCAAGTGAATTGGTCACTACGTCTCATGTTGCATTAAAACTGGCACAAATTGCGAATTGCAAGATTTCCTTGGCTCCAATCATTTTTAAGGCGTAATCCCGAAATCGCTATCAGAAAGTCGGAAGGAGTTACAATTAATCGAGCTGCGGGATTGAATAAAAATGACGTAAAGAATTATTTTGGTGTCTTGCAAAATATTTTGACAGAACATGAGTTGTTTCATAAGCCAGGGCACGTTTTTAATATGAATGAGAATGGTCTGCAAATAAATACTAGGCCAGGGCAGGTTTTGACTGAAAAGGCACAAACAAATATAGCGGCAATTACATGGAGTGAAAAGAGAGAAAAAATTTCTATCATAGTTTTTATCACAGTTACCTCTATGTTTAAAGGATAACGTAATGTACGCGCTAATCCAGGTAGACAAATTCGAGCAGACTCGTAGTTGGATTTATTTTTTCAAAGGCAGAAGTAGGAAATGCCGTTTTCTTGATGCTATATTTCTACGTTATTTTTGAACGTTTTGGACAATTCTGATCTGAGCTCTCTCCAGGTGATAAATAAAAAACCATTTATTTAAATTTAATTTAATTTTTACACCAAAGATGCATTATCAACCGTAATATCAGTTAGGTAAGTATACCTAGAGACATATAACGATATAGCTATAACATATTCCAATACCTACTACGAGGATATATATAAATTTTTTCGTAAATTCAATCTTTTTCCAGTACTGAAATATCATAACCTTTAAAGATCACCCGAATCCCAGTTTCCAAAATACGACAGATGTAACAGACGCTGTACCCGTCTTTAAAATTGATAAACGTTCCAAGTAGCGGCATTTCACACGTGTTACGAGTTCTGACCACCTTTTGATAATGCCAGGAAAAATTACGTATGTGAAGTTATCCCAGAATTCTATTCCAGAAAATAAAAACTTTTATTCAGGCAACACTAAAATATCAATAACCAATTTGCTCTTGTGTGAAGTTAGCCCAAGTTCTGGGCTATTTTTATTAATTTTAATGAAAAAATTGATTTGTTTTTCATATAATAAAAAAAAATTTAAATCTATCTTTATATAATTTTTCTGGGATAACTTCACATACGTGTTAATATTCTTGATCAGATTTCTCCTTTACCTAATATACAGGTTAAACAACTAGAAGGCAAACGGTTTCCATTTTTACGTCTCCAAAAATAATTCCATTAAAATATGTAGAAACTTGCAAAAATAAGAAAACAATTAAAATAAAATCCATTCCAATAAAAACGAATTGGCCGCTACGAAAAAACAAAAACGTCAAATAAGCTCATCGGAGAGTGATGTTGGACCCCAACAGTTAGTTGATGGTACCGATTCAGAGGAGGAATTTTCTAAAAATAAATGCGTTGTTTGTTGCGAAGATTACCGCCAAACAACCAAGAGTGAAAATTGGATGAAATGCATCCATTCTAAATTTTAGTTTCATGAGTTTTGCTCAGCATTTGAAAATATCTGCGACAAATGTGGATGTATTTATTAGACAAAATAAAAACGTGACTAGCTAAGTGTATTTCACTGTGCCATCTCACCTATTTGTTTTAGGTGAGACGGAACGTTAACATTTTTTTAATTAGTTTATTATCTTATTATCTACGTTGAAGCAAATTGTTGATGTTATTCATTATTAACAGCCAATATAAAAAACATGTACCATCTCTCCTCGAACTACCCTAGCTAAATAAGCAAGCACTTTCACATACGCACGACAATGGATTTAAAACTACATTTGATTACGATTTATAATGCAGCTATAATGCAGGCACCTAATCCTATGGCATACGGCCATCATAAGCTACCAACGCTAGGCCAAGCAGACGTATATATATAACCTACAACAAGACACACTCAAAATACCAGTGAAATAAAAATATAAATGAATAAATACCACACTCAAAAAAGTAACCGTTTCGATTTTTACTTAATCTGCTAAGTAAATTTAAAATTGTTAAACTAACAGAATATTGAACATTATTTATCCGTGCTATGAAAAAATTTGAAAAGTTCTCCTTAGCCTAAGTTAAAATAACAATTTTAGAAATATGAAAACAATTTCTCGAAATAAAACGAACTCATACGGAAAACCAAAAAATCATCGTTATATTTGTCGTATTCTAATTGTTAATAAGTAAAATTTACTTCGACGATATAAAATACAATTCTTAACAAAAATTTACACTTTGCAAAGAAACCATTATTATTGCAATTTTAATATAATTCGCTAAGTCAATTGATGTTTACTTCTTTTAAACGCATGAAGTGGGAAACATAACTTTTGTAGTTTGATAACTAAATAATCTAATGCGGAAATCGAATCTTTTATAACACTTTTATGTTTCTCACCTCACCGAGTGACTCCATACAAATCTAGTCACATTTGAATAACAATTTTACGTGAGGTAAGAATCGTAATACTAGGGGCTTTAAATAAAAAGATTCTAAATTTTTACCTCATTAGTTTGGAAAAGGTGAGACTGCGATATCCTCATTTAGATGTGATAACAAATATTTGGATATTACCCAAAAGGAACATGATTTCATAGCGTCTATGTAAATTTTGTTTTGCTAAAAGTAAAATTAACATATTTCTAAGATTTGCAAAATAATTGTTTTATATTACTACAAAGCAAGATGTAATTTTACAAGACATATTTTAATTTTACAGCATGAAGTGAATTTCATATATAAAAAGTTGTGAAGTTTAATTTGCGCTATTTAGGTTGAGCCTACTGAGATTTTAAGTTAAATTTACTTATATTTTTTGTAGATTTTCCCGTATAATTTTTTTCAGTGCATGATCACAAACATTTAAAATGGTATTCTTTGTGGCGAATGCCGGAATGTTTCTAAGTCTAGTTCGTACCCCTGACGTTAATTAATGTACACGATGAATTTTTTTAAATACTGGAACACCAGTATTTGATCGGTTTCCCCTCATTGAACGAAAAATACATTTTATGATGAATCCGTTAGATTGAATACTAAACCCAAATTATCGTAGAAGTACGAGGTACATTATAATCATTATTGTTTGACTATTGTACTAGTGATCACAAAAAAAAAAAAAAAATTAAGAAAATCGGAAATCGGATTTCCTCTAGTTATTTCGGAAGACGGAAGACATTTTATACTAAGCTTAAATTGTTACCAGGTAAGCGAATACCAAGTTGGCGAAATTAGTATGTTTGAAAATATAGAGGTTCGGAGCTTGTGTGACACGACTTTGGTCAACAATTTTTTTTTAAATTGATTTTATCAACATATACCAGTATTTAGTAAAGGAGCCATTTCCTAATTTTTCTTCATCTCGATTTTTGGTCGAAAAAATTATCTGCTGGACTGAGTATAGACGCAAACTGGCTCAAATATAATGCATTTGTAAAGTCATACACTTTATACACTTTGTATAAACAAAAAAAAAAAAAAAAATTCTGTAACTAACTAGTATTCCAATCAATATCCATAGTTTTTAGTGTACATATGTTTGTCATAAAAAAAGGAATTAATCCTTAGTTTTGATGAAAAAGTAAAGTTCTAAAATTAATCAAAAAAAAAAAAAATATTAAAAAAATAAAAGTTCAGTGTATGATACTGAAATTTGCAGAAGTTTTTCCGTTAGGGTTACTAACTAAAGAAATTGTTTGTATTAACTCATTGATTCCTGAGCAAACAACGGGAGAGCTCTACCGGATTCACGCTGAGGGAGGTGAGTAAATATAATAAATCACAATTTCAACTAAACTGTCTATATCGTATGTTAAGGAAAGTTTATTTAAAGTTTCCGACGCGTGCAAATTTCAAATCTTACGCCGTTCTTTTTTTTTGTTTAATTTTTTTTTATTTAGTCTTAAAATTTTTTTTTTTTATTATTTTCTATTTAAAATAACTATAAAACAGTTACTCGTAATATTTCTTAAAGTATGTGGAAAGTTGTTTAATTAATAAATTGTTTGTATGATGGAATTATTTGTTCAAATTAATCGTGGTGTTTAAATTAATAAAATGTGGTAAATAATTTCATTTGGTGAGGTGAGGTGCATCTTGGATGATGATCCTGAAGTGGCTAATAACTGGAGGCTTACTTTAATATTTTTCTTTTTTTGCACATTGTTTCATTTTTTTAACGGTTTCATTTATTATAGTGGTAAAGAATGAACCCCCTAATTTCCCCGATCGCTACCCAGCAACAGGAATGTGCCCACCGCTATAGATCCGTTACATGTTGTATATGTTTATGCGATTGCAAAAACCGAACCAAATACGGCAATGCAAGCCACATCACAGACGCACGTGAAGATGTCAAATATGTTTGTCTAGTTATTCAGTGATACCATATGGGATGCAACAAATACTATGACCCTAATGCTGCACCAGCACTTGTAGCACAATCCAATGAAAATGATACTGAATTTTTTACAAATTAATTACAAATTGGTTACACAGTTAGAACATTTTTTACAGGTCCCGTTAACCTGCAATTCGTGTGTGGGTTGGCGTTAGACAAAGCTACACCACACTTTTCATATTTTTGTGGAACTGGAACTTTTTACAAATTAATTACAACATATCCGTATAGTTCAACCTCACAAAAAACTACCCCTAAGGGGTGTAATTCTTCAAAACCCATGTTTTTGGTTAAACCATGCTTTTGGCATTTCAGTTAATATTTATTGTATCGTATTGGGGGTGGTACTGAAACTTTACAAATTAATTACAACATATTGACATAGTTCAACCCCCAAAAAACTTCCCCTATTTATCTGTAAAGGTAATACCCCTCAAATTAAAACATCTCACTCCCACAAAAATTAATGCATCGAACTTCCTTCTTATGTAAGAAATAGGAACCCATGAATTAATTACAACAGCCCACACCCACAAAAATTGATCAAAGTGCATCGAACTTCTTTCCTATTAAAGAACAAGGAACCCATAAATTTTTTATAACAGCCCACACCTACAAAAACCGATCAAAATTTATCGGATTACCTTCTATGCTAGAAATAGGTACCAATGATTGAATGCGTTCATATTTCGTGCATCGGAAGGAAGTTCGTTTCATTATGATCGAGTTTTGTTGGTGTGGGCTGTTGTAATAAATTCAGGGATACCTATTTCTTGCATAGGAATGAAGGTTGATGCATTATTTTTTGTCAGAGTGAGCTGTTTTAATAAATTCATGGGTATACCTATTTGAGGGGTATTACCTTTACAGATAAATAGGGGAAGCTTTTTGTGGATTGAACCCCCAGTACGATACAATAAATATTAACAAAAATACGAAAAGCGTGGTGTAGCTTTGTCTACTGCTAGCCCACACACGAATTGCAGGAAAACGGGACCTGTAAAAAATTTCTTACTGTGTAACAAATTTGTAATTAATTTGTAAAAAATTCCACTACCGTTTTCATTGGATTGTGCTACAAGTGCTGGTGCAGCATTAGGGTCATTCAAATACTACAAAGTCAATATACATTTAAAAGATGATACACAATTGAAACGTGTTAAATTTCGGGTACAAAATAATGTCGAAAAAGAAATCAACAGATTAGTGAGGGCGTTTGAACGAATGGGAAACACCAACTGTAAACGTACCGAAGCGTAACAGCGACACATGAATTTGTGGTGATTTCAGTGTCACAAAAAAATTCCTGTTTATTACTGGAAAAATATCCAGTACCATCGTTTGATAATTTTTTACGAAATGGAACTAAAGGATGGTTACATGCAATTTGAATTTCAACCAGAATTGCAGACTTGCCCATAATTATTTAAACGATATTCGGAAAAATTGGTAGCTCAAATCGCCCGTTCATAGCTCAAATCGTCATCGTGGCGTGCGCTGTGTGACTCGTATAGCGTCGTCCCGTTGGAACCACATGTCGTCAGTATCCATATCATCCAACTTTGCGTAGAATAATTTTATTCCTATTCCTACAAAAACTTGGAATAAAATTATTCTGGTTGGAATGAAATATAAGGGATTGTTGTTATTAATCTGCCAAAGTAAGACGCTTTTTATGTTGCTGAGGAACAAAAAGTTGTTAACACTTTTAGAAATAGAATTTGGTACAAAATATTGATTGATTTTAAAGTACTTTTGTTTAATAATCAACACTAATTTAATTATGTACGATCCATCAGATTTTCGTTGCAAAATTCCCTTGGTACTCGTATTTCAAAGCAATATAAAATTGTTATATTTTCTACAAATCATTTCACCGCAAATTATTTTTCTGCAATTTGTGTTTCGATGATCAGTGTTTATGTTGCGAATTTTCGCCCTTCAGACAAAATTCTAGGGACGAAATTTATCACTTTAATGCTCTGTGTTTTGTGGTTAAAAATAATTTTATTATAATCTGATTCTTAAATCGGATCGACCGGAATAGCCACTCGCTGGTTATTTAAATTTAAATTTACGAGTGTAGCCAAATTATAAATGCATGACCTGTTAAAATTTATTCGAATTCTCATTGTATAAATTTTAATGTGTTTTAATACTAATTTTACATAGTTAATATTACGTAAAATAATGATATTTAATATCAAATTATTTATATTAAAATTAATAATCGGACATATTTTTATGTATATCGTAACATAATTTTATACCACCCATTGACTATAATTTTTTTGTTTTGTAAAATATTTTATCGCTTTTATAAAATCAAAATTAATCAACAAAAAAAAAATAATTTATACGCGCAAGTAAAAAAGTAAAAATTAAAATTTTTTAATTTAATCACACACGTAGTAATGGTGTGAAATTCAACAATCGCACGCATCAAATATGGCAGCTAAATTTATGTATATACCTATATATTTTTACCCTTAAATTACATAAATGTAAATTACTAATTTTAATTTCTAACACGTATACAATTCTCATATATGTATGTACATATACGAGACATTACATTATTCATAATATGTACACGTTTGTGCGCAATAGGGATGAAAATCCACTATTTATTATTTTACCGATGCGCTACACTTTTTTGTGTAAAGGTATACGTAATTTACACACATTCGTATATATGTAAATTTAGGAAAGTGTAAAATATAAAAAATTGGAATAAAACATAAAAGGGTTTAATGTTTTCATAAAAAAAAAAAATAATAACATAAATAGATAATTTACTTTTGGTACAAAAATTGTTGTTGCTTTTGAAATTTTCAATTGCACAGTTAAATTTACTGCCACACCCTCATTCATATAATATACATGAAATACTACTCGATATACACCAAAAGAAAATGTATGTTTTAAAAAAAGGCGGAGCGTGAAATTAATTTTTGTTTTTGTATAGTTTTTAATTTTCCTTATAAATTATTTATTTAATATATTTATATACAAAGTCATTGACTTTCTTACGATTTCTCGTTTTTTTTTTATTTTGTTTTTCTTTTTTTATATTTAATTTTCACGTTTAAATTCAGATTACACTTTCTTTTTATTTATATTACGGTACACTATATGTATATACACTACACTACACACATGTGGAAAAATTTAACTATTTAAGAAAAATAAATTTATTGAAAACTGTATATAAATACCTCCAAGGTACTAAGGCTAATTTGCAATATGTTTGTTTCAATAATACCGGGTGGTCATTTAAAAAATTATCGTTACCATTTGTTATTGGAAAAGTGTGTTTCTTTTAGAAAGGAACGCCCGGTACATAATATGTTATATAGGATTATTTACACTAAAAAGTGTAAATGATTTGTGTAAATACGTAAATAAATCAATATTATACGCGATAATTATTTAATTATGAACGAGAAAAACGATTTTTTAAATTATTTTAATTAAATTCAAGTTTTGTTTTTAAATAACACTTTAGTTTACTACTTAGGTATACATAAATATTTATTAATAGATTGCGCGCGGCTAATTTATTTATTTATTGTTATTATTCATAATTTTATTGCATACATATTTAGTTTTGTTACTAGGCGTTTGAAATGTTTTATATAATTATTTTTATTTAGACATTATATATTGTTATTATTGCTAATATTTATGTTTAATAGATTTTTTGTGTTTTTTATGTGATTGATATAATTATCGATTGTTTTTAAAAATGGTAAAAATGTTTTTGATTGCGGCCGCCTAAGTTTTCGTAATGGATTTAATAAGCACATCGTATCGCACATGCGTTTATGAATAATGGAATTAAATATTTTTTGTAATTGGCTATAATCGATTCGGTTATAGATTTTTGGAACGTTTGATATATTTTTTTATAAATATGATCATGACTATTTAAAATATACAATAAAGTATTTGTGGAATTTATATAGTATTACATTTCAAGCATAAAAATTAATAAAAGCGGATTGAATACTTGCTTGATTTAAAAAAAAATACAAAATGGTAATGAAGCCCCATTACTGAAAAATTACATTTGTATGGTGTTGTACACAATTGATCGATCAACTACGAATTAATTGTGAAACATTTTTTTAAATCTAGATTGACAGCTTAACAAAATAATAATTCAAAACTGTTATTTTAAAAATCCGTCGTTGAACTGCAGAAGCGTCATCATATAGAGAAACGTTCTTACAAAATAGTAATGAGCCACTGCAATGGCTATTGTGGTTTACATTTCGTCTGTGCACTAAGGTGATTGAAGACATTTTTGAAAGGAAGAAGATAAACTTGATATTAATCTGGCCAGTTCTTTTAACACGAATGGTTAAATTGTATGCCCGGATATATCCGAATAGAATAGAAAATTTGGTGTTTGAAAACTTTTTTTTGTTTTCTTTATTTTTAAAAATCATTTTACGGGTCGAGGCACTTCCAACTCTTTCGCAAATCGTTTTTCACGTCCTACCTTACGCAGTGTCCAAAAATAAAATAACGTGAGTAATTCATTACAATATCGGACGAAGAAACCGAAATAAAGAAAATCGATGCAAATTCGATCGATGCATGTTCGAACCTCGAGAATATTTCATACAAAATAAAACAATTATACAGAATTACAACAGCGAAGATTTTAAAAGCTCGTATTGGGAATGCGATTAGACTACCTGCCCAGGTGATAACAATTGTCAGTGCCTTCGAATTCATTCATCATTGCTGAGGTCAAGCAATCAATGCCTATACAGTATAGACAGTAAATGTCGCTAATGCCAAACTAATTGACCATATTACATACTTACAAATGCAAGGTATTGCAACCAACGTAAGCAGTTTGTTAATCAAAACGTATAACAAGTTTCGAGACATCACCCACTTCAAAAATAATGGGCCTACATTGAAAATTAAAATTAGAAATCAAATCGAGACCAAGGGATACCCAGTCAATTCGAAAACACAACGCCCTTATATGAAAAAGCTTAAAGCAGCTAAAGCTGAATTTGAAGAATTAAAGCGTCAGGGTATTTGCTTACCATCAAAAAGTAATTGGTCATCACCGCTTGGTGGTTAAAAAAGATGGTTCGTAATTTCATGCGGTGATTTTAGAAATTTAAACGACTGCGGCCAAGACAATATTTTAAAAATTATTTTCCATAAAGCTTATCATCAGATACGGATTCAGCTACCGGAAATCAATACAACTGCAATTACAATTTGGGTTGTACTAATTTTTTACATGATCTTTTGAGATTTTACGCGATTTGTATTTTAATTTTTTTATATTGATGCTATTCTGGTTACATCAACGGACAACAAGGAACATTCTGTACTTTAACGTGAAATATATTCAAAAGCATCATGATAATTAGGGCAACCAAAAATATGCTCTTAAAAATAGGTTTTAGGGGTATATCCTCTATCTGTGCTGACATGTTGTAACTATCTCATTTTTCGCTTCGATACATTTTCGATAGAATAACGGTATTTTAGAAGTAAAAATATTTTTTGTTTCATGTTAATTTTTACATTTTCATCAAAGTAGCTCGTTTTTTTCGTTGAAGCGAAAAAAGAGATAATTACAATATGTCGGATGCGAAGGATGCGAATTATGTAAGCATTACGAGTACGACTTACGAGTTTCGGCTCAAACTAATTTTGACAAATTGTCAATTAAAACAAGAAAAAAATAGATAGTACGAATTTTGTCTCGAATTTATAAATGTGGTATTTACACCGATCATAAGCCATTGGTATATGCTTTTTAGCAAAATGGATAAAGCTTCTCCGAGACAAATACCACATTTGGATTTTATCTCGCAATTTCCAACGGATATCAATCATATTTCAAGGATAATGTAACTGCAGATTTTCTTTCTCATAGGAATTATAGGGCTTGTGACTTCTACTGTGAGCCTGCCACCAATTTTTAATCGAAATCGCTAATGTCCATATGCAAAATGTGCCTGACATTTAGTTTTAAGCTGAAAACTTAGTCCAGCTTAAAAAAATTACAATTTAGTGGAAGAGATGGAGATTAAAAAAATTACAATTTATTTGGTAATTTTTATTATACATCAGCCAAACATTTTCATTGTGCCATCTATGAACGACTGGAACAAACTAACCAGCGATTTATACAAGCAAATTTGTACTAGCAAAATCTACTTAAATATAAGTCCTGCAAACTCCACACATATGAAATAAAGTTATTGTTTAATATTTTAGTTAACTAAAGATGGATTGGTAATTTTTTATCCGTGGTAATTTTTTTTTAAATAACTAAGTATAAATTTTTGGTACAGAAACAAAAAAAAAAATCAAATTTACCTTGCATTGTTAGTGTTTTTTAAATTCATTGTTAGTTTTTTTAAATAAGTATCTGTCAATGAGAGTTTGCACAGGACTTTTATTTAAGTAGGTTCTGGTAAAAGGGATAAACAGTAAAAATACATTTTTTTCCTATACAACATAACTTTTCTATACTACATAACAAAAAAAAATGTTTGTTTGAATGCCATTACTAGGAATTCACAGTACCATCTCTCTAAGAATGGGGCAGTAAAAATTCAAAACATTTATATTTTGCTGACATCTTCTGAAATTTGGTCCAACTAAAAAAATAAATTTGAATTGGACTATAAATATTTTGTTCACTGAACTGACATGTTTTGCATGGATAAATTAATTTTGCAGTTCAGTCACTTGCGTCATTTAGAGAAAAAAATAAATTTTGTGAAATTTGTTTTATGGCAACTGATAAATGTTTTCCTTAAATATAGTGTACTAATTAAATTTGAATCAGTTTCATTAGGGATGATACTGGATTGGATGTTGCAAATGGATGCTTGATTAAATTTTTATTGTCACTCAAAGCAGTGATTGGTTTTAAGAGTCGTGATCAAATTTTGAAATATGAATATATTTTGTCATACTCACACACTTCAAATTTTTAATTTGAGTTCGAACATTTTTATCACGATATTGACGATATTTAAACTACCATTGGCAAGATTTCGTAAACACTGTAATTGGAAATTGTATGTGACAGTTGTCAGACGTTTGAAAAACAAAATGAAAGTATCATAATTGTACACTGCCATGGTCTCACCGCGATAAATAAGTCTATTTGATAAGAGATGGCGCGCAGGGCAAATAACTGCATTTTTATGGTACATAATAACCACATCTTATAACAGCAACTTTATCAGCCCGGCAAACGTAAAATAAAGAGAAAATAATGTGAAAATTGAGTTTATCGTGTCATTTCCTAGGTGCCGACGCCAAAATACTGGTAATGAACAACGAGAGAAACTTCAAAATTGTATTATTACGAATTACCTAAAATCGATGAAAATCAAGATTCAGGGAACTGTTAAAATCGTTCATTCGATGGTAATTAAAATTGTGGAATGCTTAGAAAACGATTAAAGAATTACTAGTGAAGGATTTAATTCTAGAAATCTTAAAAGGCAAAATCACAAAAGAATACACTAAGAGGAAAAAGAATGCTATTAATTGTAAACAAATTAATCCATCAAGAAGAAATTTCCAGTAACATACAAGGATTTTAACGAACTAAAGTAAATTTTTAATCAACGGGGACGGGCATCTTACCTCCGTTAAAGTGTTAACGCAATGTAAAAATGTTGTGGCAACAATATTAACGTACAGAATGGGAAATGTCGACTCATCATATTGTTAACATCGCTTACATAATTAATATTCTACATATGTTGACAATGTACAGGGTGACTGATATGAAGTGTTACCAAAACAAAACGCCACAGAATTTTTATTTTTTGATGAATTTTATTGAAGTAAAAAATGTTCACAAATATTTATATTTCCGAATTGCATTAGCAGTGGCTCTACGGTATTTTGGCCCATTCCTGGCGACGCACTGCTTGAGAAGATCGACACCTTGGTATTTTTTTGTCCCAACCTTGCTCTTAAAAATACCCCACACCGAAAAATCAGCCAATCTTGATTCACGTGCGCTTTATGACTCGGTGCCGAGTCCTGTTGAAATGGCCAGGCTCTGCGCGCGAAATGTTTTTGTACTCAAGGCTTTAACGCTCGCTCCAACACATGATCCCGATAAATTTGAGCATTTATCTTGATGCCACGATCCAAAAAAACGAGCGGTGAACGGCTTTCGAAAATAGCGTCGACAATGTAAAATGTAGACAAGGTCGACAATTATTATTTTTGTTAGTAATCAGCAAAATTCTATATGATTTCTTTGTTAATGGTTAAGATCAAGTCAAGATGGAGTTCATTCTTTCTTCATAGTCATTGGAATTGTTTATTCATTTTGGAATGATTTTGTGGTAAAAATGAGGTGCAGCAACTTAGAATGTTATGATCAACCTTGTTAAAGCCTTCTAAATGTCAGCAAAAAGCCCAGCGTATGAATCAGAATTATTTAGCGATGCATGCACACCAAGACTAGGCTTCACATTTGAAGCAATACTTCCAAAATAATTGCTGAACTCATTGGCAATATCAGAGGCATTTGTTAATAGATCATTCTAATCACCGGAACAGTTATAAAATTTAATTTTAATTTTAACATATTGCTGGAAATGTTGATTGTTTAAATTCATGCTTTATTAGCACGATTACTGCGTGACTTTTGTGAATCTAGACTAGGTAGCCGGAAAACTTCATTCCAAAGCATTAAAAGTACAACACAGCTGCACACGGATCGTCAATAGCATAAGTAGGAGAAAAATTAGCTTCACTAACAATTCTCCAGTTGATTTATCGATAATTTCAAGAATTTAGATTGGTTTATCAGTGACTTTAATTGGATCATTAATAAGCGATGCAAGACCTTCTGAAGACATTTTGCAAATATAATGATCGGAAATGGAAGACATGATAAAAGATCAATATCAATATCACCCAGGACAAAGGGGTTTTTATTATTTATATCTCTTAAATATTCAGAAAACTCACCGAGAAAAACATACTCCGTAACGGCCTGAAGCCGATAAACACTAATCAAAATGTATCATTGCCAATTACAAGTTGTGCCTCACAAACAATTTAAATTACTTTTATAGTAGAAAATCAATAGACCACCTGCACGATAGCGATTGTGATTTAACTGATAGAATTCCATTTCATTATCGTTAATCCGAATTTCAATTAAGAAAATCAAATCAGGTAAGGCTCACTGAATATTTAAAGTATATAACTCCAGTGAAGAGGGACCAGCAAAATAAACGTCGATTGATTATCAATTGGTGAATTTCTCGAACAAATGTAATCCTCAGGTATAATCTAGACAAAATGTATATCAGTTACATGAAAAAATCCCAACCTGCATCCTTGTTCAAGAAATTACAGTTATCAGACAATTTTAGTCCGGAAAACCACATAAAACGTGGTTCACATCGTCGTGCATCACATTTCATTTTCTTGTTTTTTGTTTAATTTGGGTCGAAAAACAATCTTTTGGTTGCAAAATCAATCAAAAATACTCATTTATTTTATAAGTTTTATAGTACTCGTAGCCCCAACTACGTTGCTCATGAAATGAACGCCAAAAATCAGGAATGAAGTATTCTTTTATTAAATGTTCGTGACTGTCGGCACATTTGGCACAACGAATTTCTTTTTATCCATACGAAAATTTAGCTTCGTACAGCGTTATGATAACCGATCAAGGTCATGAAATTGCATTACATACCGTCATTTTATTTTGTCTAATTGCAAAACTAGCTCGATTGTAACCAGAATGAAAATTATTCCTTTCTAAGCCCGCTAGATACATGTTAGAAAATTCTCCCATTCCCCCACAAATCGGTAAATGCTGCAGGATCGTGTAAACACTTGGTAAAAAAAAACGTAAGGGAGCTACCAGAAGAAGGAATGCTAAATGTTTACGTAAAAATCTATTGTGTACGCTATTTTCGACGCAAATATTTAGACAATTCGGAATACTAAAAAATTAATCAAATTTGTTGTGTGGACAAATGTAGCGGAAAACTTTCGAATTTCAAAATGAAACTTTCCACACCCATTAAACCTGATTTGTGCTAACTAGTCCAGTGGCACTATTCTGGTAATTCTCCGGGAATAGGGAACTGGGGAAAGATTTTACATAGCTTTTATCTATAAATCAGTTTTTTCTGGCCTACTGAGAAAAAAAGTTTGATGTAAATATTTGTAAATTGGGAATAATTTTTCCGTAGCGAAATTATCAGGGAAAGTTATTCCCAATTTTATTTTGTTTTCAAAAAAATTGCCACTAACTTTTTACCTTAGTATGCCAGAAAAAAATTATTTAAATAGAATTTATATGTAAATTTTTTCCCCAGTTCCCTATTCCCGGGGAATTACCAGAATAGTGCCACAGGAGTCGAAAAAATGGGGGAAAACAAATTCAAATTTCGCTTGAAACACGAAACAGATAAAACCCGATTTCTAGAAAAAACTAGAAATAATTTAAGCCTAATTTTAAATCTTTCCAAAGGCGGCTAAACTGGCGAGATTTGTACTTATCATATAGACATATGATTTTTATAAATTTGCATTCATAAATTGAGGAAAACAATCTAGCCCCTAAAAGCGACTACATTAAACAAACTGAATATTTTTGTTGACCAACAAATTAAAAAATATTCAGAATTGGGCTAATTCGATTGTACAACAAGGACTGTTGAATGAACAATTTTCTAACATTCAACGTTCGTTGTTGTTCAATGGAATTGGGCCAATTCTGGATTAGCATAAATTCATCCACTATATTTTTCGGATCACAATGAACATACCTGAGTAGCTCGATTCTGGTTTTTCCTATAGGAAAAGGAAATAGGAAAAATATTTTCATAGTATTTTTGTCAAAAATATCAATTTCTGGCCTACTGAGAACCCATCTTTGATCTAAAATTTTATAATTTAGGGAATATTTTTCACGGAAAATTTTGTTTTTGAAAAAATTTACACTAACTGTCTACCCTAGTATGCCAGAAAAAACATTTTTGTGACAAAAACACTATGAAAATATTTTTCCTAATTCCTTTTCCTATAGACAACTATAAGTGGATCTGACGGCAAAAAAAATAAGCTTGTTCCGGACATTTTTGTATGTTAATTTTTATTTTCATAAAGTATGCCGTGCTAAAATTTCATAGAAAAAACCCGCAATGAGCTTATTTTTAATGCGCTAGATGTCACATTCCCAACTTTAACAGTCGTCTATAGGAAACGATTCTGGTTTTAATCGAGCTGCTGATAGGAATATACAATCAGAAGTCCCAACTTCATAAATATTTAGAACATTTATGGTAACAAACTTTGTTGTTCAGTGGAATTAGGAGAATTCTGTATTAGCACAAATTCAGCCTTTATGTTTTTTGGATGACAATGAACATAAACTACAGGAATTTGCAATCAGAAGTGCCAAGTTCAATGGTTTCTTGAACACTTTTTGTTAGAAAATGGTTAATTCAACGGTCTTTGCCGTTCAAATATTGGGCCAGTTCTGAATTAGCAGAAATTCGTTCACTATACTTTACTGCAATGAACATGCCTGACAGGAATATGTTATCTATTTGGTATACCTCTATATTTTGTTTGTTTATAGGCTGTGTACCAATAGTCTAAAATTGAATTTTAAGTTAATTTTTCAATTCAATTATTTTTCAACTCTATGGCAAACTGATCGAAAAAACTATACTAAAATCAATTTTTACCGTAGTAATTGATTTACCCGACTAATGGTTCGAAGGCATAGTATCTTTAAGGGGCGAATTTGTTTTTCCTCAATTTATGAATAAAAATTTAAGAAAATTATATTTCTATGGTAAGCATAAATTTCGTCCGTTTAGCCGCCTTTTGGAGGTTTTAAAATAAGGCTTAAATCATTTTTGTTTTTTTTTAGAAATCGGGTTTTATTTGTTTCGTCTTTCCGGCGAAATTGGAAAACACAAATTTTTTCCCGTCCGCACTATTTGGCACAAATTGGGCTTAATCGGTATGCAAAGGTTTATTTTGAAATTCAAGATTTACCCTATGATCCAGTTACCGACACAAATTAACTATATAGGCTGCGGGCCAAAAGTCGGGTAAAAGTCAATTTTAAGTAAATTTTTCGGTAAATTCTTTTATTTTTCAAAAAGTCTATGGCAAACTGATCGAAAAATCTGTTCTAAAACCGATTTTTACCATAGTAAACGATTTACCCAACTATTGGCCCGCAGCCATAAAAACACTTTGTATTTATAACTTGAGTTAGTTATTAGTTTTTAAGTAAAAATGTTAAAATTAAATAAATCTTTTTGGCCAAAGCTACTAAGATAACCGCGTTTTACCCAATTCTTTAATATCAAAATTTGATAAGCATTCAAACTAGTTAATTTTAATAGTAATTTGTAAATTTTGGATCACACAAAACTTAATTCGGACCTGAAATTTTATCTACAGATAATATAAAACACTTATAAAATCATCGACAATAACCTTCATTCGGCGGTTAAGCGATCATCACACCATGAGCATGGATAAAAATTAAGCACCGGTCTCACCGATTTTAAAATTTATAAACAATAAAATCAATAATAATTATAAAATATAATACAAGCACGCACACATCGACATATCTATCTACATATATGTATACAAATTTAAAAAAAAAACAACAAAAATATCAATTTTTAATTGGACCACTGGCTGTGATAGCGCGCATATTACACACAAAAAAAAACCAAAACCTCTAAAGCGAGTTCGAAGCCCGATTTGTCATTTAAATGTACACACTCACATACATATTTATATTTTCATAACTAAACGTAATGTGTGTAGGTGGTCTTATTTGTTGAATTAATTATTTAAGAAAATAAAATACAGAAATAAATAATTTAAATATTACAATAAATAACAATAAAACAACAACAAAACACGATAAAGATATAAAGTTATTAATAAATGTGTTGATTTGTTATAAGAAAAAAAAATATATTTATAACCCGGTGGTCTAGTTTATTAATATCAAGATATTAAATTTTGTTTTTGTTATTAATTTAAAAAAAAAAATTTGATTACTAAATTGGAATCTCAGATTTTTAATATTTTTCACCCTCGCGAGATTTATTTTATTTACGCCATTTGATCTCGGTATTCCATATATTCTGCACGATGTAACGAAATTTTTCTCCCCAAATTAAATCTTTTATTAAAAATATAAATTATAATATTATTAAATAAATGTAATATCCGACGGTAATTTAATTTCCGGTTAATTAATTTAATCAAACGATTGGAATTTATTTGATTTTTTTTTTAGGGTACCGCTTATATAGAAACGGTATAGTACCGACGGAATAACTAACGTCTTGGTTTTGTACTAAATAAAAAAATGGACGCCATATTTAAGTTTCACTTCCATGATATAGTATAAGGGTATATATATATAGGGTGCTTCTTACATCATGTGTGAATATATATGTTTTATGCTATTCGCGAAAATACATAAAACATAATTTCATATACGTGTGTATCAAATTATTACGCATGCATTTTTATTTCGTCAAAGTTTATATACAAAAACGACAAAGGGGTTGATTAATGGCGATATATGTTTTGTGTGTGCACAAGTAATAAAAACATGGTGTTTTAAGCGTAATTGATTTATAATAATCTATTTGCATAAAGTGCACACACACACACATTATATTCATTATACAAACACGAGACAATTGTCTCGAAATAATAACAAAAGGACAGGATGATGATTTAGTTTGGACATATAAAATAAGATCCGATTATCTTTTGTTTTATAATGTCCTAATGTCTAAAATGCATTGAAACAGCATTATGGGAACACAACCTTGGTCTTTTGTCACGCAGCTACCTCCATATATGTGCTGAAAAAAAAAATTAAACAAACCCTTTTTCCAACAAAAACTGAATCCGAAGACATAAAACAGAATTTTATATCAGTGCACAAAAAAATATTCTATGTATGTGATTGGACCAAAGCAACGTAAATTGATGTCAATCAAAACATAAAATGAACATCAAGTATATTACATACACATGTCTTATTTAAATAAATCATCTTCTGTCCCTAACACACATATAGAGGCACCAGATCTTTTTGATGTTTTGTACATCGAAGAAGGGAAAATATTGGGAATTTTATTTAGTTTTTCTAAAAATTGCAGATGTGTATGAAAGTTTATAATTGGGAAATATTTGGTTATGTACTTTAAATTTACGCTTCGTTTGAGCTGATCAAAGTAGAAGTGTTTTGTCGTATCAAGATAAACAATTTTGGCAGTGACCGTAAGGAAATTTTATAATTAGGTTGAGTACTAGACGTGTGGGTCGTCTTACATTGTGTAATATAGTTTTTATATTCTGAAGCATGATGGCCATTTCCAAGCAAATTTAGTATTTAGAGTTTTAAGCAAACCAATTTGCCGCCACTCCACAGGATAATCTTGCTTGTAGCTCCTAATATTGAAGCTATTATAAATATTAATTTCGCTGTTATTCCTAAATTGTGGCAACAAGACCATCTACCGCTATCTAAATTGAATCGATGGGATTGAGAAAGATAACTATCTTTAAACGGGATTGGTATTGTTTACACTAAGCGTATAGCTATTCATAAATTCTCAGAGAGTGTAAACTTTTCAAAAAGTTTATATGAAATAATAATTGATTGTGCTCTCAGTTATAAATTATTTTTGTTATATATTTGTTTATCAAGCTTTTGCGCTTCAAAAACGCCTCATTACTACCTAACAGTGTTGTGTCGTATTATCTACACCACGCAGTTAACTAATATTCTACAGAACTCCATTAGTTCCTCACAATTAAAAAAAAAACCTTTAATCCACGAGGTATGCTTAATAACGTTCGGAAAACGGAATAATCGGGAAAATTGGATACCTTTTTGACAGCTTTGGCTGTGTTAGTACTATTTCAATAAAATTAACAGGCCCCGGGTATACTGTAAAATTTTTAAACCAAACACACATTAAATACCGACATTTTATTCAATTTGGCTACATATGTAACTCGATTTCAAACAGAACGAAAATTATTAATTTCACGAAAATTATTAGCGATAGTTCAACTCAGCGATAGTTGAGAAACAAAATTTTTGAGGACCCTTAAGGGGAAGCTTCTGTTTTCCTTATTTTTTGTTGAAAGATTACTGCGATATTCCTGTGTTGCATCAATATTACAAACCACAGTGGCACTATTCTGGTAATTCCCCGGGAATAGGGAATTGGGGAAAGATTTTATATGTAATTTCTGTTCAAATATATTTTTTCCAGCCTACTGACGAAAAAAGTTCGATGTAAATATTTATAAATTGGGAATAATTTTTCCATACCTAAATTGGTAGGGAAAATTCTTCCCAATTTAATTTTGTTTTGAAAAAAATTAACACTAACTTTTTACCTCCGTAGGCCAGAAAAAAAAATATTTGAACTGAAATTACATATAAAATGTTTCCCCAATTCCCTATTCCCGGGGAATTAGCAGAATAGTGCCACTGTAAATGTCACTGGATTGTGTGAACGCCTAGAATAATGTTTACGGTTGATACTGCTTTACGCTAATTTATCGAGTGATAATCGATGTCTCCCTCAATTTCGTGAAAAATTACGTTAACATAATAATGATTAAGCAATACCAAATATATTGGTAATAGAATGTATTTTATTGATCCAAAATTTATAAAATCAAATAATTTTATTTCACGAACGGGAAACGAACCGCTTATGATTGTACCAATATAAAAAAACTGTGATTGACCAAAGAGGTCGAGCCGTTACCAGGACCAGGCACATATTTTAGGTCCGAATATTAAATGTATAGATTTGGGGAACACAATCACTTTAAAATCATTCAGTGAAAATAAAAAATATACTGAAAGAATTTTCACAATAGTGACAATGCTTTTAGTTCACCTTTCGAAACCGCTCTATAAAATGTTAATCAAATCTACCATGATCATTTGAGCTTATTGTACTCAACGACGTCAACTGATTATAAATTGACGATTTTTTCGGCCAAATTTAACCCTCGTTGACAAAACATAATTTTAGACCGAAGTCAAGTTTCTACCAAATAACAAAAACTATACATGTGTGCGAATATACAAATAGTATACATTTAGGAGGAATACTGGCAAAAATTGCTGCGTGATAAAAATAAATTAATAATTAAAATTAATTAAGTAAATATAGTCCCATATATAGAAAAACATGTTTTTTTATGATAGCCTTGGTACTTTAATAAAAAAATGTCAAGTGGTCGGTCCCTGGGGTCGGTCATGTCAATAACAAGCAATAACTGCAACAGTTGTTGCAAGAAACTTCAATCAAAAATTTAGTTCGACAGAAGGTAAAAGTCCCATAATATAGACATGGTTTTTTATGATAGCCTTAGTATGCGGTTTACTAGAAAAATGTCAAGTGGTCGGCCCCTGGGGTCGGTCATGTTAATAACAAGCACTAACTGCAACAGCTGTTGCATGCAACTTCAATGAACAATTTTGTTCTACAAAAGTCAAAAGTCCCTTAAGTCCCCTAAGGCCATTATAAACAACCATGTCTATATATGGGACTTTTGACTTCTGTAAAACAAAATTTTTCATTGAAGTTTCGTGCAACAACTGTTGCATTTATTGCTTGTTATTGATATGAACCAACCAGCTAGCATTTTTGACATTTAGTATATTAGACCGACAATTTAGAATTTTTATATTTTAGATTATGTTATGCTTTAACTTAAAAACACGGTTTTTTTACGTTGCGCATATTCAGCATAATAAAGCCTTACTTTCAAATGAATGTTTCGATTGGCTGCGATTTTCTGAAAAATGTGAATTCGCGATAGTTTTTCCAAATTTGCATTGGGCAATAATAATATTAAAAAAAAAAAATTTTTTTAGTTAAATAATTTAGATTTAATAATTCTCTAGGTATAACAGAAAAAATCTATCATTAAAGTTCTATAGTTTTCTTGTAATATCGCTGTTCGCATAGTTCTGTATAATAACGGAGTAGTTCAGAACTATGCAGAACAGCGATATTGCAAGAAAACTATATAACTTTTATGATGGATTTTTTCGGTTATATTTAGAGGGTTATTAAATCTAAATTTATTAATTAAAAAAACTAATTTTTTAATTTTAAATTGGGCAAATTTGGAAAAACTATCGCGAATTCAACTCGATTATTTTCAGGCAAACGCAGCTGATTGTTACACAATTTTATCTGTATTCGCCTAATTGCTAATTTTTAAATCAATAGCTGTAGTTTGTTGAGAAATAAAACATTTTTGCTTTAGCTGAATCAGCGCTATTCAGCTATTTCAACTAATGCAAATCCGCATTATCATTCAGCCAAAGCAAAATGTTAAAATGCTTTAATTTTTGCTTTAGCCATGGTGGTGTTGTTGTAATTGTCTCAACAAAATACAGCTAATGTTTCGATTGTATTGCATATTTTTATTTTTATTCGCCTAATTGTACTCTATGTATTTTTTTTCACCTAAGAGCAACATTTAGAGAAATAACTAACCAATATAGCGTATACGTATATGAGAAAAATTGTTATTTTTTTTGTTAAGTACTTGATAGGCATAATTTTAGTTATTCTTAAAAATATGAAAAAATTATTTTTCACTAAAATCAATTGAAAGTTTAAACATTGATTTACATACGGCTTACATGATTATTTTTCGGGGGGTTTTCATTTCGCTTTATATTCTCGGTGTACGTCAACCAGATAAATTATTCCATGAAAAGTGTGCCGTTTAAACAAAGTAGTTTGTCAATTTCAGTAAAATTTTAACTTCGCGTCAAAATATTTATTTTTATGTGAGCTTTTTTATATCTCGTCTGTTTTACATCGACACTTAGAGATTCGTGTTAATCTAGGATCAAAGTTATGTGCAATAGTAGCAACTAATATAGCTTTACTAACGGGCTTGCGGGAACTAAAAGTACCCGTCATGACGCTCTCCTCTATGATGTGGAGTATGTGAAACTAAGGGGCTGTAGGGGGAAGATAATCAAACATTTCGAAACCATCGGACCTCTGGACAACCCACAGTTTTTAATCGTGCTAACGAACTTAAAAAAATTAAAATGTCGCACTTTTACCTATTTCAGACTTAGAAGGATAAATTTAAGCAATACACTCAAATTAAAATTGATTCAGGACAATGAAAAATACAAATATTCTGTAGAAAATATCACAATGGCCGCGATGCTATCGGTAACTAGTACCTTCAGTATTGCGAAAAGTCCACGATCTCGATAGTAAATAATTGCTCTACTAGCGCGACACTATTATTACACAAATAGTTGGGGGAGTCGTTGTACAAAATATACCAACATTATAGGTAAATTTAAGCAGACTGAATAATTAAGAGTCTGTAGTTGTTAAAAAAATAATAAATAAAAGTTTTAATTTCAATTACCGAAAGAAGTTGGAACTGAATGTCGGTTGGCACGAACATTTTCAAAAATAAAATCTAAATAAAATATTTAAACTAAACTAAACGTTATAAGTATAGTTCGAATCCAGCATGTAGACGATTCGGAAATACAAAATATTAACAAACACTCTGCCTAGTTTTGTACACGCATTAAAAAGTTCTGACCATCCCATAAAAGCACTAAAATGTCTGTGAATTGGGATGTGTGGAGTTGGAACAAACTCCCGACGCGAATCATATAGAAATTAACTATGGTTTTGCCCACGATTCACATACCCGCATAGAAAATTTTTCACCTTATAAAAGTGCTTAAAGAATTGAGTGAAATTTGTGGTAGCACTTCCCAAAATGAATATAGAAAAGTGAGTAATGGCGTTAAATATTTAAATGTTGTACAAAGTACCACAAAAGTGATATATTGTTCCTTAAGTTTTCATAATTTTCATTAATTCGATAAGCGAAGTAATACAGCATTCTGAGATCTTGATATTAAATAGCAAATGATCTTGAAATTTATAGATCAGTGAAAAAAAACCGACGATGCTAATGAACTGCAAGAAGATGTCAACAATCTAGCAACTTGGTATAACTTTACCTGGAAAGTAAACCCTGTTACACAGCCCTACCATATCAATGGTATACTTTGACAAAAAGTACTAGAAATTAAATACTTAGGGCTTACTTTCGTTTTTAACGATACGTAAAAAAATGTTTTTACGGTACCTATATTGGGAAGACGGGTGGGATTACCTCTGGTATCTGACTGGCTGCAAAACTATCAACATATTGACACTCCAAAACAGACATGAGTTGCTAGAAAGCCTGTTTTTAAATTTAAATCAATGGATTATGTTTTACAACTGTACCTGTTTTACAACCTGTTGATGAATTTTTCTCACCCACTGGTAGGTTTTTCCCCCATACACTTAACAATAGGTAAATTCATCAATAGGTGGACAATATTCTAAAATATATTTATTAAATTTAACTCAAGTCAAAAAATAATTGGAAAGTTTAATTTTTCGTTATGGGGGTGGGGT
The DNA here is from genome assembly GCA_932526605.1 of Nephrotoma flavescens. Lineage (NCBI taxonomy): Eukaryota > Metazoa > Arthropoda > Insecta > Diptera > Tipulidae > Nephrotoma > Nephrotoma flavescens. The sequence continues at coordinate 47,162,327 of OW052221.1, read as the reverse complement.
AAAATTAGCTATTGACCACCTACAACATTTAGTTTTAAATCATTTATTTAATCATCATTGTTATACGTATAACTCATTAAAATAACTTAAATTGTTTTTAATAGTGTTTTACGAACTTTCTTATATTTTATTTAACTCTATGTAAAATTATATTATTTCGTAAATTTCTTCATTTGACATAACTGACTTCTCTTTTGGGAATGCTGACTCCACTAATTTCGCTGTCACTTTATTAAATTTATTAATTAAACTTCGCATTTGAGGGTTCAAAATATATATTGTATCAACTCTCAATCCGTACTACTTGTCTATCCCCAAACCGTTGGTAATAGAAAATTTTTTTATAAAGAAATATACATCATTTTTGGTTGGAAGACCCTTAAGAAATTCTACAAGCTTTTTGATATTGCCGGAAATTTCAAATGACTCCTTAAAAACATTAAGATCCTTATCAACCTATCAACCTATCATACTTTGAATTTTGGTTCTTTGGATTTCTATAAAAAATAAGTTTCAAAATTGATTATATTTAACTTTTGACAAATTATGTAATAAACTTAATTTAGAAGTATTTGGAAGTAAATAGAGGTTTTTAGAAATAAAAAAGCGATAAAAAGGAATCTGGTGAGCGCCCCGAGTAATAACAAAGCATCGAGACAACACAAAAAAAATTTTAACATTTTGCAAATCTTAAGCCAACGACTATCTACCTGTTTTATATCAAAAATGATATCCGCCATAAAATAGATGGCCCAGTTGAAGATACTGAGTGTCTCGAGTTGGTCTCAAAAAAAGGCTTATAGAAGTTTATTGAATTTCATCTCATTTAAAGTGGGTCTTCCCCAATTTTTGACATGGCCTTCAATATAAGCATTTGCAGTTTGGAATCTGCAGTAAAACTTTTTATAAACTTTTGGAGCAAACGAAGAGTTCCTACCTCCTCTTATATTTTGTTATATTTTAGGTCTTTTACGGCACCTGCACGCAAATTTCAATCTCTGCCTGAGGATTACACATTCTATACACAGTCTATATAAATCAATTTCAATAATTTCCAGGAATCGATAATCCACGATCTTTTGAAAGCTGACCACTTAATCTCAATTCCATTCTTTCCAACTCTTGGAAGTGTTTAGATTGCACCAATGCATTGTTTCTGTATTACAATATTGGAGGAATTTAAGGACTAGATAGTGTATTCTCCAAGTTGTATCAAATCACGATATTGTACCACCTTTGACTTGCCTGATTAATCATTTCATAACATGTTCAGTAGTTTCTTTTATTTATAAATAAAAAATTCAATTTACCTCTAGATCAAATTTGCATACAAACGGATGGACCTAAAATATTTTTTGACGAATTTCATTCATAATTAAGATTAATTTCAGTAGGCCAATTTTCACAAAGCCTCCCTTGAAGATAATTCTTGCGATGGTTTTAAAATATCCAAGTTATTATGATTGGAACTTGATTGGTTAAACCTATTCGGATAGTTACTAATGTGCATTTTGTTTGTAATGTAAAAAATTTTGGGCTCCACCCATTTTTGATCAAGCTTTTGCTTATTTCATTTAAAGCTAGTAGATCCCAAATTGATAATTAATTATAGGCTCAATATGGCCTAAATATTCCAAATTAAAAATTTGTGGGTTCCACTCAATCTTCACCAACTTTTGAGATATTTAATTAAAAGCTAGAAAAAAAACTAGAACAACTCGTACCTCTCAAAGCTTTTGGTCATTTAATTGGTCAAGAAATTAGAATTCAAATCGGCTAGGACAAAAACGAGTCAAGCCTAATATTTTTGAATGTGAATTCAATTATTTGAATGCCAACGACGTTCTAATATCGATTTGGGTTCTGCAAGATTTGAAATGGAGAGGCCTAATGCTTTATCTAACACGAGTATAGAACAAACAAAAAATTTAATGGAGCGTTTTAATTAGGCTGAAATTAACCGCTATAGAATATTCTAATTGGTTCTAAATTTTTTTGATAAGGGATTTGCTAACTTTTAAGCTTAATGGTGGCAAACGCACGATTGGCTGTGTCAATACGGATGGTTATCCAGTAAAATTAACGGGTACAAGTTTTAAATTGCAAAATATTTTGTATGAAATTTACACGGTTCGTAAGATTAAGTAAATTACTGTAGATTAGGTTTATCCGTTGCAAATTGAAATATTTGGCCAATCTCATTATTTTAGTACGCTTGTGGATATTATCAAGAACGATGAAGAGTTTTGATATAATAAAAACGGCATTTAGTACACAATCAGGACAATTTCTAATTTTTTACGAATGACATTTGGCCTATAGGAAGCTACGACACCATTCCAGGCTGTATGAACACTATTTTAGCTGGCCTGACTGGTAATAAATTTTTTGGGTATTTAGACGATGTCATCATAGTCATTTTTTTTTTAAAAAAACATTTGTTAATTGGGGCATTCTGTGACAAGAGAGAACTAAAAGTTGTGACCGGTTTTACACATTGTGTTTATGAAAGTGTGCACCGGGATTTTAGACTCGGCCGATCTACTCAATTTTATAAGAATCTTATTGTATTTTTGACTGGGAACAAGACACACGCTGAAATAGTTTTTAACTATGTTTTGGACTGAAGGCTGGGATTAGCATGGATTAAGATTATTTTAACAATTCAATAGGTTATGAGCCCAGTCTAAATTAAATTTTTGGTAGGCCCTGCGCGATTCTTTTTGTGATTTTTATTCGTTTTGATTTTGGTTCAAGCTTCGAGGCGGAGCAAAATGGAAAGCTGTCAGGAGAACACTGAAAAAATGGAAGATGGTGAAAATTGGCTAATATGGAAATATCGGATGGACTACAAATTCTGGGCGGAGGTTGTCAATTTGGCGGTGTTGTACTCAATCGAACGGAAACGAGCAGTGATTCAGATATCATCGTATGAATTATGGCACGGTCGAACAAACGAAAAACGAGAATTGAAAACGACAACCCAAAGGCCATATGCGTTTTTTGAATATGAAAATTATTCGAAATCGCATAAAATGAGGAATCCGGAGGCGAACAAAATTGAGATAGCTCCGTAACGTGATCTTGGCTCTAGAATCAATGGCGGCATTTTACATTAGGACATACGAGCAGGCATTTTATCGGATGATCACAAGCATTCGGAGCACGATTCGTTCATTAAAATTCGTGTTAATAATCGCTGGACTTACTCACTAGATGGAAGCATTGGTCCGATACAAAGCAAGTACGAATAAGATTAAAGCACTTCGATATAAAGACAGCTTTCCTGATCGGTGATTTGGAGAAGAACGTTTTTATGAGTCAACCGATCAAATATGGTGATGCCAGCGGACGAGTGTACAAGATATTCAAGAGCTTGTACGGATTAAAATAAGCGTCGCACTGCTGGAGCTTACGTCATTAATTAAAAAATTCGACGTTGTGGCCCGTGGAACGTTTTTATATATTTTGTGTGTAATGGGACGAAGGAAATAATGATACTTGCGATTTATGTAGACGACGATTTGTTTATTGAATACTTGCACAGAAAATTAAAGGTCAAAGCATTCAAGCTCAAATATTACAAGGGGTTTAAAATCGTCAACTACCAAATGGATTGATTCCATCGAAACTTCGTTGGATAGCGTACATAATCTAGACGTTTTAGAAGCAGATGGAGAAATCAATTTCGTGAGGTCGTCAGACAAAGTTTTACTGATGACAATGCAAGTTGACCCTTGGGGAAACCAGCGGCAGCACACGTGTATATGCATTAAAACGCATTATACATAACGGGGACAAGGGACATGGGAATTCGATTAGAAAGTGGCATTAATTTTAGTCTATGTTGTTTCAGTAACGCAGACTGTGCAGGAGGCATCGAAATCAGATGGTCGGATTGATGGCTGCATATTTTGCGAAATCTTATCTTTAAATTTGGACACGCCAGTTCCTTATGCATAATCAAAGCGCGATTCTAATTTGTATTAAAGTCCTATTGGCAACCATTTCGAATGCCAAAAATATCCATTCTTTAACATGGTCGCAACAACAACAAATTCAAATTTCATTACATTCTGTTTCACTTAATTGGAATTCTCAAAGTGAGAAGATTTTTCTAGATGTTGTTGTACCCTTGCCACAATAAAATAAATTGAAAATCACGAAACCTCAACTTTTGCGAAAACGTTTTGTGAAGAGATTATTTGTAGTTATGGAGCACCACATCCGTAGTCAATGATCAAACTTTATGCCGAAAGTGAGCACCAGTGTTTGTAAAACACTACAAATTAAGAAAATAAATACGACAGCGAATAGCATCCTCAATCAAACTGTGTACTAGAACGATCTCTTAGAACTTAGAATCAGCAGAATATCTGAAGAAATATTCGTCAACTATTGCATTTCTTTTGCTATATTCTAGTACTGTACGTGTCCACATCATTCGGTAGCTTATATATCTTATGAACATGTCTTCATTCAACCTCTCAATTCCATCAGTACTAAAGTAAAACCCACAAGTAGTCCACTCTTTTGATGACTACTCCATTGAACTAAAACATCGTTTACAAAACGTACGCGTGGAAGTGCTTGTAATAAAGATCAATTCCCCTTTCTTCCATCCACAATATTTTAAAAAGCTTAAATTTATGAGAAAACAGGGTAAATAAATATACTATCAGATTAGATTATAGCTGATTTCTATAAAATTTTGGAAAGTCCCGAAACACCCAGGTACAACAAAGTTCCGAAGAAAATGAGAGAAAGTAAAATGAAGGTCGTGTCTTTAGTGAAAATTATACTCAGGTCAACAGCTCCATATAATTCAATCAATTATATCAAATAATAAACTCATTATAAAATAATAAAAAATTTAATGATTTTATGTAAGCGCGAAATAATTGGGAGCGATGACAAATCATTTTATAAGTTTCAACAACATTATTACGCGTATATGATACCTGAAAATTAAGCCATAAAATTACACAAAAAAAAACTGTGTAATAAAAATCCGTCGGGCAAATCATATTAATTGATACCGGCGTCACCCTCTAATAAATAAATCCGTCGGCCGCGTTAAAAAATAAAAATCCACAGACGCGACACGAGAGAGAAACAAAAGGAAAATCATTCCAATTCAACACCTTTGAATTTACCATATATACATAACACTTAGCACTATAAGACAATTTATATACCTCGCGCGCCCATATTATATATTTATGTATGTATATGTAAAACAATATAAATGTATGGGTATTCAACATATGTAACTTAAATAATAAATAACATTTTAATAAGCACAACACTATGAAAACTTAGAAATGAAAATTTTCAACTTACACGTGATGTGTTGTATTTATTTATGTAATCTTGTCTTTTTGTGTTTGGTTTGTTTTACAAAGCTTTCTTCGTGTATTGTAAAATGTACACGCGAATTACATCTTAAATTTATATTTAATTACCGCGAATGTATAATGTATGTATATATATATATGTGCAATTCGATTAACCTCGGGAGGGAACATAAAAATTTTACATGTACTGGGGAAAATACATAACAAAAGTACTTGTATCCAAAGAAAATAACGATTTCCTTCTAAAACAGGGTGATTTATTATACGATTAATAAAATACAGTTGGTCAAAAAAATATAAGGGTATATGATTACAAACAAAGAAGTAAAATAAAAAAAAACATGGTGGTGAGGAAAAACCACACACACACACGCCACCCTTTTATAAAATATGTAGACCATGCATATAACACTCAAAATTTACGGTGTTGAAAATTAACTATAAAGGCGCGTCCAAATGGGTGGTCTTATCTAGATACTAAAACGAACTAAATAAATGTGATTATAAAAAAAAACTAAATAAATAAATTCTAGCAACAATCTTAATTCCTAAAAATAAATTTTCATGCGCGACATTTTTTTTTTCATATATACATATTCTGATTTGAAGGTGCGACATGAAACACCACGATAACATTTTTATTAGACGTCATTTTTAGTTTTTCATAATATTTAGGGTGTAGAAAATCACATTACGGTGTTTTTTATTCCTTTAATTTTATTATACACACATATAGTTTTAATTATTCCAAAAACAACACAGCACAAAAATGTCGTTTTATATTTAATTTAAATAATCGAAATATTATTAATTTGAATATGTACGCATATTTTTGTGTGTTCTTTTGTTTTAAGATTTTAATTGTTTTTAATAATACGATCGATATATTATAA